>OY970820.1:81863200-83063200 GCA_963853835.1 Calendula officinalis | reverse complement strand
AGAAAGATTTGAAATCATCACCAAACCACCTACACCTGCTCAACCACTTATCATACCTGACATTGATGATAATGTGAATTGGTTTGAGGTTGATGAGTGCTCACTTCCTCCACATCCAAAAATACTTCAACAAAATGAACTTAGGTTATTTTCTCCTTCTATAATAATCAGTGGTGTGCCTGATATGAAATATATTCCACCTCCACCTTCAGCACATATTAGAAAGGGTAAAGAAATATATGATGAAGATTACCCCAACAGAGCTCTTGGTCATTACATGGTAAACAAGATAAATCTTGTTAGAGCTGATAAACAGTCTAAATGGAAGGTGAAGCAAAAGAGATATTTGGAGAAGGTAGCTAAGTATCAAGCTCTTGAACAGAAGAAGGATCAAAGAGAAATTCATGTTCAAGCACCTGTTCAAATTAAAGATGTTCAGATAGAAGCCCAAGAAGCAGAATTCAAAAGGCTTAGAAAAGTAGAAGAAGAACATCTAAACTGTCTTGAAGATCTTGTAGCAGAATGTAAAAGAACAAAAGGTGATCTACCAGATGATATCTTTGAACAGAAGACTCTTATGATAGACTTTCTAAAGACAAAAGGGCATAGTGCAAAATCTTTTGGAAGAATGAAGATGATTACTATTATAGACAAATATTGTACTGCAAAGAAGAAAGACTTGGCTGAACAAGAAGCAGAAGAAGAAAAGAAATCCAAAGCCTTAAGTCCAATCAAAACTTTAATCCCAATTAGTCCAAGTTTATTCAAGAAGGATAGTATTTCAACTACTGGTGAGCCATCAACAAAGAAAAGAAAGATGGTCTCTCAAGAACAAAGTGCTCAAAAGAAGTCAAAAACAGAGCAAGTAATTCCAGTTCTTGATCTACCAGTTGCTCCCTTACAAAATAATCCTATCATAAACTGGAGAATTTTGAATAATAATGTGATAGAGATCATAAGGGAAGACAAAGTTGTACAGAGATTCACTGGATGGTTACCATTGATCATGTCCTGTTCAAGAAGTGATGTTATTAAACTACTGATCATTGGAAAACCAAGAATGAGAAAGAAATCATGGAAAGAATCTGGAGCTGGATACTTAACAACTATGATAGATGCTGCATTCTATCCAGACAACTATCCAGAACAATTTACCAGTGAAGGAAATGTTTATCATTGGAATGTTATTCCAACTGCTTAAATGTACTTCTTTGAAAAATCTAACAAAGTATGTGAGCTGTACTTGTATGAAAAGGAATATCCACACTCTGAGAAGACAATGTATCAGATATTCACAAATACTATGATGAAGCCATATGATGAAGTAATGTTTCAGAACAAATTGAATTATTTTACAAAAAGAAACAGCAAGTACATCATAGCTCAAAGAAACGCTCAAAATCAAAGAACCCTAGAGAGGAGAAGAAAAGAAGAGGAAGAACAAAAGAAACTTAATTGATTAAAAAGATAATCAATAAGTTTAGGGGGAGATTGTTGGAGCAAAACACAGATCAACTTATTACTGATGCTGCAGTTAGTACTGATTATACTTAGTACTGATGGGGCAGAACATGTTACTAATGAAGAAGTTGATACTGATGATACTATAACTTAGTTACTACTGATCATGCACAGATTGAAGATACTACTGATCTTAGTAGTTACTACTGACGATGGTTTCTGGACTTACTACTGATCACCAGATTTACTACTGATGTTACATATTTACTTCTGGTGATGAGTTTTACTACTGATACGCGTTTATGGAACAAATCAAGTCCGAGATCTTCGCAGAGATAGTTATAGAATGTAATTAAATGTATATCTTTTATAATTCGATGTAAATCAAATCCTAGAATAACTAGGGTAAATAGTTTAGCTTCAAGGACTATTATAAATAGTTCCTTACGAATTGTAAACGTACGTGTGTATTGTTAACTTGATAATATACATTGAAGCTTTTTGTGAAACTGTGTTCGTAATACTTTGCATGTGATTTACAGTTCATTGTTCTTAATTACATTGATATAGTGTTGATCCGCTGCAACTTCTATATTCAATTAGATCTAAGGTGTTTATTAACTTGTCTATAGTTAATCGATCCTGACAATATAAATTGTAATACTTAAATAATTGACCACCCAATTAAAAAAAAGGGTTTTGTGCGTGCAGCAGACCATCGACTTCACTCTTGGCAGACCATCGATTTCACTCTACATCTCAAACATTATCAATTTCAATCGTTCAAGATTGAAACTTAAACTCTCGTCATCTTTATCAAGGTAACTTTAATTTGCTTTTATAATTTAATTTTTCCATCAATTGCACTAGTTATTTTCATTTAATTTGGGCATCAGTTAACTTTTATTTTGTTTTTATGTGCGCATGAGTTGTAGCCCAGTTTCAATTATGTATCTACTCCTCTGAATTTCAATTGCTTAAAAGTGATGTTATTAGTATTTGTTATTTTCTATTCCATTGCTAGTTTTTATTTCATTGTTAATTTGTTATCACATTGTTTGTAGAGGGAGATGGATAAATTTGTCAGAAAATTGGCTTTTGAGCAAACACCTTTTT
Source organism: Calendula officinalis (assembly GCA_963853835.1). Classification (NCBI taxonomy): domain Eukaryota; kingdom Viridiplantae; phylum Streptophyta; class Magnoliopsida; order Asterales; family Asteraceae; genus Calendula; species Calendula officinalis. Next base: position 83,060,623 of record OY970820.1, on the reverse strand, counting down.
ATATACCAACAACAATAACTGACCTATAAAATGGGAGATCAGTGGATGAATGATTGCTTGGTTACGTACATTGAGAAAGATGTGTTTGATAGTTTTGCTGACAAATTAATTGTTAAAAAGTTTCAGGGTATGAGACCTCATCGTTGTCAGTTGCCGAAACAATGATAGGTAATTATTTATGACTTACGACACTTAATATATGTATTGTTTTTTAATGGTTTAATATATATACTTATATTTTGCTACATGTTTATAACTATTTTAAGTTTTGCCCCCTCATAATATTTTCTCTGATACCACCCCTGAGCTAAACCATAGTTGAATGTGTATGGGCATACGCAAATTGAAGTGTTAACAATAGTCCGAATTTTATTTAGTGTTTTATATAAAACACTGAACACTAAAATAGTCCAATCCTTTAAAGGATTAAATATCATTGTTATTTTATATAAACTATTCAATCAGCGGTCGTGATTCTCGTATTGTTTTTATCAGAAGTCTTGGCCTTCAGAAGGCCATTTGAACAGATACAGAAAATACGTATAATAAATATATAAGCAACACTCAAGTTCATGTCTCATTGCCTATTAGAGGAAATAGACAAATACATATATAGCAAATTATTTTTTACAAACAATAAAAAGTAAGCATCATAGCACTCACACTAATGCATCTATATGCACTTCTTCAATCTTTTTTACTTTCCTTATTTAGTGCCATTTGTTCTCTCGAAGGTTAATTAAGTCTTTTAACATAATCCTCACCCGTGAAGAAAGATACATACTATTTGATAATCTAAACATCAAACCAAAATAAGCATCCATAAATTCTTTAGCTCTCGGGTGATCTATCATTTCCCCAACTGTACTCATTAATTTGCATAACGCTTCAATATCTTCTTCATCGGGATTTTGATATTGGCCTAATAATTTATTTATACACTCGTGCATTATTCTTTCGGTCAACAATTTTTTCTTGTATAATTCACCAATAAGTCTAATATTACCCAACATACGTCTTCGGCTTTTAACTCCTTTTTCCTCTCCTTCTTGGGTATGCTTTACTTCTCCTTCTTGTTGCTCTCTCTCCCCCCTTTCAAATTCCTCTTGACATTTATTTAATAATAATCTTTTAAAAGTAATCTTCTCATTATTTTCACTAAAATCGGGTAATTCCGCAGATAACCGAGAGCACATGCGGGCATACATTTCAACGAAAGTTGGTTCCATCAAAGCCTTTTCGTATATTTGATAAACCAAGCCAAATAGAGTATTGACATTGTTAACGTTGACTCTCTTGACTTCGTTAAGCCTTTTTTCAAAGTTTTGTGGAGTCAAATTATTCAGAATGCGTTTCAATTGTCTTTGTTTTGCTTGCTCCTCATCCATTATTTTACTAACTTCAGAATCTGAGTTATTACCTTGATGCATAGGACTGCCACGTGGACCAGGTAGTTGGCCACGTGGGCTCCAGAAAACACCATGGTTTCCTCTTTTGGGATAGCCCCTTTTAAGTCGTGGGTCCCACCCTGGACCCGCTGCTGTTGACCTTTTGCTCCAATTGTCATTGAGACCTTGTTTACTCGGTCCGCAGTCTACAACATTTGAAGACAAAACTTTTTTACTAGTTTCCATAGAAGGAGTTGAAAGCCTATATGTATCTTGAACATCGTTGATAATAGAACCATGATGTCCTGTTGAAGAACTTGAAACAGAGAACGATTTCCCACCAATCTGTGAAAAATAGTTTATAAAACTAAATCAATGGTTAAAAATGATGCAATATGGCTAATTTCAACCCAATTGTTTAAGAATTGGGTCAACTCAAGTTATGTTTTATCAGTAACAAGTCACATGGGTTTACAGGTCAAACATGTTAGAAGTCACCCAAAGTGTAAATTTGGAGTTTATGTTATTAAATATTAACGAACTTTTATTATTATTCAACTAAAGTTATTAAAACTTTTGTTCAATAAAAAAAACCACTTAAGTTTCAAAGTTTCTTCCAATGTTGTGAAATCTTTCGTGAATCTGAAAACTATGTGACCTGCACGGAACAATTATGAAACTTAGTTATTATTTAGTGACATTTTTTTTTGAGTTTCAATGTAGGGGACCTAGTTTAAAAAATTGCACAACAATGAAACAGTTTTGAAACTTGATATTTTTTTTTTGAAATAACATTTGAGTGACTTTGGAGGAAAAATGTTTTCATGAAAAGATCACCTGGTCAAGCTCCTCTTTTAGAAGCTTCACATGCCGACATTTATTAGATATTTCTTCACTGCACAAACCAATAATGTTGTGTAAAAGAAAATGTTTAAGCCCATAACTGAGTTACTCATATGAATACAGAAACAACTTACTGTAACATATCGACTACATTGCCACGATCTACAAGAAATTCCAGCATCTATACCCAGAAAAAAACAAAACATAATGTGAAGTAATTTTGTTCACAATATAAATTATGTAACAAGAACGTGCGCTACTATAATCAAATTAATATGACATTACTACCTTAGATGTCTCAACTGCTTCTTGTTTCAGTATGTTTGACTTTTCTACCATTTTTCCCGTCTCGCTTTCTACACTTGAGAGTACTTCTAGATAACATTCTTCATTCTCTTTCTGAATGTTACCCGCCAATTCCTTTCTCTGTATAGCTGAACTCAATCTAATCTCGAGGGCTTTATGCATCTAATTAGAAAAACAGCACACAATAACCTCAATAATGTTTGTTTTGAGCCGAGTTGTTCGCGAGCTGGGGTCGTTTAAATGAGCTGACCTTGAGGTTAACTTGGACATTAATTATTAAACAAGCTCGAGCCCGTGCTATAGTCAAGGAGCTCATTTAGGCTCCCGAGCCTAAACGAGTTAATATATATATATTATAATATATTTATTATTCAAATATAATATACATATATATATTATACAAAAAATAAAATATTTACATATATATATTATACAAAAAATAAAATATTTACATACATATATTATACAAAAAATAAAATATTTACATCATTATTAAATATTATAATTTTTTAATGACGATAATTAATTATTGATAACTAAATGAAAAAATTATAGATTTAGTATATGTGGGCTTAAACCAGCCGAATCGAAGCCTGCAAGATCCGTCAAAAGCAGAGCTACACATAAGGCTCGAAACGAGCCGAACTTTGCTCAGCTGGTTTACACCCCTATTTGATTGATACTTGCTAACAAAAGTAGTACCTCATCAAGAACTTTAAGAGATTTATCTCCATTATCCATTAAGAATGCCAGACGAAGATTAAGGTCCTCTAATTTTGTAGCTAAAACATCCTTCAGTATGGAAGATTCTTTAACAAGCTGCACTTACCAAATAATATTCAAGTATGAGGAATACTGTCAAATTAATTAAACGTACCTGTATAAATATTCCACATTGGTAATTATTGTTTAACACGATCAAACCAGATTAGAATATTATTAAGTATCTATCTTTATCTTTATTATATACTAGCAGGGTACCCGCGCAATGCGGCGGCGGGTACCCAAAAACAATATTTCTTGTCGAGCAAATGTTGTTCGTTTATACGGTTTTTCCAACAATAATTGCGCAAATGAATGATTTTTTCCGTCTTTAAAAATTGCAATTAGTAATCATTATCATCTAGAACATAATAATACATTCAAGTTCAACAAACTTAAGAATTATAATTAAAGAATATGTGAGCACACAACAAATACCTTGATCATGGAAAGTTCGATACAATATGTTTTCTATTTAAAGTTGGTTGTTTATTTGTTCTAAACAAAGTGTCATTTAGATCAACCGGTTAACACACAATCTGTACTCAGAAAAGGTCTGTGTTCGAATCATGTAAGCAACATTCTTTTATTTTTGCGGTATTTAAGATGTTACTAAAAGTAGAAAACAGTTTAAGTTTAAGTTTAAGGACTTCTATATTTAGTAGTCCTAAACACATTATAAAAGAGTAAGATAAGATAAGATATGCGTTATGTTGAAAGATGAACAAAAGCTTCTATATTCTTAAGATACACTTATAGGTAGTATAGTCAATTTAAGAAGTAAATTAATTGGGTGGTAAGTATATTCCGAAAAATTAGTACTGAAAAATTAGTATAGTCAATAAGTGTTGAATAGTCAAGACGTTTCCGGAAAATTAAATTGTAACGGAAATAAAAGAGGGGAAAAATGCAAGCATTTTCAATGATATGTACTTTGTTTTTTTTTTTTTTTGGATAAAACAAAGTGTCATTTAGAGCAATTGGTTAACATACAGTCAGATTTCACAAGAGGTCTTGTGTTCGAATCCTGGAAGCAACCTTTTTTTATTGTGGTGTTGAAGAAGTTACTAAAAGTGGAAATGTCTTTAAATTTAAGTTTAAGGAGTTACTATATTTAGTAGTCCTAAATGCTTTATAGATAGTATAGATAATGAATTTAAGACATTCCTAAATTAGCAAAACTTAATTTTCAGCGAAGAAACTTGCTATTTTGGAAATATTCGTGTTTTGAAAAAATTGACAGCCGCGAGACCGTACTAGTCACCTTTATGTTATTATAAAGGGGTTCTAACCAACACTCAAACCAACTCAGCTACTAGGGCTGGAGTTGATTACTTGTTATATACCATATTATCTTAATTATTCCTTAAACCAATATTTTTCTATTGACCACCATCCACCACCACCATCACTAGTCACTACAGCCAACCACCACCACCATCTACCACCACAATCACTACCACCGCCACCCACCCACCATAGCTGTGCACCCCCACCACCACCACCACTTTGAGTTTAAAAAACTAGTCACTTCGAGTTTCAAAAACTAGTTTTCTAACAAAATTCACAACTTTTAAGTTCTAAATTTATCAATTAAAAAATTGATGTTTCAAATTTATCAAAAATAAAAATTACTTTAATAAAAAAGATTGTTTATGAATACCGCATCCTTTGTTTTCTCAACACGTAGGAGCGTCTGTCTACACTCAGCCATTTTTGCAATAATATCCGTGCAACTCTGAATAGCTTCTTCTTTTGCTTCCTCTGCACCCTTCTCTTCACATTCCACTTCTTTCAAAAGCCTCATAACTGAATCCATTTTTTAAACCCTGCAACAACAACAAAAACCCCAATATTAGCGATTGGCAAAAGCCTAATTAATAATCCCCAATTTCTGACATTTTTTTATGTTTTATTTTTAAGAAAACTACCAACTTTACCAAATTTACATTTGGTAGAGCATTTCCGCTAATTCTGATATCAAAATTATGGTTAATTTATAAGTGTCAATTCTGCTACTTAATCCTCTCTCTCAAAAAACAGATGAGAGAGAGAGAGATAGAGACTGCTGTGAAAAACACACTTACACAAAAAGGTTGCCGAATCTTTAATTTCTTCAAAGAATAGCAATGGTTTTGAGATGAAGAGACGCCTTCTTTTCAATTCAAAAGGAATTGGCCATGCTTCGTAATCAATCATTGCAGATACATAACCACCCACTAAATCAAGTCAAGGGTAATGAATATTTTAATCTACAATGACTTTATTATTCCTTTCCTTTTCTCTCTCATCCACTTTTTCTTTGTGCAACAAAATAGGTAAGTCTAAACTTAGTAAATTAGTAATCATTGCAATATTAATATTGGGACAAGATGTTGATAATTGCAAACATCACATCCATATTTATTTTATTACTATTATAATTATCTTAACTTTTATGCCTAATTTTTTTTAATAGCTGAACAAAACTTTATATTTATATTAAAACACATCAAATTTATTGGGTTATACATAATCACCCGGTAATATTAACCATAGTCTATCATATTTTTAGTTTTCCACTTTTAATTATTTTTTATTAGAATTTTAGTTTATATTTACTTTGAAAATCTATTGTCTATGAGAACACACCACATGAATATATTAAAGATATAAAAACGCATCACATCACATGAATATATAAAAGATATGGTAAATATAACAAAAGTATATATGAATACTGGTATTTTATTATTTCATTTATATTTTTGTCTTTGTTTAATTCTTCATAATAAAAAAGTTTACTATATAAAGTTATCTGAACATTACGATAGTGGATTTTATATTCAATTAAAAAACATTTAATTCATTGTTTGATACATATTATATTTGTATAAAAAACCTAATGTCATGTAAATAAATAAAATAAATCGTAACTTCATATTTTATTGTTTTTCTAAAATATTTTATATAAAACGTCTTAAATGTATCACTCATCTTAACCGTTTGTCAAGTCAAATGTTATATTTATAGTAAATAGTTAATGAATTTTGAGTACAAAAAGCAAAAAATAAAAAATAAAATCTGAAAAAATTAAAAAAACGGTAAATAAAGTGAGAGAAAAAGAATCACATCAACTTTTTGGAAAATTTATAATGACTAGTCTTGTCAAATCAAAAAAAGCAATATAAATTTTAGAAATGCTAGAATAAATGAGGTTCTTTGTAGGTACCAATAAAATAACATTCCCCATATGTACCAACCATGATACTCATTTCCATACCTTTATATTCCCATTGTAATTCATATTCTCATTCCCATTCCAATTACCATTCACTCAAACAAACCAAACGGCTCCTAAGGTTTTAAGCTGGTGATTAAGGATCTGTAATAACTGCACTATATTACTTCCTTCCTCCGTATTAGAGGAAGGGGTGCAGTCACGAGGGACCTCTTCCGCCGGACGCCACATCAACAAAAAGAGCTCGCCACCACACCCTAAGTGGTGTGAGTGAGCCACCAAGTCGAACCCTTGACGGAAGCAGCGGACCAATGGGGTGAAAGGGGTGTGTTTTTAGGGTATTGTTATTGGGCAATGGGTATTTTAGTGGGTCCAAAAAAGGTATTTTAAGTTAAGTTATGGTAGAGGGGTATTTGGGGTTTTGAATGTGAGATGTGAAATTGTGAGGTGGCGTATAGGTGGCGCAGAGGTGGCGTTTTGGCTTAAGCCACCACACCCATCACTCTTACAATATTTGTTGTTTTTCACAGTTTTTTATGCGAAAAATTATGATGTGAGTTATGATCGATTAAAGTGGATTACTACTTTTTTAATAAAGCAACTTTTATAAGTGAAAGTAAAGGTAAAATGATCATTTCACTATAAGATAATTAAAAGGTATTCTCCCACTATCTTTCACCAAATTATGTAAATTATTAAAGAGTATCATTTATTTTGAAACCATCAAAAAACAGAAAATATATCACTTACTCCGATACGGATGAAGTATAAAATATTGGTAGTGTTAAAGTGTTGATAATTATCAAAGTGTATCGTTTAGACTTGAACATCTTGTTTATACAAGTTTTACTTGATTTATGCAGTAGAGATATTTTTGATAAATGTAAGGATGTGAAGTTGCTGAAAGAGTCAATTGATCAAGCAGTTTTTTTCATAAAGACGGTCGGATCAAATGAGACCCGAATGGAAGGTGCTGATTAAGTTATTCAATCTGCCAATAAAAATACAAAAAAGATGTAAAAATGTTTCAGAAAATGAGAACGGGTCATCTGAGAGAGTGAGACTGATGGTGTATTACTGAAGTACAAAAAAAATTTAAAAGACAAATTTGCTGAAAAAATAAGTTTAATTGTAAAAGTTGGTTGTATTTATTAGCATTTACCCTTTGTTATGTTCGGAGGTTTATTTAGGGGCGTTTGGGAAAGCTTATTTAAAAGGTTTGTACTTATTTGCTTACAAGTTTATGAGGTTACTTAACTTGATAAGTTTTTTGTTAAATAAAATGTTTGAAAATGCTTATATAAACTTATTATAAAATGATTAAAAAGGACATAAACAAGCCCTCCCAAACACCCCCTTAATATGCATCCAATATTGATTGATTTATCTGTCTTGTTTTCAGAAGAATACTTAATTACTCATCATAAAAGAATTATCTTGAAGCTGTCTTTTTACCGATGGTTAGAGGTATGACTTATGAGTCTACATCATACCTCCCAGTCCCTTATACCCCTCATTGGAGTGAATTATGTATCGTAGTTGTTGTATGTATATAGAAAAGGATTAAAAAAGGTTAAAAACGGCAATTTTGCCTTGCTGGTAGCTAGAGCTAAACTTGTGCAGACTATGGATTTCCAAATTCAATTAGTTTTAGCTTATTTCACCCTGACACTAATTCTTGACGCATAAAAAACCGTTGACCCTTACAAATACTCTCTGCAAAACAGAAATAAACTTCAAAACAAGTACGATCAATAACCATGGATAACATCTAGGATATCAATAACCTGAAGGGCATGCTTGTTCTTGTTCTTTTTTACTTGTAATATTTTCCCCTTCAGGTTCTAAAATAAATTCGGGTGGGAAAAACCAAGCCCTCACTTCAGCAATATCTGCAACCAGCTTCTTCAAATCCACATCTGTAATGCCAACTCATTTTCTGGAAGAATAACTGGTGTGACTGATTTTTTGCTTTTTATCTGTTCTTGGTTATCAGAAACAACATGTTCATCAGTATCAGCTGGCTCCTTTGGGGTCTCATTTGATTCAACCGGTGGTTCATGACATAATGGGACTTGTAGCTCAAGCAACTCTTTCAGCAACTTCGCATGTTCACATTTATCAGATCTATCTCCCCTGGTCAAATCAACCAATATATCTTGTGTATAACAACATTATAATAAAGTAAGGTGTGTATTATTATTATTATTTACCGTAACATATACACTACATTGCCACGGTCCATGAGAAACTCCTGCAGCTGTAACAAATAGGTAAAAGATAAATAAAATAAAACTAATAACTCGGATTAAGCAATATACATAAATGTTGTAATAATTAATATTACCTCAGAAATCTTCACGGATTCTTGTTTAAGTCTCTCGGACTCTTGTACAACCTTTTCCATTTGGCTTTCTTCACATTGAAGTGCTTCTTTAGCATATGATTCTTTTTTTAACCTTTTCTTCATCCGCAAGCTCCTTTTCTCTCAATGCTAAAACCAATCTCTCCTCTAAGGCTCTATGCATCTAATGGATAAATTCATAACTGTAATTAGCTCCTAATAATATCAACGCAAATAATAATCAAAATCTGTTAAGTGAAAATAGTACCTCATTAAGAACTCCAAGTGATTTACTTCCTTCATTTAACACTCCTGCCACATGTAATTGAAGCTCCTTCATTTCAGTAGCTAAAACCATCTTCTGTTCATACACTTCTCTAGCATGCTACACGGGCCAAGAACAACCATATGTAAAATCACCATACCAAGTTAGACAGAACAAGTATTGAAAATCTTAAAGGGCAAACTGTATGAATATATGTCCAACTATATACGAACTAGCAAGTTTTACTACATTGTATGCAACATCAGCCTGTGTATAGTTAAATACAGTTTCATAAAATTCTCCCTATCTAAAAGGTAGCCAATAACAATAATCATCAACTAATGAGGTGATGCTAATTATGCCAGATCAAGTTTTTTATTTCTTTTTCATTTAAAGAAATTAATATAATACCTTTTCATTTGTTTCCTTTGCACGCTGCTTCATAAGTTGAAGTTCTTCCACCTTGGCAAGGATATCTACACTGCTCCGAGCAGCTTCCTCTTTCGCCTGTTCTGCAATTTTCTCTTTACATTCCACTTCTCTAATTAATCTAGTGACCAGATCCATTGTTAAATCCAGGGTTTTCTGCATAAACTCAAATAGTATGAACTAATCGATTAAAGTAATTAGCCCTAATTTATTACAAAAACTACAATGATGCATAAAACTATCAATCAAAGAGATATACCCGCTAATACATGGAGACTAAAAAGTTGCATAATAATGTAGCTGAAATTGGATTTACCTTGTTATTTTTTAAATCTTCGATAGTATTATCGAGAAGTTCACATGAAATGGCAATCGTATTGTTCAAGTCCTCAGGATTATTAATTTCAGAATCGAAATCATTTATATCAGTCATGGCGGCTTCTTCTGAATAGGTCCAGACAGACAATCGATGTTGAATAAAGAGTTCTGGAATTTAACTGTTTTCAAAAGCACGTGATCAAGCAATAATGCAACTGCAACCGATTGTGAACCGCAAAAATCGAATGGATTTTATGTGATATCAAAAGGTTGAGGAGGTTTAATTAATACGATAGTGTTCAACGTCGATGCTGAAGTTAGATCGGAAATGAGTAAAACCTAAAAAACTACTCGTAATTAACTGTTCGTCGATCAGGATTCCCGACGTCAAATTTGGCGCCAATGAATTTATTGTATTTGAATACTTTCGATTAGGATTCCCGACGTCAAACTTAGTTAATACGAGAAGAGCGATCCTTCAAAGAAAGGGTTCAGAATATATGTTGGCCCACTTAAGGCCTACACTTGATGGGCTTTTTCCAGGCCCAAGTAGGAAGATAAGTGTATGCTTTTTTTTTTTAAGTTTGAGGGCTATTACTCAAAAGAAAAGGAAATCATTAAGATAAAAAAAAATTAAATTTTTTTCAAGGTGTTATAATGCTATCATACTTAATAGTTTAATGCAATCATACAAGAAACCAAATACGAAGTAATTGTTAAATTCAAAGCTCAACTTAAAATCTAAGTGTTATTATGTATAGCAGATGTTACTCTGCTACCCATTTCAAAATTTCAAAACGATGCTTAAAAGGAATGTGATAGCAGGATAGCCAGATGCAATTGGTAATTGTCTTGTAGGTTTATCAAATTAGTTATTTGAGACTCGTAATGTACATAATCACGCAAGGTGTTTCGTTAAGTCTTTTATGATATCGAATCTTACATTTTGTGTCTATTTATGTGTCTACCTACTTAGTAAGATGATATAATCTATTAATTCTCTCTCCTAATATTATCCATGAATTTTGACATATATATGTCTTGATCAAGTGGATAGACACATAAGTAGCCACAATGAATATGCACCAATACCAAAATTGATCATCTATCTTATAATAAATATGCACCAATACCAAAATTGATCATCTATTTTATCCAGCCTTTTCTGAAGACATTGATGACCCCTCAACTGTTACAAAATTAATTAATGTCCAAATATTGTTCATGTCACGCATGTTTCATACTTATATACTCATGACGTTACACATTTTTCCACTAAACACTTTTGTCGGCGATCTTTCGAGAAACAGTCTCGAGAGATATGACTGTCTATATCTCACCTACTCTATACCACACCTTTGACTAGATTGAGAATCGTTATTGTTATTGTTTTGAAGAATATATTATGCATTTGAACAAGAAGGTACATTCACTAAAATCAACTAATATATTTACCCAAGGGAGTTGTATATATTGCTTTAAAAGTTTTTCATCCCGAAAGGGCCTGTCTATATTTACAAGTAATCAGAGTGCATTTTGTGATTTATTTGTTCATATGTGTGTTATATATATAACAATAAAACAATAATGTTGGTAATTTGACCAACCATTCATGTTGATACACCATGTGACACTGAAGAATGCACGTATGGCCCTTTTGAAGACATGCATGGCCATTTTGACAACTAAAATAGGATGTTAATGACGTGTCATATTAAGAAAAAACTGGCCTGCAGCCTGCAATTAGTCTAGCCCTTTTCCCTGTTGAAGGCGAGGTAATTTGGTATCTACATAGCAACCGTATAATAAAGAGCATGTAACACAGAGTTGCAGAGAACCAAACAATCACTGATTTCACATCATGTCCATGTAAAACTTCAAAAAATCAAAACCATCAAAAACAAAAGGGAAAAGATACTTTAACAATCTAAAAACACAATATCTATTCAAACAAAAGTGTCCAAAATAGTCAATATGTGCCATTTTCTTTAAATTCATCACTGAGCATGCACCAACAAACACCTAAAATCAGACGCTATAAAAATAAAAAGGGTAAATTACAGTATTTGACCCTGACCTTTGCCCGATTCGGGGTTTTTGTCCCTAAACTTTTTTCTTCCGTTTTTTTGTCCTTTAAGTTTTTAAAATTCTGCATATTTGTCTTTCCGTCTATTTTTGGCCGTTAATTGACGAAAAATGCAAGACATATGAGGGCATTTTGGTCCTTTCCACCATTCTTCATCTTCTCCAAAACACACACTAAAAACACAGACTAAAAATGTGAAAACCTTGAACTGTAACATGGACGGTCGGCGTGGTCGTCTCCTCCGGCGATGCCGTCTTCTCCGGCGAGCTAGGTCGTCTTCTCCGGCAGTTAAAGATCTGCTCCATTTTCCGAATATAACTTGGACATCGTCACTCAAATTGACCACTGAATTGGACGATTCTTCATCAATCAACCCTTGCATCATCATCCTCACATGATTCCGATCAAAAGCCCCCCCCCCCCCCCCCCACCACCCACAACAATCGCAGCATGCCTGAGCTCCGGTAGGCGGCGGAATTGCAGATTGGGCGATTTAGGGTTTTCCGGCCAAAAGAACTAAAATCCGGCACCAGGGACGGGTCGGAAGTAGAAATTGACAGAGGGGTATTACTAATCGAGGCCATGCGGTTCAGGTGGCATAAATTTCGTGACCCAGCTCCTCCGGAAACCACCTCCGCCGCCGTAGGGTGGATTCCGGCAAAATTAGGGTTTTTTTTCCGGCGACCCTGAAACTGAAATTGAGTGTGTACCCCCCCCCTATTTTGGACATTTCGAGACGTTGAATGGTGGTGTTCTCGAGGTCCAATTCATGCCGGCTACACCCTCGCACGACTTCCACAGCCGACACCCTAAATCGAATGGTGGTGTTATCAAATGGTAATGTATTATATGGTTGTTAATATGTGGTAGAAGTAATTCTTTTTTGTAGGTGATGAACATGATGAAGATCTGGTTTTTAGGAAGATGATGCAAGGGTAATTTGGGTAAATAGACAAAAAAAAATCGTCAGTTAACGGCCAAAAATAGACGGAAGGACAAATATGCAGAATTTTAAAAACTTAAAGGACAAAAAAACAGAAGAAAAAAGTTTAGGGACAAAAACCCCGAATCAGACAAAGGTTAGGACAAAAACCGTAATTTACCCAAATAAAAATCATCCTCCATTTTCTTTAATTTCATCACTTTTTGTAAGGAACGAACCCCTAATTTTGTCAAACAATAACAAATTCTCCTCCATTTTCTTAAATGTTACCCCTTTTAGTAAAGTAACGAACCCCTCATTTTGTTTACTCTCTTTTTCTTTTTTTTTTTTCCTTCTTTTTGTTCTTTTTTTCTAATATCTTTCTTAACAGTTGATTGCATATCTGCACGCATCATAAAAAGTTGCTGCAGAAAAAGCCTGACATTTCTGGCATGTCAGCAACCACATGTGCATTTTTTTATGTCAGTCTAAGATAACTCATTTTTATTTCTCACCAGTTTCTCCATATCAAAATCTGGGATCTTTGGTAACAATTCATTTTCATCAGTGCACCCGTCTGCGGTCTTATTATCACATGGTGTTTTTAAGGATGATGTTTGGCTAGATGACAAAACTGTTTTATCAATTGACTTTTTCAACAAATTCACATCCTTACATTTGTCAGATATTTCTTTACTGCATTAATCAAATAATTATGGTTGTGAGTCTACGATGGATATAACTACTATGGATATACTGGAACTTACTCTAATTCATCAACAATGTGAACACGGTCCGCAAGAAACCGTTGCAACTGTAACAAAATAGAGATATTAAAAAAGTGTAGATAAGGATTAAAACAGAATCATAATTTATACATAAACTATTCTGTTATATATGATACTACCTCGGAGTTCTTAATATCTTCTTGTTTCAGCCTCTCAGACTCTTGTACCGCCTTTTTTATTTGGTTTTCCTCATGTGCAAGTGCTTTACGGGCAAACAATTCTTTTTGTATCTTTTGTTTTTCTGCTATCTCCTTCTCTATTAAAGCTGAGGTCAATCTCTTCTCCAAAGATTTATATATCTAATTAAGAAAAACATAACTGTAATTAGCACCTAATGACGTCAATGCAAATCTTAATTAATCAAAAGTTATTAATGAATTAGTACCTCATCAAGAACTCCAACAGATTTACCTCCTTTAGTTAACATTCCCGACACACGAAATTGAAGATCCTTCATTTCAGTAGCTAAAACTTCCTGTTGTGCACACACTTCTGTAGCATGCTGCAGAGTCCACAAAAGAATTAAACTCATCAAGTTAAATAAACAAAAGGTTGTATTATAGTAGCATACAAAACTTCTTTATGAAAATAATACAAATAGTTGACGAAAACGTAAAACATATCATGAATAAAAAAAATACAGTTAGAAAAATGCACAACCTTGTCATTTATGTCCTTTGCATGCTGATGCGCAAGTTTAAGTTCATCCACCTTTGCAAGTATGTCTAAGCTACTGTTAGCTGCTTCCTCTTTTGCTTCATCTGCAGCTTTCTCTTTACATTCAACTTCTTTCATCAAGTTAATCACTAAATCCATTGCAGAATCCATGGTTTTCTGCATGAAATCAAATATTTATTGAATAATCACCGAAAGCAATTAGCCCTTACAAAAAGCTGCTATGATGCGTAAAATTACCAATCAAACAGATATAGTATATGATCACGCTAATACATGGAGACTAAAAAGGTTGCATAATAAGGTAGCTGAAATTGGATTTACCTTGTTCTTTTTAACATCTTTGATAGCATTACCGAGAAGTTCACGTGAACTGGCGATCGAATTGTTCAGTTCATCAGACATGGCGGCTTCTTCTGAACAGATCCAAACAGACAATCGTCGTTCAGTAATCTCTCTAATCTATGAAATTCAATTGACAAAATACAGAGTTCCGAAATTTACCTGCAAAACTGTTTTCAAGAGCACGGATCAAGCAATATTGCAACTGCAATCGATTATGATTATGAACCTCAAAATCGAAATGGATTTTATGTGATATCAAATTTGGCGCCAATGAATGTATTGTATCCGAATACTTTCGATCAGGATTCCCGACGTCAAACTTGGTTAATACGAGAAGAGCGAATCTTCAAAGAGAGGCTTCTGAAGATATATTGGCCCACTTGAGGCCTACACTTGATGGGCTTTTCCAAGGTCCAAGTAGAAAGATAAGGTGTATGCTTTTCTAAGTTTGAGGGCTACTACTAAAAAATAAAAATCGCGAGATAAAAAAAAGATATAATTTTTTTTCTGGGTGTTACAATGTTATTACTGGATTAAAAAATTTACTTAATAGTCTAATGCAATCTTAAAAGAAACCAAATTATTAGTTAATAGTTAAAACCAAAGCCTAAGTTAAAATCTAAACAAGTTTTAGTGTGTGTTATGTACAACGGTTGCCAGTCAATTTCAAAATCTCAAACCAATGCTTAGAAGGAATGCGAGAGCAGGATAGCAAGATGCAATTGGTAATTGTCTTGTAGGTTTATCAAATTAGTTCTATGAGACTTGTAAATGTATAAAATCAAGCGAATAAGGATCAAGAAAAAAGTTATGTTATATAGAGAAGTTAAAGAAGCAATTAGGAGCATTGATTTAATCAAAACTTTTAAGGGCACTTAAGGGCATGATTGTCATTCTCCCCTCCTTCAACAATAATTACGACTTTTTCAGTTTTCCCCATTATTGTATGTGTTTTTCAATTTCTCTGCCTCATCATCTCCACATCTCCTCAATATTTCCATCAATGACTTCTCCTCATAAATTAGAACCCGTCTCCAATCGCTCCAGGCTTCTCCACATCTCCTCTTACGAGATTTCAACCCGTCTTCAATCGCTCCAGGCCTCACATCTCCAATTTAAAAAACATACTAGATTTAAACCTTAAATTAGCTGCTCCAATTCAAATACTAACCAGATTTGAACGCTAAATCAACCACGAACCCTAAATTATGTCCTATACGAACCCTAAATCAGCTACGAACCCTGATTTAGCTCATATAGGAACCCTAACTGAGCTGGTGGGCAAGTTTAAGTTCATCCACCTTTGCAAGTATGTCTAAACTACTGTTAGCTGCTTCCTCTTTTGCTTCATCTGCAGCTTTCTCTTTACATTCAACTTCTTTCATTAAGTTAATGACTAAATCCATTGCAGAATCCATGGTTTTCTGCATGAACTCAAATATTTATGAAATAATCACCTAAAGCAATAAGCCCTAATTTATTACAAAAACTACAATGATGCAAAAAATCACCAATCAAACAGAAATAGTACATGATCACGGTAATACAGGGAGACTAAAAAGGTTGCATAATAAGGTAGCTGAAATTGGATTTACCTTGTTCTTTTTAACATCTTTGATTGCATTACCGAGAAGTTCACGTGAACTGGCGATCGAATTGTTCAGTTCATCAGACATGGCGGCTTCTTCTGAACAGATCCAGACAGACAATCGTCGTTCAGTAATCTCCCTAATCAATGAAATTCAATTGACATAAATCAGAGTTCTGGAATTTACCTGTAAAACTGTTTTCAACAGCACGTGATCAAGCAATAATGCAACTGCAATCGATTATGAACCTCAAAATCGAAAGGATTTTATGTGATATTAAAAGGTTGATGCGATTTAATTGTAACGATTGGTGTTCAACCCCGATGCTGCAGTTCGATTGGAAATGAGTAAAACCTAAATACTATCAGGGTTCCCACCCAACGTCAAATTTGGCGCTAATGTATTTATTGTATTTGAATACTTCAATTTCTTAATTTAGGTAATACATGCATTTATTTACACAAGATTTGTAACTTAATGATATTTATATAAGTTGTAAGGTTTTCTCATGACCGATAGGTTATGCCCCTTTAAAGACAAATATGAGTAGATTAGGTATCGTTATAAAAAAGGTAACCCTGCATTAGTAATGTATAAGACTACCCGTAACGGGACAGTCGGCAGTCGCCACCTCCATCCCCTTCTTCGTCCCATATTTAAGACGTGTCCATACACTTTACATCACAAGACGATGACGCACCCCATTTGAATGTTTGGTTGCCCAGGCGACTTATGAAGGTCGCATTGAAAGGGAAGGAAAAGGGTTTGATGGTTTATTAATTGAGTTTGACCGGAGTTTGTCATGTGTTTGGTCGTAGGAGAAAAAAATAATGAGTCGCTGATGTGGCAGGGGTGACCAAACTTGCCGTAATATAAAGTCTCAATCTCTTGATTTTACACATTTAAAATTATATTTTACTCATAATAATTAAAATGTTTTAAAAAATCATCAAACCGAATTTCTACTTATAATAATTAAAATGTTTTCAAATTTAAAATGAAGTGAACATAATTTTTATTGGACATAATTTCTTGCTAAATGCAAGTTAGAAATCTCCTCTTAACAGTTAACAAACAGTTGACAAAATCCATACACCTAAAACAATCATCATCAAATAATCAATTGTCATTGGGATGCAAAAATACATATATCTAAAGACGGGTTGAACAAAAGGTGAAACATATCATGAATAAAAAATAGTAAGAATTTACAACCTTATCATTCTTTTCCTTTGCACGTTGTTGCACAAGTTTAAGTTCATCCACCTTCGCAAATATGTCTAAGCAACTGTTAGCTGTTTCCACTTTTGCTTCTTTTGCAGCTTTCTCTTTACATTCCACTTCTTTCATTAAGTTAGAATCCATGGTTTTCTGCATGAATTCAAATATTTATGAAATAATCACCTAAAGCAATTAGCCCTAATTTATTACGAAAAAACTACAATGATGCAAAAATTACAAATCAAACGGAAATAGCACGTGATCACGCTAATACATGGAGGCTAAAAAGTTTTAACCTCGATGCTGCAGTTCGATTAGTGTTTAACCTCGATGCTGCAGTTCGATTGAAAATGAAAACCTAAATACTATCGATCAGGATTCCCAACGTCAAATCTTCTCCTATATATGAGCCTACATTTGATTTACCTTTGACAACTCAGCAGTTTGGAGCCTTTTCATTGGTCGAATATGCCACGTGTAATTCACCCATTGGCCGCCCATTCAATGCTCAAAGGAATTTTAAATTTTAAATGTAAAAGAGTTATTTTCGGATACAAAAAGTTATTTGCAGCGATTTTAAATATAAATGAGGTATTTTCGGAAATCTCCTAACTTATAATATAACATTTAAAAACTAACGGGATACCTTAATTTACCATAATACTTTCAGAATACATTATTGTTGATCGGTTTCCATGCTATTATATACTTACCATGTTGAATTTTAGGAACCCATAGTGACATTAGCCATGATTCACGTATACCACTTCATTATTTACCCTGCATTTATAACCTTTCCATGTTTATATTTTTCGCAAATTAAAACATTTGTTTTTGTTTTTTTCAGCATTTAAATTTCGGTAATAATATGCAACACATTAGTTAAGGAAAAAAAAGTCTCACCTTTCACAACCCACGTAATCACCGATATAAAAATATAGAAATTTTAAGAAACCCCTACTACCATTAGCCTTGATTCACGGGTACCACTTCAATATGTGGGTAGAGTTGTGTTCAGGGAGGAACACCAATATTATAAAGTCTCAAGGAACACCTTACAGCCTTTAGATCAAGTTTAATCAATGATCAAGATCAATTCATTTAATTAGACACGGAGTGGTATTATCGTCCAAGCGTCCAAACAATTAATCAGACCTTCTTCAGTCGACCTTCTTCAATCGAGAGCTTCCGCTGGAATTGCTTTTGCGATTTCTTCAATCCAGAGCTTCAAAAATCAGTCGAAAACGGCAGATCTGAATCTCAAACATCGAATCAACTGCAGCAAAACAAATCGAAAACAGTGAATCACGTTTTTTTAAATAAAATCGCAGAAATCGAACGCATATCTGAATCTCGAAAATCAAAATAACTAACGTTATAAATGAATCTGAATCCAGAATCTGTCAATAGCAATCAAACAGATAAAAGAACCGTTGATTCAGGTAATAAAATTTAATTCAAGCTAACTAGATAATAGAATCACATGTGATTTATTTGTGTAGCATTGTGTTAAAAAAAATTTGTAACATTTTCTTCATGTATCAAATTTTGTACAAACTTATCATTACAGCTATCGATCCTTATGTCATTTTTAAAATTATTAATATTTATTGATATTTTACTATAATATAAATCTTGAATCATGTCCGCCCAGTCGGGCGGGCTATGAACCTAGTATGTTATATGGCGCCAATGAATTTAGTGTATTTAAATACTTCAATTTCTTAATTTAGGTAAACATGCATAAAGTCTCAATCTCTTGAATTTACACATTTATAATTCTATAAAAAGCACTAAACCGCAACTCACATGACACATCAAATCAAATTTCTACTCTAAAAGTGTTAGGTACTAAATAGTTGTAAAGAATAGTCTAGGGGTATATGGTAATATTGTATAATAGTTTAGTTAAGATTATGATTAGTCTTTAATTAATCAAGGAATTAAGCCATGGTATATAAACCAAAGTGTAAGGCTTAATTCCTCAACTTTTAACCATTAATCAATTTCAAATTCCAGCTATTGTTCTCTCACCTTCTCTCTTAATTCTCTCTCTAAAACCCTAATTGCTCTTCATCTCTTTTCCACCAAAATCATCATCAATCATCAAGTATGGATTGATTCAGTGTTATTATGCTTTTCAATTGGTATCAGAGCATAATTTCAACTTGAAAATGATCCATTTCCATCACTTGGTGTTAAAATCAGAAGATCAAGAGGGTTTTTTCAAGGTTTTTGAAGAAAAAGGGGTTTAAGATCAAAAATCGGATTCAAGGTACTAATTCTTGTTCTTATAGATTGAATAGCTTCATTTTGTTAATATATTAAGCTTAGAATCGAGTTAGGATCGAATCCAATCCATTCTGATGAAGAATTTGGATTTTTAGCAAAAACCATTAAAGCTTCAAAAACCATTAAAATTCAAATTTTTCATTAGATCTAGGTTGTTTTGAGTAAGATTGTAGTAATGGATTGAATGAAAAAGGTTTTGGGTCAGTTTGCAAAAAGAATCAAAAAATTGGGTAAGAAACGAGCATTTTAGGATCAAATTAGTGGGTTTTTAGAGGCTGTTCGTAACTGTTCTGCTCAAGAACTTGTTCGGCCCGAGAACAGTAACAAGTTTGGCCCGAACTCATCTTTAAGTTCGGCCCGAACATCAGAACAAACTTCGGCTCGAACATCACCCAAACTTCGGCTCGAGCATCACCAAATCTTCGGCCCGAACTATACTCAATCTTCAGCTCGAACTTCTTTCAAACTTCGGCTCGAACTCCTTTCAATCCTTCGGCCCGAACTTCCTTCAATCTTCAGCCCGAACTTCTACAAAAGTCTTCGGCCCGAACTTCTTTTGTTTTTCAAACTTAATTTTTGTGCGGTCGTTGTTCTTACCACTAAGAAATGACTTCCAAGGACGCCTTGTCCATTGGTTCAGACACAAAACCACCTGTTCTCTACCGAGGAGAATACGGTCAATGGAAGAAACGGTTTCTCCATTTCATCCGGAGCCAACATGCCGGTCCAGATATCCTAGACTCCCTCACAACCGGACCTGCTAAGTTCTATCGTGCAGTGGCTCCAGCCCCAAACACTGAACCAACAATACCTAGAGGTGTAATCGAAATTCCCCCGGCGGAATACACCCAAGAGCAAAAGGATAGGGCTAGGGCTGATGTGTACGCACACTCCTATATGCTACAGGGCATAACGAATGAAATCTACAGCAGCCTTGATAGTTTCGGCACGGGTAAAAAACTTTGGGATGAGATCCAAAAGCAAATGGAGGGTACCGACCTGGGTAACAAAGCAAAGATGGTTTCCACCCTAAACACCTATGGTCAATTCGAAGCTACCCCGTGAGAAGAACTGGAGCAAACCTACCTTAGATTCTGCAACATGCTCAATGATCTCAGAAAGAACAAACTCATCAAAGAGAAGCTTGAGATTAACATCAAATTTATCCAATCCCTACTACCGGAGTGGGAGATGTTTGGCAACAGTGTGATGCAGCACAAGGATCTAAGCTCCATAGATATTCATGAACTATATGAGTACCTACATCAAAACGAGCCTATGGTGAGGGGAATCACCAAAACTAGGCAAGATACTGCAGGCACCCTAGCAATGTTGGCCAAACAAAATCTGGCTCTCACAAAGGTATCAACGAAGCAATGGTTGCAGCACAAACAAAAGAAGTGGTAAATGAAGAACCAGAAACTCTTATCCCTGCGGGGACAAAGGATGAAATCGACTAAGTTCGTCAAGCCTTGGCTCTCATTTCATCCTATAACAACAAGTACTATAAGAAACCAACCAACAACAACCTTAGATCATCCTCAAATTTCAAATTCAACTCCTCTTCTCAAACCCCGAACAGCAAATCCTCATCTTCCTCCACTGAGCCACCTAAGAAATGTTACAACTGTGGTATGACGGGCCACTTTGCCAAAGAATGCAAGAAGCCAAAGGTGAAGGACTCGGAATACTTCAAGAGGAAAATGCTCATGGCCAAACAAGTTGAAAATGGCAAAGTCATATTGGCTGAGGACCAACAGTGGTTGGAAGACTCTGACGATCAAGAGGAAGAGGAATGCACTGCAAGCCTGGCTCTTATGGCAAGATCTAACGAACTCAGAGCTGCGCTGGGCATCCCTGAGAACGATGAAAATGAGGTACACTCTTTTTCCTTTGACTCTTTATTATCTGATTCAGACACTGATGAATCAGATAATTCCTTGTTTAATGAAAAACTTTTTACTAAAATTGATGAGAAATCACATTTGACAAAACAAATAACTGATTTGGAATCTGAAAAAGCACAACTCTTAAATGATTTGAGTGACTTAAGTCAATGTTCTCTTCAAATAACTCAAGTAATCAAGGAATTACAAAATCAGTTGTCTACGTCAAAATCAGCTTATCAATTTCAAATTACTGAATTACAAAATAATCTGCAAAAACAAGTAAATACAACCAATGAATCAAATAAACAAATCTTAAAATTAAAGGAAGAAAATTTAACCTTTCGTCGCCAACTTGAAACTCTTGTTCCTCAAGTAAATCAAAATAATCGTTCAAATAAAAAAACACAAGAGTTACAACAACAATTGTCAACATTTCATGCTGCTCACACCAGTGAGGTAAATCGTCTAAATCACATTATTAATACAAAAAACCTTGAAATTTCGAACCTAAAAACTATGAAGATGGTGTCAAGTGATAAAGACGACTCCAAGCAGCTGATAAACGACTTAGCTAATCAACTCTGTCGAGAGCAAAAATGGATGAAGTCTGCAGACATCAAGATGAAAGACTACCAAGATAAGTTGAAGACAGCTGATAACGAAATTCAAAAACTGAATGACCAAATCAAAAACATAACAACAAACTTTAAAAAGGAAATTGATGAGCAATCAGCAACCATACACAGTCTAACTGTCAGAAAAGAAAATGCTGAAGAACACATCTCAAAATTGGAGCAGACGATTGTGAAAGCTGGTCACACTGAACAAACGATAAAATTAAACCAGCCAAAAGAGTTCAGATCTTTCAAATCAAAAGTGGGTCTCGGAGCTGAGAGTTCCCGTCCTCTAGAAAGAGCTGCTGATGTTCTTCCCACACTATACAAGTATGATTACATGAACTTGGGAATATGGCAAAGCTTCCTACATATGCCTGATGAAGAAGCAGAAGTTGAAAAGTTTCACCTGGGAAAAGGAAGAATATGCTAAAATTAGCTTCAATTATGATGCCCTAAACTCAACATACGAAAAGAAGAAAGCAAAATTTGAACACAACGAATATTTTCCAATCATCACACCTGCTGAATTTTCCATTCCTGAAAACCAAATTTTAAAACAAATCAAAGAGCCAAAGCTTTATGTTCCATCATTAGTTTTAGAAAAGAAAATTGTCCAATTAGAAACTGAAATTGATGGAACTCATAAGGCGTTTGATAAAGAAAAGGAAAATCTTCAAAACAAAATACATAACTTAGAGGATACAATTTCAGAATTAAAAGCTAAAACGAACAATACTGTCTCCCAAAATTCTAAAGCCTCTATATTTGGGCCAGCACCGACAAACCCAGTTCCAACCATCTTGAAGAGAAGCTCTAATCCACCTATTTTGAATCTTGCAGATCAAAGATTAGAGTCTGGAGGGAAGAAGTCCATGAAGCAACCCGAAGTCAACAGAGCCACACAGTCAAAGAAGTCTATTCAGACTGGATCTAGTATGCTTAAGAAGCCTAGTCTACTTAAGAAGTCTAGTCCACCTAAGTCTGTAGTTTCGTCTTTTTCTGTTCAAAATAAATGTAATGACTCTAGACAGTTTATTTCTCCGAAAGAAGCTTATGGCATTGTTTATGATTCTGCAATTTATCGTCCCGTTAATCACGGTGTTAATGGTGTAAATTTAATTATTAAAACTGATAAAAATGGCAAAAAGATTTATTTTGATAAAAAGACCGATAAACCAATTTCTCAGTACGATGAACGATATTTTATTAAAATAAATACCCCTTGTGGTAAAAGACTTGATGTTCTTGGTAAACGTCGTGAAATTATTCATTCTTGCACAACTTGCTATCCAGATCCTTGCAAATCAATAAACTCTCGATCAGAAAAATCTACCGTTACACATCCATTAAAATCAACATCTGAAAAATCCTCATCTCGTCGTTCCCTCGTGTATCGGGAAGTTTCTAAACAAACATTGTCAAATCCAAAACTTCCATAAAAAACTCAAAGGAAAACTTTCGAACAACAGAAGAAATCTTCTCAAATTCCACAAACTTCTGTTTCTCACAAAAGCTCAAAAGCTCAAAAGCTCAAAAGCTAACCTCTAAACAATCAAAGAAGACGTCTAAACAACCATTAACTTCTATTTCTCACTCCTCTTCTAGTCGCACATCTCCTCAGGGAAAAGCTGCACAAAAGCCAAAACCGTCAGTTCTCCCCAAATTCGACAAGCCATCCACCAAAACGTCTCCTCATGTGAAATATACTTGGATTAAAAATGAAAAATCTCATTGGATTATCCAATCCTCTGAAAAATCTCTCAAATGGATCATCAAAACTGAACTGCCTCCTAGCAGTTCCCAAAAGCTCTAAATTGATCATCTCATAAAATCTGCATAAAACATATGTCTCTAATCGTTCTGGACCCATACAAGATTCGGTACCTAAAATGTTTTATTTGTTTTATGCAAAATTTATGGTACCTCGACTCGGGCTGTTCGAGGCACATGACAGGAAATAAAAATCTCCTGACCAACTTTCGAGAAAAATACTTAGGAACGGTCAAATCTGGGAATGATCACTTAGCAGCCATCTTAGGACTTGGTGATCTCATCTGCCATAACCTGAAAATCAGAAATGTTGCCTTTGTCGAAGATCTCTCTCATAATCTCTTCAGCATCGGAAAATTCTGTGACAAGACTCTAGAAGTAAACTTTCGTACAAAGAAGTGTGCCATTCGTACATATGGCGGGGATGAACTTCTAACTGGAACTCGTGACAAAAACCTCTTCACTGTTGATCTTAATGACCTTAGTACAACCGAGGAAGTTTGTCTCGTGTCAAAAGCTACTGCCAATGAGTCATGGTTATGGCATCGACGTTTGTCTCATCTCAACTTTAAAACAATGAACAAACTTGTAAAAGGAGGTCATGTGTCTGGATTACCTGATGTTGCCTTTGATAAAGATCACAAATGTTCATCATGTGAAAAGGGAACAATGACCAAAAAGTCTCACAAACCTAAACCAGCTCCAAGTACTTCCAAACCTCTTGAACTCCTACATATGGATTTATGTGGTCCAATGAGCGTTCACAGTCTTGCAGGAAAACGCTATGTTTTGGTTATTGTTGATGACTATTCCAGATACACATGGGTTTATTTCCTTCGTTCAAAGGATGAAGCCGCATAGATCATCATCTCATATATCTAGAAAACTCAAGTGAACCTGGAATTAAATGTTCAAACAATCCGTACCGACAATGATACTGAATTCAAGAATCGAGTCCTTGACTCTTATCTTGAATCTGCTGGCATCACCCATCAATTTTCCGCTGCACGAACTCCTCAATAGAACGGTGTTGTTGAAAGACGCAACCGTACTTTAGTGGAAGTTGCTCGTACGATGCTTTCATTTTCGAAACTTCCTCTGTCGTTATGGGCAAAAGCCATCAGCACCGCCTGTTTTACACAAAACGCTCAATCATCAACAAAACATACAACAAAACTCCTTATGAGCTAATCAACAATCGAATACCAAATGTAAACTTCTTCCACATCTTTGGTAGTCGATGCTTCATCCTGTCTGATAACGAGAAACTCAACAAGTTTGAAGAGAAAGCCAAGGAAGGAGTCTTTATAGGTTATTCAAAGGATTCAGCCTCATTCAGAATATACAACCGATCCACAAGAATGGTCAGAGAAAGTGTCAACGTATCATTCGATGAAACATTCCTGCTTGATTCAAGCGCAACTGGCATTGAAAGACCTCTACGCACCATGCGACTGATCAACCACTTGGGTCGACCACCTAGTACACGAGTTCGAACCATGACTGACCAAGAACATGAACTTGTTCTTGACCGGTTAAAACTAACTAGTTGATTCAATCCCTAAATGTGGAACTGGGATTAAACCTAATCCTTAGATCTTAAAGGATTGGATGTTGGAAAACTAGATTAGGTTAACAAGAAAGAAACCTTGTACGAAGAACTCGAACACACACACATACTTGTGTGTGTTCGTCGACTACTACCAAGAACCCTAGGGTTCTTGGTTCGACTTCGAACAAGAGGAGAAGAAGAAGATGTGTTCCATGAAACATACCTTAGGTTAATGCTTAAGATAAGTCCACTGATGATGAACACGACGAACGATCTTCTAGTTGATCACTTGCAACGATCTTGGATCTTCGAAACTCGAAGAACACGAAGAACACAAAGTGTTGTGTTCTTGGGGTTGTGTTCGGCCGAAACCCAAAAAGAAGGAGGCTAGGGTTTTGAAACTTATGACCAAAGAATAAGGAACCCCATGCATTCTATTTATACTAGAAAGACTTACGCTTAGGGCTCTTCTAGTTTAATTAAGATTAATCTCTTAATTAAACTTATCTCTTACACTTTAAACCCTTATAGTTTTAACTAGTTTATTATCATTGCACTTAACTATCAAATGTCTAGTATTAACACACTATAATTTCGGTACCCATATACACGAAATTATACACTTGTATTTATACTTTTAATAGTTAATTATATAATAACATTTATATAATTTATACAATAATATTATCCAATTACTATATGATTTAATAGCTTTAAATCATATCATGGATAATCTATAATTAACACATTGTATATTTACTTAACTAGTAAATGTACAACTACTTGTATTAATTAGTTAGTCAAACTAATCTAGTAATAAGTTAAACTTAACTTAATACTTAACTGATTCATAATGACTATTATGAATCATTCCTCTTGGTAGTATCGTTGCATAACTTGTTCGTATTACATGTACTCACCGGTGTAACCCTTAAGTGTTTCGTAGGCATGGATGTATCATCATAGGTTGACCAACTGTGCACATAATTCCTTCAGACTCCCACTTGTGCAAGTTTGTAACCTTTGTCTTAATGATACGAGCTACAGTGGCCTTCTAGATGGGCGTGTAGGTAACCAACCCCATAAAAACAGCTTATGTAACCCTTGGTGTAGTTTTATGAAAAACTCTTAATAGCGTCTCCTAGTAAAGAACACTCTGTCTTTACTTCTTGGGTAACGTTGTTAGGCTTATCCCTTGTAGCACGATATTTGTGATAACGAATACGAGCATGGTAGAAATTATCAACTCCTGTAATCGAAATCATTTCATGATTTCTTGATTCAAACTGTTGTGATAAACGACAAAGAACAAATCAGTTCGTTTGGGCATGGCCATGCACTTTCCAGTTATCTCATCATGTCAAAGGACCTATAAATATCTCTCCTAAAAAGGAGGTGCAATTACCATCTTGTATATTTCGATTTAAAATACAACTTCCTTTATGCCCAGTATCGCCTCGTATGACAAACGTATTTCAGTATTGTCTAAGTTGAACCAAAGCACATTAGTCATTGTATCCTAAACCAAATACCTCAGGCTTAAGGACAATCCTAGTGAACAATACTTTTGAACTTTTCAACCACGAAGTATTGTCACGGTGGTCAATCCAATATTCGTTGAGCCTCCAACAGAATATCACCGACATTTGGTTTACACAAAACTTGTGTAGCTATCTTCGAAGAACTTCGAATCTACCACCAAATACCGCGATGACGTTAACGTCCCATCGAGGTTCCCACCAAGACGAGTAGTCACGGATTTTTGTGTCTTCTTGAATAAATAGACTTTTTGTTAGGGTAGAAAACCCGGTCAAACCCATTACTTTGTGAATCTAATGAACAAATGAATATATAAGTTTAACTCTAATAAAAATCTTAGTAATACTCGGTTCATACTGAGTTGGTCGGTATGTGCTCATACCGAGTTGGTCGGTATGAGGTGATACCGAGTTCACGGACCGAGCTATTTCCCATGATTCACTTTATTAGTCAAATCATTTAATCATGCTATGTATTTATTAGAATTGGGAAGTTACATTTGAATAGAGTTAATTGTAAAACCTCTATAACTTATAAATAGAGGTTTAGGCTATACTTGTTTAGTATCCTTTTGGATCCTGGTTGATCATTTGTGTGGATCACCGGTAACCCAATTCTAAATGTAACACTTTGTGGAGTGTTCTTGGTTATTCCGCAACCAATAACACATTTTATACGTTTGTGCTTAATAAGAATAATCGTATGACGTATATGATCTTGTCTTTACCGATGTTATTAGCAATATTGGGGTTCTTTGTGACCTAACAACTGGTATCATAGCGGTTCAAAGTTATCTACAACTTTGATGATCATATAACCCTATATATTGTTGAAGATCAAGTTTTTTCATAAAGAAGAACAATGCAGAATTTTCGTCATATTCTGCGCACGGGTAGAAGAAATGCCGGATCTCCTTCGTTAATGGTCGAATCTGTGTGAAATTTGAACAGGAGGTTCTCCACACACAGAAACACAATCTGACCGTTCAGAATTGCAATTCGAGTTTCTGGTAGAGAGATATGTATGGCGCAAAAAGTCAGATTCTATGCTTTTTATTCCTTACTTTTTGGGCAGCCATGGTAGAAAACTCAAATATCTTTCTTCAAACTTCTAATAAGCGTGAAATTTGGACAGAAGGTTCACCATAATGTGTTTAACGTTTTCACCGTTCAGATCTTCAAAAGGAATCGTTTATTGAGAGATATATATTTTTGAAGATTATTGACGAATATTTATGGTATGTTTTTAATTCTGCGCAACTCTGGTAAAACGGCTATTGTATCTTTTGTAACCGTTGGATTTTCATAAATTTTGGATATTATATCCATAACACATACATGTACTCGGTATCAAAATTTTAGACTGATCAAAATCGTATACTGAGAGATACATATTTTCAAAGTTGATGATTTTCTGATACTGACTGTCTCATACCGAGTGGTCAGTATGAGACCGCTGTGATCGTTTCAACCGATGGATCACTATGATTTTTGGATATGATGTTGAAGACAGGTATATGTATATTGTGTTAAAAATTCATAATGATCAGAAGATTCTACATGGAGATATGATTTTTTGAAGTTGCTGTAAAATTAGAGAAATGAAATTCTGAAAGCTGAATTTTACAAGTGAGTATCTTTCACATGTTTTTCTCTTTTTAATCATATAAAATCATCTTAAACTGAGGAAATCCATAAGTTGATTGATTCTTTGGAGGGGTTTCAAGTCAAAGATAAAATATACCGAACAGTTTAAGGTGAAAGTATATGATTCAGGGGGAGAAAAACTCAATGTGATATATATTTTCTCTTAATATGAAGCTAAAGTTCTTGAAGCTAAAGTGTTCATGCTAAGTTATTCAAGGGGGGTACATGTCACATATTATTTTACAATCATTTGAATCGTTTCAAACTGAGGAAATCTACTAGTTGAATAATTCTTGGGATATGTTTCATTTCAACTCAAATATACCGGACAGTTTGAGGAGGAGTCAATGATTGTGGGGGAGAAAAGTTAATGTGATATATATTTTCTTGAAGTACTTAGTGAATAAAGAATATGAAAAGATCTAAAAAAGAAGACCTTACAAGACAAGATCGTTATTATTTATTAGGTTAAACATATTCATTTGTTATCATCAGATAGGGGGAGATTGTTAGGGTAGAAAACCCGGTCAAACCCATTACTTTGTGAATCTAATGAACAAATGAATATATAAGTTTAACTCTAATAAATAATCTTAGTAATACTCGGTTCATACTGAGTTGGTCGGTATGTGCTCATACCGAGTTGGTCGGTATGAGGTGATACCGAGTTCACGGACCGAGCTATTTCCCATGATTCACTTTATTAGTCAAATCCTTTAATCATGCTATGTATTTATTAGAATTGGGAAGTTACATTTGAATAGGGTTAATTGTAAAACCTCTATAACTTATAAATAGAGGTTTAGGCTATACTTGTTTAGTATCCTTTTGGATCCCGGTTGATCATTTGTGTGGATCACCGGTAACCCAATTCTAAATGTAACACTTTGTGGAGTGTTCTTGGTTATTCCGCAACCAAGAACACATTTTATACGTTTGTGCTTAATAAGAATAATCGTATGACGTATATGATCTTGTCTTTACCGATGTTATTAGCAATATTGGGGTTCGTTGTGACCTAACACTTTTATTCATGGATCTTGTAAAACATACAAAGTCTGAATAAGAATGATACTAACTCAAGTATTATTCCTCACTGGACATAGATACTGAATTATTACTGGATCATTATTTATTCCTTTCGTTTTTGTTGATTACTTAATGATTCTTACAACCTTAATTGTAAACTTTATCACTAAAACAATCATTTCTATTAAACTAAAGACATAAGACGAGTATTTTGGAATACTATTACTTTTGCCTTTGCTAGATATTGTTCTTGCAACATTTTAGAACATATTCCAGTCTTTCTTTTTATGCAATTTGGTAAACATAAGAGGATTGGAAATTTAACTCCTTAGTTTCTTGAATTCATAAAATTCTTCTTGTAACTAAAGCTACTTTTAGTTACTTGATTTGTAGATATCTTTACTAGTTACAGAAATTTCCTTAAATGATTGTGTTATCCACTGAAGTGTTAACAACCTATTAGATATGCAATAATCAATCACAAGACTTGTGATCACGCTATTTGGTTTGCAATAATCTAATCGATCATTTATTATTTCTCTTAACTCTTTGGCTAACGACTTGGTAAAACCTTGTTGTTAATGTCTTACTAACTTACTGAATTCACTAACATCTTTAATGAATTACGTTAGTCTTAGCTCCCACTTACTTTTATGGAATTTAAGCATCTCTTAAACTACTTTGACCTAGTCAATAACTTGTAGTTCAATCTTCTAAGAATTCTATCAATAATTAAGATCATCCTTTGGATTTGCGAATATCCAACATTCCTGTTTAGGGAATTATGATCTTTATTGATTACTGTATCTTGCAAGTACAAAACACTTGGAATGATACTATCAATTCTTAAATACATTAGTATTCTTTAAGAACTTTATTTAATGCCAAAGTCATCACTTGGATTTGTTAAATATCCATTATTCCTATTAGGGAATTATGACTTGATTAAATATTATATTTATTACAAGTATAAAACACTTGCAATAATACCATTTAATTCTTAAATACTTTAATATAGTTATGTCCCTTTTTAAGAGTCATTTAATGTCTAAGTCATTTTACTTGGATTATGCGAATATCCAATTATTCCTATTAGGGAATTATGACTTCATTAAATCCTTTACTACAAATATGAAAGACTTATAATAATACTCTTTAGAGTCTATCTTGATTATATCCAATATAATCATACTATATTAATACTAATACTTTAAAACTTTCTATCATAAGTAATGACTATTACTTAAGATGTTTTAACTAAGTTCAATAACTATTGAACCTTATGCTTCCATAAAACTTTTAAACACTTTCATTAGAAAAACTTTCTAATTACTAGCATCTAAATACCTTGAGCTATCAAGACATTATTTATACAACAATCAAACAAATATATATAAAACATGAAATATAAGTAAATCAAAACTTGACTTACAATATAGTCATAAACCTTGACTAGTGTAATTATCACACATGCACACAATATAATTCAACCATGGATTCGATATTAATTAAAACTAAAATAAAACTTGTTTTAACATAAAATAAAATTATCCAAACAATAAATTAAAATTGTTTAAAACGAATCCACTGAAAAAACTGAATTATAAAAAACTTGGTGCTCGTGGGATCATCACCATCTCATGCCGGTCACTATCACTTTCCATCTCCTCCTGCAATAAACGAAGTTAGATTACTCGTAACGTACTTTACAAGTATCTAAAAGTGATTAAGAAGTGTGGTTGTGTTACCTGAGGAACTTGTGTTTCCTCCACTACCACTTGCACCCTTTAGACAATTTCTTTTCCAATGCCCAGCCTCACCACACTTGAAGCACCGGTTCTCGGTCCTCGCAGTGTTAGGCTTAACCTTCTTGACCTTTTGTTTGACACCTTTACCATTTGGAACTCCTTGGTTAGGATAGGTTTTACCCTTTCCTTTACCACCATGCCTATCCTCATCGCTACCATCAGTTATGCGACCCCTTTTAGAATTGGTCTCAATATTCAACTCAACAGCCTCGAGCATAGATTGTAGCTCGGGAATGGAATTATCCATATTACGTTTGATGTAGTTGGCTACAAAGGACTTGTAGTCATCAGACAATGAGTTGAATATCATGTCAATTGCGAACTACAATGGCATGTGGTGACCAAGTCTAGTAAGGTGATCAACATGCACTTTCATTCTCATGATGTGTGCACCTACTGATGCTCCCTCAGCCATCTTGCAAGAAGCGAACGCCTTACAAGCATAAAACGCTTGTCCTGGTTAGTTTTCTTCATCCTTGGCAGGGGTTTTCAACACGTTTCTCTCTCGGTCAATCCTTTCCCTCTCTTGTCTGAGCATGATCTTAAAATCACGCTTCCAATTGAGGAAATTTGACCCAGTCTTTTCTTTCTTTCCTAGAAAGAAACGTCGCGAGAGTTTGTTGTAGGTTATCGTTGTGTTTGTTGCTGCCATCTACAAATCAAACCCAGTTTAATTAGTAATCATCAATAAACATTCTCTAAAATATATTATAAACCCATAATTAATATTTTAGGCCTAGGATCCATATATCACATTCTCGCCGCAAGGTTTGGGCACTTCCCGACGAGACATGCTATTTCTGGTAGGTAACTTCCTTACCGATCGTATCAAGACTTGACACGATTCGTAGGGGTCGTAGAATCTTTAGACTTATAACTTATTACAACTTTGTACAATCTAATCGTACATTTCTAATTTAGTAATAAAGTCTAGTATGTTTATTCTACTCAAGTACTTTTTGGGCCGGGACTCCCGATTATCACCAAAGTAGATCAGACCATCTAAGACAGTGCGATGCTCTGCGCCGGGACTCCCGATTATCACAGAACCTTACGCACTCTAACACTCGCAATGATTTGAATCCCTATCTAAGGTTCTTTATCCTTACAATATGAATATCGTTTAACAAGTGAGGTGTTCCATTAGGTGGATAGTACTTCGATCTAAGATTTTCTTGGGTTTGTTTAAGTCTTAAAACTAAACTTAAACTTTTATTCCTATCTTAATCCTTGTTTAAAATGTGTGACTTGTGAATTGAATGGTTCTACAAGACACCTTCCTTAAACATAAGAACTATTCTCTAAAACTTATAGTTTCAAGAATTCACACGATTTTACATGTATACCTAAAACGAGGTGTACAAAACGTTTTACTAGGTTTTGTGAGAAACCTTATTTCTAATAAAACTTACTTGTTTTATATTACTTGAAAAATTATAAACTTATGTTAAACTTTTAAAACTTTTATGATTCATGAACTTGAAACATAAACTTAGTTTAACACACCTAGTTTTTCATATGTCTAATAATGAAATTAAACATTTATTTCTTACTTATTAAATTCGACCATAACTTATGTCTTAACGACACACTTACAAACTTTGTGATTTTCTTGTGTAGCTCCCACTAGCTTCAACAACCATGATGAAACTTAAGCTAACACAATCACCGGTTTATACTTGGTGAAACTAATAAACCTATTATATAAAGATTATATATAATAATTCTTTAGTTTGTTTAAACCTTTATTATATTTAACTTGAACTAGTTAAATATAGGTTCTTGTTATTTATACTTGATCATTAATCTAGTATATTACATAACTTGTAAAATACTTATGTTATACTTGTATAATTATCTAGTTATAATAATTTATAACTTTTATACATCTTAATATATATATATATATATATATATATATATATATATATATATATATATATATATATATATATATATATATATATATATATATATATATATATATATATATATATATATATATATATATATATATAACTTTGTATATTTCTAGTTAATCATATAATTTCAACTTGTACAATTTCTAGTTATAATGAAATCATAACTTTGTACTTTCTAGTTTTAATTATATTATAACTTATACAATAACTAATTATAATATTAATCTTTCAAGGATCAAAATAACATTACCCTTTTTACTTTCTAGTATTTAATGTATATGTTTGTGTATATATGTATATTTATAATAACAAACTTGTAACATTCTAATAAGAATATTACATCTAGCTTATACATGTACATTTTAACTTGAACTAATTAAAATGTGTATAAACTTATTACTTCTTTTAAAATTCAATTTTATTTAATTATTAAAAATTTCCGAAAATTTAAATACATATACATAAACAATTAAATACATCTTGTTAATTTTAGAACTTAAAAAATTAACATCTTCTTTATCAATTCCCTAAATTAATTAGATGAACCCTAATCTTGCTTTTGATCAATCAAAACTAGGGTTTTGACTTTCTTGATCAAAGACATTATTTTTAATTAAAAGACTAATTTTAATCAATCCTTTTAAACAATAAACTTTGTTTAAATTCTAAGATAGATTATAACTTTTAATAAATTTATTTAAACTCTTTAATTTAAACCTTAGAGACAATAAACTTTGTCTAAATTACTAGGTTTAAAGAACTAGCTTTAATAAATCTATCAAAATAATAATTAAACCTATTAGACATAAACTTGTCTAATTAACTAGGTTTTAGATTATTATCCTAATTAATACTCTTAAACTATTAAACTTAAACTTGTTTAATGTTCTAGGGTTTTCAAAAATCTTAACACTAAGAAACTTTTCCACCAATTAAACTAGGCTAGTTTAACATACTTGGTGTCCAAGTATTCCTCTAGATTTACGAAAATCCTAAGGCTTTTAGGAAAGAATCCTTTTGATCAGTTAAACATATCTTGTTTAATATACTTGATCCTAGGGTTCTTTCTAGGTCACGAAAATTCTAGGGTTTATGAAAAGAATCCTTTTGATCAATTATACATATCTTGTTTAACATACTTGATCCTAGGGTTCTTTCTAGTGTTTTGAAAATTTGCTAGGGTTTTCTAGAAACCTTCTTGACCAATTAAACTTAGACTAGTTTAATGTTCTTGGTCTTAGGGTTTCTTCCCTTATTTTCGAGAATTATGAAGAAGAAGAAAGAGAAAAAAAACTTGAAACAAAAAAAACTTGTAAATTAAAAGTAAACAAACAACCTTTGTTAATCTAGTCTAGATTTCTAAACCAACGCTCTGATACCACTGTAGGGATTTACTACGCACCATGCGACTAATCAACCACTTGGGTCGACCACCTAGTACACGAGTTCGAACCATGACTGACCAAGAACATGAACTTGTTCTTGACCGGTTAAAACTAACTAGCTGATTCAATCCCTAAATGCGGAACTGGGATTAAAATTAATCCTTAAATCCTAAAGGATTGGGATGTTGGAAAACTAGATTAGGTTAACAAGAAAGAAACCTTGTACGAAGAACTCGAACACACACACATACTTGTGTGTGTTCGTCGACTACTACCAAGAACCCTAGGGTTCTTGGTTCGACTTCGAACAAGAGGAGAAGAAGAAGATGTGTTCCATGAAACATACCTTAGGTTAATGCTTAAGATAAGTCCACTGATGATGAAAACGACGAACGATCTTCTAGTTGATCACTTGCAACGATCTTGGATCTTCGAAACTCGAAGAACACAAAGAACGAATGAAGAACACGAAGAACACAAAGTGTTGTGTTCTTGGGGTTGTGTTCGGCCGAAACCCAAAGAGAAGGAGGCTAGGGTTTCGAAACTTATGATCAAAGAATAAGGAACCCCATGCATTCTATTTATACTAGAAAGACTTACGCTTAGGGCCCTTCTAGTTTAATTAAGATTAATCTCTTAATTAAACTTATCTCTTACACTTTAAACCCTTATAGTTTTAACTAGTTTATTATCATTGCACTTAACTATCAAATGTCTAGTATTAACACACTATAATTTCGGTACCCATATACACGAAATTATACACTTGTATTTATACTTTTAATAGTTAATTATATATTAACCTTTATATAATTTATACAATAATATTATCCAATTACTATATGATTTAATAGCTTTAAATCATATCATGGATAATCTATAATTAACACATTGTATATTTACTTAACTAGTAAATGTACAACTACTTGTATTAATTAGTTAGTTAAACTAATCTAGTAATAAGTTAAACTTAACTTAATACTTAACTGATTCATAATGACTATTATGAATCATTCCTCTTGGTAGTATCGTTGCATAACTTGTTCGTATTACATGTAGTCACCGGTGTGACCCTTAAGTGTTTCGTAGGCATGGATGTATCATCATAGGTTGACCAACTGTGCACATAATTCCTTCATCAGGATCCTGTGCAGCTGGAGGAATATGTGGTGGTTCTTGTACCGGTTCTGGTTGAGCATGCATCATCTCAATATCTTGATCATCATTTCCATCATCACCACTGTCATCATTTTTATCATCATTTTCTGATTCAGTATCAGAATGTTGTTCATCATTGATGTGTGCCTGGACAATAGCCCACATGGAGTGACTCAGTACATGCACTCCTTCTCTTGGCCTGTAAAAATAAATCTTCTCATGTAATGGAGGAAGGTCTACTCTTGGACTATTGAACTCATCATAAATATGAGCAGGCATGCCATTTTGAAAAATAAGAGAAAGAAATCTGCAGAAAGGAACATTGATTTCTCTGATTTGAGCCCGAATTAGAGAAGCTAGTTCATTAAAGATCAGTCTAGCATAATCAATATCTCGACCATGATACATGGCATGAACAATCTGCATCCCAAATTCATTTATTTGATCTAAAGCCCATGTCTTGTGGGTCATACACCTAATAAGTGTGGAAATTAAAAGACCCCACATTGGACCGAATTCATTTCTTTTAATAATTCCCGTGGTTCCTCTGCGTCCAATGAGTGATAACACTGAGCGAGCCTCTGTTCGATCAACAAAGGGCTCATACTGAGCGTGAGTGGGAAGCCTCAGTGTTTCCCGAATTATAGCAGTGGAGACAAAAGCCCTTCTTTGTTCTCGAATAACCCAACCGGTAATCATGTCCGGAGAGTCAAGTTTAGCAGAGTACCAAAATTCGCAGAGCATTTCCGGATAAATTGCTCGAGGGGAAAGAATCTACGCTTGCGTGATCGGACAATGCTTCAGATACGTAATCATGTGAGAGAATTCAGGGCACGCCAAGCCTGAGGAATATTGAAATTTGCGGTTATGTTGTTCCTCGCAAACTTAGGCACTTCGTCGTTCCGAAACTGAGTTGCAGGAGCAGCCTCCGGTGCGAAAAATCTGTAATTTGCCATCTACGATTGTGATTTAGAAATTTGCTTGCAAGCAGAAAGTGAAATCGTTAATCGCAGAGAAAATTGAAAGAGAAAATATGAAATAACTGTTAGAAAATTCAAAAGAAAAGAAATAAACTGTTATTTATATTTAATTAGAGATAATTACGGTATTGGGAAGTAAAACCGGCTGATTTGACAGCCTTATCCTATGTCAACGGTAACTTTCTTATTTAGAAAGGTTACCGTTGGGGAGTATGAGGATTAAAAGTCAGTTTTATCACTCTAAGACTCCAATACCGAGATAAAAAAAATTAAATTAAAAAAATATTAAAAATCATAAAAATATTTAATTTAAACTATAAATTAATAAAAAATTAAAATTTATAATATTTGATAAATCAGACGAGTGATACTGAGCAGGTCAGTATTGGAACCAATACTGAGAGGTCAGTATCAGAAAATTTTAAGAAAAATTAAGGATTCAACATACCCAATTGTCCTAGTAAATACATAAACCTTTCCTCAGAGAGAGGTTTAGTGAATACATCAGCCAATTGATCATCTGTAGGAACAAAATCTACCTCAACCTTACCCTTTTCCACATTATCTCGAATAAAGTAGTGTCTGATATCAATGTGCTTTGTTCCGGAGTGATGGACTGGGTTTTCAGTGATAGCAATAGTACTCTTGTTATCACAATGTATTGGTGTCTTCTGGAAATTGAACCCATAGTCCATTAGTTGATACTGCATCCACAAGAGTTGAGCACATCAACTTCCTGCAGCAACATATTCTGCTTCTGCAGTAGAAGTTGCTACTGAGTTTTGCTTCTTGGATGACCAACCAACTAGTCTGCCACCGAGGAATTGACATCCTCCACTTGTACTCTTCCTGTCCTATCTACAACCTGCAAAATCTGCATCTGTATACCCTTCAAGGTCAAAGTTTGAATCTTTGGGATACCAAAGACCCATGTTAGGAGTACCTGAAAGATATCAAAAAATCCGCTTCACAGCTTTCATATGTGATTCTTTAGGATCAGCCTGATACCGAGCACATAAACAAGTTGCAAACATAATATCAGGCATGCTAGCTGCTAAGTAAAGTAAAGAACCAATCATACCTCGGTATGTGGATTGACATACTGGTTTACCAGTTTCATCTTTACTTATTTTATCCTGAGTACCCATAGGAGTGTGCATGGAAGATAAATTTTCAAATTTGTATTTCTTTAGCATGTCATGCACATACTTACTTTGATTTATGAAAGTGCCATCAGGCTTTTGATCAACTTGTAAACCAAGAAAGTAAGTAAGTTCACCCATCATACTCATCTGATACTGAGATGACATTATCTTAGCAAACCAGTCACACATTGACTTGTCAGTGGAGCCAAAGATAATATCATCTACATATATCTGAATAAGTAAGATGTCAGAACCTTTCCTTTTTGAAAATAATGTTTTGTCAATTTTACCTCTTATAAATTTATTTTCAATTAAGTACTCAGACAGGGTATCATACCAGGCTCTTGGAGCTTGTTTGAGCCCATATAAAGCTTTATCAAGCTTGAAAACATAGTTAGGAAATTTAGGATCAACAAAACCTGGTGGTTGTTTAACATAAACTTCCTCCTGTGGTTTTCCATTGAGGAAGGCACTCTTGACATCCATCTGATACACTTTGAAGTTCTTGAAAGCTGCATATGCAAGATACAACCTTATAGCTTAAATTCTTGCAACTAGTGCAAAAGTTTCATCATAGTCAATGCCTTCTTCTTGCCTGTAACCCTGAGCAACCAGTCTTGCTTTATTTCTGATGACAACACCATCCTTGTCCATCTTATTTCTGAAGACCCACTTAGTACCAATAATAGTTTTGCCAGCATGAGGTGGTACTAAATTCCAGACTTTATTCGTTTCAAACTCTGTCAATTCTTCTTGCATAGCTTCTACCCAGTCTTCATCTAATAAAGCTTCATCAGCTTTCTTCGGTTCCATGGTAGATAGGAAGCTTGAAAAGAAACAGAAATTTGCATTAGCTTGGGGTTCAAAA
This sequence comes from Calendula officinalis, assembly GCA_963853835.1. Taxonomy (NCBI): domain Eukaryota; kingdom Viridiplantae; phylum Streptophyta; class Magnoliopsida; order Asterales; family Asteraceae; genus Calendula; species Calendula officinalis. The sequence continues at coordinate 83,021,522 of OY970820.1, read as the reverse complement.
TCTAGTTTTCTTCTTGTTTGGACACCTTGTTCAATAGGACCAATGATATTTGAATGAGGATGATCTCTGAGTTCCCTTAGATTGTTCCCTAAGGGAGCATTTGAAGCAAGGTCAACAATATCTTGTTGCACTTATGTGTTGTCTGCCTGATACTGAGCTGAATTCTGGTAAGTATTAGACATTTCAGGTTGTTGTTCTTCTTGATTTTGCAGATCTGAGGAGGATTCTTGAAAAGTACTGGAAGATTCACCTTCTTCATATGTGGAGTTGTTCAGATCAAGTATTGGGAACTCAGTATTGGGGTTCTCAGTGATGGGAACCTCAGAATTTGATGCATTCGAGTTATACTGAGTTCTTTCTTGATCAGTATCACTCATACCTGGATCAACATAGTATGGGTGAGACTTGGGCTGTTCAGCAACTGAGTTTTCTGGACTGCATATAATATCTATGCCACTGATGTCTTCCTTTGCTGAGGTAGAATGCTCATTCTGATCTTCATCAAACGTGACGTGAATGGATTCTACAATCATCTTGGTTGAGATGATATACACTCTGAAAGCTTTAGAGTGTGGAGAGTAGCCCATGAACACACCTTCATTTGCTTTAGGAGCAAATTTGTTTAGATTTTGCTTAGTACTGACTACAAAACATTTACTCCCAAAGATGTGGAAGAACTCCATATTAGGAACCTTGCCATTGTATAACTCATAAGGAGTCTTTTGATGTCTCTGGACTATTGTAGCTCTGTTCTGAGTAAAATTTGCACAGTTGACAGCTTCTGCCCAGAAGCTCAGTGCAAGCCCATCATGGCATAACAAAGTTCTTGCAGCTTCAATTAATGTTCTATTCTTTCTTTCTACAACACCATTTTGTTGTGGTGTGTAGACTGCAGAGAAGTTTTGTACAATTCCTTTTTCTTCATAGAAATCTGCTAATACTGAGTTCTTAAACTCAGTACCATGGTCACTTCTAAGTTGCTTGACCTTGTTGCCTTTCTGAAGTTCTTCTCTTTTGATGAAGGCAATGATTTCTGTTGTTGCGTCTGATTTAGTCTTGAGAAAGATGACCCAAGTATATCTTGAGAATTCATCTACTAAGACTAAAGTATAGATCTTTTTGGCCAATGATGGTGTGCTGATGGAGCCAAAAAGATCCATATGTATCATTGTAAGAGGTTCATCAATGGAGTGATTGACCTTTGACTTGAATGAACTCTTCTTCTGCTTGCCCATTTCACATGCTGAGTATAACTTATCTTTTGAATAAGTAATAGTGGGCAACCCTCTCACCAGTTTCTTCATACTGAGCTCATTTATATTTCTGAAATTTATGTGAGAGAGTTTCTTGTGCCATAACCAGTGAAGTTCTGACTTGACTTTAGACAACAGGCAAACTCGGATAGTAAGGTCTATTTCAGACAGGTTGACCACACATACATATTTGTCCCTTCTAGCAATGAGTACAGGTTGCCCTTTATCATTGTCATCATAGTAGCTGCATCCTTTCTGAAATGAGCTTCATTGTCATCATCACACATCTGGCTGATACTGAGCAGATTGTGTTTAAGACCCTCTACATAGGCAACTCTTTTAAAAGTTATGTTGCCTTCCTTGATTACTCCATACCCCCTTTTTTTCCCAATTGAATCATCTCCAAACTTGACAGAAGGACCCTTCTCTGGTGTATAATTTAGAAGGTACTCCATACTGCCAGTCATGTGTCTTGAGCAGCCACTATCTAAGTACCATTTTCTGTCACCCTGCACAAGACACAAAATAAGAATTAGTTCTTTTTAGGAACCCATTTTTGAATGGGACCTTTGGTAGGAGAAACAGGGGTAGACTTGATCTCTTTTGTTGGAGAGGTCAGTATCACTTCAGGGGAAACCTTGGAGGTTTTCTTGGGTGATACTGACTTAGTTTCTCTCTTTTTCTTTGGTACTAAGTACCTAGGACTTGAGAGATCAGTCCATCATTCATCTCCTTTATGTCCAGTATGATGACATCGATAACATTTTCTAGGTCTGTTTCTGAACATATTTTCATAAGGAATTTTAGAAAATTGTTTGACTTTTGGTTGATCAGTATGAGTAAGTTTTGCAAACTTTTGACTTAATACTTTGATCTGATCACCAATAGAATTTAAAATGTTATTTTTGTCATTTTTTAATGGAGTTTTAATGTTATGTTTGACTGGTTTTGAAGGAGATGGTTCTGGGGTCTTATTTTTATTTTGCAAAGAAGTCTTTTTAACATGTGACTTCTTGTTTTTGCCACTTGAAGATCCTGTTGAAGTTGTTTTCTTGTTATCATGTTTTAGAATGACAACTTGAACAGGTTCTTTAGATTCTTGAGTACTTGACTTTTCTGTTCCTGCAGACTCAGTATTAGATAAAGCATTTTGAGTAGAAGTGATTCTATTTTCATTATATATCTCAAAAGTGGTTGTGTTAAATAAAATTTCAAATGGAGGAACAGCAGAAGTGTCATATTGCACAACTTCGAGGTGTATCAAAAATTTCTTTTTCAGGAAATTCAATACTGAGCTCTTGTAGTTCAGTATAGCACTTAGAACAGAAGGAATGACCAATTGGTTTTTCAAAAATAATTTTATCCTCATCATCTGACTCAGTTTGACATCCAACTTCACAAAACGTTTTTGCTTTTACAAACTGAATAGGGTTCATATCAGAAAATTCTTCAAATAAATCAGCAAAGTTATTTCTATTTTTTAACTGAGGATCAACACCAAGTGCAGCCCTCACATTTTCTGAAAATTGTTGATTTAGACATTTATTTAATTTAATAGATGCATTTCCCCAAGATTTACACTGGTTTTCAAATTTTTCTTTTTCTAATTTGTGTAAATGAGCTTTATCAGCTAATCTTTGGTTCATGTCTTGTAAGTTTAAAAAGTTTAGTTCTAAATCTTTGAATTTTGCTAATTTATCTAAGTGTTCATTATTTACCCTTTCAAGTTCAAGAATTGTTAATTTTAAAGCTTTTTCTCTCTGTACTAAAGTTTTAAGATCAACAATCATATACTCAAAAATCTTTTCTTTTTCATTCACTGAATAAGTTTGAAAGGAACTCACCTTGTACACCTGAGTGGAATCCCAATCAGTATGAACACTCATCCTCTCAGCTTCTTTGATGTCCTTTTCAAATGAGCTTTTCAAATCATCTTCAGTGAAAGCCATAAAGGCTTTGTTTTCAACCTCTTCCTCATCATGACTAAGTTCTTCATCCATCCAAGCTTCAGAGTAAAGTGCTTGAAGAGGTGCTCCATTCCCTGCTACATTCTTGCCCTTGCTCCAGTTCTTTAGCTTGACATACTTGTCTCTATACCGTTTAGCTCGGTATGCAATCTTGTCATTCTGATCAGTTTCAGTTGACATAGTATGACAATTAGCAGCAATGTGCCCAGGCTTTCCACACCTATAGCAAAGACCTGATCTTGGGTCAGTATTGGAAGAGCTAACACCAAGCCTCTTCTTTTTCAACTGATCCAGCTTCATAGACATAAGAGCCATTTGAGTTTGAAGCTCTTCAGCCTCAGCATCAGCAAGATCAACTTCTGGTTCTTCAGGCTCAGTCACAGTATATGCCTGTTGCACAACTAGAGCCATGCCAGTGGAAGACTTGTTAGTTTTCTTCTAGTTGATCAGTCTTGCAGCATTATTCTCCTCATGATTCAACATTAAACCATACAAAGTTTGAAGAGTGTATGACTCAATTGACAGAATTTGTCATGTCAAGAAACTGTTGAGGAAGACTATCCAAGAACTTTTGAACAAGCTCTCCTTCCTCCTTCACAATTCCTACACTGATTAAATCATGGATAACAGTATTGAACCTATTATAGAGAGTAGTGATGTCTTCATTTGGACTAGAGAAGAAGTTTTCATACTTCCTTCTCATGTTGCTTTACTGCAACTTCACCTTTGGTGTGCCTTCATAGGTGACTGATAGGCTATCCCACATAGCCTTTGTTGTTGGCAATTTCATAATTGCATTAAGTATTTCTTTGGTAACAGCATTACCAATCACCCCCTTTGCTCTGGAGTCTAGACTGAATAACTGACGGTCAGTACCAGTCCAGGTGTGTCTCAGTTTAGGAACTGTTCTTGTGCTCTCAGGAGCATCATCAGTAGCAGCAACGGGTTCCACAGTTTGTGGAATGATAGGACCATCATTCAGCATAGTGAGCATCTCATGATGAATAGATTCAAGATACCACTGAGCTTTAAGCTTCCATTGATGAAAGTCTTTTCCATCAAAGATGGGCACTCCCTTACCAGACATAACAGGTGCTATGATTGTAGACATTTTGGATTTTTGAGTGTTGGGGGGATAAGTATACGGAATGGCTGCCAGGGTAATAGATCGACTAAATAAGGATTAATTTAGCCTGCTCTGATACCAGTTGTTAGGTCACAACAACCCTGGTTTGTAATGTTAATTGATAGATTATTATACTTAGTGAAATATTAAAGTGATAACACAAGAATATAGTCAATGTATAAATCCACTAAGTGTGGCTTGTTGCGAAAATAACAAGACCACTGATCAATTACAAAGTATGTGAATGTAAGTTCGTGAATTGGTAAGTACTCCTTTGCAAGATGATCTCTATTTATAGTGGTATAGAGATCTTACATAATGGGCAAAGGAGTAACCGAAGCACTAAACTAAGGAAATGACTAAGATCAAGAGATTTGATCTTAGTCCGTTACAATACTGACTGTAACTCAGTCCTTCTACTCAGTATTGGATTTCCAATATTGAGTGCTGATACTGAGTGGCCAATACTGGCCAAACTCAGTATCACACCTAAACTTAGCTAATTTAATCTACTATTTAATCTAAGCTAGTCTAGGTTGTTTTGTTATCCTAAGATTCACAAAGGGGTAAGGCTTTTTGCCTTAACATTAATCAATTTGAAAGATTAAAGGTCTGGCGCTTAGTTCCTAAAACCCTGAGATCATCAGTCATCGGAACTAAGTGGATTTTTAAGAACAAGAAAGATGAAAATGGAATCGTCATTCGTAACAAAGCAAGGTTGGTTGCTAAGCGTTACGCTCAACAGGAAGGCATTGATTACGAAGAAATATTTGCTCCTGTTGCCCGAATAGAAGCCATTCGCATCTTCTTAGCATATGCAGCTCACAAAAACTTTACTATCTATCAGATGGATGTCAAGACTGCATTCTTAAATGGTATTCTAAAATAGGAGGTGTTTGTTCATCAACCAGAAGGGTTTGTAAATCCCAAACATCCAGATTATGTCTATGTTCTCGACAAAGCTCTATATGGCTTGAAACAGGCCCCTCGGGCATGGTATGATGTTCTTTCCCAGTTCTTAGTCGAAACTGGCTTTTCAAAGGGAAAAGTTGATACCAATTTGTTTATCAAATGACACGGGGAAGATATCATACTAATTCAGATCTATGTCGATGACATTTTTTTTGGGTCTACAAATCCAAAATATTGCAAATGTTTTTCCGATCTCATGGTAAAACGCTTTGAAATGAGCATGATTGGTGAGATGAACTTCTTCCTAGGTCTTCAAGTTCGTCAATTTCCAACTGGCATTTTCATCAATCAATCAAAGTATATCTCTGATCTGCTGAAGAAGTATCTCATGGACGATTGTAAACCTATTGCAACACCGATGTCCACGACCGCCAAACTAAATGTTGACCTGGATGGTAAACCGGTAGATGTCACACATTATCGGGGTATGATTGGATCACTACTTTAATTAACGGCCAGTCGTCCGGACATCATGTTTTCAACATGCATCTGTGCTCGGTATCAGGCTGCTCCCAAAGAATCTCACTTACTGGCTGTCAAACAAATCTTCCGTTACCTGAAAGGCACCAGAGATCTTGGTCTTTGGTATCCCAATGAGACCTCGTTTGATCTTTCTGCCTTCTCTGATGCTGATCATGCTGGGTGTATGCTGGACAGGAAGAGTACATCTGGGGGAGTTCAATTTTTGGGAGATAAGCTAGTCAGCTGGTCTTCAAGAAAGCAAAACTGCGTCTCACTATCAACAGCTGAAGCAGAATATGTTGCGGCCGCTAGCTGTCTGTCCCAAGTGATATGGATGCAATCACAATTAAAGGACTATGGCTTTTCCTATAACCGCATTCCTTTATATTGTGATTCCAGAAGTGTAATTGCAATATCCTGCAATCCAGTTCAACATTCTAAAACTAAACATATCGATCTTCGATATCATTTTATCAAAGATCACGTTGAACTGGGCAATGTTGAATTGTACATCGTATCCACCGAGTTTCAATTGGCTGATTTGTTTATCAAGGCTTTGGACGAAAAACGTTTTAATTATCTTGTCTCAAAGCTCGGTATGCTAAATCTCAAAACTTAATTGTCTTAAATCCGTATTCTTCAATTTGTTAAATCCTTGCATTCTTCGTATCATCACAATGGCTTTCAAGAAACTCGTCTTGAAACCCGGTTGTCATCATCATTCAAGGGGGAGCAACTACTCATCAGTCAAGGGGGAGCTGATGCTAAAAGTTTTCCTTAATTTTAATGTACTTTTAATTTTTAATTTTTATATATTTTATTTTACTCTAAAATTTAAAAAATCAAAAAAAAAAAATTATTTTTCCACAAAATCTTCGGGCCGAACTTCTTACTGTTCCCGGCCCGAAGTTTAAAGTCGGTCTAAGGATGTTCGGCTCGAACTTTATCTCACCTATAAGTACCTCGGTCGAACTTCACTATTCCTTTTTCTACTCTCTCTCGAACAAACATATTAGAAACACCGCACGTTTCACACACCCGCTCGAATTTCTTCGTTTCTTGTCTGTTCGGACCCAAATCGAATCACAAATCACAACATCGTCATCCTCCTCTGTTTTCGGTAAGGTTTCAATCACCAATTTCGTCTTTTTCAAAACAAATCTTAAGAATCGCGTCTGATGCTATTCGAACAAAACTAGGGTTACGAACTTTCTGATTGTCATCGATCTAGGGTTTGATTGTCTGATATATGTTACCTAGGATACTCGTTTAGGCATATCGATCCCCTATTGGCCATTTTTTCATGTTAAAATCGATCTAGGAATGATCTGACTTCAAAACCGTTAAAAACCCTAACATCGTAAAAGTCTTCGGCCCGAACTTGTGTTACAACTTCGGCCCGAACTTGTGTTACAACTTCGGCCCGAACTTCTTAAACAACTTCGGCCCGAACTTCTTAAACAACTTCGGCCCGAACCTCTTGAACAACTTCGGCTCGAACTTCTTAAACAACTTCGGCTCGAACTTCTTCTGCCCGAAGTTGTTATGCATGTTCGGCCCGAACTTCGTTTGCCCGAAGTTGTTATGCATATTCGGCCCGAACTTCATTTTGAAAATTCCAAATCTCGGGCCGAACACTTTCATTTCCTTTTATTTTTCGAAGTTTTTTTTTATTTTATAAGTATATTATTTATAAATATAATTTACAAATTTTATTTATGAACCTAAACCTGGTGACATCAACGGCCCCACACCAATTCGAAACAATGATTGATGAACAACCAATTCAATTCACAAAAGATGATCTTTATGACATCTTCCGGCTACCACGTGGCGACTCAAGACCACCACTTACTACATTTGAACCACAGTTAACATTACAAGGAATGTGGGAAGGACTCCACGATCTCGGTCTTGATCTTCCACGGGATCAAATCAACCTCAGAGAACTTAAAAAGAAAAACATGGCAAGGAGCTGGTCCCACGTCTTCACGATCTTCAACCGATGTCTGACAGGAAAGTCAGCTGGTCACGACAGGGCTTCCATAAACGTTCACTACGCCTATCATGCCCTATGTTATAACCGACATTATGTCTATGCTGCTTATTTGTGGGAAGAATTCAAGATCTCCAAATCAAAGGAACCACAATATCTGCCATACCCGAGGTTCTGGTCCATTATGATCGAACACTTCATGCGACGATATCCAAACATTCATATCAGAGATGTTGCAAATCGATTTATACCTTCAAGTGTTACGTTCCTAAGGAGCAACAGTGGTACAACTGCTGTCAATGATGCCGCGATCCCTCTCCCACTCTTTAAAATTACAAACTTCAATCTTGATAGCATCAGACAATACCGGGATCTTCATTACCCTGAATGGAGACCCGAGGGTGCACAACCGCAACCCCACCAACCAGCTGGTCCAGCACAACAACCAGCTGCTCCACTACAACCACAACAGGCTCAACCACAACAGGCTCAACCACACCAACCACCACCTCATCAACCACGTCCTAGACGTCGACCAGCTCAACAACACCAACCACCGGCTCACCGACGTGCTAAACGACCTCGCATCTCATCCGATGATGCCTTAGGAAGTCGGTCGGTTGCCACTACATCTTCCCAACAACTTCAACCTCGACCAACTCGACCCATCATACGACAACCACCACGACCAGCTGCACCTTCCTCTTCTTCATCATCAACAGACTCAGCTGCCACTATCTCTGATCGACCAGATTCACCACCATCACCACACGGTCCACCTTCACCACAAGGCCCACCGTCACCACCACCACAAAGATCCCCAAACCCCTTTGATGATCCTTTCTTCTCGACTCCTACTACCACAACCACCCAACCACCAATCACAACCATCATTCCCACTACCACAACCTCCGTCCCTCCCATTTCATCCACCATCCCAACTACAGCAACCTCCGAACCACCAATCACCTCAACCATCCCAACTACCGCAACCACCCAACCACCAATCACAACCACCATTCCGACGTCAACAACCTCTGTTCCTCCAATCTCATCCACCATCCCAACTACCACAACAACAATACCACCACTCACGTCCATAATCCAAACTTCCACAACCACCGTTCCACCTACCTCAACCACCGCTCCACCAACCACAGCCACCGTTCCACCTATCACAACCACCGTTCCACCTATCACAACCACCGTTCCACCTATCACAATCACAATTGCACCAGTTACAACAACAACACCACCAATAGACACCTCACTTCCACCATTCTCCATCACAACTGGTACCGCCTCGAGGGTCGTTACAACTCCACCTACAACAGTTGTTATGACCCTCCCTCAACAGACTACACTATCAGAGGCTACCACTACCACCACAACTGCAATGTCAAATCCTGAACTGCAGCTCATCCCTCATCTCACCTCAACAATCCAAACACTTAGTACGAGGTTGGAAAACCTTGAGGGTAGACTGGCGACTGTTGCTCCTCTTCCACTGGCATCTGATCCATTTAACCGGGAAATGCTCCTGGAAGCATCCCGTTCATCTACAATAGAACAAATTAAAGCGATGTTCAACTATCGCTTGGAAGAACTGGTCGAGCCATGCAATCCAGGATCCCTCATATAGAGAAGGCCGGGTGACCCTGAGGATGATCCTCAGTGAGGGGGGCAACGAAGAATACTGGAACACGGTGGGTCCAGTTCTCAACATCAAGGAGGTGTGAGTCATTCACAACAACACCCCAGCTCATCTCGTCAAACACAGGGAGGAGGCCCACAAGACTACGATTATATCCATGACTGGGCGGTTGTTGAGTTTGATTATAATCAGGTGTTGCACGTTGAACCACTCAACCAGTGGCGTGTAGATGAAAGTGAAGACATCTTGCCACAAAACAACCGTATGCCAAGTGAGATGACTGCAGAAGAAAAACTCGAATCTATGAGTCATCTCCAATCTATCAATTTTGAGGTTGAAAATCATCGCAAAGACAACGTTCAACAAGTTCTAAGAAAAGAGGCGGACACAGTTATTGATATACAAAGTGACCCGGAAGAAGATAATCTTGTGAAAGAGGCTTTTCACGAACCCCCTCCAACTGCCAACTCTCCTCCAAATGACGACTCTGACAGCGACAAACCAATGAAGGATGAACCATTTGATGCAAAAAGATACCCTTTCACCCGAGAAAACTATCACAGATACTTCCGAAACTGCGATCAACTGGTTGCCGCCAAAACACCAGCACCGGAACCACCTACTGCCTCCCCTACACATGATGTGTCGGTCTTACCCTATACCGAGAAGCGAGCAGCGGATAGAGCTAACAAACGCCGTCTAAAGATCTCCAAAAAATGCCTATTCCAACAAGTTAAAATGCCATTTGTTGAAGACCGCTTCTCAGCTATTTTCCAGGAGACGGAGCTGCCTATAATTTATCAAGATTTGTACAAAGAAGTGATTCTGCCATTCAGAGAAAAGAAAATGTATTACCTCACAATGCATTACCTTAGGGGCAAAACAGATCGCTACAACAAGTCTCCAATAACACAGCTCCTGGAGATAACGACCGATTATTTCTCAGGCTACTACTGGTACACCATCTTCCATATTCGCAGAGCAGACGATCAGCTGTACACGATTACTGAAGGAGACTTATATATCCTCGAACCTCAAGATATAGAATGTCTTTACAACAAAGTACGAATGCTTCCAGACACCCCTCACCAAATTCAAAATCATGCGAGAAATTTTGCTCAGGCTGCTCTGAAGCGCTTCATGCTCGTTAAATCTCTAGCTGCTCGAATGGAAGATGTCCAAATGGCTGTTGAGAGTGGAACAGCAAAGGTTCACTTGGCTGCACCTTACAGATCACTTCCCTCCGAAATTCAAACTCGGAGAACAGTTGTTCTAGGTGAACCCAACTTGGGAATGACTTACACAAACTACTTCAATGAAAGAGTCTTCTTCCGTGTGTCAGACATTGCCAAGTACTGTGATGGCACATTAAACCTCCTGAAGAAAAAATTGGAGAAAAGGGGGAGGCACATGAACAGAGATCCCAGCAACCCAGAGAATTCTGCTCTTAGAAGCAACATTGAAACACTAATCACTGCCATTAAGGAAAGATTAAGCTGGCGAATAGTGATTAGACATTTTGAGGTTCATATGGGTGTACGAGACAGAAGCAAAACGCCTACCTACACAACTGAAGTTAGTAATCCGCCACTACAATTCGGTCAATATCATGGGCTCAGATGGCCGGATGAATCAGTTGATCGCCAAAAACCATACGCGAGACGTGGTACGCGTTAACTTTCAAATGCTGGGAGGTACTTCACCTGTTCCTATCAATGGCTTCTGATCAAAATAGACTCAGAACCCGATCATCTAAAGAAAGCACAACGAAGCTCAATCATCCTTCAAATGCAAAAACTCTCTTCCAACCCTCCGACGATGTTTAAGGTACGTCTTCAAATCTCAAAACTCTTTCTTACTTTTCATTTGTCGAGGGGGAGAAATACTAATTCTAGGGGGAAAATTATTATTTCTAGGGGGAGAAACTTTATAAAAATCAAAACAAAAATACCCAACATGAATAAACGAACGAAAAATATTTTTATAAAGACAATACCTTCCCATGGTTTGCCAGATCCGGCCTAACCTATCCCAGGGAAATATCTCAGCCAACTAGTAAATGTGAGGGTTTACGTCTAGGGTATAGAACTAGGTGAGTGCAAGGTGATGTGAAAACATGATAAATCTAAGAAAACACACCTTTGAGTGCATCCGAACCGCAAAATAAACCGGACAACCACACAAAAAGGTGATCATTCATGCGTTGAATATTTCACAAGACTTTACTCGCCCAGTAAAGCAAATGCACACCACCACCAACCACTCAAATTCCTCCCAACAGGAATTTGTTTCATTTAATAAGGGGACGTAGCACATAATCTACTGACTGCTCATTTGGAGTTTGTCGGTATTGAAAATATAACCTCCTGCCCCGGGTTACGTCTCATTTGTATGCACAGTGTGTCTAGTTCTCACCCTCAAGAACATTCCAATATAGGACACATGTACTACAAAATGGATCTCAGTGAATCCATCGGAACACTTTGTAGTGGCATCACAATCTGATGTTTCACGAGGATCGAGTGGAAATCCTGCTAGAGCTAAAATCACGCCAACTCTAAACGCAGGTCACACATTTGAATCAACAGTTGTGCAAACGACTACAGATTCATATCGTGTGCTAACGGATACTCTATGTGATTCCGGTGTGACCTTAAAAGAACAAGTTGTGGTGCCTTAAACTTCAAAATCATTCAGGCAACAACTTATACCGGAAACACATAAAATTCCGATGAAAAATCCATGTGAACTAAAATGCAACATCGTAAAAGACTGATTAAAAATGCACATGAGCGTAATAGACCACTCTCAAATTACTCCTATGATCTGCTAAAACCAGCATGATCTTCCCCGGAGCCACCAACAATATAGGAACTAAAAAGTGAGGGTCCTAGGTCTATGTGAGCAGAATCAAGTATCATGGGATCTTGATTGGGGTGCGCTGAGGTAAAAATTGAGAGGGGTATGAAGTATGGGGTGCAAATCAGTTTATCACATGGTAAAAACAAAAACGAGGGTGTGGTTGAAAAATGAAAAAGTGAGTGGAGTGAGAAGCGTGTGTTAAAGGGTTAAAGAAAACGAAAAACCCTCCCTAAACCGAACAAATGACCGGGTAACCTCATCTATATCGGATTGCATATTTTGCTTTCTGATTAAGACATACCCAGTGATGCAATGCTCAACCCCCACTGACCACTCAAGTACAAAAAGTACGTGCTTCAAAATCATGGTGATAACCACATCCACTATCGACATCTCATTTGGAGATTGTTGATATTGAAAAAGAGGACCCACCTCCAGTCCTCGCCTTCGTTTGTCCACGTATAGAGTCTAGAACCGAATTAAATTTCTCTAGGACACTGGCACTCTACCAAGCATATCTTTGGGATATTGCCAGAACATTCATAGTGATACCAAAAATATTGGTATTCCACGATGATTGAATGGAAATCCTACCAGTGCTAACATCAATGCCAACACTGAACGTAGGTCACACAGTTTCTGTAACTGTTGTGCTAACAGGCAATCTATGTGATCCTGGTTTACCCTGATACATTCTTGTGCGAAGATCAGACGACCGTACTCCATTCTTATCAACAACGGTCACTATGTCTGATAGAAGATCTGATGACTGTGCTCAAATCTTATCAACAACAGTCGATACATCATATAAGGGATTCTATGACCGTACTCCAACTTTATCAACAACGGTCAGAAAATCCGAATCATTTCAATATTCCGCACTGCTTCGTCTTCAACAAACATCAGGAACCAAGGATCAGCAGCAAATCGACAAACACCACAACTTCCAGAAAGGACTTCCGCTGCTAACCGCTCTATCTATGGGTCTACATTCCGTCGATTTGCATGAAGTCTTCTGGAATACTTTATATTGGTTGAAAAGCCAATTAAAAGTATATCTATCACCAATGATCAAAAGCTGATGCTGATTCTTCAACAAAAACTGCGCAAAGGTTTAACACTCAGCTCCAGTTTTACAAACAAGGAAGACTTCAAAGATATGCAACCTAGACTATTGTTACAAAGGGGGGGATTGTTAGGTACTAAATAGTTGTAAATAATAGTCTAAGGGGTATATGATAACATTGTATAATAGTTTAGTTAAGATTAGGATTAGTCTTTAATTAATCAAGGAATTAAGCCATGGTATATAAACCAAAGTGTAAGGCTTAATTCCTCAACTTTTAGCCATTAATCAATTCCAAATTCCAGCTATTGTTCTCTCACCTTCTCTCTTAATTCTCTCTCTAAAACCCTAATTGCTCTTCATCTCTTTTCCACCAAAATCATCATCAATCATCAAGTATGGATTGATTCAGTGTTATTATGCTTTTCAAAAAGCACTAAACCGCAAATAATGTCTAGCTCAGCTAGATTGATGTATGACTTTTACTCTCATATGAGGCGTGAAGTCTAGAGTTCAAATCATGTAAACACCTCTTGTGGTGTCAATTATGGGGGATTTTTCCCTGGAGATCCCTATGGGTTGCCCCGTAAAGGAGCTCGAACCCAGGGTGCTCGCAAGAATACTGAGAGTAGGCTTCCGTTGTTTCATTTATGGTTTCCAAAAAGAAAAGCACTAAACCAAAAAATCAAATGAAAATAATTTTTATTAAACACAATTTTTTAAATATTTATCAAATATTAGTAGATTAAATTTATTTATTTTAAGTTTACATATAACTAAACCAATATTGATGGAAAATGTGTAACTTGAACCTATGAACATGAACTTAAAGCCTTTTTCCCACAACTCTGAAATTTTCTTATTTAAAGTCATGTATTTCATGCGACTCCAATAAGTGTTTTATAAACTCAGTTGAGCCTGAAAACTGGAAGGTAGTTGGTCCGAATAAGCCGGCCAGATTGATGATTATAACTCGGTTAGACAAAAATATACGGTTGAACAGACAGGTCGAACTAGAAAAACCAGCTTTTAAAAATACTTAGGTAATTAAAATAGAACTTCATTCAGATTTCAGAATAACCGGCCTAATTAAGCTTGTATCGATTATTCACAATCCATAATGTTGAAATCATTCAATTAATAGACAGTAATAAAACCAATTTTCATTCATATAAGTCATTTTCTATTATTAAAAAAATACCGCGATTCTAATGAAAAAAAAAACTATATGTTAATTAAGATCATTTTATGAACCAATTTGTCATCACTAGTGGAAACGTAGTCGAGCTAACTTGTAACTGTTGTTTTGAATCTGAACGTAAGTAAATGAACAGAAAGGAACATGAACATTTGGAGCAAGTTTTCTCTGATTTAATTGAATGAAGTACTGATTACAAAGGGAAAAACAACTATTTAACCTTACTGAAAACGTGGGGCACTAAACCCACTCAACTTAACTATCCTAAACTTTAGAAATTATGGTCTACATGGCTCTTGACCACTTCTTGTAATTTAAAAACAAAACAGAATAAAATAAACTGCTAAATTCTAGAATATTCCAACATACTCCCCTTATTCCAGAATTTTAAACTCTCTTTACTCCAAGCATTTCCTTCATCTCCTTGAACTTTACTCGTCCAAGTGGTTTGGTCATAACATCAGCTCGTTGTTCTTCACTTGAGACGTGTTTCACAATTACATCTCCTCTTTCAACACATTCACGAATAAAGTGAAACCTCGTGTCTATGAGTTTGCTCCTCCCGTGAAACACAGGGTGTTTAGCCAATTCAAGTGCTGCTATGTTGTCAATGTATATTGTTACGGGCTTAATGAATGTACCTGTGATTTCACGAATTAATCGTCGGATCCAAATGCCTTGGCAAGTTGCCATAGTTGCTGCCATAAACTCGGCTTCACGATATGATAACGCGACACAATGTTGTGTCTGAGATGTCCACATTATCAAACTTTCATTTAGGTGAGCCCATAGTTTAGAGTGCCAGCTATGTACCTTAAGATCTTTTTCACAGCTTGATGGTGTAGTACAGCGGGTTTCTCCAGAAATCTGCTCACAACACCCACAAAATATGATAACTCGGGCCTTGTATGACATAAATACCTCAGCCGGCCAACGATGCTTTATATTCCGTTGCATCTACAAGTTCACCATCCTCATCTTTCACCAATTCTTGCTTGATTTCCATCGGTGTTTCTGTTGGATTACAATCCAACATACCTGTCAAAATCGATCCCTTGTCTTTGTACATACCCCTTCGCCACCAATCTCGCTTTGTACTTCATGACTTCTCCTTTTGGGTCTCTTCTTATCTTAAAATCCATTTAAGATCGACCGGTTTGCGTCCCCGTGGAAGAGGGACCAAATTCCAGGTCTTATTCTTCTTAATGGAACCCAATTCGGTTTCCATGGCTTTGACCCACTCACGATATGTACTGGCTTCCAAATACGATACTGGTTCATCAGAATCAGCAGTGAAATTCAGTTCGTTCATCTGCCTATTGATGGACGACAGTCGACGATACCTTTTTGTAGCACCGTCGTCGGTCGATTCAGATCTGCCGCTAAGTGCACTGGAGGAAGTATTTGAGATTGGCGAATTTGTTGCAGGGGTTGTTTGTGGGGTAAGGCTTTGCATTGGAACGGGGGTGATTTGGGGCTCTGTTAATTGTTGGGCTTGTGAGGAATTTTGTGGGCTTAAATAATCATAATACTGGGCTTGTTGATTTGTGCTTAATTCACTTACCCAACTTTCATCGTCATATTCGTTTGAGGGTTCAGTGTTGTCGCCGCCTTCATCATCAAAATCAGCGACATTATAACCTTCACGTACAAACGGAGCCTTAAGGAAATCTTTGAAATTTTCTGATGTTTCCCAAGGCCACCCTCGTTCTTCTTCGAAGCAGACATCTCTGCTTATACATATTTACCCGTTTCTGGATCGAACAACCTGTATGCTTTGCTTCCTGTTTAAGTACCTAAGTGTACCATAGGTTTACTTCGATCTTCGAGTTTCTGTAAATATCCTTTGTTTACTCTTGTATTAGCAGTACAACCGAACACCCTCAAATGATCAATTTGAGGTTTTCGTCCGGTCCAGGCTTCAAACGGAGTCTTGTTTTCCAAATCTTTTGTTGAAACTCGATTAAGCACATAAACTGAGTGCCTAGCAGCTTCTCCCCATAGGGATTCGGTATTTTCATAGATTTGATCATAGTTCTCATCATCTCCATAATCGTTCTGTTACGTCTTTCTATAACCCCGTTTTGTTGTGGGGAATACGGGGCGTGTAGTGACGTTTTACCCTGATCTCGTCACAGTATGTAGTGAATTCTTTTGAAAGGAATGCCCCATCGCGGTCTGTTCGAAACGTCTTCATCTTCTCCCCTGTTTCATTTTCTACAAGACTATTCCCGGAGGGTGTGGCAGGGGTGATTAGCCCGCATAGGTAACCATGAACCAACTCCAATCTTTTGCTTGCTCTATATGATGCCTTTTGAGGGTATGCAGATCTTGTCTACTTCCCCACTAAACAACCTTCACAAACCCGAGATGGGTTTTCAATCTTTGGCAATCCACTTACTAGACCCTTTTCTGCCATTACTTTTAAGGAGTTAAAGTTCACATGACCAAGTCGCATGTGCCACAGCCAGCTCTGTTTATTGTCTTCCACGAGTAGACACTTTGAGCCAAGATCATTTAAAACAATCTTGTAGACTCCATTGCCTGACCTTGGTACCTTCATTAACAATCTACCCGATTCGTCATTGTTAGAATACATGCTAGAATACCAATAGTTGTAGGTCTAGGTTTAATGTACATGACCTTTCAGGTGCCTTAGTTGTTGTATATAAGAGAGACTTTCTCTCATTTGTAAGACATAGAAATACAAGAATCAATATATATTTTCGGTTATCTTTTTCTTCATGGTATCAGAGCTGTACCCTTGTGAGTACACGACTTTGAGGACTTGTACTCTTTGCATCAAAGATTGTACCCTGTGAGTACAGATCTGATTCGGCCAAATCACCCAAGCTAGAGTGATTTCCTTTGTTCACCTCCGCTGCCACTATTCTTATCGGGCTCCAGCGACCTAACACTGAAAATTTCATTGCCAACCGTCGCCGCACGCGCCCTACACGTGCCACCAGCCTCGCCGCCGATCAGCCACGCGCCGGCGCGTGAGACGATTTCCGGCGATTTTTGTTGCCGTCGGAGTTTGACGTCTGGCTTTGTCTGCAATTTTCGACTAGATCCCAAGTGAGATCTGGTATTTTCGGGTACTTTGATTTTCTAGTATAATTGGAGACTGTCATTATTATTTTGGAAGCTGCAATTTGATCTGAGTTTACCTTTAATCAGAATATAAAGGTACTATTTTTGAATTTCAGTATTCTATTAGTTAGAGATGATATAAGTTTTGAGAATGGTATCAATCTTGAATTTTTTATGGGCATGGCTTCTATTATTTTGGTATTTGGATTTGGATTTGAATTTTATTTTATCTAGATTATGTTTGGTGATAATATTATTTGTGGCTAGTATAATATGGCTAAGATTTATGGTTGTGAAGAAACGAGAGGGATCATTCGCCTATGTTGCTAATTATGTTGAATCAGGTAATTGTTTATTCTCATCAGCAAACAAATGGGTCATTGACACTGGTGCTTCAGATCACATGACAGGGAACTCACATATATTCTCTGATTTTACTACACGTGCACCCACATCCCATGTCACTATTGCTGATGGATCCACTTCACAAGTACTTGGATCCGGAACCGTTAATCTTAGCCCGTCTATTTCATTATCTTCGGTTTTAAGCCTACCGAAGTTTTCATTTAATTTGTTATCTGTTAGTAAAATTACAAGCAGTTTACAATGTACTGTCAAATTTTATCTTGATCACTGTGTGTTTAAATATCTTAAGACAAAGAAGGTTATTGGTAGAGGAAGAAAATCAGATGGCCTTTATGTGTTTGAACCAGAGACATCCAGGTCTTTCGTTGGACAAAGCTCATCATCTCCATTCGAAGCACATTGTCGTTTAGCCACCCATCTCTTCAGAGTTTGAAGAAATTATGTCCTAAGTTTTCACATGTTACATCTCTCAACTGTGATTCTTGTGAGTTTTCTAAGTTTTCACATGTCCTAAGTTTTCACATGTTACATCTCTCAACTTGTGATTCTTGTGAGTTTTCTAAGTTTTCACATGTCCTAAGTTTTCACATGTTACATCTCTTCAGAGTTTGAAGAAATTATTTCCTAAGTTTTCTCTTTTATTGATGATTATTCTCGAGTTACATGGCTTAATTTCATGAAAAATCGTTCAGAAGTATTTACGCATTTCTGTTCTTTTGTGGCTGAAGTGAACACTCAATTTAATATTACTGTTCAAACCCTCCGCAGTGATAACGCTAAGGAATTTCTTTCAGAATCATTTAAGTCTTACATGCTTCAACATGGCATTCTTCACGAGTCTTCATGTGTAGATACACCAGCTCAAAATGGTGTTGCAGAACGGAAGAACCGGCATCTTCTTGAAGTGGCTTGTGCCCTCATGTTCCAAACGAACGTCCCGAAACCATTTTGGGCCGATGCTGTCTCAACTGCTTGCTTTCTGATAAACCGTATGCCATCCGCAGTACTTGGTGGTAACATTCCATATTCCACTTTTTTCCCACAAAACCAGTATTTCCAGTTGAGCCTAAACTTTTTTGTAGTACTTGCTTCGTTCGGGACACTAGGCCTACCACCACCAAGTTGGATCCTAAGTCTCTTAAGTGTGTATTTCTTGGATACTCTCGTCTTCAGAAATGGTGTAGATGTTTCTCTCCTACTTTACAACGACATGTTGTGTCTCGAGATGTCTCATTTCAGGAGAACATGCCTTTCTTTCCACTCGCTGAACCTCGCACTCATGAGGACAGTGATGACTTGCTCATCTACACCTCTTACACACCATCTATACATGTTGCTCTGCAATCAAATCCAACTGATTGACCTGAACATGTTTATAGTAGAAGGCCCCGTCCTCAACCAGATGTTGCTCCACCAACATTGTCGACAAATCCTCCTGGTGAGTCCTCTAGTGTTCATTCGGTTTCATCTACTAAATCTGACACTTCAACTTTGATGTTCCGATTGCACTTCGGAAAGGTAGACGTACTTGTACTTACCCTATTGCTTAATATGTGTCTTATGATAAATTATCGGCATCCTCTCGTGCGTTTGTTACGACACTAGATTCCATATCAGTTCCAAAAATAGTTGGTGAAGCTTTGGCTCACTCTGGATGGCGTGGCGCTATGATCTAGGAAATAAATGCTCTTGAGCACAATGGTACTTGGGAATTAGTTGATTTTCCTGTTCATAAAAAGGCTATTGGTTGTAAGTGGGTCTTCACGATCAAAGTTAATCCTGATGGGTCTTTGGGACGTCTGAAAGCACGATTAGTTGCCAAGGGTTATGCTCAGACATATGGTATCGATTACTCTAAGACATTTTCTCCCGTTGCCAAACTCACCTCTGTTCGTTTATTGGTTTCTTTGGCTGCAACTTATCACTGGGGTTTACACCAACTTGATGTCAAGAATGCCTTTTTACATGGTGATTTGCAGGAGGAGGTTTACATAGAGCAACCACCTGGGTTTGTTGCTCAGGGGGGTCTGGGAAGGTATGCAAATTACGAAAAGCCTTGTATGGCTTAAAGCAATCTCCTCGAGCCTGGTTTGGAAAATTTCATGCAGTTGTTACTAAGTTTGGTCTACGAAGAAGTGCATATGATCACTCAGTGTTCTATAGTTCATCAAAATCCGGGTGCATTTTACTAGTTGTTTATGTTGACGATATTATTATTACAGGAAGTGATGAAGCAGGAATTAACAAATTAAAAACATTTCTTGGAACTCGGTTTCAAACAAAGGATTTAGGTCCTTTAAAATATTTTTTGGGTATTGAAGTGTCTCGAAGTAAGAGAGACATATGTTTGTCTCAGAGGAAATACTGTTTGGATGTGCTTAAGGAATCTGGTATGATTGAGGCAAAGACTTGCACTACACCAATGATGCCAAATGTAAAATTACGGGCAGATGATGGAGATCTTATGGAAAATCCAGAAAAATATAGGAGAATTGTTGGCAAATTGAATTATCTCACACTTACTGGACCTGATATTGTCTTTCCAGTAAGTGTCATCAACCAATTCATGTCATCTCCAAGAACTACGCATTGGGATGATGTATGCCATATTTTAAAATACTTGGAAAACACTCTAGGTCGTGGCATTTTATATGAAAATCATGGTCATCACACTATCAAAGGCTTTAGTGATGCTGACTATAATGGAGATCCTAACAATAGGCGCTCCACAACTGGGTATTGTGTCTTTTTTGGTGGAAATCTTGTCTCTTGGAAAAGCAAGAAACAAAATGTGGTCTCTCGTTCAAGTGCCGAATCAGAATACAAGCCATGGCACAAACTACTTGTGAACTAGTATGGATCCGTAATTTACTTAGTGAAATTGGTTTCAATCAATCTAAGCCAATGGACCTAATGTGCAACAACAAGGCATCTATCCATATTGCAAGCAATCCGGTGTTTCACGAAAGAACTAAACATATTGAAGTTGATTGTCACTTTACTCGAGAAAAGATAGAAGATGGAATTATCAAAACACCTTATGTGATGAGTGAAAATCAGCTCGCCGATATTTTCACTAAAGCTCTACCTAGGAGTAAGATTAAAAACTTTTGTACCAAGCTGGGTATGATAAATATCTATGATCCAGCTTGAGGGGGATGTTAGAATACATTCTAGAATACCAATAGTTGTAGGTCTAGGTTTAATGTACATGACCTTTCAGGTGCCTTAGTTGTTGTATATAAGAGAGACTTTCTCTCATTTGTAAGACACAGAAATACAAGAATCAATATATATTTTCAGTTATCTTTTTCTTCGGTCATGAATCCATAGGAATGACCCGTACGTAAGAACCTTATCGCCATCTTCCGCTAGCTTCCCCAAACTTATGATGTTATTGCATAAGCTTGGGATGTGGTACACATCTTTCAAGAGTCATTGATCGCCATTCTTGCATTGAAATAATATCGACCCCTTTCCTTCTATGCGAACTCGAGAGCCATCCCCGAACCGTACTGAGCCTTTTATCGTTTTGTCAATATCCTGGAACTTCTCTTCTTCTCCGGTCATATGGTTACTAGCCCCATTGTCAAGGTACCAAACATTATTTCTTGCTTCATGATCAATGTTTGACCTAAGTTTGGGTGTTACTTTTTCTTCATTTAAAAAAACCTCCTCTACTATCTTTGTTTTGTTACATGCACTTAGTAACAACGCTGGTTCATCATAGCCTTGAGATAGATTTACTTCTTGATTTCTTTCCCGACGTGGGTTCTTACATACCGAGGCAAAATGCTTGTATTCTTGGAAATGGTAGCATTGTACCTTGCTTTTGTCATAACCTCCACTTTGTCCACGACTTACTCCTTGGTGATTTCCACCACCACGTCGGCCTCCTCGGCCGTTTCTGCCCCGACCTCTCCCTCTTCCATGCAGGTTGAATTGACGAGTGTCCCGTTGAGAGGACCTTTGATTTTCATCGGTTTTCTTCTTTGATTTTTCAAGCCACTCTTGATGTGTCAAGAGTAGCTTCCCATCGTTTTGCTCAACTTGATCAAGGACCCTTTCTTCATGAGTTTTTAGCCTGCTGATTACTTCCTCTACCAACATGTGATCTAAATCAGCGAACCGTTCTATAGTTGAAGCGATTTGAACAAATTTCGATGGTACTGCTCGAAGCAGTTTCTTTACAACATAAGCCTCCTCCATTCGATCACCTAATGCCCGTATATTGCTCACGATGTTATTCACCTTCGCAGTGAACTCGATTGAGTCGGTTTCTTTCATGCTCAACGTTTCAAATTCAGCCTTCAGAGTTTGGACCTTCGTGGTTTTAACTCTTTCAGCCCCCATAAACATCATTTTCAGTGCACCCCAAGCTTCCTTCGCCTTTTGCTTCTCCGCCAACTGGAGGAATTATGTGCACAGTTAGTCAACCTATGATGATACATCCATGCCTACGAAACACTTAAGGGTCACACCGGTGAGTGCATGTAATACGAGCAAGTTATGCAATGATACTACGAAGAGGAATGATTCATAATAGTCATTATGAACCAGTCAAGTATTAAGTTAAGTTTAACTTATTACTGGATTAGTTTAACTAACTAATTAATACAAGTATTTGTACATTTACTAGTTGAGTAAATATACAATGTGTTAATTATAGATTATCCATGATATGATTTAAAGCTATTAAATCATATAGTAATTGGATAATATTATTGTGCGAATTATATTAAGGTTATTATATAATTAACTATTAAAAGTATAAATACAAGTATATATAATTCGTGTATATGGGTACCGAATTATTAGTGTATTAATACTAGACATTTGATAGTTAAGTGCAACAATAATAAACTAGTTAAAACTATAAGGGTTTAAAGTGTAAGAAGGTAAGTTTAATTAAGAGATTAATCTTAATTAAACTAGAAGGACTTAAATGAAACTTATTCTATTATATATAGAAGGCTTAAGGTTTCATTTATCCCTTGATCTCTTTCTTGCTTGCTTCCCACGAAATTCCTCCCCTCTCTTTGGAGGATTTCGGCTGAACCCCAAGAACACCATCACTTGGTGTTCTTTATTCTTCGTTCGTTCTTCGTGTTCTTCGAGTTTCGAAGAACAAGATCGTTGCAAGTGATCAACTAGAAGATCGCTCATCGTGTTCATCATCAGTGGATCTATCTTAAGCATTAACCTAAGGTATGTTTCATGGAACACACTTTCTTCCTCTCCTTTTGTACGATCGAACGAGAACACCAAGAACCCTAGGGTTCTTGGTGAGTGTTCGACGAACACACACAAGTATGTGTGTGTGTGTTCGAGTTTTTCGTACAAGGTTTCTTTCTTGTTAATCTAATCTAGATTTCCAACATCCCAATCCTTTAGGGTTTAAGGATTAGGTTTAATCCCACTTCCGCTTTTAGGGATTAAATCAGCTAGTTGGTTTTAACCGGTCAAGAACAAGTTCATGTTCTTGGTCAGTGTGGTCGAACCAAGTGTACTAGGAGGTTGACCCAAGTGGTCGATCAGTGTTGTGAAACCCTTCAGTGGTATCAGAGCGTTGATTTAGAGATCTAGACTAGATTAACAAAGATTGTTTGTTTACTTTAATTTTAAGTCTTTTTTGTTTCAAGTATTTTTTCTTCTTCTTCATAATTTTCGAAAAAGAGGGTAAGAACCCTAAGACCAAGAATATTAAACTAGTCTATGTTTAATTGGTCAAGAAGGTTTCTAAACACCCTAGTAATTTTCGAAATACATAGGAAGAACCCTAGGATCAAGTATGTTAAACAAGATATGTTTAATTGATCAAAAGGATTCTTTCCTTTTCTCCCTTGAATTTTCGTGACCAAGGAAGATCCCTAGGATCAAGTATGTTAAACAAGATTTGTTTAATTGATCAAAAGGATTCTTTCCTAATCCCTTAGGATTTTCGAAAATCTAGAGGTTACTTGGACACCAAGTTTATTAAACTAGCCTACTTTAATTGGTGGAAAAGTTTCCTAGGCTTAAGAATTTCGAAACCCTAAAAGAACCCTAGAAGTTTAAACTAGTTTAAGTTTAATAGTTTAAAAGTATTAATTAGGATAATAATATAAAACCTAGTTAATTAGACAAGTTTATGTCTAATAGGTTTAATTATTATTGTGATAGATTTATTAAAGCTAGTTCTTTAAACCTAGAAATTTAGATAAAGTTTTATTGTCTATAAGGTTTAATTTAAAAAGTTTAAATGAATTTATTAAAAGTTATAATCTATCTTAGAATTTAAACAAAGTTTATTTTTTAATAGGATTGATTAAAATTAGTCTTTTAATTAAAAATAATGTCTTTTAATCAAAAAAGTCAAAACTCTAGTTTTGATTGATCAAAAACAAGATTAGGGTTCATCTAATTAATTTAGGGAATTAATGAGGATTAATAGAAAAAGGGTGTTAATTTTTAAGTTCTAAAATTAACAAGGTGTATTTATTTATATGTGTATATATGTAATATTTCAGAAATTTTTTTTTAATATTTAAAAGGAAATTGAATTTTAAAAGATATAATAAGTTTATACGTATTTTAATTAGATTAAGTTAAAATACATATGTATAAATTAGATGTAATATTCTTATTAGAATGTTACAAGTTTATTATAAAATATACATATATACGAATACATTAAATACAAAGATAAAAATGGAACAATTAAAAAGGGTAGTGTTATTTTTTATCTTTAAAATATAATTTTGTAACTAGTTATTGTATAAGTTATAATATAACTAAAACTATAAAGTACAAAGTTATGATTTCATTATAACTAAAAATTGTACAAGTTGAAATTATATGATTAACTAGAAATATACAAAGTTATATATATATTAAGGTGTATAAAGTTATAAGTTAATATAACTAGATAATTATACAAGTATAATATAAGTATTTTACAAGTCATGTAATATACTAGATTAATGATCAAGTAAAAATAACAAGAACCTATATTTAACTAGTTCAAGTTAAATGTAAGAAAGGTTTAAACAAACTAAAGAATTATTATATATAGTCTTTATATAATAAGTTTATTAGTTTCACCAAGTATTAACCAGTGATTGTATTAGCTTAAGTTTCATCATGGTTGTTGAAGCTAGTGGGAGCTACACAGGAAAATCACAAAGTTTATAAGTGTGTCGTTAAGACATAAGTTTTAGTCGAATCTAATAAGTCAAAACAAATGTTTAATTTCATTATTAGACATATGAAGAACTAGGTATGTTAAACTAGGTTTATGTTTCAAGTTCATGAATCATAAAAGAATTTAAAAGTTTAACATAAGTTTATAAGTTTTTCAAGTAAGATAAAACAAGTAAGTTTTATTCTAGATAAGATTTTTCACAAAATCTAGTAAAACGTTCTGTACACCTCGTTTTAGGTATACATATATAATCGCTCAAATTCTTGAAACTATAAGTTTTAAAGAATAGTTCTTAAGTTTTAAAAAGGTGTCTTGTAGAACCCCTCAATTCACAAGTCACACATTTTAAACAAGGATTAAGATTGGAATAAAGGTTTAAGTTTAGTTTTAAGACTTAAACAAACCCAAGAAAATCTTAGATCTAAGTACTATCCACCTAATGGAACACCTCACTTGTTAAACAATAGTCATATTGTAAGGATAAAGAACCTTAGATATGGATTCAAATCATTGCGAGTGTTAGGGTGCGTAAGGTTCTGTGATAATCGGGAGTCCCGGCCCAGAGCATCGCACTGTCTTAGATGGTCTGATCTACTTTGGTGATGATCAGGAGTCCCGGCCCAAAAAGTACTTGAGTAGAATAAACATACTAGACTTTATTACTAACTTAGAAATGTACAATTAGATTGTACAAGTTGTAATAAGTTATAAGTCTAAAGATTCTACGACCCCTAGGAATCGTGTCAAGTCTTGATACGATCGGTAAGGATGTTATCTACCAGAAACAACATGTCTCGTCGGAAAGTGCCCAAACCTTGCGGCGAGAATGTGATATATGGATCCTAGGCCTAAAATGTTAATTATGGGTTTATAATATATATTAGAGAATGTTTATTGATGATTACTAATTAAACTGGGTTTGATATGTAGATGGCAGCAACAAACATAACGACACGTACCAACAATCTCTCACTACGCTTGTTTCTAGAAAAGGACGAATTGACTGGGTCAATGTTTCTCTATTGGAAGTGTGATCTTCGGATTACGCTTACGCATGAGAGAAGAGGAAATGTCCTAGAAAGAGCAATACTAAGTACTCCTGCCGCAAATGCTAGAAATGAACCAGGATAAGCATATTACGCTTATAGGGTGTTCAAATCTCGCAAGGTGGTTAAAGGATCATCGGTGAGTGCTCACGTCATGGAAATGAAAGAGCACATGGATCATCTTGAATGAATAGGATACCCAGTACCGTTGTAGTTAGCAACAGTAATGATATTAAACTCGTTGTCAGATGACTATAAGCATTATATAGTCAACATGGAGCAATCCATTGATGAGCTACATTCCATGCTCATGACTACTGAGTTGATTTGGGGACCAAGTTTAAGAATGATCTCGCAGTAACCGATGATGGTAGTGATCAGAGAAAGAGGCGCAGTGGAAAGGGAAAGGATAAAACCGATCCCAGCCACGCGTGCCTAAAGGGTAATGGAGTCAAACAAAAAGGTCAATAAGGTAAAGCCAAACAAGGACCGAGAAACGGTGTCTTGGTTGTGGCAAGGGTCAAAGGGTAGGAGGCAATGCTTCCTCCTTAGTTGACTTGACCAACTTCTAGATACTCGCTTCCTACTTGTAAAAGTTTATTACAAGTAACTCAACTTTAGAAATCGTTTATTGCATAAGATGATAAGTGACATGACCGGCATGAGATGGTGATGATCCCACGAGCACCAAGTTTTATAATTCAGTATTTTATGGATTCGGTAAAAATAACTTTATTTTATTGTTTGAATAATTTTTATTTTATGTTAAAACAAAGTTTTTGGTTTTAATCAATTCGAATCCATGGTTGAATTATATTGTGTGCATGTGTGATAATTACACTAGTCAAGGTTTATGACTAGATTGTAAGTCAAGTCTTTGATTTACTTTATATTTCATGTTTCATACTTGTTTGAATGTTGTATGAATGAATAATGTAACACCTCAAATTTTAATACAAAATATTTGGCCAAAATAATCATTTAATAAAGAGGAGAACTATCCCAAAATACGGATTTACAAAAACCTTTGGTATGAAAATCAGAGTATAAGTTTGGTGTTACAAAATATATCAAAACCAAAGATAAGTCTAAATCCGTTCTAGTGTTCTTCTACTCTAGGCCCCGCATCTCTATCCATGCGTACCTAAACCTTCAATCCCGAACCTGAGTACATAGCAAAACAAACAAGGAGTACGTGAGACAAAACGTCTCGTGAGCTACATGGGTTTAGACCCAATAATAATAATAATAATAATAATCGTAAGGCATATAAACAAATATACAAGTAACTCGTCCATCTATCTAGTCACTCTATTGTGACTCTATGATCCTTGCTTTCCTAGCAATCATATCTAGTTATCGGGTCGTCCCCAACTAACTAGAACCACATTAACTTATTAACCGGGGTCCCCCGCGTTAATAAGCTTCAAGGTAAAGGCAAGAGGGAATCGCCTAATCTACCGATATCTGCCTTACTCGCCGAACTACTTCCAGTTAGCAAGACTACTATCATATGGAATGGGCCGATGGGGATCCGCCCAAATGCTCCCCATTCCATATCCTCATGATCGGGGATCCCCCGTGTCATCACGATGTCTCATCCTTACCATAATTCGATGGTTATGTCAAACAAAGCCCTTGGCTATCACGTCAATCATCAAGCAAGTTAGATAACTATATTCAACAATATATTACTAACTCTATACACTAATTTCTACATAATTATCAATAGACTCGACATATGTAAATAAAGACATTTTCACGGCTATGTACTCAATAAAGTCCACACGTACTCACCTTAGCAATAAGATGCTCCAACCGTATTCTTTCCGCCGGTTCCCTTGTTCCAACAATTCGGTCAACTTTCCAAGACTTCACTGAATGCCTAATATAATAATCATAAGATGTTCAACATCACATACTACCAATAAAGTATCCATTTATCACTAGATACCATCAACTAACACTTTCCCCCAATTATGGTGATTTACCAAACCCTAGGTTTAACCAACCCTTAAGATTCTTACCAATCTTAATCATACACTTGTTTCCTTTGTAAATATACCATCTACTAAGTGTATACATCATTTATTCACCATAAACCCTAACCCCCAATAACTAGGGTTTCCAACTCATCCATTAAAATACATAGATCTAAAGCTCAAAGATCAAGGAGTGAAGGTATACCTTTAATCTTCACTTGGGAGTGAAATCTACCAAGGATTTGTGAAGAGATCAACCAAAATCTGCACTTGAGCTCAAGAATCGCCAAAGAGGAAACTAGGGTTTTGGAAATACATTAAATGAACCAAAACCCGAATTTATTGCAGACGACAGGAGTTCACGGCGTGAACATTAGTTCACGTCGCTAACTTCGCGCTTCATGAACTTCGCGATCGCTAACTGGTCGGGAACTACTTCACGCACAAAAGCCCAACCTTCGGTAGACAGTTCCCGATCGGGAACTTCCCTTCGCGGCGTGAACTCTCAAATGCAGCAGGGCTGCATTTTTCGGTTGTTGTCTCGACCTGGTTTCGTCCATAACTTTCCCATACGGTCTCCAAACGACACGAAACCAATTCCTACGTTCCTTAAACGATTTATCCTTATTTATCATATTTTTATACAATTTATTTATTTACAAATTTCGGGCCGTTACAAATAATGTCTTGATAGCTCAAGATACTTAGATACTAGTAATTAGAAAGTTTTTCTCATGAAAGTATTTAAGAGTTTTATGGAAGCATAAGGTTCAAGGGTTGTTGAACTTAGTTAAAACATCTTAAGTAATAGTCATTACTTATGATAGAAAGTTTTAAAGTATTAGTATTAATATAGTATGATTATATTGGATAAAATCAAGATAAACTTTAAGAGTATTATTACAAGTTTTTCATACTTGTAATAGAGGATTTGATGAATTCATAATTCCCTAATAGGAATAATTGGATATTCATAAAATCCAAGTAAAATGACTTAGACATTAAGGGACAAACTATATTAAAGTATTTAAGAATTAAAAGGTATTATTACAAGTCTTTTATACTTGTAATAAACACATTATTTAATCAAGTCATGATTCCCTAACAGGAATAATGGATGTTTGACAAATCCAAGTGATGACTTTGACATTAAATAAAGTTCTTAAAGAATACCAGTGTATTTAAGAATTGGAAGTATCGTTTCAAGTGTTTTATACTTGTTAGATACAGTAATCAATAAAGATCATAATTCCCAAAACAGGAATGTTGGATATTCGCAAATCAAAAGGATGATCTTAATTATTGATAGAATTCTTAAAAGATTAAACTACAAGTTATTGACTAGGTCAAAGTAGTTTAAGAGATGCTTAAATTTCATAAAAGATAGTGGGAGCTATGACTAACATAATTCATTAAAGGCATTAATGGATTTAGTAAAGTTAGTAAGACATTAACAACAAGTTTTTACCAAGTCGTTGGCCAAAGAGTTAAGAGAAATAATAAATGATCGTTAATTAGACTATTGCAAACCTAATAGCGTGATCACAAGTCTTGTGATTAATTATTTCATATCTAATAGGTTGTTCACACTCCAGTGAATAACATAATCATTTAAGGAAATTTCCTTAACTAGTAATGATATATCTACAAATCAAGTAACTAAAAGAGGCTTTAGTTACAAGGAGAATTTTATGAATTCAAGAAACTAAGGAGTTAATTTCCAATCCTCCTATGTTTACCGAATTGCATAAAAGGCAAGACTAGAATATGTTCTTAGAACTCGGTTTCAAACAAAGGATTTAGGTCCTTTAAAATATTTTTTGGGTATTGAAGTGTCTCGAAGTAAGAGAGACATATGTTTGTCTCAGAGGAAATACTGTTTGGATGTGCTTAAGGAATCTGGTATGATTGAGGCAAAGACTTGCACTACACCAATGATACCAAATGTAAAATTACGGGCAGATGATGGAGATCTTATGGAAAATCCAGAAAAATATAGGAGAATTGTTGGCAAATTGAATTATCTCACACTTACTGGACCTGATATTGTCTTTCCAGTAAGTGTCATCAACCAATTCATGTCATCTCCAAGAACTACGCATTGGGATGTTGTGTGCCATATTTTAAAATACTTGAAAAACACTCTAGGTCGTGGCATTTTATATGAAAATCATGGTCATCACACTATCAAAGGATTTAGTGATGCTGACTATAATGGAGATCCTAACAATAGGCGCTCCACAACTGGGTATTGTGTCTTTTTTGGTGGAAATCTTGTCTCTTGGAAAAGCAAGAAACAAAATGTGGTCTCTCGGATCAAGTACCGAATCAGAATACAAGCCATGGCACAAACTACTTGTGAACTAGTATGGATCCGTAATTTACTTAGTGAAATTGGTTTCAATCAATCTAAGCCAATGGACCTAATGTGCGACAACAAGGCATCTATCCATATTGCAAGCAATCCGGTGTTTCACGAAAGAACTAAACATATTGAAGTTGATTGTCACTTTACTCGAGAAAAGATAGAAGATGGAATTATCAAAACACCTTATGTGATGAGTGAAAATCAGCTTGCCGATATTTTCACTAAAGCTCTACCTGGGAGTAAGATTAAAAACTTTTGTAACAAGCTGGGTATGATAAATATCTATGATCCAGCTTGAGGGGGAGTGTTAGAATACATGCTAGAATACCAATAGTTGTAGGTCTAGGTTTAATGTACATGACCTTTTAGGTGCCTTAGTTGTTGTACATAAGAGAGACTTTCTCTCATTTGTAAGACACATAAATACAAGAATCAATATATATTTTCGGTTATCTTTTTCTTCGGTCATGGATCCATAGGAATGACCCGTACGTAAGAACCTTATCGCCATCTTCCGCTAGCTTCCCCAAACTTATGATGTTATTGCATAAGCTTGGGATGTGGTACACATCTTTCAAGAGTCGTTGATCGCCATTCTTGCATTGAAATAATATCGACCCCTTTCCTTCTATGCGAACTCGAGAGCTATCCCCGAACCGTACTTAGCCTTTTATCGTTTTGTCAATATCCCGGAACTTCTGTTCTTCTCCGGTCATATGGTTACTAGCCACATTGTCAAGGTACCAAACATTATTTCTTGCTTCATGATCAATGTTTGACCAAAGTTTGGGTGTTACTTTTTCTTTATTTAAAAACACCTCCTCTACTATCTCTGATGTGTTACATGCACTTAGTAACAACGCTGGTTCATCATAGCCTTGAGATGGATTTACTTCTTGATTTCTCTCCCGACGTGGGTTCTTACATTCCGAGGCAAAATGCCTGTATTCTTTGCAATGGTAGCATTGTACCTTGCTTTTGTCATAACCTCCACTTTGTCCACGACTTACTCCTTGGTGATTTCCACCACCACGTCGGCCTCCTCGACCGTTTCTGCCTCGACCTCTCCCTCTTCCATGCAGGTTGAATTGATGGATGTCCCGTTGAGAGGACCTTTGATTTTCATCGGTTTTCTTCTTTGATTTTTCAAGTCACTCTTGATGTGTCAAGAGTAGCTTCCCATCGTTTTGCTCAACTTGATCAAGGACCCTTTATTCATGAGTTTTTAGCCTGCTGGTTACTTCCTCTACCAACATGTGATCTAAATCAGCGAACCGTTCAATAGTTGAAGCGATTTGGACAAATTTCGATGGTACTGCTCAAAGCAGTTTCTTTACAACATAAGCCTCCTCCATTCGATCACCTAATGCCCGTATATTGCTCACGATATTATTCACCTTCGCAGTGAACTCGATTGAGTCGGTTTCTTTCATGCTCAACGTTTCAAATTCAGCCTTCAGAGTTTGGACCTTCGCGGTTTTAACTCTTTCAGCCCCCATAAACATCGTTTTCAGTGCACCCCAAGCTTCCTTCGCCGTTTGCTTCTCCGCCAACTGGAGGAATTATGTGCACAGTTAGTCAACCTATGATGATACATCCATGCCTACGAAACACTTAAGGGTCACACCGGTGAGTGCATGTAATACGAGCAAGTTATGCAATGATTCTACAAAGAGGAATGATTCATAATAGTCATTATGAACCAGTCAAGTATTAAGTTAAGTTTAACTTATTACTGGATTAGTTTAACTAACTAATTAATACAAGTATTTGTACATTTACTAGTTGAGTAAATATACAATGTGTTAATTATAGATTATCCATGATATGATTTAAAGCTATTAAATCATATAGTAATTGGATAATATTATTGTGTGAATTATATAAAGGTTATTATATAATTAATTATTAAAAGTATAAATACAAGTATATATAATCTTAACCTATATATGGCCCCTAATTTTGAAGAGGTTTTGACCACATGGCAAATGCAAGCTCCCTCATTGGCCGGAAATGCCATGTGTAATTTTCCTATTGGCCCACACAACTCATGAACAAACTCCTGCATTTATGGTAACAAACAAATTTTCACGGCCAAAGATACCCGACTTTATTCTCTCATATCTTCACCTATAATCAGTCCATCTCCAATTCAATCTCTCATTCGTAATCAGCCCATCTCCAATTCAATCTCCCATTCGTAATCAGTCAATCTCATCTTCAATCTCAATATATGACGATTCAGTGTATTCTCCGACTGGAAGATGCTGTACGATTCTCCAATCCAATACCGATCCTAGAAAACAGGTTTCTTTTGTAACATCAATAGCATAACGTTTTTATAAATTAACGATCTTTAGAATTTGCTCCATATCGTTAGTCTAGGAATCATTAGGGTTTTCTGATTATGAATTTGTTTACGATTTTAGAACCGTGAAATCATAAATTAAGGGTTTCTGATTATGAATTAGGGTTTTCCGAACAAATTAGGGGTTTTCTATTAGAAATGAGGTTGCTTTTGTAACATCAGAGCAGATCTTGAGAATTTATGCCATATCGTTAAGGCAGTAACCCCTTAATTCAATTTTTGACAATGATAACTTTCTGATTTGGTTCAAACGCATTTGGATAACTAACTGCAGGTTCCTCCATGATTCATAAGTGAAAATGAATTATGTAGTTATAGTGTTCGATTAGTTATCATGTTAATCATTTTTATTATATTAAATGTTTCTTTTGCAATATCAAATGTAGGCTCATATATAGGTTCAAAAACTTAAGAAAGTTATTTCAGTGGAAGATATGGATAGCAAGGTATAATTCAAGCATTCAATTTTCTTTTTCTTTATTTCTGATCACAATATGCGTTTTTATATAATTGTAGCTAAAGGTTAGTTATATTTCCTTGGATCTAGTATACAAAATGGATCATACAAAAGATGAAAAACAGTTCATTCCTGAAATCAAGCAATTAAAACGCAAGCATGATCAAATATCCTCAAACCAATATGAAATTCAGCTGGCATTTCACCAAAAAGACCAGATTGAACAGCTCCTGAAGATACATATATCTCATATATATAATTTGTAACTTCTAGAGCTACATGATCGTTAAAATTCAAAAAAAAATTAATTTTTTTTTAATTGTATGCATGATTTGAAGAGTGAATTGGAAACATTAAAAGCGCATGTTAGAAAAGCTGGTGTGGTTGTAAAAGAAATTCAAATTAATTATATGGAGGAATTTGAAATAGAAAAGCAATTACGAGCACAATTTATAGCTACAAATGAAATTTGTCAAGAAGTATATGAGAATTTAAACAGTTTGAAAAAACAATTAAATGACAAGGTTTGTTGTGAACTTTTGAATCTTACATATTTTTAGGAAACCTATATTTTAAATTTTAAAGTAACTTTTGGACCATTTACACAATATTTGTTTTTAATTAAGATGATAATCAGTGTTTATTACTTGAATATGCAGAACAAGGAAACAAGGAATTTTGCATCATGTGAAGATAAAGATCCATTTTATGATTATTGGTCTGATCAGGTTAGTTATTAGTTATGTTGTTATTATTTAGCTAATTAATACATTAAATGACCAATTAATAGAGTAAAATTCTCTTCAATTAGGTTAAAATCATGGGTACAAATAGGAAACTTTAGCTTATATTCTGTTTCAGTTTATACTTGTGGACTAACTTGCTATTTTTAGTTTAGGTGGAAAACATTATGGATGAGTCAGATACAAATGAAAACATGTTTACAAGCTCACGAACAAATACGGTCCAAAAAGTTGTTAGCAATTCGGTTACTGTCGCGGATGAAAATAAAAGTTTTTCATCACTAAAAACCGAATCAGAAATAGAAACACAAAAAACAGCTTTATCTGTTGAAGAAAAACACTCGGATGATCAAACTGAAAAAGTAGCTGTGAAAAGTAACCATGTTATGGAAACCGAAGAACCTACTAAACCTACTGAGGTGATAGAAAATAAAGAAATTGAAAAGGCTACTGAAATGATAGAAAATGAAGACATTGGAAAAACGGGTGAATTAAGGAAAGAAGAGATTGAGGAAGAAAATATGAAAGCAAAAAAGGCGATGAGGAAGAAACGAAAAGCTGAAGAAGCCCGAATACGGGCTGAGAAAGAAGCTGAGGAACGGGCTCAGAAGGAACTCAAGGAAGCCGAGGAGAAAGAAAAGGTATGTGTTAAATGACCCTAATTAAGCTGATTACCTCAAGTTCTTTGTTGACTTCTTCATTTTATCTCACACACAAAATCGTTTTTAATACACTGTTAGATCATTGATCTTTGTATATCCGTCGATCTTTTCTCTGCACACGTTCAGAGAAAATTGCATCTTTGTAAGCGGTATACTTCACTGATCTTTGATATAACCACACAAATTGATTTCTTTTAAATTTCAAATATTTGATTAACAATGTCTTTAATCACCGTGTTCGTCATATCCGTAAACGATCTCTTTACTGAAGTTCTTCAGTAAAGATTGCATCTGTTTATGACTTCACGTGATTATTGACATCGCTATTCTTCATTTTTCAAATATTTTTCTCCAAGATTCTTGGATAAATCAATTTTTATCTGGTTATTTCATGAGTACTACAGGTTACTGGTTCTAGATTCCGAAACCCACAAATATCAAAATCTTGGCTCACATATTACATCGACACACAATTTCCTCTCTCCGTCTACACAAGACAAACATTCAGCATTAGCATGAGGACCCTGGTCATGATCCTCCTGAGGGGAGAAAAGAGCAAGAAACAGTGCAAATACTGGGTTTATCACTGAACAACATCGAAAAGAACCATAAACATCACATCAAAGAAGAAGAAGAAACCGATTCATCTAAAGAAATCTATCTCCAAAATCTCAACCACTTAAATCTAAATCTTAACCGTACAAATCATTACTTTCAAATTCTCTATCATCAAAATCCAAACCTTAACCGTTCAAATCATTATTTACAAAACACAAAACATTATTATCCTGTCCTCACAAAACCTCTATCACAAAATCCAAAACAAAATCTCCAATAACTGAAATCCCAGACAAATTCTTCCCTACTGACATTTCATTACCAGAACTTTTAACCTTAAATGAGACATTTTTTAGAACTTTCTTACACCAACTAATTCAACGAAAAATGTTCCTTTGAGTGTTTGAAACTTCGAAGTTCTGTAACGGAAATTATAATTGCTTCTACTGCCACTCAGATGTTATCATTGAAAAGCAAAACCTAGAGATGTTAATTACAGCCTTTGACAAAGAATTGAAATGATCAAACGTAATTCACCATCTTGAAGTACATCTGAGAATACATGAACATTGTAGCTTGCCCATCTTTTCACAAGGTTACACAATCCTCTATCAACATTTGATCAGATCAAGGATTTGCAATGAGATCTTGAACTCACTTCATACGTGAGAAGGAGAGCAACGGGCCAATAGAAGCAACTGAAGACGGAAGACTGGGATGGAGTGCATCAAGCACAAAAAGGGGGAGATTGTTAGGACTAGTTAAACTAGTTAGTGGTGATTAGTGAGAGGAGGTATAAATAGGTGAGATTAAGGCTAATGATTGTTTAATCCAACTCCCGTGAAAAATAATTGTTTGTTTGAGGGGGAGCGTAACCGTTATCAACATGTTACCTCAACAACAATTATCAAGAACCATAGATCGACATAAAGCCACAAACGTCAAGAAAAGACTTCCGCTGCTAATCTCTCTATTAATATGGGTCTTATTTTAAGTCGGTTTATATGTATCTTCAAAGTAAAGTCTTCAAAATACTTCTTGTGGTTGAAAAGCTACAAGAAGTATCTGTTTTCACATGTTAACAAAGCCCAAGCTGATCCTGATACATCACAATTCAACAAAATATCTACCAGGTGCAGCTTTTGCTAAAGATGAAGACTTCGAAGATACGCTTCCCAGACTATTGTTACAAAGGGGGAGATTGTTGGGTCATATTTAGTTGTAATCAATAGTCTAGGGACTAGTTATGTAACATTGTATATATGTTAAGTTTTATTTAGGAAATGGTCCTAACTAACAAGGAATTAAGCCATGGTATAAATACCAAAGTGTAAGGCTTAATACCTTAACTTTTGCACAATTATCATTTCAATTTCTCTGCATTTGTTCACTCTCTCTCTCTCTAGATTTCTCTCACTAAAACCCTAATCCATCTTCTTCACTTTTCTCCTCAAAATCATCATCAAACACCATTTTATGGATTGAATCAGTGTTATTGTGCTTTTCAGTATGTTTCAAGTTGACCCGTTTTTTCTACATTCGACCCGTACCCGTTATCAATAAAATACAACTTGACTTGACCCATTTCTTTATATACCGTTATGAACTAAACTATGTTTGTGCAGGCGAGGTTAAAGCGATTATTAAAGGTACTTGAAAATACCCACATCAAAAAAATTGTGGGTTTTTTTTTTTAATTTCTTAGCATATAATGTTGTTCTAATTTCCCAATTGGGTAGGTTCACTATGGTCTAATGTATTGATACATGTGTACAATTAATCATGTATTGATTGGTAAGTTGCTCGATTTAAATATTGTTCTTTTTTCTGTAATATTAAATATATGACATTTTCAGTTGCAACCGGTAGGATTGCTTATGTTGGTGGTGTTGTTAAATTTTCTTTATTTTTTTAATCAGGGTGGAAGTTTTGGGCCATTTTCACCAGATATAAGTAGGTTTTTGCAACTTTGTTATGAGGAAGATGATGCAACAGCCAACAAGTGGGTTAGCTGCACCAACTCCTAATCTCGATGTCAATGCGGCTGCTGAAAATGCAGCTTTTATGAAGTGTGATATTAATTCTTAAATTTTCTTTTATAACTTTTGATTCTTGCATGTAGCTAATGAATTCACAGCAATTTGGAAAAATTATGGAAGGGTTAGATTATGTAAGTAGCAGGTAATTGAGGTAACTTATTCTCTCTTCTTTTCTTTTCTTTTTTTCTTTTTAATTTTTTAGTAGAATTTCAATTAAGAATTTACATAGGCCAAATAGAAACCTAGGACGACGCAGGGGAGGGGGAATAGGGGTGGTAAGGATACATATAATTTGTTATTTATAGGACAAGGGTGGTGAAAAGGCTTATTGACTCTCAAGACATGAAAACAAGTTAATATGGTTATTTCTGTACTTGAACCGGGATGTCTTGCATTTATTAGGATCTTTTAGGATCTTTTAGGTAACCATGTTATTCAACGATGTTTGCAGTGTCTTAGTTTGGACTTTTTTTGAGAATCAACAACAATAATACGAACTATTCTGTGTAAAAGTTATATTTTTTTTAAGATTTTGAAGTAATTATATGCCTAAAGATTTTAATAAAAGTCCAAACTAAGACACTGCAAACATCATTGAATAACATGGTTATATTAGCAACAATCAAAATACTTAATTGTTGTGGTTTGTGATCAATACATTGATAGGAAGTAGGAACAAACATCAACAGGTTATAAGCAATGGAATTTTGAAGATGGGATAATGGACATGTGCTTCCAGAAGGTGTTATTGTTAAAACTTTATATCTCCAAGAGCTTCATATCCTGTAATTTATAATTATATTTTATAAAAATTAATAAAATTCTCAATTTATGTTAATTTCCGGAACAGATAAAAACACGCAACAACAAGGTGGAATAGCAGTCTATAAATTTTAAAACATTACCTTCAGAACTCGATGAGCTTTTTTGGGCTGAAAGGTCAAATAACGAAGCCTGATCATGTAGACCTACACAACAAATGCAAGACTTATGTTCAAAAAGATAACTCACATTTTTTGTTTAATCAGGATGTATTTTACTCTTCTCTAAATTTTTTGTACATTTATGATATGTATCAAAAAATGTTTATAATCATTTTAATAACAGATTACAATATGATTTATTAAGTTTTTTTTTTTTTTGGTATTTTTATTTTTCTAAGCATGCCCGTCCAGTCGAGCGGGCTTTGAAGCTAGTTCGTGTATATGGGTACCGAATTATTAGTGTATTAATACTAGACATTTGATAGTTAAGTGCAACAATAATAAATTAGTTAAAACTATAAGGGTTTAAAGTGTAAGAAGGTAAGTTTAATTAAGAGATTAATCTTAATTAAACTAGAAGGACTTAAATGAAACTTATTCTATTATATATAGAAGGCTTAAGGTTTCATTTATCCCTTGATCTCTTTCTTGCTTGCTTCCCACGAAATTCCTCCCCTCTCTTTGGAGGATTTCGGCTGAACCCCAAGAACACCATCATTTGGTGTTCTTCGTTCTTCGTGTTCTTCGAGTTTCGAAGAACAAGATCGTTGCAAGTGATCAACTAGAAGATCGTTCGTCGTGTTCATCATCAGTGGATCTATCTTAAGCATTAACCTAAGGTATGTTTCATGGAACACACTTTCTTCATCTCCTTTTGTACGATCGAACGAGAACACCAAGAACCCTAGGGTTCTTGGTGAGTGTTCGACGAACACACAAGTATGTGTGTGTGTTCGAGTTTTTCGTACAAGGTTTCTTTCTTGTTAATCTAATCTAGATTTCCAACATCACAATCCTTAAGGGTTTAAGGATTAGGTTTAATCTCACTTCCGCTTTTAGGGATCAAATCAGCTAGTTGGTTTTAACCGGTGAAGAACAAGTTCATGTTCTTGGTCAGTGTGGTCGAACCAAGTGTACTAGGAGGTTGACCCAAGTGGTCGATCAGTGTTGTGAAACCCTTCAGTGGTATCAGAATCTTAAAATAAAAATTAAAATTGACAAGTGTATGAATGGTATATAAGTATACTATAAGATGTGCTTATTGTACCTTAGCTTAATATTAATTGCAGTCAACATAATAGTAATGAAGGTACATAAATTGAACCAAGGTTGAACACTGTGTACAATTAAGAACACGAAAAAAAATGTTCTACAGATGATGAATTATATGAAAAATGAAGTTGCGAGAATAATTTATAAGGAAAAACAATACATGAATCGCTGAAGATAAACATGCTAACAGTTAGCATATGACCTTATGTATCTTGTAATTTGAATAACAACAGGCATCATAAGGGCTAAATTCAACAATTGGACAACAAACCAAAACTTATCCAATTTACCAAATTTACCCAAACTTTCGAATCAACGCCTAATTCCTAAACAGAAAGTTTCAGAACAACATAAACAAAATAAGAAGTCAACCATGTACGTTATTTCTTCTTAAAATCGAATTAACAGTCATTAATATAATCATATACTTACATTATATGTTTCAAATGTTGATCGTGATATACAACCCAAATGAATTTGTGCATGTAATCTCCTGGGCACGTAATGAACAGACGACGGCCACAAAAGTTGCCGCATGTTAAATCGATTCGAATACATGCCGTATAGATAAAATCGACATCATGTTATGAATCATTAACATGATCCTTCGAGTTATGTATAAACAGTCGACCATATCATCTGCTCGAATGCTTAATACTTATGATACATGATGCGGCGGTTTGGGGATGATTAGGGCATAAATTGAAATGGTATATATTTATGTTTTAAGTCAATTTAAATTCCTTGTTTACATATTTAAAAATTGGTAACTATGCAATTAAATTGAAACTTAACTTTTTCATTTATATTTACGAATTTAAATTTAAATTCATTTGTGCACACAAAACAATTAATCAAATTTAAATTCATGGCTATTGTTTATCCTTTAGCCACATAAGTTGTTATCACATGTATGTGACCTTTGATAATATTTAGCCATATTTATCATTAACATGACAATTTGCTACTTGTAGACACACATTCATATACAATTAAATTGTGGTTATAAACTAATTATAGAGACATAATTTTAGTTTTACCTTTAATAGCCACACGTAATTTTAGTTTTATCCTTGACTTGATTTAAGGTATGGAAAATATCCATCATATAGCCACACAGACAAAAAAAAAGTTTTGAGTGACTATTGTTTATCGTATAGCCACATAACACACACAGTAATGACTGTGGTTGTATACTTATTTCAACAACAGTGAATTCATGTGGCAAATGAATACCAATATTTGGACACAAAAGCAATTGATTCATGTGGCTAAATATGTGTCTTTCGCCTCACGTATTAACAGTCACAAAATAATGTCACGTTTTAAAAAATAAAATCATGGCGAAAAGTGTGACATTTGGCCACGCTACATGACCATGGCTAGATATGGACACGTTTATCATGTTAAATCGTGGCTAAAGTGTTCAAATCTAATTTGCAATTGTCACAGTAATTTAGTTAAAATGTGGCTAAAACAATACTAGAACATTATTTGTGACATTTTGTCACACCCCGCCAAAAATGGTTTTGCGGAAGAACGGGTATGTGACTAACATTAGTAACATTACACATCGATAAATAGTTAGCAACGCAAATAAAGTAGATTACCAATATTGTTTACAAAATCCAAGACATATGCGATGCTTATAGGTTTGTTTAGTTTCCATTACCTGAGAAAACATATAGAAAAAGTGTCAACACAAAGGTTGGTGAGTTCACAGGTTTTGTGACTCCAATAATCAAAATCGTTTAAATTCGTTTCGTACAATCTTGTACAATTTGTATCGTTGTTCTGAAATATTGAACAATTTAGTTTTAAGGTTCAATTCATAATCCCTTGACATGCTTGCAATACATTCAAGTTAAGGTATAATCAAAGAGCCTATAATCAATCCGAAATCTAATTGTTAGAATATAAAGCTCAAACTCGGTTGGGCTAGCGCATAACTAGCCATGAGCGGGGGATCAATCCCGATAGTACTATCTCTATATTCCTTAGCTAACACATTAGCTAATGATTACTGTTAAACGTGGACTCGTAATATGGTCCGTTGTCCTTCATGGTAGGTACGTGTTTACAACAATGATTACACAAAGATTATTTATTGCAAAATAGTTGAATAGTATATGTTTTCTCCCCCAGGTAAAATAGTTATAAAAATAGTAAGAGTGGGGCCGTGAAACTCACCTGATGTGAAGCTAGCAACGTGAAATCAACCAACAATTGAGGTTTCCAAGTAAACAATCTTGTCGTCCTAAATGCATATAAATAGTTATTAAATGACGGTCGCAAGACACGCCTAGTCTATATGATGCATGGAGGTTCTCTTAACTCGAATCTAGACTCGAGTGATACGTTAATGACTCGGTTGGGTTGGTCGTGTTTTTAAATACGTTTGTTTACTTAAACAAGTTTGAAGGTCTTTACCCTTTGATTTGAAAGTAGTTCGAATCGTGATTATATAAATAATTATTTAAATAAAATAATTTAAATAATTAAATTTAATTATTAACTAAATAATAATTAAATAAGAAAGATTTATGAGAAATCATTAAGTCTGTAATTATGTTATTAATTAAATATTAAATATATAATTAATTTATAAATATTTAAATAAAGTATTAAATAATCAATTTATTTATAAGAAAACGTTTTACTGATTTACGATTTCTACAAACTGACTTTGGTTTTATAATGTTGAGTGCGATTCACGCGTCAATCTTTGCCGGCGAGGACAACCGCAGCCGGCGACGGAAAACAATGATTGGGTCCCGCCGGAGACTCGGTACACAGCCGGCGACGAATAAATTTACCGGAACACGCTCAAAGATAAACACACACTGAAAAACATACATTGACACACACTCAAATGAAATCGGGTTTGTGTATAAAAAGGTCTGAGAGTCGGGGTCGATGAGTTTGTTCTGGCCGGCCAAGGGCCACGGCCAGCGACGGAGACTAACACCTACATGCATGTTCGAACATAGAAGTATAATAAAAGGGTTAGGTTTTATACCTAGAAAGAGATGGAGATCAGTGATGGCTCGTCGGAGAAGATGTTCGATCGCCGGAAAAACATTGTGACTACGCCGGTAATCTTTCTGCTCGGGGAAAATTTGGTAAACGAGAGAGAGATACGAGATGTTTGCCGGAGGTTGATAGCTGCGCCGGAGATGGTGTGTTGTCGGAATGACATAAAATAGGATGGTGGTTCTTCTGGTACAAATCGAGAGAGAGAACACGAGATAGGGAGAGGGAATTGCAGGTATGCGTTTTCTGGCAATGCGGTTACGTTGGTCTCCAATTCAGGTTACGTTGGTTTCCAATTCAAGTAGAAGATAATGTAGTGATTAAAATTTAAAATAAGGGTTTTAAGTGTTGGTAATTGGTTATTGGTCAAAATAATATCATTTTAATATTGAAGATCGGAAGTTTGTTGTCGAGTTATGCACGTGTACGTGTAAAAAGGAAAGTTGGCTACTGGCATCATGCAAATGTGGTCGTGAGATAATAGAGATAAGTTTAGAATTTAACTAGTTATTTTAAATGAAATTGATATTTACTTATACTGATACTTTGGCTTGCTAAAATAATTTAACTGAGGTTTTACTTGGTTTTTGATTAT
This sequence comes from Calendula officinalis, assembly GCA_963853835.1. Taxonomy (NCBI): domain Eukaryota; kingdom Viridiplantae; phylum Streptophyta; class Magnoliopsida; order Asterales; family Asteraceae; genus Calendula; species Calendula officinalis. Next base: position 82,978,437 of record OY970820.1, on the reverse strand, counting down.
GATCATTTTCCTTATAAAAATATATCTTTCAGAATTATATTTAGTATCTTTTGATATTCTCGTATTGTACCGAGCATTTAAGTGTAAATACTTGTGCTTTTAATCGTGTTGGATTGTTGGTACCATATTTTTCATATCAGTTAGTTTGGTTGAACTAAAACTTCATTATGAATATAAAATTTATATTTTTGGCTTCGGTTTAAGGTTTACATTTGGTCACCAACTCGCTAATTACATTTTTCGTTGTACAAAAGACAAATATACATTTACTCGCATTAATTAATATCGATGGGTACTAGTAACAGGCAGCTTTTTGCTATACTTAGACGCGAAATAAGTTTTTTTTTTTAATGATTCATCAACTGTTTAAGATTTTGGGTTGAAATAAGTGTCGGGTCAAATACTCGATTTCGAGGGTTGTCACACATTTAGCCACACGAACATGTCAAACTGTGGCGAGCCTGTTTAGAAAAAACCGTGGCTAAAAGCTATTTTTGTACTAGTGACGAAATTCCTCCCCTCTCTTTGGAGGATTTCGGCCGAACCCCAAGAACACCATCACTTGGTGTTCTTCGTTCTTCGTGCGTTCTTCGTGTTCTTCGAGTTTCGAAGAACAAGATCGTTGCAAGTGATCAACTAGAAGATCGCTCGTCGTGTTCATCATCAGTGGATCTATCTTAAGCATTAACCTAAGGTATGTTTCATGGAACACACTTTCTTCCTCTCCTTTTGTACGATCGAACGAGAACACCAAGAACCCTAGGGTTCTTGGTGAGTGTTCGACAAACACACACAAGTATGTGTGTGTGTTCGAGTTTTTCGTACAAGGTTTCTTTCTTGTTAATCTAATCTAGATTTCCAACATCCCAATCCTTTAGGGTTTAAGGATTAGGTTTAATCTCATTTCCGCTTTTAGGGATTAAATCAGCTAGTTGGTTTTAACCGGTTAAGAACAAGTTCATGTTCTTGGTGAGTATGGTCGAACCAAATGTACTAGGAGGTTGACCCAAGTGGTCGATCAGTGTTGTGAAACCCTTCACCAACGACAACAAGAAATCTTCTGGTATACCTTGATAAATGGCCGCCATCGCCATTTTATCCTTCTTGACTTCTACGACTGTGTTCGAGGTGCGGGGTTAAACGGCATCCCACACACCTTGAGCTTGCATGAATACCCTCATCTTTATGGCCCATGCAGCGTAGTTACTCTTGGAGAGCATTGGGTAATTGAGTGAGATGGGATTATCTTTCTCCTATTCTTGTCACCCATTACTGGAGATATGAATTGATTTTATGGTGGGTATGTACCAGGTTTCAAGCTCTGATACCAAATGTTGTTTTGAATCTGAAGGTAAGTAAATGAACAGAAAGGAACAAGAATATTTGGAGCAAGTTTTCTCTGATTTAATTGAATGAAGTACTGATTACAAAGGGAAAAACAACTATTTAACCTTACTGAAAACGTGGGGCACTAAACCCACTCAACTTAACTATCCTAAGCTTTAGGGATTGTGGCCTACATGGCTCTTGACCACTTCTTGTAATTTAAAAACAAAACAGAATAAAATAAACTTCTAAATTCTAGAATATTCCAACAGTAACTGCATCCATATCAGAACCATCTTTCTTCATGATCAGTAAAATCATGGATCGATCAACACGTTCCTGACTCATTTTGGTCATATTCTGTCATAGTGTCTTTAATCTGTATGTCGATCCATTTCTTCGCCTCCTTGTTCTTTGACATCTTGTTTAATTTCTTCTCCTCTTTGTAAGGCACAAGTCTTCCCTTATACTTTGACTTTGATGGTCCAAAATATTCGGTAATCACATTTTCATTTTCATTTTCATCCCCTTTGCCCTTATAACTTTCACATGCCTCCTTTGGCCATGTCATTAATTGTCGACTCACACATTCTTCGGTAACCAAAGTAGTTTCATTTTCATCTTTATTATATTCAAGGTCCACTTTTAGCAGGCTTACATCCACATATTTACCAGATATCTCTTCTCTGCAAAAGCAAATTTATATTTTGTAATTTGTAAAAGAAAGTCTTTAATTTCATCTTAATTTTAAGTATATATATGTAACAATTAATTGTGATGAATACAAATACTACAACTTACTGTAACATATGGACTATATGGCCGCGATCCTTAAGGAACTCCTGCATCTGTAAATTGTCCATTGCTTCTTGTTCCAGTCTCTTTGACTCTTCTTCCATCTTTTCCATCTTATGTTTTTGGTAAGCAAGTGAGGCTTCTTTTTCTAACTTTTCTTTATGATTAGCTGCTTCCTTTTTAATTAAAGCTGAAAATAATCGTTCCTCCAGGGATTTGTGCATATATCTAGATTAAGAAAAACACCATGGTAAATACAACCCCAAGACCCTCATATATATAATAGTAATAGTAATATTCTCTTTTAATGTATAATATTAATGTGTAATATTATCTCTTTATGATAGGTTCAAATTTAGTGACTAGAAATGATTTGTAATTAGTAAATTTGAGACTGTGATTATATTACACATTAAGAGAGAATATTACGTACTAGAATATTTGTCTATTAAGATACAAGTATTAATCAATGAAAAGTTGTTGATAAAAAAGTAGTTAGTACCTCATCAAGACTTGCAATTGATTCATCTCCTTCATTTAATAGACCCGATACACGAAGTTGAAGCTTCTCCATTTCAGTAGCTAAAGCAGCCTTTTGTGCATATACTTCTTTACCACGCATATACTTCTCTACCACGCTGCATATTATATAAACCAAAAATAAGTAACCTCATCAACAAGCCTAGCTATATTACAGCTACAACAAAAATAATATTGTACAACGTACGATGTAATGTTTTTCCTTGGCAAGTTGTTTGCTTGTTTAAGTTGATCCAGTTGTGGCAGTATTTCTAGGCTACACTGATAAGCTTCCTCTTTTGCTTCTTCAGCATCTTTCTCCTTACATTCCACTTCTCTCATCAGCCTCATTACTAAATCCATCTTCGACTCCACGTTTTTCTGATAAAAAAAAAAAAACTCAAAAATTATAATTACCAAATACCGTGACTAACAATATATTGTTACGTACTTTATGACATTTTTTAAAATATTTTTTATCCTACTGAAAATTCAATTCATCAAGGGAAGTGGAGATGTGAGACAACCCTCGAAAAAGAGTCATTTCCCGACACTTGATTGTAGCCGAGCATGAAAATGAAAACGATCAGTCATTAATGAAAGAATTCATTTATTATAACGAGTCTAGCAAAAGCCCTTATTATGTGTCAATCATACACGTTTATCCAACCACACGTCATGCATGTCAGTACTTTATTTAGCGAGTTGGTGTCGTAACGTAAATTATAATCAGTACGAATAAAAAATATAAATTTTATATGTTTACAATGAAGTCTATCCAACTGAATCAATTTTATATTATGTAAAATATGGCGTAAACTGCTAACCACGTCAAATTAAGAAACTACCAATTTGATAGCTAAACCCGGATAATTAACGGAATCAAATATTATCAAAATATAATTCCTCAACTAATAATTAATACCCGTGAAAATATTAGTTAAATCTAAGATTACCTAAATATATCATTTGAAATCAAATAAATATAGTTTATATCCATACACAACCATTTACTTATTCCAAAGCAACTGACTTTGAAAGTCAAATTTGTCCCTTGTGCTTGCCAACCTTCACGCCAATTTAGCCCTGCACTCAAACTTTCACTTTCTGGTGAAAGAAACTCATTTCCTACATTTTTCTCTTTGCCTAATTGTGTCTACATTTCCTCTGTAGACCAACTCTTCATAAACCCATCTTTTCCTCTATTGACCAAAAAGTCAAAGACTTCTCTTTTTTCCTTTTACCCTTTACGTCCACCAACCACATACAACCAAGAAATTTGCATGCTTTCTCTACACCCCATACATTTTATCCATTTTTAATGTTAAACTCCAAACAAGAAAAAACTGATGTGACGCTGATGGCTGATGCGTCGAGGGTGACCAAATTGTGTTTGGTCACCCCTTCCAAACACTTAGAAATATTTATTAAGCTTAAAATCTCAAAAGCCCTATAAATAAGCCCTCCCAAACACCCCCTTAATATGCATCCAATATTGTTTGATTTATTTGTCTGTTTTTAAAAGAATAGTCATCATAAAAGAATTATCTTGAAGATGTCTTTTTACCGACGTTTAGAGGTATGACCTATAAGTGTCTACATCTTACCTCCTTTATACCCCTCATTTGAATGAATTATGTATCATTGTTGTTGTATGTATAAAGAAAAGGATTAAAAGAAGTTAAAAACTGCAATTTTGCCTTGCTGGTAGCTAGAACTAAACTTGTGCAGAATATGGATTTCCAAATTCAATTAGTTTTAGCTTATTATACCCTGACACTAATTCTTGACACACAAAACACCGTTGACCCTTACAAATACTCTCTGCAAAACAGAAATAAACTTCAAAACATGGACGATCAATAACCATACTAAAATGATATTAAACGTTACCAATGGATAACATCAATATATTCTCTAGGATATTCGCTCTCCTGCAGATGCTATTCTTTGTGGCACACTTGTTCTTGTTCTTTTTTCCTTGTAATTTTCTCCCCTTCAGGTTCTAAAATAAATTTGGGTGGAAAAAACCACGCCCTCAGTTCGGCGATATCTGCAGCCAGAGGCGTATAATTTATGTCAACTTCAAACCCAATCTTGTTTCCCTCCTGCTTTTTCAAATCCAAATCTCTAGTCTTTGATGCCACCTCATTTTCTGGAAGAATAACTGATGATGATAATTCACTTAACGGGACTTGTAGCTCAAGCAACTCTTTCAGCAACTTCACTTGCTCACATTTATCAGATTTATCTCCCCTGCACAAATTAAGCAATATATCTTGCATAAAACAAGATTATAACAAAGAAGCTCGTGTGTATAACAAACAAGATTATTTACCGTAACATATTCACTACATAGCCACGGTCTATGACAAATTCCTGCAACTGTAACAAGGTAGCAGATAGATAAAACACAACTAATAACTTGGATTAAATTTTACTGCAATATAATATAATACTACCTCAGAAATCTTCACTGCTTCTTGTTTAAGTCTCTCTGACTCTTGTACAGCCTTTTCCATTTGGATTTCTTCATATTTAAGTGCTAAATTAGCATATAATTCTTTTTTTACCTTTTCTTTATCCGGAAATTCCTTTTCTCTTAACGCTAAAGCCAATCTGTCCTCTAAGGCTCCACGCATCTAATGGACTGAAACATAATTGTAATTAGCTCCTAATAATAGCATTGCAAGTAATAATCAAAGTCTGTTAAGCAAAATAGTACCTCATTAAGAACTCCAAGTGATTTACATCTTTCATGTAACACTCCTGACACATGTAACTGAAGCTCCTTCATTTCAGAAGCTAAAACCATCTTTTGTACATACAGTTCTCTAGCATGCTACAGTGGCCAAGAACAACCATAAGTAAAATCACCATACCAAGTGAGACAGAACAAGGCTGTGTGTTATATCCTTCTAACTTTTGTTAAGTGTTTTATTGAAAAAACTATGTTAAAATATGTCCAACTATATACAAACTGTATTTGTATGTATTTAACATTTCTTAATATATATGTACAATATCAGCTTGTGTATAGTTAAATACAGTTTCATACAATGTTCCCTATCTAAAAATTAGCTACAATAATAATCATCAACTAATGTTGTGATGCTAATTACACCCAAATATTAATATATTAGAGGGTCCAACCCAATTATGTAGATGAGCCAAGGTCCATTAGGATTGTTAAGATTAGGTTTGCTATCTACATGAGATCTTCAATGAAATTACAGTTCTCATTTCAATGTTCAATGAAATGCACAAACTATTTTAAGTTTGATTGTTTCTTTTATATTTAAAGAAATTGATATATAACCTTGTCATTTGCTTCCTTTGTACGCTGTTTCATGAGTTGAAGTTGGTCCACCTTGGCAAGGATATCTACACCGCTCAGAGCAGCTTCCTCTTTTGCTTCTTCTGCAGCTTTCTCTTTACATTCCACTTCTTTCATTAAGTTGGTGACTAAATCCATTGTAGAATCCATGGTTTGCTGCATGAACTCAAATATTTATAAAATAATCACACAAAGCAATTAGCCCTAATTTATTAAAAACAACTACAATGAAGCATAGAACTACCAATCAAACAGAAATAGTACGTGATCACGCTAATACATGGAGACTAAACAAGTTGCACAATAATGAAGCAGAAATTGGATTTACCTTGTTACTTTTGACATCTTCGATAGTATTATCGAGAACTTCACATGAAATGGCGATCGTATTGTTCAAGTCCTCATGATTATTAATTTCAGAATCGAAATCATTTATATCAGTCATGGCGACTTCTTCTGAATAGATCACAATCGACGTTGAACAATCTTCCTAATCTATGAAATTCAGTTGACAAAATATAGAGTTCTGGAATTTACCTGCAAAACTGTTTTCAACAGCACGTGGTCAAGCAATAATCTAACTGCAATCGGTTGAGTAAAACCTAGATACTAATAAACTGTTCGTCGATCAGGATTCCCGACGTCAAATTTGGCGCAATGAATTTATTGTTTTGAATACTTATAAAGAAAGAGCGAAAGCTTTATTAGCTTAGCTTAAATCTCAAGCTTACCTTATTTTGGGCTTATTAAGCTTTTAATAAATTTCTCAAACATCTCCGAAGACCTGCACTTGATGGGCTTTTTATAGGGCTGAGTAGGAAGATAAGGTGTATATTATTTTTTTTTAAGGAAAGTTGATTCATACATAATATTTTTATGGGAGCTGATTCGTACAGAGTAACTTTTATCCATGCAGAGTAAATTCATTCCAAATGACAATCATACCCTTCCTCTACTTTTAATACATTTTATATTTCACCCCTCTCATTAAAGGCATGATTGTCATTTGGGATGAATTTGTTCTGTATGAATAAAAGTTGATCTGTACGAATCAGTTCCCTATTTTTATCTATACAGGGAAAAAAAAACAATAACACCTTTCTTCCCTTTAACCCTGGTTAAATTATATTCCCAAAAATTAATAAACTCATACGGAAATTATTTTGAGCCGTCACTCCGTCACCACCTAACCGTCCGCCCTTCCCCACCAGGTTTTGATTCTCTTTCGTCAATTACCACCAAATTCTTTAATCTTTTGTTCTTATTAGTCTTGCATTTGATTTTATTAAGATTATAAACTTTTTACTTGATTTTTTTCCTCTCCATTTAATGCTATAACTTTTGAATATATATGGGTGTAAATTCTTTAATTTTATAGTCTTGCAAATTCTTTAATCTTTTTTTCTTTTCAAAATCTGATTCTTTAATTTTATACTCTTTTCCAATGTTGTTAGAACTCGATAATCGTTACATGTTCGTTCGATGGCCTTTTAGCGAGTACTCGGTTACTCGGTGAGTACTCGGCGAGTACTCGAATCGAGAATTTATATGTATAAAGTTATAAAAATATATAATATACATGTAATTTACCTAATTTTTAAAGAAATACATATTAAATAATAAATTTTAAGTTAAATTATGTCTCATGTATAAAATTAGTAGCATAGGGCAAGTAACATAACTTTATTCCCTTATGGGCCTAATATTTCATTCCTTTTAAATTTATGAACTAAAATTTTCAAAACTCAATCAGGCCTAAACCGATTCTCACTACCATTAACCGTTGTTGATTGTTGTTGACCGGGTAATTAACCGGTTAGGACCAACCCGACTCAGTAGAACACCAGGTAGTGGTTATCTGGCGAGTACTCGCCCGGGTATACCGAGTTTTACAACACTGCTCTTTTCCATTTAATGCTTTAATTCTTATGATTTTTTTCCCTTTCTTTAGTTTGACGTTAGCTTTAATTTTATGTGTATTTTTTGCTTTAAATTTATTTGATTCAATTTTACTTACATCAATTAAATATTGTCTTGCAGTGACTTTTTTTTGAACAAATTAGACCAAGTTGAAACCTATGGCATCAATAGAGTCAAATTCTTCTATGCAACAGAGTGAAGAAATTTATTTAAATAATTTAAAATTTGATTCATGTCATGATTTATAAAGGGAAGAAAGATGCGCTTGAGTACATAAAAAAGATATGGTTGCCATGGAAAGAAAAATTTGTTAGTGCTTGGACAGACAAGTACTTACATTTTGGTAATCGGTCTTCATCAAGAGCTGAAGGCGCTCATGCCAAACTTAAGCAATATTTGCAAGTTTCTACTATAGATTTTTATGATGTGAAAGTGAAAATTAGTCTTGCAGTTGAGCATGAATTTAATGAATTAAAAGTAAAACTCTCAAGTGAGAAAATTAACCTTTTTCACAACAACAATATGCTATTTTTCAGGAGCTTAATTTTCGCGTATCTCACTTTGCTTTGAAGGAGATATATAGGCAATATGAGAAGATAAAAGATGGTAATATCTACATTTACTATTACACCTTTATAATTGTTTATTAACCATTTTAATTATTTGGTCTTTTTAGGTAGAATGACTCATTGCACCTGTCACTTTATGGCAAGTATTGGTCATGCATCTGCTCACCAATGAAATATTTGCAAAGGACGACTCTCTCGTTGGATATAATCCATCTGCATTGGAGGAATGACACACAATCCCTAAATTTACAAGATGATTTGCATGATGAAGGTACTGATAGACTTGATGAGTTGCTTAACGAATTGTTGTCAACGTACCAGATGTGACCCTTAATCAAGAAAGAAAATGCACTTTTAGTAATTAGTAAACTTGTGGACCAATGTAATACCATTTTTGAGCCAGTGATTCAACGACCAAAAGGATGACCTCCAAAATCAAAATATAAAAGATGAGTAACTTCTACGACACGAGAGCCTTTAAGATTTGAGTTGGTGGAATCATCACAAAGGCATAATACTTGGAGTTCTAACTCCATGCTCAAAAGAAACAATGAGGTTGTTGAAGAAATCAACTTAATTGATTTAAACATATGCCCATTAGATGATTTCTATACTAGGTTTTAACTTTCTGAAAAAATTATGAGGTTGAGTTTATATTTATATTTTTATCTATTTGTGATTCCCCAACAGCTACATGTTTGTTTGCAATGTTTCTAATGGAAAATAGTGTATTCCTATTTAATTTCTATTTTGCTTGTGTATGTTATATGGTTTAAATAAAATAAAAAAACCCATTTGAATGAAATATTACATTACATTAAAAGGGGAATGAATTAAATGATATGTTAATTGGCACAAAAAAAGTGAAAGAAAATGTATAAGAAAAGAGCAAATGGTGAGAAAAAGTTTTAGTAGAGGTTGTAAATTGCAAAATGTGATAAAAGAAAAGAAAAGGTATAATTGTCTTTTAATATAAAATTTCTATGATTAATAAAAAGTGCTCTGTATGAATCAACTTTTTTTTCTAAGTTTGAGGGCTATTACTCAAAAAAAATTAATAAATCATAAGATAATTTTTTTCCCTAGGTGTTACAGTGCTAATACTGGATTAAAAAATATACTCAATAGTCCAATGTAATCTTAAAAAAAGACCAAATTATTAGTTAATAGTTCAAACCCACAGTCCAAGCTAAAATCTAAACAAATTAGTAATTGTCTTGTAAGTTTATCAGATTAGTTCTATGAGACTTGTAAATGTATATAATCACGCAAGGTATTTCTCTATTTCTTTTATGTTAAACTCATTTTTATTTCCATAAACCCCACCTTTTTGGTTTCTTATAAACCCAAGTGACCACATCATCACCGACACTCCTTTCAAATAACAATGGAAGGTCTATACTACGGTTTATAAGTGTTATACGGTTTATAAGTGTTACTCTTAGGTTAATTATTTTTCACCTGAACACTTTGGGATGGACAAACAAAAATGGGGAAATAACGACCAAAATATCAATTAAACTATATAAATGAAACGTAGACCAATTCTTATAATTGAAATATGGGGAAATGATGGGTTGGTATAATATCAAAAATTCAAAATACCCGATAACTATTTTGTGTTAGCAATTGGATTGCATAATATTAATAAGGGTAAATATCAGAAATTGTCTCTGTGGTCTTGGGTTTTCTGGTTTTTTGTCCCTAAACTTTTTTTTTTCAAAATTTTTGTCCCTATGCTCTTTAAAATTCTGGTTTATCGTCATTCCGTCCAAAATCTTCCGTTAACTAACGAAAATTTTGTCTTTTTTTACCAAATTATCCCTAATTCTAACTTTTTCTTTCACCCTTTTCCCTCTTCCTTCTTCACCTTCTACCTTTTCTCTTTGTATAAACCATGACTTTTACATCACCTGCAACTAATGTGAATCTCCCTTCGTTCTCATAATTAATCAACAACACAAGCAAAAGATCCGGATCTGCAAAACACAACAAGATTTGGGGATGCTCCTCTTTGCGATTTGGAACCCTAGATCTGTTCACGTGTTCTTCTTCTTCCCCACATGTTCATGATTTTAAGGTTTTAAAAATCGAAACTTTAAAGGTTTTGAAGATCGTCAGGTTTTGATTTGGTCCTCACTCGCAAGTCGGAGATGTTGGATCTGTTCACGTGATTTGTGAACCATACTTGATCAGTCTTCAGTCGAAATTCCTCCGCCTTGGGCCGCCATAGTTCCACCGCCGGTGATTCCAAATCAGTCTCTACGTTCACCTCCATTTCCGTCTTCCGCTCTATAATCCCGTCGGTCTTCATCTTATTTGTCCCCTCAATCTCTTGCACCTGCTCCGACACTTCACCTTATGCATCCCCTCAATCTTTTGCACATGCGATTTCAAAATCGTCCCTGTAAAACCCTAGATATGGTGCATCTTTAAAGTGAAAACACACATTTTTCTTATATGAAATCAACGGTGGTGAGTGGTGACTGAGGTAGAAGAACAAGATTAAGACATATTGTGATGGTGGTAGTTGACTCCTAACGTGGTGTTTGCTGGGTTTATTAAGGGTGGGTTTATTAAGGGTGGGTTTATTAAGGGATTAAGGTTCTTGTTTTATATATGATGAAGAAGAAAGATGCAGTCATGGAGAATTAGTTAACAGTCAAATTCTGCTTTCGTACGACTTGATCTCGTGGATTCATAGACATAGAACGATTCAGATATCCTGATGTCTGAAGGAAAAGAAAATAATTGGGGGTGTTCATTAATTGGGGATTAGGGTTCTTGTTTTATGATGATGAAGAAGAAAGATGCAGAAAAGACCAAAATACCCTCACATGTTTAGCATGTGGGGTTACTTAACAGCTAAATTTGGACGGAAGGACGATAAACCAGAATTTTAAAGAGCACAGGGACAAAAATTTTGAAATAAAAAGTTTAGGGACAAAAAGACAGAAAACCCAAGACCACAGGGACAATTTCTAATATTTACCCTATTAATAACCATGTAACACGAGTTACAAAATACCAAACGGGAATTGATTTTACGTCACCTTCGTGTAAACCTACTTTAGGAAATCAAAAGCATCAAACACAAAAGGGAAAAGAGATTTTAACAGTCTAAAAACAACACAATTGTTCAAACAAAAAGTGAAAAGAGACTTTTAATAGTCAGTATTTACTAACAAACACCTAAAAATAAGAGTCAAAAGTATCCACTAGGAAAATCCTTCTTGGAACAGTACCCCACCCTCTCATCTTATTCATTTTCTTTTTTCCTTTTGTTTTTTTCCTAAAATTTTTCTTCACTGTTGATCCTATCTCTACCCCCTCGCCTGCAGAAAAAACCGTCATTTTTGCAATCTCACCAACCACATTTGCATTTTTTATGTCAATCTCAGATAACTCATTTTCATTTCCCTTTACTTTATTCATATCAAAATATGACATCTTTGGTAACAATTCATTTTCTGGAGCACACCAGTGCAGTGGCTCACCACACAGTGTTTGATCAATTGATTTTTTCAGCAAATTCACATCCTTACATTTGTCAGATATTTCTTTACTGCATTAATCAAATTATGTAGTGAGTTTATAATGGTTATAACTTATAACACTACAATGGATATACTAAAACTTACTCTAACTCATCAACATATGACCACGATCCGCCAGAAACCGTTGCAACTGTAACAAAACAAAAAAAACTGTAAATAAGGATTAAAACAGAATCATAATTTCTACATAAAATATATTGTTATAATACTACCTCAGAGTTCTTAATTGCTTCTTGTTTTATTCTCTCAGACTCTTGTACCATCTTTTTTATTTGTTTTTCTTCGTACGCAAGTGCTTTACGGGCCAACAATTCTTTTTGTAACCTTTGTCTTTTTGCTATTACCTTCTTTCTTGAAGCTGAAATCGATCTATTCTCCAAGGATTCCCGAATCTAAATAAGAAATAACATAATTGTAATTAGCACATCAATGCAAGTCTTAATTAATCAAAAGTTATTAATAAAATTAGTACCTCGTCAAGAACTCCAAGAGATTTACCTCCTTCATTTAACACTCCAGACACACGAAATTGAAGCTCCTTCATTTCAGTAGCTAAGAATTCCTTTTGTGCATACACTTCTGTAGCATGCTGCAGAGTCCACAAAAGAATTAAACTCATCAAGTTAAATAAACAAAAGGTTGTATTATAGTAGCATACAAAACTTCTTTATGAAAATAATACAAATAGTTGACCAAAAGGCGAAACATATCATGAATAAAAAAATACAATTTAAAAAAATGTAAAACCTTGTCATTTGTGTCCTTTGCACGCTGGTGGGCAAGTTTAAGTTCATCCACCTTTGCAAGTATGTCTAAACTACTGTTAGCTGCTTCCTCTTTTGCTTTCTCTTTACATTCAACTTCTTTCATTAAGTTAATCACTAAATCCATTGCAGAATCCATGGTTTTCTGCATGAACCCAAATATTTATGAAATAATCACCTAAAGCAATTAGCCCTAATTTATTACAAAAACTACAATGATGCAAAAAATCACCAATCAAACAGAAATAGTACATGATCACGGTAATACATGGAGACTAAAAAGGTTGCATAATAAGGTAGCTGAAATTGGATTTACCTTGTTCTTTTTAACATCTTTGATTGCATTACCGAGAAGTTCACGTGAACTGGCGATCGAATTGTTCAAGTCCACATGATTAGAAATTTCAGAATCGAAATCATTAATATCAGTCATGGCGTATTTTTCTGAATAGATCAATACACACAATCTTCGTTCAATAATCTCCGAAATCTGTGAAATTCAATTGACAAATTACAGAGTTCTGAAATATTTACCTGCAAAACGGTTTTCAACAGCACGTGATCAAGCAATATTGCAACAGCAATCGATTATGAACCTCAAAAATCGAATGGATTTTATGTGATACCAAAAGGTTGAGGTGATTTAATTGATTCGATTAGTGTTTAACTCGATGCTGCAGTTCGATTGGAAATGAGTAAAACCTAAATACCCCCGTCCATCATACTGGGCCCAACAATAACCCAGATTTTAAAACATTATTCCCAATATCAAATTTGGCGCCAATGAAATTATTGTATTTGAATACTTCAATTTCCTAATTTAGGTAAACATGCATTAAAGTCTCGAACTCTCGATCCTACTTTAAAAGTACTAAACAAAAAAATCAAAATTAAAATCAAACGAAAACAATTTTAATTATACACAATATTTTTAAATATTCATCAAATATTAGTATATTAAATTTAATTATTTTTAATTTACATATAATATAACTAATTAATAAACCAATATTGATGGAAAATGTGTAGCTTGAACCTATGAACTTGAACCGTTGAACGTAAAGCCTTTTTCTCACAAGTAGTCAGAAATTTTTTTGAAAGCCATGTATTCCATATATGTGACTCCAATAAGTGTTTTAGAAACTCAGTTGAACCTGAAAACTAGAAGGTAGTCGATCTAAATAACTTGGCCAGTTGAATCGACTGATCGTACACGAAAAACTGTTTTTATTTTAAATAAAAACTAAAATAGGTAATTAAAATAGAACTTCATTCAGATTTCAGAATAACCAGCCTAATTGAGCTCGTATCGATTATTCACGATCCATAATCTCAAATTTATTCAGTTAATAGACAGAAATAAAATCAAGTTTCATTCATATAAGTCATTTGCTATTAATAAAAAAAAATCCCGCGATTACAGTTGAATGAAAAAAAGATATATATTGTTAGCATCAGCTTATGAACCATATCAGTACCATCTTTCTTCATGATCTGTAAAATCATGGATCCATCAACATGTTTGTAACTCATCTTGTTCATATTCTGCCATAGTTTCTTTAATCAGTCCGTTGATCCATTTCTTGGCCTCCTTGTTCTTTGAATTCTGTAACATACCCTTGACAATCTTGTTTGGTTTTGTTAGGGTAAAACACAGATCAACTTGATACTGATGCTGCAGTTAGTACTGACAATAATTAGTACTGATGGGGCAGAACATGTTACTACTGATGAAGTTGATACTGGTGTATAGTATAACTAAAGTTACTACTGATCATGCACAGATTGAAGATACTACTGATCAATGGTAGTTACTACTGACGATGGTTTCTGGACTTACTACTGATCACCAGACTTACTACTGATGTTACATATTTACTACTGGTGATGAGGTTTACTACTGATACGCGTTTTTGAAGAATATCAAGTCCGAGATCTTCGTATAGATAAGTTATAGAATGTAAATCAATGTATATTTTTATTATTCGATGTAAATCAAGTCCTAGAATAACTAGGGTAAATAGTTTAGCTTCAAGGACTATTATAAATAGTTCCTTACGAATTGTAAACGTACGTGTTTATTGTTAACTCGATAATATACATTGAAGCTTTTTGTGAAACTGTGTTCGTAATACTTTGCATGTTATTTACAGTTCATTGTTCTTAATTACATTGATATAGTGTTGATCCGCTGCAACTTCTATATTCAAATAGATCTAAGGTGTTTATTAACTTGTCTATAGTTAATCGATCCTGACAAGTGGTATCAGAGCTTATTGGTTCTAGATCTACTATTTGTTAAGAACAACAAAAAGTTTTAATCTTTAAAACACACATATTGTTAATCATGTCGGATAACAATGAAAGCACTCAGGCCAACAAAATCCCCATTCTCACTCCCAATAACTTTGGGATGTGGAAGAATCGTATTAAGCAATACATGCTTATTACAGATTATTCTATGTGGGAAGTTGTCCTTGAAGGAAACAAAACTGGTCCTGGTCAAGCAAGCAGCTCTGCAACTGAGGCAGACAAACTTAAGTGTGAGAAAGAAAAGAAGGACAAGGGCATCGAACTCAAAATTCTAAGCACTCTACTACTGGCCATTCCTAACGATTATCAACATCTCTTTGTTGAGTATGATGATGCAAAGATACTATGGGAAGCACTGGAGAAGAGATTCGTTGGGACCAAGAGCACCAAAAGGAACATGAAGTCTGTTCTCAAACAAGACTTTGAAAACTTCAAAGGAAAACCCAATGAAACTCTCACTCAAGTATTTGACAGATTCAACAAACTAATTGGTGAACTTAACCAGGTTGGGGTTAAGATGGATCAAGAAGATGTCAACATGAAGTTCCTAAGATCTCTTAGTGAAGAATGGGCCATGTATACAGTGGTATATAGACAAAGAGATGCTCTAGAAGAAAAGGAGTTGGATGAACTCTACAATGATCTCAGAGTATTTGAAACTGAGGTAAACCAAAAGAACCCTTCTATTTCTTCTAATAATGTTGCATTTGTCTCTAGTACAGGTCAAGGTCAGGAAACCTCTATAGGAAAGGCTGCAGATTCTGAAGATGCTGCAAGAGAATCCTTCTTCACTAGTCATGTGCATACTGCCTTGATTAGTGATGACTTGGAACAATTGAACCCAGATGATCTTGAGGAGATGGATCTTAAATGGCAGATGGCTATGCTGAGCCTAAGGACAAAAAGATTCTTAAAGAGAACTGGTAGGACAAGCCTCAACTTCAACAAAGGTGACAAAGCTGGATTTGACAAAACTAAAGTCAAATGTTACAACTGTAACAACCTTGGTCACTTTGCAAAAGAGTGTCCTCAGCCAGACAAAAGATCAAAATCAACTGCCCTTGTATCACAACAAGGACAAGGCTATGACTGGAGCTTCCAAGCAGAAGAGCATGCTCAAAATCAAGCTCTCATGGCCTTTACTGACAACAAAACTGAGGTAAAACCTAAACCTTGTACTTCTGAATGTGCTAAAATTGTTAAAAACTTAGAAAAAGAAAACAATAAATTAAATGAAGATTTAGCAAAATCAGTGAGAAGAAATCATGAATTTGATGGTGTGATTACTGATCAAGAACATCAAATAAAGGTGTACCAGATGATTGACCAAAGGATAAAAGAAGAATTGCTTCAGGCTGTGGATGAGAAAGAATTTTATGAAATAAAAAATAAAGAACTAACAAGTAAATTAGAAGAATGTCAACTTGAAATTGAACAAAATAAATTAACAATTAAAAAGTTTGAAAGAAGCACTAAAATTCTTGATGAATTAACTAATAATCAAAATACAGAAAAAGTTGTTCATGGGGTGGGATATCATGCTGTACCACCTCCATATAAAATCATTCCACCACTTAAAAACAGTTCAGAAAGAATCATTAATGAATTAAAAACTGAAAATCAAACTGAATCACCTAATGAAACATCTGAATCAAATAATTCTTCTGATGATGATCAATCAATTGAATTTACAATCTCCCAAACTGAATCACCAAAATCAATTGATACAAGTTTTCACACAGCTCAATGTCCAAATGATTCTCCTAAATATGATGCAGAAAATATACCCAAAATTCTAAAAAGGGGAAACCAAAGAAATAGGAACCAACTCTTAGAACAAAGAAAAATAATAAAGGCTCAAGAAAATAAATTAAAATGTGTTATTTGCAACAAAGTGAATCATTTAGCAAAGGATTGTCACTTCAATCCAATAAACTGCAAGGAGTTAAAGGAATTTAAAGTTTTTAAAGAAAATGCAAAAACTCAAAAGTTAAAAGATACTACTGGTCCTTCAGTAGTAAATACAATCAAAACTCCAATTGCTGAAACTCCAAGATTTGGAAGAAGTGCACCAAGATTTGTGCAAAACAGAAGAGTTGGAAGCCCAAAGAACAGCAATTACTTCAAGAACAATGGAAAATCCAATCAAAATAAACAATATTTTAAATTTTCCAACACCAGTAGAAACTTTAACAATTTTACTACTGGTGTTAACCCTCATTATAATACTGTATGGTACCAGTACAAGAATACTACTGGTAAAAACCCTAATTTCAAAAATACTACTGCTCCCAAAACAACTTTCAAAAATACTACTGGTGTTAACTCTAAATTCCCTACTGGTCATTCTAAACATGGTAAGTACCCAAATACTACTGGTCCATCAGTGGTAAAGTATTCAAAAGCTAAAAATCATGGGTATAAACCAAGATCAGTAGGTAGTTCTCACACCAGTAATAACTCCAAAAGGGCAGTAGTAAAACAACACACTAGTACTAAACAAGTATGGGTACCAAAAGTATTTAAAGTTAAATCCCCAAAAGCTTATTTCTCAAAGGATGAACCCAAGACATATAAAGCTTGGGTTCCCAAACTTAACTAATCCTTTACTCTCTTGTGCAGAGCATTCAGATCCCAGAAGAAGGAAGAACATGGCATATTGATAGTGGATGCTCAAGGCACATGACTGAAAATCTGCAAATTCTTAAAGATTTCAAGTCATTTGATGGAGGATATGTGGCATTTGGTGAGAATCCTCAGGGAGGTAAGATTACAGGTAAAGGTACTGTCACTAATGGCAAAATTACCTTTGATGATGTATTTTATGTAGCTGAACTAAAATACAATTTTGTCAGTGTGTCTCAAGTTTGTGATAAAAAGAACAAGATTCTTTTCACAGACATTGAGTGCATCATTCTTTCTCCTGATTTTATTTTAGATGAAAAATATGTTGTTTTAAGAACTCCAAGGAGAAACAATGTGTATTGCCTAGATATAGGGGGAGAACTCATTTCTACAAATGAGGTCAACTGTTTTATATCCAAGGCAAACACCACTGAATCAGAACTATGGCATAGAAGGATGTGTCACACAAATTTTAAAAACATGAATAATTTAGTAAAAAGAAATCTGGTCATTGGACTACCACAAAAACAATTCATGTGTGATCATCACTGTGTTGCATGCCTAAAAGGTAAACAACACAAGACTTCTCATAAGTCCAAAACTGTGAATTCTATTTCTGTTCCTTTACAGCTCTTACATATGGACCTTTTTGGACCTACAAATGTAATGAGTATTGGAAAGAAACAATATTGTCTTGTTATTACTGATGACTTTTCCAGATATACATGGGTTTTCTTTCTCAGGACAAAGGATGAAACAAGTGAACTCATAAAGAACTTAATTGTCAAACTGGAAAACACATCTGATCAAAAAGTGAAAGCCATAAGATGTGATAATGGCACAGAATTTAAAAATGCTAACTTAATTAACTTTTGTGATCTTAAAGGTATTGACAGGCAATACAGCTCACCTAGAACTCCACAACAAAATGGTGTAGCTGAAAGAAGAAATAGAACCATCATTGAAGCAGCAAGATCAATGCTTGCAGACTCAAAATTACCAATTACTTTTTGGGCAGAAGCTGTTAATACTGCTTGTTATGTTCAAAACAGAGTATTAATAGTGAAGCCACACTTTAAAACACCATATGAACTGTTTAATAAAAGAAAAACCTTCCATAAGCTTTCTAAAATCATTTGGTTGTCCTTGTACTATTTTGATTACAAGAGAACAAATTGGTAAGTTTGACTGCAAATCTGATGATGGAATCTTTGTGGGATATTCTACTCAAAGCAAATCATATAGAGTATTCAACAAAAGACTAAGGATAATTGAAGAAAGCATCAATGTATCCTTTAATGAAAATGTACCTAATGAACAAGGAAATGGTCCAGATTGGCTATTTGACATAGACAATCTAACCAAATCCTTTAATTCTAATATGAATTTCAATGCAGGTAATTCAAATTGTCACAATCAAAAGGAAGGAACATCATCAGTTAATACTGGTCAAGAGGAAATGAGATACATTGTAGTTAATACTGCTCCAATAGTTAATACTGATGTCAGTAATAACTCAAGTTCTGGAACCAGTAGTAACTCTGAGAATGAGGACAGTAGTAATTCAAATACTACTGATACCAGTAATAGTACTCAAAATACTACTGGTCCCAACATTAACCTAGATTCTCAAGATACTACTGATACCAGTAACAACAACAACTCTACTGATCTCAATAAAGATAATAGCAGTAGTAACTCTGACCAAGAAGATGATGAACCAAATATCAATGACAATGAAGGATCTCTAGAAGAACAACTGCCTGAGACAAATGAGTCCAATCTTGAAAATCAACTAGTGGTTGATAAAGCTACAACTACAAGGACTCAAAAGAACCATCCATTAGACCTTGTTCTAAGTGATGTCAACTCACCACTACAAACAAGAAGCAAATTAAACAAAAGCTTAACTGCAAATATGTGTAATATAAGTTTAATTGCTAATGAATGTATGTTTGAATGCTTTCTATCTCAGGATGAACCAAAGAAGATCCAACAAGCAATGAAGGACTCAAACTGGATTGAGGCAATGCAAGAGGAACTCCTTCAATTTAAATTACAAGCTGTTTGGACACTTGTACCTCTACCCAAAGGAAAAAGAGCCATTGGAACAAGATGGATCTTCAGAAACAAGAAAGATGAAAGAGGTATAGTGATCAAGAACAAAGCCAGACTTGTAGCCCAAGGATACACTCAAGAAGAAGGAATAGACTATGATGAAGTATATGCTCCTGTTGCTAGAATTGAAGCCATAAGAATATTTCTAGCATATGCTTCATTCAAGAAATTCAAAGTCTATCAAATGGATGTTAAGAGTGCATTCTTATATGGGAAGATTGAAGAAGAGGTCTATGTATGCCAACCTCCAGGTTTTGAAGATCCAAAACATGGTGATTATGTGTTCAAATTGGATAAAGCTCTGTATGGCCTACATCAGGCACCAAGAGCATCGTATGACACATTATCATCATACCTATTGAAGAACAACTTTAAAAGAGGAGCCATTGACAAAACTTTGTTTACAAAGAAAGTCAAAGATGATATACTACTGGTACAAATTTATGTAGATGATATCATCTTTGGCTCAACCAATGATTTATTATGCAAAAAATTTGAAGAACTGATGCAAATTAAATTCAAGATGAGCTCTATGGGTCCAATGAACTTCTTCCTTGGACTCCAAGTCAATCAAAGAACAGATGGCATCTTGATAAATCAATCAAAATATGTCAAAGACATCTTGGAAAAGTTTGATTTGAAAGACAGTAAAAGTGCTAGTACACCAATGGAAACACACAAACACCTACATACTGATGTTGAGGGGGAGGATGTAGATGAACACTTATATAGATCAATGATAGGTTCCTTGATGTACTTAACTGCCTCAAGACCTGATATCATGTATAGTGTTTGTGTGTGTGCAAGATATCAAGCAAGACCTAAAGAACTACACTTGCAAGCTGTCAAAAGAATATTCAGATACTTGAAAGGCAAACCATCACTAGGTCTATGGTATCCACATGACTCACCCTTTGAACTAATAGCCTATACAGATAGTGACTATGGAGGTGAATGTCAAGATAGAAAGTCCACTACTGGTGGATGTCAATTCTTTGGATCAAGACTGGTGTCATGGCAATGTAAGAAGCAGACAAATGTATCAACATCAACTGCTGAAGCAGAATATGTAGCTACATCTGCTTGTTGTGCTCAAGTACTCTGGATTCAAAACCAGCTTCTAGACTTTGGTTAAATCGAAAGATATAAAAGGCGGCAGTCGATTAGTTTAGCATTATCTTCACTTCGATTTGCTAAACCTTCTCGATAAACCCTAGCTTACGATCAAAAACCCTTCGTCAATAACAAAATTCACTCCTGTTCTTCACAAAATTCAAATGGCAACTCTAAAATCTTTGAATGTTCAAACCGATCTTAAATATTCAGAATTTCACAACATGTGTGCCTTCCTAAAGAATCCTGACGGCACAAAAGATTTTCGTCCGATCGTAAGGTTCTTGAAAAATTCATATATACAGTTTGCTCTAACTGTCAAACCAACATCATATCAACAGCACTTGGTGGATTTCTGGACCAACGCTGAGCAAACAGAAGGAACAACTAGTTCAATGATCAAATCACAAGTAGATGGAAAACATATCACAGTAACAGAACAATCAATCAGACACCATCTACAACTACACGATGATTCAGGTATGTCTACTCTTCCTAAGGAATACATTGCTGAAATTTTACAAAAAATGGGTTATGAGGGAAGACTCAATATAGTAACCTTTCAAAAGGGTCTTCTCTCCCCACAATGGAAATTCTTAGTTCACACTATTCAGCATTGTATTTCTCCAAAAAGAAGTACTTGGAATGAGTTTAATAAGGCAATAGCCTCTGCTGTTGTCTGTTTATCCACAGACCAAGTATTTAATTTTTCTCAAATGATTTTTGAAGGTATGTTGGGAAATCTTAGTTCTTCTAAATTTTTAATGTATCCCAGATTTTTACAACATATCATAAATTGTGAATTACAAAACTTGTCAACTCCTAAAAACATTTTCATACTTCCAGAGTTGAACAAGAAAGTTTTCTCAAATATGAGAAAACAATTTAAATTTTCGGGCAAGGAAACCCCTTTATTTCCTAACATGATCAATGATCAAACTCAAATTGGAGAGGGTTCAACCATTGCTACAACCCAAGTTGAACCTCAACCCACTCCATCACCCCCAAAAACAGCCCAAACACCACCCCAACTAGCCACTCAATCACCAGCCCAAACAGAAGTCCTGAATGTGTCCCAGGAACTTGATATAAATCTGCAGAGTGCTACTCTTCACTCTGTGGAAGACCTACCAGATAAAACCAAAAATATTTCCACACTTTACAAAAGAAAGAACTCTTTAAAGGACACCAGGGGACAAATTGAGTCAAACCCCAGGCTCCAAGAGTTGTCCTCCAAGGAGGAGAGAGGACATGAGGCGAGGGCTTTCACTACTGATGCCCCAAAGGTGGGTGCACAGGACAGTGAAAACATAATTAGGACCCAGACCTCGGCAACTTTGAGTGATGACTCATTTGAGGAGTTACTCAAAGGACCCCGGTGCCAAGAAACCACAAGGGGGGGCATCTCTGCTTCTTCTAGGAAGAAGAGGATGTCTAAAAGACCCATTTCATCACCAAGAAGTGATGAGGGCAGATCTATTGATTTGACGGATAGGATGGAAAACCTTCAAACCAATGTACCTGTTAGTGAGCCCGATGATCTTGCTAGATGGAGTGAGGGCAGTATTAAAATCAACCAATTGACGGAAAAAGTGGATTCTCTTGAATCCACAGTACAAAATTGTCTTGAATATCTAACAAATCAAGGAAAAATGATGGCTGCAATGAAAAGGCATGTCAATACCATCAACAAAAGAATGAGATTCTATGAGCACAGGCTTCATCAACAAACTAAACTCATCAGAAAATTAAAGAAGAAGATTGATGATAGTGATGCTCCACCAGTTGAGCTCACTAAGGGGGAGAAGGATAACATACAAACTATGATTGATGAATCAATTGCAGCAGCAGCATCTTCTCTCCTAAATTTAAAAGAAACAAAAGTTGATGAAGGCCCAGAAATGATGGTTACTGAAGATGAGCCTGTTACTACTGCTACAATGGAAGAACAAGTTGAAAAAGCAATACCAGTAGTAACCTCTACTACTGATATTATAGCAGTAGTAAATGAAGAAGAGAAATTGAAAGCAGCAAATACTACTGATGCCCTATCAGTAGTAACTCCTGAAGTCACACCCGTAGTAACTACTCTGGTTACTACTGAAGAGGAAGAACTACAATTTCCAGAGCTGATTGAAAGAGAAAGACATGTCATCATCTCCAAACCACCAACACCTGATCAACCACTTATCATACCTGACATTGATGATAATGTGAATTGGTTTGAGGTAGATGAATGTACACATCCTCCACACCCAAAAATCTTACCAGAAGGTCAACTACATCTATTTTATCCAAAACTTCTGATGATGGGTATTCCAGATATGAAATACATTCCACCTCCACCATTTGCTCACATTGGAAAAGGAAAAGAAATATATGATGATGATTATCCAAACAGAGCTTTAGGACATCACATGGTAAACAAGATAAATCATGTCAGAGCAGAAAAGCAGTCCAGATGGAGACTAAAACACAGAAAATTTTTGGAGAAAGTGGAAATGTATCAAGCAATAGAGGAAAAGAAAGGGAAAGTTCAAAGTAAAATTCCTGCACAAATACCTGTTCAAACAGATGATATTCAGATAAAAGCTCAACAGACAGAATTCAAAAGGCTTAGAAAGATTGAAGAAGAACATATTCAATGCCTTGAATACTTGGTATCTGAATGCAAAAAGACTAAAAGTGCATTAACAGATGATGTGTTTGAACAAAAGGTAAATATGATTGAGTATTTAAAAACAAAAGGGCATAGTGCAAAGTCATTAGGAAGAATGAAGATGATGACTATCATTGAAAAATACTGCAATGCTAAGAAGAAAGACTTGGCTGAACAAGAAGCTGAAGAATCAAAGAAAGCCAAAACTTTAATCCCAATCAGTCCAAATTTGCTCAAAGCTGGTAGTATTTCAACTATTGGTGATACTTCAACTCCCAAATCAAAGAAAAGAAAATATGTTGATCAAGAACAAAGCTCTAAGAAGAAGTCAAAACAAACTATACCTGTTCTTGAAATGCCAGTTGCTCCATTACAGAACAATCCAATTATTAACTGGAGAGTGATACAAAACAATATTATAGAAGTCATAAGGGAAGACAAAGTTGTACAGAGATTCACTGGGTGGTTACCTTTAATCAGATCATGTTCTAGAAGTGATGTAATCAAGCTTCTGATTATTGGAAAACCCAGAATGACAAAGAAATCATGGAAAGAATCTGGAGCTGGATATCTAACTAGAATGATAGATGCTGCATTTTATCCAGATAATTATCCAGAACAATTTACAAATCCAGGTAATGTGTATGCTTGGAATGTCATTCCTACTGCCAATATGTACTTCTTTGAGAAATCAGGCAAAGTATGTGAATTGTATTTATATGAAAAAGAATATCCACATTCTGAGAAGACTATGTATCAGATATTCATAAACACTTTGATGAAACCTTATGATGCTGTTATGTTCCAAAACAAACTGAATTATTTTACAAAGAGGAACAGCAGATATATTATTGAACAAAGGCTTCAACAAAATCAAAGAACTCTTGAGAAAAGAAGAAGAGAACAAGAGGAACAAAAGAAACTTGATTGATTAAAAGGTAATCAATAAGTTTAGGGGGAGATTGTTAGGGTAAAACACATATCAACTTGATACTGATGCTGCAGTTAGTACTGACAATAATTAGTACTGATGGGGCAGAACATGTTACTACTGATGAAGTTGATACTGGTGTATAGTATAACTAAAGTTACTACTGATCATGCACAGATTGAAGATACTACTGATCAATAGTAGTTACTACTGACGATGGTTTCTGGACTTACTACTGATCACCAGACTTACTACTGATGTTACATATTTACTACTGGTGATGAGGTTTACTACTGATACGCGTTTTTGAAGAATATCAAGTCCGAGATCTTCGTATAGATAAGTTATAGAATGTAAATCAATGTATATTTTTATTATTCGATGTAAATCAAGTCCTAGAATAACTAGGGTAAATAGTTTAGCTTCAAGGACTATTATAAATAGTTCCTTACGAATTGTAAACGTACGTGTGTATTGTTAACTCGATAATATACATTGAAGCTTTTTGTGAAACTGTGTTCGTAATACTTTGCATGTTATTTACAGTTCATTGTTCTTAATTACATTGATATAGTGTTGATCCGCTGCAACTTCTATATTCAAATAGATCTAAGGTGTTTATTAACTTGTATATAGTTAATCGATCCTGACAGGTTTCTTCTCCTCTTTCGATCCATTGGTCATTAAATATTCGGTAATCTCATTTTCATCTTTATTATATTGATCAAGATCCACTTTTAGCCAGCTTACATCCACATATTTACCAGATATCTCTTCTCTGCGAAAACAAATTTTAAGTTTTAAGTATATATATGTAACAATTAATTGTGATGAATACAAATACTACAACTTACTGTAACATATGGACTATATGGCCACGATCCTTGAGGAACTCGTGCATTTGTAAATTCTCCATTTCTTCTTGTTCCAGTCTCTTTGACTCTTCTTCCATCTTTGCCAACTGGCTTTTTTGGTAAGCAAGTGAGACTTCTTTTTCTAACTTTTCTTTATTTGCTGCTTCCTTTTTAACTAAAGCTGAAAATAATCGTTCCTCCAGGGATTTGCGCATCTAAATTATAAAAAACACCATGGTAAATAGATAATAATCAATAAAAAGTTGTTAAAAAAGTAGTTAGTACCTCATCAAGACTTGCAATCTCCTTCACTCAACAGACACGATACACGAAGTTGAAGCTTCTCCATTTCAGTAGCTAAAGCAGCCTTTTGTGCATATACTTCTCTAGCACGCTGCATAAAGAAATATTGCAACTACAACAGTCAACAAATATGTGAATTGCATAAAGAAAGTGTGAAATTATGTTCACACTTATAAGCGTTTAAAAAGTGTTGCACGTTTATAAATGTGGAGTATTAAGTTTGTACAAAAAAAGTTGATATTTATAAGCATCTTTACGTGTTAAAAGCATTTTTTCCCTTTTAACATCCTTTTGGGACCTAGAAAAAATATCTCAGACCAATCACATTTAAAAAAAAAAGAATGAAAAATTGCTTAAAAATGCGTTAAACTGATGGCACCGGAGTATTTAGCTCTATAAACACAAAGTTATATATTTTCGTAAACCATATACAAGTAATTTTTTTATGGTGATTGCATAAAAGAAAAATACGAAGATAAATAGATGGGATAATATTGGCAAGTAGTTGTGCTTGTTTAAGTTGATCCAGTTGTGGAAGTATTTCTAGGCTACACTGATAAGCTTCCTCTTTTGCTTCTTCGGCATCTTTCTCCTTACATTCCACTTCTTTCATCAGTCTGATAACCAAATCCATCTTCGAGTCCACATTTTTCTGATAAAAAAAACTCAAAAATTATACTTTTAAGACATCTATTATAATATTTATTATCCTACTGAAAATCCAATTCATCAAGGGACGTGGAGATGCTAATTATATGTTAAATTACATTTATTGTCTATGCCAAGAAAAAAAAAAAACTTATACAGTAAAGAAAAATTAGTTGCAGAAGCATATGTGATATAGCTGAAACTGGATATACCTTTGTGTTCCTAGCTTCTTCAATAGTAAGGTCAACCATATCAATGCTACACATTTGACCAGAACCGTTGATCAATTTTTCAGCCAACAGAAGTTCATCTATTATATCGTCCATCTTAACGCGCCCAGCTCCCTTCTGAATAGTTCAAGAAACACAATACGTGATTAGCATAGGTTTTGATAATGTTCAATTTTAATAACGGGTCCAGTTACTATATCTAAACGACATATATTATATTATAAGTATAAATTACAGGGTTATCGCTATCAAAATATTAAATTTATAACCAAGTATATCTAAACACTTATAAAGGGAATTGATTTGTATCAAAACATTAAATTTAAATCGAATCAATTCCCTGATTTAAAGGGTTTTGATAACCTATCTAAAAAATATATTAAATGCATAAATTGTGTTGCACTTACCACCGAATTAAAAAACACATGCCACGTTTAGCACAAATTAACCAAAAGACGCAACTATATCATGCATTTAATTTATTCTTAAAATCAATCCTTAGGTTAGTCGTTATCAAAATCTTTATTTAGATAAATAGGAAAATTTTGTAGTTGTAACTTGTAAATATTTATCCATGTGTATGTGTATATAGAAAACTAAAGAACTCAAAAGCAGCGTATACAAAGTAGGGAATAAATTAAATAACAAAGATAGATTTTCAAGGCTAGCTATTTATGCATGTACATGTTAAAAAAAGTAATTGATACTAATGATCTTCAAACCATTTAGTCTAACCATTTAAATTATTATAAATACTTGAGGATGATGTATTAACTAAAGCAAAGTCAAATTGGTAAAATCTGAAGATTTAGAGATGATTAATAAACATTATATGCTTCTTAATTACCCTTAGGTTGAACTAAACCCTAAAAGAAATCAACGTTTGTAACTTTATTTGGCGAAAGATTGAATATAAAATCTTCAAAAAGTACTCGCCTCCTTCGGAAGACTTTTTGACCGCAAACCTGTTTGACGACTGAGTTTAAGAACACCTAAACAACTTGGTTTTGACATTATTTCATGCAAAAGTCCTTTGCACAACTACTTAATTTAATAATTACTCGATTTTTCTTATGAACTTTAAATAGAACAGCTTCAATTATAATCTATTAAATCTAAAACCCACTTGCAAGTTGCTAATGATTTAGAATTCAAAGTCGCAATGTACCTTCAATTTGCTGAGTGAAACGAAAAGAATTGAACGAAGTAAAACGACGGACTGATTGATCGCTCACGTAAATTCGCACGATTTCTCTAAGAAATTAGGTTTTGTTGCTTGGGACGTTAAGCAACGTATTTATAAGCTAGATGTGATAAATACGGAATTTGAGTTTTAGGGGGTGTTTGGGAAAGCTTATTAAAATGGCTTGTGCTTATTAGCTTATAAGCTTATGAGCTTATTTAAGTTAACTAGCAGGGTACCCGCGCAATGCGGCGACGGATATCTAGAAACCATATTTCGTGGCGAGCAAGTGTTGTTCGTTTACACGGTAATAATTGTTGCTAGAAATAAGTAATTAAACAGAAATGCGGATTTTGGTAAGAGTTGATGATTTACAGCGTCGTATAATTAATGTTATTGGGTAAAATGGTTTTCGAGTAACAGACTTTTGTTATTAAGTGTGGGTGGTGTTACCAAAGTGTAATGTATAGCAAGTGGTTAACACATAGTGATAAGTTAGGAGAGGTCTTGGGTTCGAATCTTGTTAGCCGCGATTTATTTTTTTAAAATTAGAGAACTAACTAACAAAAGTGGAAAGGTCCTTAAAATCAAGTTTAAGGAGCTCCTTAAACTTGCCTAATGGGGTAGGCCTAAATGCTTTATATAGTAGTAAGATAAGCTTTTGTTATAAAAAGTGTTTGGACTGGCTTATATATTTTAATCGTAAAAGGACTAAAAGGGACATTTTCTAGTAATCCCTTCTAAAATAGCTTGTGGGTGAAATGTGGTTAAGATGGGAGGACAAAGAAGTAAAAATCCTAAATAAGCTAATAATCCCTTCCAAAGTAGCTTATTTAAAACCTCCTAAATAAGCTCATAAGCATAAGCTTATAAGCTCTATCAAACATTTAAAAGTGATTATTAAACTTAAATAAGCTTAAAAGCTCATAAGCCTCCTAAATAAGCCCTCCCAAACACCCCCTTAGTTTGTTTATAAAATCAATCATGGATTCTAATTTCAAAGTTCGCCCACCTCTTTGCGAAGTAGACCCTAAGGTTATAAATATTTTATTTTCAGACCCTCTGTTTACTTAATAATTTCCTTTTTGTAATTATTTATTAATAATGTCCTCTTTCTCGGGAACCGTTTTGTTCCAATGCTCCTCTTCATGATCCCGATTATTATTGTTGCATATATACATGAGCTTTTTTTTCCCTTATTCTGTTTACCGTGAACTCCAAAGTCAGACTAATGGTACAAATCCACTAATCTTTGGTGTTAGAAAAAGAAGGCATTTAGCTAAATAAATTGTGATTCAAGTTCATGGGCTGTCTTCACCAAACCCAAAAAGAGCAGACTGAGACGTGGCCCAACTGTGGAAAAAGTAACTGGGCCTGGATGGTGGTGAAGTGTTGTCCGAATTTGATGAGGTCCCAGTGAGCTATGGACCTGACCCGCATCACAATTATTGCGGCCCAATTGAAGGATGTTGTAATTGCATTGAGAAGGGTTATTGTCTTATTGAGACACTAGCTAGCGTTATCGGTACAACACTTTTTTTTTTTAACATGGGTGAGATATACATACATTAAAAAAGAGAAATGATATATGTGTCTATTAATTGTGTCTACCCATATGCAACTCACTTCTAAATTTGACATGCGTCATCCACTAATTCTCTTTCTTCATATTATCTTTTGATTTTGACACTTGTCATAATCAAATTGGTAGGTCAATGAGTAGGCCCAAATGGTAGGCACCAATACCATTACTCATTGAAAAATGGCTAACTAATAAGAAGCTACCAATCAAAAGAAATAGTTACATTTACATCCCGGACTCACAAGTGATTATATTTATGGGGTTACAAACTCGGCAAACAAGCTACACATGTACTGGCAAATTAAGTATATAACATTTAGCATGAGGTGAATAGTAAAATTTTGTTTTCTACCGATTTTTTCATTATTTAGTACTTAAATCCGGAATTCTAGCACATATGGAGTTCTAGCAGGGTGGTAACGCCTCTGTATAATGACCAGCTGAGTTCGACCCCAGCTAGCATATTTTTTTGTTTTTCCTTTTTTCCAGCTTTGCTTAAATTATATTTTACACCTTGAACATTAATTTCTCTAACATTACAATTATTACCTTTAACTTTAACATTTAATATCTATAATTTTTTCAATCAAATTTTTTGCCTTTTTTTCCAAACTTTGTAAAAGTTATATTTTTTTCTCTTAAATTTAACTTTTTATGAAATGACTAACCAAAATTATTAATATCAAGATTTTTCTAATTAGTTCGACGCCTTGCTCTTGCTTTTGTTTTATAATTAAAATATTTTAATCCATAATCATTTCTAACCCATATGTTAGCCTTTTTATTTCAATTATTTAGGTTGTTTTTTTTAAAAAAATTGTTAAATATTTTTTTGTTTTTGCAACTTTTTTTCTACATATTTTTCTTGATCTCTTTATCAACTTTTTTCTTTGTTGACTTTTTTTATACTTCAATTATAGAATATTATCCTCTAAATATTTATAGTGGATGCACTTTGTAAGAATATGCATTTTACTATTGACAATTAATATTTAAATCTTGATATATATTAGTCGATAATATTATCAACAAACAATATTTTAGATTTTATATGAAATTCCCCCGCGGCATCGCGCGGGGGAAACCTACTAGTTAGTTTACATAGGTCATATGTTCAAGCCTTATTACCAATTTTTTTAAAATCTAAATTGAGCATATTTCCTTTCGTAGACCAAATATTATAACTTGTAATATCTCACTGCAATTATTTTTCTTCTACAATTATTTCAACTATAACATGAGTATTCCTTTCTTAGCTCAAATATTGCAAGTCTTTTTTCTTTAATTTTTCTTTTATAATTATTTAAGTTGTTTTTTTGTTTATAAATCAAATCATGACAAATTGAATGAATCAATGAAGTCATAAACTCCATTCCTATACTAAATTGAATGAATCAATGAAGTCATAAACTTCGTTCCTATATTTTAACGAGGCTAAGTAACATAAATGAAGTTATAAATTTTTTTTGATAAAAAAAAACGAATGAATCAAAGTTCAATTTAAAAAGAAAAATATTTTATGTTCATGTAAAAAAATGTACTAATATCTCATTGCAACGTACGCTTAAATGTAAGATATAAAGGGTTTCAATTATATTCGTAAATAAATGTACGTTTTAAGTTACATGCATCAACGCACATGACATACTTTTTTTAACGACATTTAATCTATTTTAATTTGTCAACAATAGGACTTGAACTCATAACCAATACATCATGAACAACATTTTACACCAAACTCCAAAACCCAGATACAACACTTTAACAAAAGTTAACTACACGTTAAATATATATGAGTTTTGACACATGACAAAAGTAAACTAGATACATTGTATCATTGTAAGCAATATGTACACAACGAGTCTTTTTAAAAGGCGTTACTAGTTTCTGCAAGTTCCTTAAAAATATCAACAATGTGTTTCAAGTACTAAAATTGTAACAACATAGGAAAATCTCATATCGGCCATGAACTATGGTAACGAGTTCAAACCCATAATCCCAAGTTGCATAATCTCGATGTACAGTACAAATTTGCATTGCATGGATGCCAAAATATCTTGAATGGTTGAAGCAGACAATTAGACGATATGATGGTTTTGACTTATACCTAACCTACACATGTCAGCACGTGACATTGTCCAAATCATACTAAAATCCGCAAGAAAATTTCTGATTTTCAATTCTTGACCTCTAAGCCACAAAAACATGCACCTAAAACAGTCAATGATCCACTCACTTTGTTTTCCTTGGAAAATTGCATGACCCAAAATGTAAGTAACCAAACATAACAATGAATGTATCAAAACCGATTGACAAAAAATCTCTACCTAAGTGTTCTAAAATCTTTATTTCTCTAAAACATGTGTTTATGAATCTTAATTGTTGCTACAATTGTGACGATATGAAAATGAATTGTTAATTTTCAATTACATATTGTATAATTAATCACTAATACAATGACGGCAAATAACAAAATCAAAATCGAAGGGAAAGAAATTAGTAACAGAGTAAAAAATGCTTAGATTAACCACAAGGTGTCTTAGTGGTAAGAGTTTGGTCTCTATTGGCGAAATTGTTTGGACGTACCAAGTACAAATCCCACTTGGAGCAAAAAAATAGGACAAATTGATTTTATATCTTTGTAAAATTCATAAATTATTTATATATTCTTCTCAAATTTATAAATTATATTTATATCCTTCTAAACTTTGTAATTGCCTTTATATCCTTCTAAACTTTTAGAAGTCTTTTTTATATCCAAAAACTTATTTTATTATTTATTAAATCGTAATAATATCAATAATACATGCTGTTGAGGTGTCCCACATTAGACAAGAGATGAACAGGTAATGTGCTTACAAGGGTCTGGGGCAACTCCTCTTACAACCTAGGGATGAGACATAGAACCGAAAACCCGATCCCGTACCCATACCGAACCGGAACCGGATTACCAAAAATTGGTTCGGGTATCGGGTTTAACATTTTCGTGAAATCGGGTATCGGGTATTTCGGGTACGGGTCAACCGGGTCCGGGTACATCGGGTATAGGACAAATCGGATCTAAGATCCGGAACCAAAATTAATTAACTATGTACTTGGAAATTGTTGTGGTATAATAATGTTACTAGTATTCGATTTATATTAATTACACAATTGTTATTTGTAAATCATTATAATATTACATATATAAACTAACATATATGATAAAAGCACCCAAAAGCGGCTCAAATTACTATTTCGGTTCCAATCGGGTCTATACCCGATTTACCGGAACCGAACCGGAACCGTATTTTATAAAACGGTTCGGTTCTCGGGTTTACTAATTCTCCTAAATCGGTTCTGGGGTATTTCGGGTCCGAGCTCATCTGGATCGGTTCCGGACCCGATTTCATCCCTATTACAACCAATTGGTTTTAAGATGAAACACCACAAACTATCATGATATCAGAGCAAGGTTCACCCGTAGATGGTCAAACGGCCACATGGATCACACGTAACCCATAAAAATATCCACGTGTTAGGCGTGACAGAAAAATGACGCCACACGTGAGGGGGCGTGTTAAGATGTCCCACATTAGACACGAGATGAACTGGTAGTGTGCTTATAAGGGTCCACATGCAAATAAACATTATTCCTAATACATAATAAATAGATATATTGCATACTTATTTGATAGTTATTGATATTATAGTTATTTAATAAATATTAGAATATGTTTTTGGTCATAAAAGAGAGTATTAAGGATTTATAAGGACTTAGAGACAATAACAAAGTTTAAAAAGATATAAAGATAATTTTTGAATTTGAGAATGATATATAAATAACTTATGAGATTTACGAAGATATAAAAGCAATTGTCCCAAAAAAAATATACCCCCTTGTGGCCACAGAGGTTCACGTGCGCCGACTCGGGGCTACATGCAAAGCGGGTGGTCGCCTTGGGATTAGTCGGCTCGCAAAGAGAGTCGGAACCTAGGATAAAAAAAAAATCTTAGATTTTGTGGTTGTGTTTTTAACATCTGTGTATTATATAAAGCGCTTTAGCAAGGAGTTAGAGAATATAGATTACACATAATATTGTTAGTCTAGAAGGGAATTATAGCATTAATCTAACTAATTTACGAATAACTTTTCCTCCCTATATGAGATCCAAAGAAAAAGAAAATAACATCATCATTCAATGTGTCTTGTCTAGCTAGACTTCTTTTACTGAAAGGTTATTTCATTTGTAAATCACCATAACGCACAAAGAGTGGAAAGAATCACCACTCTAAATGATTTTTTATTTCTTCCGATAAGGGAGAGAATCCGCAAAGCCAAGTGTAACCGAAATGTTGCCAAGTTTAGGAATTTAAATTTTCCACCATTGAAGAATGATACTCCAAAGATCTCTAGTCACTTTGTAACGGAGGAAAATGTGGATTTCTTCTTCAAGATCTTCATCCCAAGATGAACATCAATAATGTTAAGTCAATTCCTTTTTCGAGGTTGATTTTTGTATTAATTCTATTCTTGACAACCCTCCGTGTAATTGTGCTGTTATAACTGAAAAGGGGGATTAATCGTTACTCTTTTTGTACACATGCTAAGGAGGTTGATGATGTGTCACTTTCAAGATAGTTTGGCCATTGGCCAAAGGAGATCGTCCCCACAAAAGATATGGCTTGGAGAGTTCTATGCAAATATACCACATATTATTAAGGTAAATCATTTTTTGAAATCTAGAATGACTACTATTAAAACAAACAAACATGCATGTTAATATGTCATATAACTTTTGTAATGAAAGTTGTACACTCCTTTGGACTTGTCTAGAGAAGTTGCTTTTGTTGCCTTCTATATATAGATACATATAAGTGTATGTATATAGGTCACTGAAATATTTCAACAAATTCTCTGGTATTAGCTAATCATGGCAGCAACAAATTCATCAATTTTCAAGACATTAAAACAAAGGTCAGTCGTGAGATGTTCAAAGCAAATCCAGGAGCAAAAGGCCCGACTTTATATCATATGGAGGTGTACCGTGTTTCTTATTTGCTCACGTGATTAAAATAGAAAGTTTGTTGATTGTATTTATCTCTTTCATTGTAAATATATCAATATACATCTCACTAAAAGTGTTAGCTTTTATCTAACCCTATAAGGTATCAGCCTAAAATCAGTCTTCTTCCTCCTCCCTCACTATGGCCACCGGCGATTACTCTTAGGTCTCTCGCTCAACAACAACGATACTCGATCCCGCCAAAGATGGTGTATGAGGGAGATGAGATGTAGACAGTAATACTGAAAGCAGAAAGACTAGCTAAGACTGCTCTCTAAAAGACATCCCTCAACATTATTCTTCGTTCGCTTACCATCAAACTCTCGTATACTACTGATTATCTACTATGGCGGATTCAAGTTCTTCCTCTCTTAATTATGATATCTAGCCAGTTTGCGGTTATGTTGATGGATCTATTTCGACACCTTCACCCACCATAGCTACCGCCGAGTCATCTTCTTCGAATCTGAAGAAGCCATGTCCGAAGGTCTTGGATTTAAGACTTCCCGAGAGGTTTAGTGTGCACTCAAAAAAGCTTATAGTCATGATTCTGTTGTATGAATGCTCTTCGCATTCTCTTCGGCAACTTCAGAAGGGTTCTACATCTGTTTCGGATTTCGGCAACTTCAGAAGGATTAACTGGCGCCAATATTTTTGTATTTCATTTAACAGCATTCTACGTTATTATAAAAACTAAACCCAAATTTAGTATCTTCTGATACAAAAGCATGTATTGTTACTAAAACTTCATCACATGGTTAACATCCTCTTAATAACGACTTGACAATAATCTTTAAGAGTTGGAACTTGGAAGGTGGAATTATTAAGAGGATATGACATTTGTCAGCTTAAAAAAAAGGTATATGTCACGAAAACTTCAAATGTTGTATTGGAGTATTCATGACATTACATTCTTTGATTTATTTTCGTATAATTAATATCCATGGAAAATTGTCAACCAAACATAAATCCAGTAGCCCAAACAAGATGTCCAAATAAAAACATCCACATGTCCAAACTGATAGACTATTCATACCAGAAGAATTATATCCATTAATAAATTCTAACTTAGGATTGACCGCACGAACACCTGGTTTGGTTCACTTAGCCCAAATCTATAAACCCATGGGTTCGATTCTCTTAGACTTGCCTGCATTTTAAAAACTATTTTGACATTAAAATTTAAAAAGAATGAGGTTCATAAAAAAGGTTTCTTCATAGCAAATAAAATTCGTAATAGTGATTTATAATTCTTTGTAATCAAAATAATTAAACGAAACACATGTAATGCCAAGATCATTAGCTCCACACCACTACCTTAAGGCCGGTAATTAAAGCACTAAAATAAATTGAAACTCGTTACTACTTGTCACTCGTTTATACTATCCGACTCACCTTAATTTATACATGTTTCATTTTCTCATTATTTTCATTTAATTTTAATTCTTTATTTCCCTAAAATTCACTTTAAACTCTGTCTATCAAATAAACTTATTAAATTATTATCCCAAATGAACTTATTATTTCTCCAATTTGATATAGTATACGTACATAATAATATAACATACTTTACATTAAATATGTGCAAACACCAATGTTGTAGAACTCGCTACTCGTTATCCGTTCGTTCAACGACCTTGTAGCGAATACTCGGTTATTCGGTGAGTACTCGACGAGTACTCGCATGGGAATTCTTATGTATAAAGTTAAAAAAATATATATTACACATGTAGTTTACTTAATTTTTAAAATAAAACATCTTAAATGATAATTTTTAAGTTAAATTATGTCATATGTATAAGATTAGTAGCATAGGCAAGTAATATAGTTCAATTCCGTTGTGAGACTAACGCTACATTCCCTTTAAATCAATGAACTCAAAATTTTAGAAACTCAATTGGGCATAAATCCCCGTTGTTGACTGATTTTGATCGCCTAAACTGATTTTCACCACCGTTGACCACTGTTGACTGCCGTTGACCGAGTAATTAACCAGTTAGGACCAACTCGACTCAGTAAAACACCGGATAGCGGTTACCTGGCGAGTACTCGACCAGGTAGACCGAGTTTTACAACACTGGCAAACACCCATGAATAACTATTTTTAAGGAACAATTCTTTTAATATTTACCAAACACTAATATTAACTTTTGGGTTTTGATAATGACAGCCCATAAGACTGTCAATAAGAACCAGTAATGGGAAGATTATTTTCATATTTACCCACTTTAAACTCCATTAGTCAAATCATGTTCTTTCTTTTTAGTAATATTCAAATTTCTCTTCCAATAAGAATCAAGATTGTTAATTCTTAATTTTTTATCAGTTCTTATTGACACCATTAAGGACTGTTATTATCAAAACCTTTAACTTTTTCTATAAAAAAATGTACAAAATAAAAATAAAATGACTGGAATATATCAAATTCCGGAACAAAGAAATTAATTTTTCAGTTTCTTTTAGCCATTTACTCGCATATCCAAGTACCCCAAAATCACCGAGCATACCAAAACCTAGGTTTTAGCTTCCGTTCACCAATTTTAAAAAACTATTATGCGATACAAGATTCAAATTAGGTATGTTCATCCACACCAACACGGCAACACCATCTCTTCTTATTTCAACCCATCTAAAAGTTCAACTGCAATTAGCGTTTGTATTTAGTTCACAGCAATTTCAAGTCTGAAAGTAGTTTGGCGTAAAGATCAAAAGCTAGATCAAGTAATCGTTCACGACAAATCATGGAAACAATGTGCAAAAGTTGTTAAAGAGGTATTAAACGAACCTAATCATGTAATTCCTCTTCGATATCTAGAAAAACGTCGTGAACGAATACGACTTCCAATTAAAATCGAGACGTCTTTATCTCGAAATCCTTTACTTTTTGATGTTATGATCAAATTAAACCGAAAACTGAACTTGTTAACTTTTTAAAGGTTAGTGATCGCCTTCAACGAGTTTTATATGAACAGGAAAAGATTTATTTACAAAACGAACCGTTAATTGTTGCTAAATTGTGTAAATTATTGATGATGTCGAAAGATAATGTAGCTAGTGCAGATAAATTGGAGCTGTTAAGAGAGAATTAGGTTTTCCTAATGATTTGTCCGTGAATATCGTTCCTAAATATCCTGAATACTTTAGACTAATTGGGAGCTCCACAGAAGGAAAATCAATTATTGGTGAAACTGAAGAGCTTTATTAGCTCTTGAAATTGCAGTTATAATGTAGCTTGAATTGTGCCAAAGTTAATGCATAACTAAAATAATGGTGATAACATCTGCATAATTATTTTGTTTCGTCCTGTTTGGTGAAACTTATATCTGGGATGCAAACGGTATTACACCAAACAGTCTACTCAATCATCATGCAGTTGGTATGAAGGTTACATATCTCGCTTCAATTATAAGTTTATTCATGTTTCGTTTGCAAACATAGCCCTCCCATGAAGGTGACATGCTTTGCTCGAATTACAAATCTATTATTGTTACAATTCGTTATAAATTACCCCCAAATTCAC
Organism: Calendula officinalis; assembly: GCA_963853835.1. Classification (NCBI taxonomy): domain Eukaryota; kingdom Viridiplantae; phylum Streptophyta; class Magnoliopsida; order Asterales; family Asteraceae; genus Calendula; species Calendula officinalis. The sequence goes on along the minus strand of OY970820.1, from coordinate 82,940,526 downwards.
CTACCAAGATGGCAAGATCACACGGTTTTTATGCGTAGTTTTCTATATAAAAACGTACTACGCGTTACCAATATATATGAGCCAGAAGCAAAGCATATTGCAATGGTTGTTATTCATACACAAGACTATGGTCGCTACCAATATTCTTAAATGGTTAGTTTTCACGTTGTTTCCTATAGTCAAGACGGTGCCAATTCCCCCTTTTGCCCCTCGCCCGCTCTGTAATTTCCAATTGGCCCTTGCAAATCAAGCTTGTGCATTTATCCAGTCAACACTAGTCCCTCCTTCACCACCAACACCGTTTGTTCAACTTCCACCACCTCCACCCAAATTTTATGAGCAATTACGTAGTCATACTCACATTCACAAACACGATCATGGTCAAGAACATGAACATGGGATGAATCAAAGTCACACACATAGGCATGAGCCGCATGATCATGGTCAAGGACATGAGCACAATCAAACTCAAGTGCATAGACATGGACCACATGGTCATGGTCATGAAGACGGGCACAATCAAACTCATGTGCACAAGCATAGGCATAGGCATGGTCACGATCATGATCGGGATCCTGATCATGATGGTCAGGATCCTGATCATGGTTATGGGTTTGGTTTTGGCCATCGTAGACATGATCATCACAAGCGTGAGCATAGGCGTCATCATCATCACCATCATCATCATAGATGGTCGCCCGCAGAAGAGCAATGTTGTAAGTGGTTAGCTCAAGTTGATGATGAGTGTGTTTGTGATATACTTGGGCGCTTGCCGCCTTTTCTTGTTAGACCCTATCATGAATACACCGTTAATGTTATTGGCTCTTGTGACCGTATTTACAAGTGCGGAGCATTTAGACTTTAAATTGTAATGCATTTAAATATCTTATAATTTTCATGTTTCTATAGTTTATTTCTCTTGTTTTTTAGCCATTTCAAGGAAAACATTGGTTCTTACTATTGTTTAACATACATAGTACAATATCTTAGAATTTATCTTTTATAGTGTGTTGTAACATCATAATGCACACATTGCATTCAAATGCATGTTTTTTCTGTTTTTAAGGAATATGTACATTTTTAACGTCAAACGGAACTGATTCAAAGGTCAATGCTTTGTATATCGTTTTTATTCGTGTTCTGGCTGTTAAATGGATGCAGGAATCTATTTTGAGGATGTGAGTTTGGCTTTTGACCATTTTGTAGCCGAAGTAGCGTTTCTTAGTGGGTGGATGTCATGGTCATGGATCACAATTGGTCCGAGTTTGAATTGATAAGTCAAAATTATCACCCGCGACCTTTGTCAAAACAGATTCCTGTATCCAATTTGCATAGCTAAATAGGAATCTTGACAATGGTAAACTATTAAAGTGTGTGAGTTTTAGAGTGGATGTCATGATCGCAACCTGATGGACCACTAGTCCACTTTTGGGATTGATACGTTGGTCCTTTATGTTCGCAATTTGTGGCTCGTTTGCAAAAACTGATGCTCGATTCTTTTCAAGCATAAGTACATGGTGCTTCCTAAAAATGTTGGTCGTTAGGGTTACGAATAAAAAGTAATCATTGATCCGTAGCTCGAATTGGTAGGTCAAAACTGTTAACCCACACAACATCTATGGGTACGATTCCTAGCATCCTCTTCATATTTGGAATCTTGGTCATGACATTGATAGGTAAAAACAACGAGAATTGATTCTATCATCCTTTTTTGTACTACTAATATTTGGAATGTTGACTAAGGGCAAGTTGTTAGGGTTGACAAGATTGTTTTTAATACTATCTGTTGTAACTTGTATGTAATGTTAGTTGCTGTTCTTAGAAGATTTTGACCAAGATTAAGGTCCTTAGCGCGTTAGGTCCCAAGCTCCCAGTTGGTAATGAGTGGAGTATCTTTGCACAAGAAGCTTAAGGTTAGAAGCTCAAAACTTGTGTGACCCCACAGCCACAACTTTTGCATGAGTCAGGTCTACCTACACATTATGGATAGCCAGCCGATTGTTCTGATAATAAACCTTTGGCAACAAGGTCCCATCACAATGAAATGTTGGTCCTCCACAAAATTTAATATGTTGATCCATGCATAACCTTTGCAAGAGATTGATTCTAGCATCAATTTTGTAAAGGTAAATTGGAATCTTGACTATTTTTATGGCATGTACGGACATTTTTGGTAGATTCTTTGGAGCCTTGCTTTAGAGTATATGTCAATGTTGGTGGGTGTTTAAGTCGTGAGAAACTGAGAATCATTAAAATCAAATTGGTTTAAGAGTCACTGGTTAAACAGTATACGGAATGAGTTAACTTTGAACATAGTCTAAAGTATATTGAAAAATTAACTATAATATACAGTAATAATTATATTATTCATGAATTAATTACTTAGTGGTACTTATGACTCTTAACATGTTATAAACGAGGAATAGGTGCCCGCGCTTCGCGGCGGGGTAAAAATGTACATATAATCTATCCCTTGCGCAGTTACAAAAATGTCCCTTGATCATATAATTATTAGATAAAATCAATCTCAAACTTATATTAAAGCTACATAATTATCATCACCAAGTCATATTAGTTTTACTAAATAACCAACCAAACTTTACATAACAAACTTCATTGTGATTGTCATACTGGTTTTGGTTCAACTTCACTTCCATCAAAGTACTCTTCATCTTCTTTGGTGCTATAATTATAATAATATTCATTTTCATCTTTTTCATCTTCTTCGTCTTTTTCATATGTTAATTCTTCACCATTTCCCTTCATTAATTGTTAATGAATTCGATCTCTAATTGCAATTCCGTAAAATATATATTATTATTAACTTTATTAACATATTTAGCATTTATGTATGCGAATGAAAAACTTTACTATTTTATGCCCGCCTTCTTCAAATATTTTCAAGAAAACCAGCAACCAAATAGTCAGCATTCTCAACCCAAAGGTTATGATTCAGTCCAACAATTTTTGCCACTATATGTATCTGCAGTACCTACAAACAATAATAAAGAATTAAAAATATTAAATTTTATTAGTGTAAAATACAAATTTGACCAAATCAGAAAGTCATTGTATTTTTTGGCCCCAAAGAACCAAAGACATGATTAATCTGTTAAGTTTTATCCTAGTGCAGAAAATGGACATAAAGGATAAAATAATCAATTATTTATGTAATAATTAAGAGTTTAAATAAGAATTCAAGTTAATTTGATTAGCTATCTTTTTTCTTTAAGCATTCGAGGAATTTACCATTCATGCGCTATTATGATCAATTATTACGTTGCATAAAATATCATTTGACAAAGTGAAGAGCTGGTTTATCAAGCTCAAATCATGTAGCTTGATATAAGAGCCTCTAGTTCATTTTATTAAATACTATTAATTATTTATGTTTCCAATCATAAACGACTTATTAACACACAAATGTCTAGGTAACAGGCCTACTTTAAGGAGAAGCCCGATTACACAAAAACGTTTCCCAACCATCAATTCTACTACGGTCCGGTTCGGTTTTTTTTGGGACCTTCAAGTTGACCCAGACCAGACCGAAGACCGAAAAACATACAAACTAAGGACCAGTCCAGGTCGGACCGATCTTTTGGGTCGGGTCGGTACGACGGGTTGGTTTTGATCTCTGGCTTGTTATTTTTAACGTTATAATTATCAAAATTGCCCGGATGAAAACCCTATAATTACCAAAGTGGAGTAGTGCACCACCTCCTTAAGGTATATCATTGTTATATGATATTTTCTCTAAAAATGAACTCGACGGTTGTTTTATATTTATATATTTTTCCGATTAAAAGCCGTAAATTTGTATTTAATAATGACAAAAACTCAGTTACCTTTTCATAAACCCATATATTCACACAACCATCTTATGCTGAACTCGCAAAGACTTGTCTAGACACCACTCCAACATATAAACAGTTTCAAATTAAAGCTTATGAATGAAAAAATAATAATAAAATCAAAAATTAAAAACCAATTTAATACCTGAACATATAAAACAGGAATTATTTGTTCTTCAAATTTATGAACAGGAGAAACAATTCCTTCAGAAGTTAGGTTTCAGCAGTCAAACATGCAAACACATTGATCAGCTGACCTAAAAATTAAACCATACTATTAGTTGCAAATTACGATAAATTATATGAAATAGAAAAGAAAAATGTATAAAAATATACCCAGTTAGAATATAGTTTTCATCATGAGGATTCCAATTAACACAGTGCACATCGACATTATGTGCTTTTTCAACCTAATTTTAGAAATTAATATAATATGTTAAAAAAACATAAAAAAGACATGAAGTTGAAAAAAGAAAAAAAAAAAAGACAAAACTTGAAGAGATAAGTGACAGATGAGGGTTACCTTTAGGATTTAGAGGCATGATCTGTAATTCCAAATACAGAACCACAATATTCGAAAAAATAGGCTTTAAAGAGGCAGATACCGTATTGATCTCGGGAACTCTAAATCCAAGATATGAACCCCGAATTCTAAAACGTCAACGAAACTTACCTGAAGAAACTAACTGAAGCAAGCAACTTCAAAATCGAGAAATGAACATTAAGAAAAGTATTATCAGAAAATTGAACCCCAAATTCGAAAAGTTGATTGAAACTTACTTGAAGAAGATGACAGAGAAGCAAAAATCTTCAAAATCGTACCCAAAATCGAAACCCTAATTAAAAAAAAAAGATAAGAAGACTGAACCCCCAAATTCAAAAAGATAAGTGAAACTTACATGAAGAAGATGAGCTGAAGCAGCAAAATTCAAAATCAAAACCCTAATTAAAAAAACAGAGAGTTATGTACCTGAAGAAGAAGAAGAATTAAATTTTAAAGCTCAAAATCAGCACAACTTTTTTCCAGTAAGTTAGCTTCAACTGAATTCCTAAATCAAGCATTTACTTGAAATCCATATGATACATAAAAAGATCAATAATGAGTCTATCATCGATCATGATTTCACATCATGATCTCACGAATATACATAACACAATAAAGAATTAAAACAAAAATAACACAATCATCTTCAAATATCATATTTAGATCGGGAAAATGAATCTGAAAACAATGTATAGAAAACAATGTATAAATCAGAGCAAGAAAAGATTGGTTACAACCTTTGAAACCATATCATCACAAATAGGAAGATGTATTTTGCTCACCAATGTAGTCATCATAACGTCGCGGGCAACGGAAATCTACTCCGGTTGTAGGAATCCGTTATTTTGAAGCTCAATTGAAACCCTAAAAGAACGATGTGTGTATGTGGATTACGATTTTAAAATAGAGAAAACACAGAATAAAGATTAAAGTTACGTGAACTCAACTTCTACAGTAAGTTTAGGTGATTGAATGGAAACATACCTCATTCCGCCGTTGTAGAAGCGCACCAGGTCTGATCCTCCACCTTATAGGGTCCTCAATGCTCCGATCCTCCACCTCCTCGGGTTCACCGTTTCCAAAAACGGCAATAGATGTTGATGGTGAAGATATGTATGAAGATGATGAAGAGTATGAGGAATAAGTAGCCGCGGACGCAGAAAAAAAGAAGTTGAGGGTGTCTGGTTGCACATTTTTTTCTTAGAGGTGTCACCTATACTAACAAAAAAAAAAGTTAAAATTTTTAACACTATTCGGAAAAGTTTCAGGGGTTACCCATGCAACCCCGTGCACCATACTAGGTCCACCCTAAATAAGGATGTAAAGAAAACTTCAAGATCAAGAGAAATGGAGTTACGATTGAGGACATTGGAAGTGTGTAAGACCGCTGCCAACGGCAAGCGTCGGGGGGCGTCGACGGGGCGTCGAGCCACGACGGCGTTGGCACCGAGCCGTCGTGGCCGGCGTCGTGGTGGGCTCGTCGTGGCGAGGACGGGCGTGGGAAGCCGTCGAGGGGGGTTGTGGGTCCGGGGGAGCGTGTGTTTTTTTTTTCAAAAATCAATTTTATATATATTTTTTTTAATACAAATAATTAATACTACACACAACCTCTATAAAAACACACTATACTCTACCATTTTAAACACACAATCACATACTTCCTCTCTTCCTCTCACAATCACATACTTCCACTCTTCCCAATTTCCATATTTTTCTCCCACTCAATGGATCCAAACGATGACGCCGATGATTACTGGCAAGATTATGTTAATGTAACAACCGTGTTCGATTTGAACCAAACTATTGAAACGCTTGATTATCTGGATCAAGAAGAAGCTGAAAATTCCACCGTGCCAAGAGCACCACGAAGATATATACCAAGAGATCGCGTTGCGGCTGCTGAACGTTTATGGAATGATTACTTTGCCGACAATGCCGTTTTCCCCCCGGACTACTTCCGAAGACGGTTTCGCATGTCGAAACCTTTGTTCATCCGTATATGCCAGGCCGAACTACCGTCAACGTTAATCGAACACATTTGGACCCTCCCGCCGAACTACCGTCAACGTTAATTTTTTTTTTCCGTAATTTTTTTTTCCCGTAATTTTTTTTTCCGTATTGTTTTTTTTTTCCGTAATCGTGTTTTTTTTAATCGTAATGTTTTTTTTTTATTATTAATGTAATGGTTTTTATTTAATGTAATGTGTTTATTTATTAATTAAAATGATGATGTGGAAATGATGATGTGGAAAGGATGAGTTTAGTGATGGGTTAGTGATGTGTAGGGTTGGCACGGCCGTGTCAGTAGCGTGTCAGTAAGGATGCGATGACGTGGCGCTAGTGATGGGTTTAGTGATGGGTAAGGGTTGAGAGAGGCCTAAAGTAAGGAAGGTGGTTGTGATGAGTACATGGAAAGTGTGTAAAGGAAGGTGACTGTGATTTGTGATTGACTGAAGAAACGAAAGTGATAAAAGAAGAAATGGGAAGTGTGTAAAGGAAGGTGATTGTGATTTGAAATCCCTGTTCAATCTCTATTCATCAACTGGTCATCTACAGCAAAATACTTTGGCAAATGTTAATATAGGTAATTTGTGATTGACTGAAGAAACGAAAGTGATAAAGAAGAAATGGGAAGTGTGTAAAGGAAGGTGATTGTGATTTGAAATCCCTGTTCAATCTCTATTCATCAACTAGTCATCTACAGCAAAATACTTTGGCAAATGTTAATATAGGTAATGTTTCGTTTCACAAAATTCACCCGTTAGATATAATTACATTTATAGAACAAAAAACACTATAAAGTTAATTAATTGTGAACTAATTAACTATAACCCATAGTAAAATATAAGGATACTGTATATATATTTTTTTTTTGATAATGACAACCCTTAGTGTTGGGATATAAACGTTCTATTACTGATGCTGCATGTAATACTGATGAATTACTACTGATGATGCTTAAACGTGAAATACTACTGATCTTGGACTTACTACTGACGATGGATATTACTACTGATGTCGATATTTGGAGGTGATCGTGTCCGAGATCTTCGCAGATTTAGTTTAGAATTCAAATTTTTATGTAATTCGACTGTAATCTAGTCCTAGAATAACTAGGGTAAAGTTTTAGGCTTCAAGGACTATTATATATAGTTCCTTATGAATTGTAAACATACGTGTGTATTGATCGATCAAATTAATATACATTGAAGCTTTTTGTGAAAACTGTGTTCTTAATTATTTCATATAATTTACAGTTATTCATTGTTCTTGATCACCATAATAGTGTTAATCCGCTGTAACTTCTATTAGTGAGTAGATCTGTGATTTAATAATTGTTTGAGTTATTCGATCCTGACAAGTGGTATGCTTCATTCAAGAAATTCAAAGTCTATCAAATGGATGTATAAAGTGCTTTCCTGTATGGGAAAATTGAAGAAGAAGTGTATGTATGTCAACCTCCAGGATTTGAAGATCCTAACCATGATGATTATGTGTATAAACTAGACAAAGCTCTCTTGGCCTTCATCAGGCACCAAGAGCTTTGTATGATACATTATCATCATACTTGTTGAAGAACAATTTCAAAAGAGGTGCAATGGACAAGACTCAGTCACAAGAAAAGTCAAGGATGATATTCTACTGGTCCAAATCTATGTAGATGATATCATTTTTGCATCAACAAATGATCAACTGTGCAAAGAGTTTGAAGAGCTGATGCAGATTAAGTTCAAGATAAGCTCAATGGGTCAAATGAACTTCTTCCTTGGACTCCAAATCAATCAAAGATCAGATGGTATTTTGATTAATCAATCAAAATATGTCAAAGACATCTTGGAGAAATTTGCAATGAAAGACTGTAAAAGTACAAGTACTCCCATGGAAACACATAAACACCTACATCCTGATGTTGAGGGGGAGGATGTAGATGAACACTTGTATAGATCAATGATAGGTTCTTTAATGTATTTAACTGCATCAAGACCTGATATTATGTATAGTGTTTGTGTTTGTGCCATGTATCAAGCAAGACCAAAGGAGCTTCACTTGCAAGCAGTCAAAAGAATCTTCTAATACTTGAAAGGAAAACCATCACTTGGTCTTTGGTATCCACATGACTCACCATTTGAGCTTATAGCCTACACTAACAGTGATTATGGTGGTGAATGTCAAGACAGAAAGTCAACTACTGGTTGTAAAGACCCGAAATTTGAATAAAATAAAATATGGGAAAAATATGATAAATAAGGATAAATCGTTTAAAACACGTAGGAATTGGTTTCGTGTCATTTGGACATCGTACGAGGAAGTTATGGACGAAATCGGGTCGAGATAAAGTTGGAAAAGTGCAGCCTCGGCAACCTGGGGAGTTCGCGACGCGAACTCCGGTTTCGCGTTCGTGAAGTCGAGGCAGAGATTTTGGTGGTCAGACGTGAAGAGTTCCCGACCTGTTACCGATCGTGAAGTGTGCTAGAGGCGCGAAGTTCGCGACGCGAACTTGAGTTCGCGATCGCGAACTGTATGGTTCTGAATAAAAACAGGAAAAAGTTAGGGTTTGCTCATTTTTCACCCAAGTTGTGGTGCAGCCGATTTTAGAGAGAGAAGGGGCGATTTTGGTGATTCCTAGCTCAAATCTTCTTCAATCTTGTGGATCTTAACATCAAAGGTAAGGATTTTTGATCCTTGATAGTTGGTAGCTAGTTTGTGAACTTTGTATGGGTAGAAATGGTGGTTTGGGGAACCATCCATGTCATCTTTGGGGAAGATGACTAATAATGGGTGTAGAACACTCATTGTAAGCTTGTAAATGATGTGTACAAGTTGGATTTGGGTTTATTGATGGAAATCTTGAACTAGGGTTTTGGGGTTTCACCAAGTTGAATGAACTTGGTGGTTAAGAATGTTGTTATGGGTTTATTGGTAGCTAGTTATGAATAATAACTAGATTTTATGATGATATTGATGGTAGGTCAAGAAGACCTAAAGTTTGGTGACATTTCACAAGTTGGAAAGCAAGGATTCGTGCTAATAGACACGATTTGGAGTTAGCTTGGCTAAGGTGAGTACATGAGACTTTTACTGAGTACATAGCAAATGATTTTGAAAACTATGATGTTTTATGAGTCTTTATTAATAAACATTTTTAATAAAGATATGATTTACATGATGAGAAAAAGGCTAGTATAGACTATTTTAGTATGTCTAAATGATTGATGATCTTTGAAAGAGATTATGATAATGAAAAGAAATCAATGAGTTTTTATAAATAAGATGTACGAATAAAGATAATGATTTAAAAGAGCTTGATAATTGGTTTATTAATAATATGTATTAATAAAGCTAGAGACAATGATTTTTAAGTAATAAGTATCGGATAGTATATTATACTAATGAAAGTAGTTATCGAATTACTAAGAGAATAAGTAATAAGTGACTAGTAATAAACGTGTATTCTAGTCAAAGAAGAGTCAAAGTAATATGATTTTGATAAAAGATAAATATGTTTTAAATTAGTAAAGGACTTGGTAAAGTCAAGATTTAAAATGAAATAATAAAGAGATTAGTATGATAAATTAGAATAGATGTATTCTAATAAGTGATGAAAGGAGCTGATGCTCATGTTTGATGAAAGGAGCTGAGGCTCATATGTGAAATGAAAAATCCGGAATAAGACCGCCCAGAAATGGGGGAGCATGAGACGTCTACTTGGGGTGGTACCTCCCTGAGCAAAGAGTAGAATGTCACAGCTTACGACACCCAGTGTTGGGTGAGCATGACGACCCGGGAACGGGGAGAGCTTATGAATCTCGGTAAGATGGGGGATCCCAATTACCTTGATAGTTTACCTATGACATCCCATATCGGGAGAGTTGGCTTCGGAGAGGTCCGTTGCATATGTGATAAAGAAAGTGTAAGCTTGGAGATAGCTTACAACTATGTGATTAGATGATGAGTAAGCTTATGGTAAGCTTATTAGTTTAAACGGTTAAATGAATAGAAGATGATTTATGAATTAATAAGAAATGATAAGGATAAGTATTTATAATGTTATAAATATTATTTTATAAATCTTTTGAGAATGGGTCGAAAACCCATGTATCTCACGAGACTATTTTTGTCTCACGTACTACTTTGTTTTTGGCTGTGTACTCAGGTTCAGGATCGTTGGATTAGAGGGTCGCGATAGAAGTGGCCTAGCGTTGTCTAGCTCGGGAGCTCGTAGGTAGATCCCGTTTATCCTATGGTTATGATATTATCTTTGTAACACCGGATTTAATAACTCTGATAAATGTTTTATTGGTTTTTGTTAAACCGTATTTTGGGAACATTGGACATTGTATTATTTTTATTTAAAAATATGTTTAAAAGATGTTTTAAAAATTGAGGTGTTACAACTTGGTATCAGAGCTATAGTTTAAGTGAATTAGGTAGGTTTGACCTCCCTAGTCTTAAGCTATGCTAAGTAGGACCATATGTTTTCCATAGGATGTCCTTGATTAGTCTTTTGAGACAATAAAGTATGGGTATATTAGGGTCGATCCCTAAGAGAAGAGATAATGTTTGGGCTTTATGGGTTATGTTTGACTAATAAGTCAACCTTTGAATTTTAATGATTGAATATGTTGATATAGAAAATGGTGAACCCAAGAAGTGGAGAGATTCCACGAGATCATGAGACGGATTCAAATCGAATCCCGACTCATCCCGGTAATAATGGAGAGGGTTCCGGTTTGGATGCAAATCAAACCCCGGTAACTATGGAAGCGATCAGAAATTTGTTTCATCAGATGAGGGATGAGGTGAATGTGGATATGAACCGGATTATCGATAACCGTTTGAATGTGGATAGGCGAGATGATTCTAAATCTCGCGGTGGAAGTAAGTCTTCGGGTAGCAAGACCCGTACAGAGAAGTCATTGACCGAAGAGACTGATGATTCGGAGTCGGGGGAAAGAGAAGGATGCACCTACAAGACATTCATGTCGTGCAACCCCGGAGTGTATTATGGGAGCTCGGAACCGAAGGTGACGATGCGTTGGATTCGTGAAACTGAACAAGTACTAGAGAGTAGTAAGTGTTCGAAGAAAGACATGGTTGCTTATGCATCCCGACAGTTGAAGGATGAAGCATTGACATGGTGGGATACCATGTACGAGACTTTGGGTAGGAAGGTGTTGTACAAGATGTCGTGGAAGGAGTTCACGAGTAGATTGAAGGAAAAGTTTTGTCCTAAAAGAGATCTAGAGGAACTGCAAGAGGAGTTCGTGTTTATCAAGAAAGGAAATATGTCGGTGGAGGAATACACCAAAAAGTTTACGGGATTACTTTCGTTTGTGATCAAGGCTTATCCGACTGAACGTTCGAAAGTGGTTCGGTATGCTAATGGGCTACCATCAGAGTTTGAATTGGAAGTCAAACGAGCGGCCACGTTAGATGAGGCCATTTGTACCGCTCGAGGTGTTGAAAGGGTGTTTCGCCGGAGGGCTCAAGAGTCGGCATCAGGAAAAGAAAAGAAGAAGCTTGATAGTAGCTTGGGATTGACAAAGAAAGAAGGATTGAGGTCGAGTTCGTCAAAGCATAGTGGTATTGGAAGTTGCCAAAGTTGTGGAAAGAATCACCGTGGGGAATGCAAGGCAAATTCGGCTATATGCTTCAAGTGTGGGCGAGTAGGGCACCGAGCAAAGGATTGCAAAGTAAGGAACCTCGAGGAAGTGGAATGCTACACTTGTCACGAGGTGGGACACTTTAGTAGTGCGTGCCCGAGGAAGAGAACCGACACGTCAGCATCAACCGCCAACAGGAATCGGGTGAAGGAAACTCGTGGAGCCGCTTCAGGTAATTCGTTTATGAAGTTTTGATAGATGATTAGAATTTAATTGCTTTTATGTTGCACAAATTGGTGCTTATGTGATCTAAGTATGAGAATAAATATAGATGGAATGTATGATGCGAAAAATTAAATTTGGGAGATAATCTCCCCGAGTTATTATGTGTATAGTCGAATGGGTTGGCGACCGGTATATCACAAGAAATAAGACTAGGAAGGATTATGTTGTCATAGAATATTGAAAGTTGGATCATGAGAATGGTAGTACAATGAAGTACGAGGTGTTGGTGAGAATCGTGGAGTACAAAAAAAATATGCATATATAAAATGGAACCTTAGTTATTGAATACGATCGATTGAGTGTGGGCAAATAGCCATGGCAAATGGTTGTGTAGTGGAGGTCGGGTGTGACATCAAGAGTGAATAACTTGATTTGGTAAAGGTTTATTGAAAAAGGTATGATGGTGTACGTATGAGTACCGATCGAGTCAATTGGTTGACTCAAGATGACCGGTTGAAAGAAAAGATTAGAAGTTTTAGTAATGAATCGAATAAGGACGATTGTTAAATGAGTAGATTGGTGGAAAGCACTAGAAATGATTACGTGTATACCGTGTGGTATAATGTATAAGTGGGAAAATTGAAGGTCAAATATGAGGGAAAATGATAGCATGATGCTAAGTGTATTGATGCATACATGGATTGTATGCAAGATGAAATGGTGTTGTATGAGTAACTTTGGATTGGAGGCTTTCCGATCATTGTGACAGTTTGGGATCGTGATGGATTGGAGGCTTTCCGATCATCTCGATAAGATAGCTAAAGTATAGTTTGTTATACAAGGAATATGATGTTTGTATCTGACGTTTGTAGAATCGTATGGTTAGTTGTTGTTATGATTTTTGTGGCAAGTGAGAATTTGGGTTGAAAACACGGGTCGTGTTTGAATAGAAGTATGTGTAGGAGATGCCTACAAGTTCTTGGTTTATGAAAAAGGGATGCTTTTAGGAAGCAAAGTTTGTTAGTAACCAATGAGTGGTGAAAGAGGTACAATGGGTGGTTAGGCCACGATTGGATATGATCGAGGCTCTAGAGCCGGTGATCGGAAATTTCAAGTATGGTATGAGGATGTTTGAAGGAGATTATAAATGGTATAAGTAATTGGATGAAAGTTAAAAAGGTAATAGAGAATTTGGTATTGCCTTAAATGAAAAATTGTTAATCGATTGTGAATATTGAAATCGAAGAAAAGAGGAACAATTGAGAAAGGAAATTTAGATATTGGAATTCGGGAATGAAAAGCTCGGGAAGCGATGCCTTAGTGATAAAGAATATAGAAATTTTGCAATGTAAGTTTGACTTTAATCATAAGTCAAGGTTGGTCAACTAGTGGATTGTTGACTTGAGTCAAAATTGGGTTTTGACTTTCGTTTAAATTGGTTAGTCGAGGATAAGGGCATAATGTATCACATGTTTGTGTGTATGATAGTGGTTGATTGATTAATGGAAATAATTGTAGTCAAGGGGTGCGACTTTGACCTTTGGGCAATTCGAATGGAATTTAGAAATCGAGTATGATTGTTGTTGGACCGTGAGAGTAAGATTGATGGTTAAGGAATTGATGATTAATAGAACCACTAATGGATAAGGAAAATTTTTAAGATTTGGTTGACTTTGTGCTAAGTCAAAGATGGAACAATGTTGACAATTTGGTCAAAGCGAGGGGTTGACTATCATTTTGGTCAAATGGTTATTAGTAATGATTGGGTCATATCATCCCAACGGGAATAAATAGTTTGGTTAAATGATGGGAAATGTTAAGGTCGAATTGTGAAATTTTGACCCGTTCGGGTGTTAGGAACTCAAGTTTGGATTTTTTTGGCCCGTTTGGGTATAACGGGCCAAGTGGGCAATAAAATGCATAAGTATTATTTGGATCATAATTTGGAAGTGAAGCGAGGATTGGAAATCCTTGAGTTGATTCCGAGGACGGAATCCTTTTAGGGGTGGATAGTTGTAACGACCCGAAATTTGAATAAAATAAAATATGGGAAAAATATGATAAATAAGGATAAATCGTTTAAAACACGTAGGAATTGGTTTCGTGTCATTTGGACATCGTACGAGGAAGTTATGGACGAAATCGGGTCGAGATAAAGTTGGAAAAGTGCAGCCTCGGCAACCTGGGGAGTTCGCGACGCGAACTCCGGTTTCGCGTTCGTGAAGTCGAGGCAGAGATTTTGGTGGTCAGACGTGAAGAGTTCCCGACCTGTTACCGATCGCGAAGTGTGCTAGAGGCGCGAAGTTCGCGACGCGAACTTGAGTTCGCGATCGCGAACTGTATGGTTCTGAATAAAAACGGGAAAAAGTTAGGGTTTGCTCATTTTTCACCCAAGTTGTGGTGCAGCCGATTTTAGAGAGAGAAGGGGCGATTTTGGTGATTCCTAGCTCAAATCTTCTTCAATCTTGTGGATCTTAACATCAAAGGTAAGGATTCTTGATCCTTGATAGTTGGTAGCTAGTTTGTGAACTTTGTATGGGTAGAAATGGTGGTTTGGGGAACCATCCATGTCATCTTTGGGGAAGATGACTAATAATGGGTGTAGAACACTCATTGTAAGCTTGTAAATGATGTGTACAAGTTGGATTTGGGTTTATTGATGGAAATCTTGAACTAGGGTTTTGGGGTTTCACCAAGTTGAATGAACTTGGTGGTTAAGAATGTTGTTATGGGTTTATTGGTAGCTAGTTATGAATAATAACTAGATTTTATGATGATATTGATGGTAGGTCAAGAAGACCAAAAGTTTGGTAACATTTCACAAGTTGGAAAGCAAGGATTCGTGCTAATAGACACGATTTGGAGTTAGCTTGGCTAAGGTGAGTACATGAGACTTTTACTGAGTACATAGCAAATGATTTTGAAAACTATAATGTTTTATGAGTCTTTATTAATAAACATTTTTAATAAAGATATGATTTACATGATGAGAAAAAGGCTAGTATAGACTATTTTAGTATGTCTAAATGATTGATGATCTTTGAAAGAGATTATGATAATGAAAAGAAATCAATGAGTTTTTATAAATAAGATGTACGAATAAAGATAATGATTTAAAAGAGCTTGATAATTGGTTTATTAATAATATGTATTAATAAAGCTAGAGACAATGATTTTTAAGTAATAAGTATCGGATAGTATATTATACTAATGAAAGTAGTTATCGAATTACTAAGAGAATAAGTAATAAGTGACTAGTAATAAACGTGTATTCTAGTCAAAGAAGAGTCAAAGTAATATGATTTTGATAAAAGATAAATATGTTTTAAATTAGTAAAGGACTTGGTAAAGTCAAGATTTAAAATGAAATAATAAAGAGATTAGTATGATAAATTAGAATAGATGTATTCTAATAAGTGATGAAAGGAGCTGATGCTCATGTTTGATGAAAGGAGCTGAGGCTCATATGTGAAATGAAAAATCCGGAATAAGACCGCCCAGAAATGGGGGAGCATGAGACGTCTACTTGGGGTGGTACCTCCCTGCGCAAAGAGTAGAATGTCACAGCTTACGACACCCAGTGTTGGGTGAGCATGACGACCCGGGAACGGGGAGAGCTTATGAATCTCGGTAAGATGGGGGATCCCAATTACCTTGATAGTTTACCTATGACATCCCATATCGGGAGAGTTGGCTTCGGAGAGGTCCGTTGCATATGTGATAAAGAAAGTGTAAGCTTGGAGATAGCTTACAAGTATGTGATTAGATGATGAGTAAGCTTATGGTAAGCTTATTAGTTTAAACGGTCAAATGAATAGAAGATGATTTATGAATTAATAAGAAATGATAAGGATAAGTATTTATAATGTTATAAATATTATTTTATAAATCTTTTGAGAATGGGTCGAAAACCCATGTATCTCACGAGACTATTTTTGTCTCACGTACTACTTTGTTTTTGGCTGTGTACTCAGGTTCAGGATCGTTGGATTAGAGGGTCGCGATAGAAGTGGCCTAGCGTTGTCTAGCTCGGGAGCTCGTAGGTAGATCCCGTTTATCCTATGGTTATGATATTATCTTTGTAACACCGGATTTAATAACTCTGATAAATGTTTTAATGGTTTTTGTTAAACCGTATTTTGGGAACATTGGACATTGTATTATTTTTATTTAAAAATATGTTTAAAAGATGTTTTAAAAATTGAGGTGTTACACTGGTGGATGTCAATTCTTTGGATCAAGACTGGTGTCCTGGCAATGCAAGAAACAAACAAATGTATCAACATCAACTACTGAAGCATAGTATGTAGCTGCATCTGCTTGTTGTGCTCAAGTACCGTGGATTCAAAACCAACTTATGGACTTTGGTATATCTATTCTTAAAACTCCTATTTTTATTGATAATCAAAGTGCAATTAGTATTGTGAATAATCCAGTAAAACATTCAAAAACTAAACATATTGAAATCAGATTTCACTTTATAAGAGATTGCAATGAAAAGAAATTAATCAAAGTGGTTAAAATTCATACTGATAATCAACTAGCAGATCTTTTTACAAAAGCATTTGATGTAGGAGGATTTGGATTTTTGGTTAGCAGTATTGGAATGATTTTAATAAATTAATTTCATAAGAATTTAATATGTAAAGTGTTTGTACATTATTTTTAAGTTTTAAATTTTATTGTTTTACTACTGATTATTCATTAGTACTGATTGTGGGTTGTATTCATAATTTACTACTGATCGAGTATTCCTGAGAATTAGGTTAAGTGTAAAACAACAGTTACCACTGACGTTTTACTACTGATGCTTAAGTTACTACTGATCGACCGTTTCTTATGAAATACGCAGTTTTACCAAACTAACCCCCATTAAATAGCCGTTAGGTTATGACTCGAAGGGTATTTCGGTCATTTTGCAGGATCATTCGAAAATTATAAATAGCAGAAATCGATTAATTACGCATTATCCAAACCTCGATTTGCTAAACCCTACGATAAACCCTTAAGTCGGCATCTTCAATCAAAACCCTCAACCAGTAACAAACCTCTCAATCCTAAAATTCTAAGTTTCGATTCTCTCAGAAATCAAAATGGCAATGAAGAAACCACTAGCTGTTGAAACTGGTCTTAAATTTTCAGAATTCCACAATATGCTTGCATTTCTAAGGAATCCAGATGGAACCAGAGCATTTCGACCAATAATCATGTTCTTAAAAATTCTCCAATAAGATTTGCTCTAACAGTCAATCCTAAACTCTGTGAACAACATCTTGTTCAATTCTGGGAAAAGGCTGAAAGAATAGAAGAAGAGAACATCATCAAAATTAAATCAGACATAGATGGACACTCTATCATAATCACAGAACAAACAATCAGACACCATCTACAACTCAATGATGAGTCAGGTATATCTCTTCTCCCTAAAGAGGAAATTATGGAAAATATTATAAAAATGGGGTATGAAGGAAGATCAGATATACTGACTTTTCAAAAAGGTCTTCTTTCACCAGAATGGAAATTTTGATTCATAAAATTCAACACTGTATATCTCCTAAAAAGAGTACTTGGAATGAGTTCAACAAGTCAATAGCTTCTGCTGTTATTTGTTTGTGCATAGATCAAGTATTTAACTTATAAAAATGATTTTTGATGGAATGCTTAGAAACCTATCTGCAACAAAGTTTTTAATGTATCCAAGATTCCCTGCTCATATTTTTGACTGTGAAATTCCAAATTTAACAAAAACCAAAAATATTTTTGAAATTCCAGAATTAAATAAAAAGGTTTTTTCTAATATGAACAAAAAGTTCGCTTTTTCTGGAAAAGTAACACCATTATTTCCAAATATGATCTATGATCACCCCCCCCCCCCCACACACACACACACTGTGGAGAAGGTTCAAATCCACCCATTCAACCCCAACCCACTCCATCACCAAAAAGAGCCTAAACAGAATCCATCTCAGCCACTCAATCAACCTCACCACAAAATGTCCTGAATGTGTCCCAGGTACATGTAATAAAACCTCAGAGTGCTACTCTTCACTCTAAGGTAGACCAACCCAAAAGCCAAACTATTTCAAAAACATATAAAAGGAAGAGAACTTCCAAAAAGGACACCAGGGGACCCACTGAGTCACAACCCAGACTCCAAGAGTTGTCCTCCGAGGAGGAGAGAGGGCATGAGGAAAGAGATCTCATTACTGATGCATCAAAGGTTAGTGCACATGCTAGTGAGAACATCAATAAGACTCAGACCTCGGTAACTTTAAGTGATAACTCATCCTTTGAGGCAACACTTAAAGGACCCCGATGCCAAGAAAACCACTAGGGGAGGTATCTCTGCTTCTTCTAGGAAGTATAGGGTATCTAAACAACCCAATGAATCACCAAGCAGTGATGAGGGTCTATCATGAAGGAAAGGCTAATGTGGTAGCCGACGCCTTGAGTAGAAAAGTTTATGAAAAGCCGGTTAAGGCTAAGTTGATGCGGATTGATGTAGTATCTAGCTTTATTGAAAGTATAAAAACCGCACAAAGGGAAGTGATTTGAAAAGACGAGTATAGACAAGAGAGGTTGGGAAAGAACCAAGTATTTGAAGAAAATGTTCACGGGTTAAAAACCGTAAATGGTCGGATTTGGGTTCCGAAATTCGGTGGAAACTGAAAAGTATTGTTGAATGATGCTCACAAGTCTAAGTATTCGATTCATCCCGGAAGTACAAAGACTTATCAAGATTTGAAGGGAATTAATTGGTGGCCGGGGATGAAGTCGAGAGTAGCAAAGTACATTTCAAAATGTGCCACGTGTGCACAAGTGAAAGCCGAGCACCAAGTTCCTTATGGTTTAGCATAAGCGTTGCAAGTGCCGGCCGGGAAATGCGAAGACATCACAATGGACTTTATTGTTGGTCTTCCAAAGACGAGTAGAAATCATGACGCCATTTGGATGATTGTCGATAGGTTAACGAAAAGTGCTTTAATTCTAGCTATTCGGGAAACCATGCCACTCGAGAAGTTGGCGAAATTGTATGTTGATGAGGTTGTCCGTTGTTGATTGTGTCCGACCGGGACGCAAGGTTTACCTCGAGATTTTGGAGGTCACTCGAAGAGGAGTTGGGAACGAAATTGAGATTGAGCACAACCTACCATCCACAAACCGATGGTCAAAGCGAAAGGACGATCCAAACGGTCGAAGATATGTTAAGATCGTGTGTGATGGATTTTGGTGGTAAATGGGATGAACATTTACCGTTAGTTGGGTTTTCATATAACAATAGTTATCACTCGACAATTAAAATGCCACCATTTGAGGCATTGTTTGGGAGAAAATGTAGGACGCCTTCTTGTTGGTTAGAGGCGGGTGAGACGAAACTCACGGGTTTCGAGATTGTGAAAATAACAAACGAGAAAATCAGAATAATTCAAAGGAATATGAAAGTCGCACAAGATCGCAAAAAGAGTTATTCGGGTTTGAGAAAGCGAACCTATGATTTGGATGTTGGTGATATGGTGATGTTGAAAGTGTCGCCTTGGAAACGCGTGATGAGATTTGGTAAGAAGGGAAAATTGAGCCCAAGGTATGTTGGCCCGATTAAGATTTTGAAACGGGTCGGTTTGCAAGCATTTAAGTTAGAACTTCCACCCGAGTTACAAGGTGTCAATGACACCTTCCATGTTAGTAATTTGAAGAAGTACATAGGTGAATTGGAGAATATTATCCCACTTCAAGACTTGCGGGTCGATGCACACAATCGGTTGATTGAAGAGCCCGAGGCCATATTGGAGGCCCAAACGAAGAAATTGAGGAACAAAGAGATTGAGCTAGTGTTGGTCAAGTGGAAGCATTCCCTTGGGCCAAATTTGACTTGGGAAGTCAAAGATGAGATAAAGAAACGCTACCCGGATTTTGTAGATTATGAGACGATTCCGAGGACGGAATCCTCTTAAAGGGTAGATAGTTGTAACAACCGTAATTTTACGTTTGTATTATCGTATAATTTATTCGGGGTTTATGTGAATTTCGCTATTTATATTAGTTTATGCTTCGAGTTGTGTTTTATCGAGTGTTTGAATGTTTGGGATTTGGTGTAACCAAGTATGGGTCAAAACTTGGATGGAAACAAGTTTAAAGGCCAAGAATCTGCCTGGAACAGTCCTCGCGGCGCGAGCCAAACGCGAGGTGAAACAGAGGGTCTTGAGCCGAGACGCGAGGGACTCGCGCCGAGCTCGAGACGCGAGCGAGGCGCGAGAGCTGGCTTTGAGCGGTGATTGGATGAAGAACCCGCATCACCTCGCGGCGCGAGGGAAACGCGAGCGGGGCACGAGGTTGCTCTGAACTATATATAGTTGTGTGAAGGCTAGGGCTTTTGAGAGCTTTTGGTCGGTTTTTGGAGCTAAGGAGCTCAAATCTTCACTATATTGAAGGATTCAAGCATCAAGGGTAAGAATTTTTTATCATCGTGCTTAGTTACCTTGATTTTGAGCTTAGTATGGGTAACAATGGTGGTTTTGGGAATCAACCATATCATCTTTAGGGAAGATGAACTTTCATGAGTGTAAAACACTCCTTGTAGACTTGTAATCAATGTGTACAAGTTAGATTTGGGATTGATGATGGAAAATCTTGAACTAGGGTTTGAGATTCCACCAAGTTGTATGAACTTGGTGGTTGGGAATGTTTGTATGGATTAATTAGTAGCTAGTTATGGATTATAACTAGGTTTTGTGATGATATTGATGTTAGGTCAAGAAGACCTTGAGATTGGAAGACTTCCTTGATTTGGAAGTAAAGATTATGTTGTTGAACACAAGTGTTGGATAGCATTGCTAAGGTGTGTACATGTGATCTTTTCTGAGTACATAGGAAAACTATTTTTAATGATTAAAATGATTGAAAGAGTCTTTATTGAATAAACATTATTGATTAAGAAATTGATTGTAATGATTATATGCCATGAAATGATTTGTGACATTGATTTGTTGAAATGATGATTGACTTGGAGCTATGGCTCATGTTTGATGACCAATTATGTGTTAGTCAAATTATCCGGAAACGATAACCCATTCGTGGGGGAGTTAAGATTACTACTTGGGGCGGTACCTCCCTGCGCAAGGGTAGTATATCTAAGTGAACGATAACCCGACATTCGGGGGACTATGATAACCCGATAAAAAGGGGGATTACGATAACCCGCGAGACTGGGGAGTGATAATCTCGGTAAGTTTGGGAGAACCCCAATTACCATGAGATCTTTTGACGATAACCCACATCGGGGGAGTTGCTTCGGGATGACCCGTTGCGTATGTGTGAGCTTAGGGCAAGCTCGAGATTATGTTTGACTTATGTGCAATTTAATATTTACTTAATATAATTTAATTGCAAATATTTATAATCGGATCTAATACCCATGTTACTCACGAGAAAATTTTGTCTCACGTACTACGTTTTCTTTTATGTCTATGTACTCAGGTTCGGGAGCTAAGGGCTAGGCAGCCCGTAGTTATCGCATTGGATGGTTAAGCTCGGTGTACTTATTTGATTCCCTTAGACTATAGATTTGATATTATTGTAACACCGGTTTTGGCACTTATTAATCATTCCAATGTTTTGTTAGTCTATAGTTTGATTGTGATGGATTTTCAATGTTAAACTTCATTGATTTAAAAGTTTAAATTGGTTTGAAAAATTGAGGTGTTACAACTTGGTATCAGAGCTTTAGTCTAAGAGAATTAGGTTGGTTTACCCATCCTAGATTTCGACCTAGCTAAGTGGGACGTTATGTGCCATAGAAAGTTAGGTTGACCTTTAGAGAATAGGGTTGACCGTTAAGGGAATTGTTTTGAATCGAGCTTTTCCTTATGTTTTATTTTGAATATTTAGTCAACTTATTGGATTCTAATTGAGTTGACATCGTATTATAGTAAGATGGCTAGAACGAGAAGTGGTCGAGCCCCGTTAGATGGAGAACAAGCTCCGAATGTAACTCAGTCCGTTACAAGACTGACTGTAACTCAGTCCTTCAACTCAGTATTGGTTTTCCAATTCTGAGTGCTGATACTGAGTGGCCAATACTGGCCAAACTCAGTATCACTCCTAAACTTAGCATACTGAATCTACTATTTATTCTAAGCTAGTCTAGGTTGTTTTGTTATCTAAAGATTCCAAAGGGGCAAGGCTTTTTGCCTTAACAATCTCCCCCTATCTAATGATAACAAAACAATTTACAAAGAGAATAATACAAAAGAAAAAAAAACTCAGGCATCATAGTCTTCTTTTTCACTGTTTGTTGATTGATTCAAACTCATAGAAGACTTCTTTCTTTATGTGGATGAACTCTTCTCTTTTCTTCAGTTCATCCTGCCTGTTATTCAGCATGACAACTATCTTCTTTCTGAACCAAGAGTCCTCTTTCTTGGTTATCATCCATTTCAAGCCCACCAGATGACTAATAGGGGCCTTTGGCAAATCTGCTTCAGTAATGAAGCATTCCCTATCTTCTGAGTCAGTATACATATATCCAGAGGTTGGATATATGGTGCTCTTTTGATCCTGAATTTGGGGAAACAGAGTGTGAGTTAATGATCCTGAAGGTATTAAGGCACTCAGGCTTGTTGTTCTTTACAACCTCAGTCATTACACTGAGTACTCTATAGTCTGCTTGATACAAAATGCCTTGTTCAAAGCATATAGCAGAACAGCCCAGATTTCATCCATCATAACTTGGGCTTCTAAGGATCTTGATGGTAACTCCTTAATTAATCTGGCAATCTTCACCCAGTCTTGGAGTCCCAAATTCTGAATTTCATGAAGAAAAATCTTCATAGGAGGACTGACTAGTCCAGTGCAGACTGCAACTATGGACTTGTCAACGGTTTTGACTTTTATTTTGTTGACATACATGTTCAGCCAGCATACCTCCTTCACATTTGGGTATAATCTATTCCTTAGCATACTCATCATGTTCTCCCTATATCTTGTTCTTTGAGCAACAATGTTCCACTATTGTTGAAGAACTTCATCTCCTGCTCTTCTTATAGTGTGAGGTTTCCATGGAACATCTGCATCAGTATCAGGATCTTCTTCCTTAACAGGAAAGAATCTTTGAGCCTCAATCTCATCCTCAGCATCACTCTTTTCCTCAGTATACTGAACAGATCTTCTTGGTCTAGAAATCAGAGGAGCTGGATCTGATTCCTCACTTGATTCTGAGGACATAACCACTTTTGACATTCTTCTGGTTATTGGTCTTTTAGGAACCCTAGAAGGTCCTTCAGCTTGAGGAGAGATTGGCTTTCTTGAAGGCTCTTCTTCATCACTTGATTCCGAGGAGCTTTCTTTATTTGCTACATCCAGTGCAAAGTTTAAGAAGTTTTGAGATGGCACTGGATGTTCTTCATCATCATCAGCAATAGGCCAGACAAAAGGCCTATAAACTATAATCTGCAAGTTATTTGGTTCTTGAGCAGGAGGCTCAGTATTAACTTGTTGTGGTTGGTCGGTTTCAGTCTCCCCCTGAGCAGTTGGCTCAGATAACTCTTCAAGTTGTTCCAGAACTGACCTTCCTCTTATTCTTCTTCTCTCATACTGAAACCTAAGTGATTGGTCAGTATGAGGAGTTTGCTGATGTTGTTGTTGTTGTTGTTGCTGTGGAGGCTGATCTTTATTTAATTTTCCTCTTTTCTCCCCCTGAGCAGATAGCTCAGGTTGATCAACCTCTTCTTCTCTTTGTCTTTTCTCCCCCTTATTTTTATCATTTGATGGGGAGGGAAGAGGTTCAGTATCACCACCTAAGTCCCCCTGTTGATCATCAGGTGTTGGGGAGGGCATAGGTTCAGTGGCAGCATCATGTTCACCCTCAGTGTTGGCATGGGAGCGTGATCTTCTAGGCTCAGTATCAGGGCCTTCTTCATCATTGTTTCCACCAAGTGGAGACGGTGGAGGTGGTGGAGGCTGTTGTTGTTGTTGAAGGAGTGCCACCGACTGTTTTAATGAGTCTATCTCAGTACTCATTGCATCCATCCTAGCCAGAATATTGTTCTGAGTGTTCTGCATGGCCAGGATCTGGTTGAGAATTGTTTGTAGAGCTCCTTGCACTTCCTGAGACTGAGTGGCTTGTGCTCTATGACCCTGCACAGATGGTGCTATAGAAAACAAAATGTAAACTGGTTAGAATGAAAGGTTTATCAAATAGAATTGTGGTGTTGTTAAATTCTATAATCATGTAAACAGAATTTCTAAGTCTGTATTTCATCTGGTTCATGATGAAATATTGTGAACTTGTGCATAGCATGTGTAAGAAGTATTTAGTAAAAGTGAGTGTGAATATTTGAGTAGCTCAGTATAGGATATGTCACATTTACTCAAAGGTTTTGGTTTGGGAAATCGAAGCCTGGGATGTGCTTCTTGTTATTTTCAATGTTTATCACTCGGTATCAGAGTGATAACAGAAATGTGGCTTAAACCCATGGAAAATTTTTGGCTTATGTGGCTTAAAAGGTTTGTGATCAATTCTTGAATTATGTGACACTGCTTAAAATAAGTAGGAAATCATTCAAGCAGCACCAGTGGGTGTCAGTATGACATCACCACCATTGTCTCTTAAAATGTTGAGACAACTGTAGACTGAAAATGATCATTTAAGTGCTCAGTGTATGAATTTTGCATAGCAGCAGTGGGCTAACTATGTTGGCCATAATTGGATATATATTCGAAAGTTCGTTTGAGACTTTGGTCAGTATTGAGTTGGTACTGGCCAATACTTAGTCTCTATTTGGGAAAGATATATATATATATATATATATATATATATATATATATATATATATATATATATATATATATATATATATATATATATATATATATATATATATATATATATATATATATATATATATATATAAAAGTTTGAGAGCATTTTAGAAATTCATACCTGAGACTTTGTCAGATTCCCTTAGAGCATCTGCAGAGGTCGGTGCTGGATCTTCTAGATTTTGATTTGAGGCACCAGCACCTTCAGGAGCCTCTTCTTGTCTATCAGGTGCACCTTCCAGTATATTTTGCTCAAACTGTATCTCCACATCAAGAGGAACATGAGGTTCCTCAATTCGTTGAGCAATGGGTTCTGGTTCAGGA
This sequence comes from Calendula officinalis, assembly GCA_963853835.1. Classification (NCBI taxonomy): domain Eukaryota; kingdom Viridiplantae; phylum Streptophyta; class Magnoliopsida; order Asterales; family Asteraceae; genus Calendula; species Calendula officinalis. The sequence continues at coordinate 82,915,162 of OY970820.1, read as the reverse complement.
CCTGGAAGGTCAACGGTGGCTGCAATGAAACTCTATGCTTGAAGAGATGCAGTCAAAGATGGAACATTAGTGGGTTGCACCTCTTCTGATGATAAACCCCCCATTATCACTGGAGATAAGTTTCTTCTTCTTCTTCTCAGGACAACTGGTGTTTCTTCTGTGGACTCAGTATCAGGATCTGATGCAGTATGAGGAGCATCAGGATCCTGTTCAATTTGAGGAATGTGTGGTGGTTCTTGTGCCAGATATGGTTGAGCATCCACCATTTCAACATCTTGAGCAGCATTTCCACCATCACCGCTATCATCACCATTATCATCATCATCATTTTCTGATCCAGTATCAGAATGATCTTCATCATTAATGTGTGCCTGTACAATAGCCCACATGGAGTGACTCAGTACAGGCTCTCCTTCCCTTGGCCTGTAAAAGTATATCTTCTCATGTAAGGGAGGAAGGTCTGCTCTTGGACTATTGAATTCATCATATACATGAGCAGGCATAGAATTCTGAAAAATGAGAGATAGAAATCTGCAAAAAGGAACATTGATTTCTCTGATTTGAGCTTGAACCAGAGAAGCAAGTTCATTAAATATCAGTCTGGCATAATCAATGTCCCGACCATGGTACATGGCATGGACAATCTGCATCCCGAAGTCATTGATTTGATCCAAAGCTCCTGTCTTGTGAGTCATACACCGAATGAGAGTAGAAATTAAAACGCCCCACATTAGACCAAACTTGTTCCTTTTAATTATGCATGTTGTTCCTCTTCCTCCACTTGTACTTTTCCTGTCCAACCTACAACCTGCAAAATCTGTATCTGTATACCCTTCAAGGTCAAAGTTTGAGTCTTTAGGATACCAAAGACCCATGTTAGGAGTACCTGAAAGATATCTAAAAATGCGCTTAACAACTTTCATATGTGATTCTTTAGGATCAGCCTGATACCGAGCACACAAACAAGTTGCAAACATGATATCAGGACTGCTAGCTGTTAAGTAAAGTAAAGAACCAATCATACCTCGGTATGTGGATTGACATACTGGTTTACCAGTTTCATCTTTACTTATTTTATCCTGAGTACCCATAGGAGTGTGCATGGAAGATAAATTTTCAAATTTGTATTTCTTTAGCATGTCATGCACATACTTACTTTGATTTATAAAAGTTCCATCAGGCTTTTGATCAACTTGTAAACCAAGAAAGTAAGTAAGTTCACCCATCATACTCATATGATACTGATATGACATTATCTTAGCAAACCAGTCACACATGGACTTGTCAGTGGAGCCAAAGATAATATCATCTACATATCTGAATAAGTAAGATGTCAGAACCTTTCCTTTTTGAAAATAGTGTTTTGTCAATTTTACCTCTTATAAATTTATTTTCAATTAAGTACTCACACAGGGTATCATACCAGACTCTTGGAGCTTGTTTGAGCCCATATAAAGCTTTATCAAGCTTGAAAACATAATTAGGAAATTTAGGATCAACAAAACCTGGTGGTTGTTTACCATAAACTTCCTCTTGTAGTTTTCCATTAAGAAAAGCACTTTTGACATCCATCTAATAAACTTTGAAGTTCTTGAAAGCTGCATATGCAAGATACAACCTAATCGCTTCAATTCTTGCAACTGGTGCAAAAGTTTCATCATAGTCAATGCCTTCTTCTTGCCTGTAACCCTGAGCAACCAGTCTAGCTTTGTTTCTAATGGCAACACCATCCTTGTCCATCTTGTTCTGAACACCCACTTAGTACCAGTAATAGTTTTGCCAGCAGGAAGTGGTACTAAGTTCCAAACTTTGTTTCTTTCAAACTCTGTCAGTTCTTCTTGCATAGCTTCTACCCAGTATTCATCTAATAAAGCTTCATCAGATTTCTTTGGTCCATGGTAGATAAAAAACTTGAAAAGAAGCAAAAGTTTGCAGTTGCTTGGGGTTCAAACTCTAATTTTCTTCTTGTTTGGACACCTTGTTCAATAGGACCTATAATATTAGAATGTGGACGATCTCTGTGTTCCCTTAGATTGTTTCCCAAGGAAGCATTTGAAGCAAGGTCAACAATATCTTGTTGAACTGATGTGTTGTCTGCCTGATACTGAGCTGAATTCTAGTCAGTATTAGACAGTTCAGGTTGCTGTTCTTCTTGATTTTGCAGTTCTGAGGTGGATTCTTGAAATGTACTGGAGGATTCACCTTCTTCATAGGTGGATTTGTTCAGATCAAGTATTGGGAACTTAGTATTGGGGTTCTTAGATATGGGAACCTCAGAATTTGAAGCATTAGAGTTAGACTGAGTTCTTTCATGATCAGTATCACTCATACCATGATCAACATAGTATGGGTGAGACTTAGGCTGTTCAGCAATTGAGTTTTCTGGATTGCATAGAATGTCTATGCCACTGATGTCTTCCTTTGCTGAGGTAGAATGCTCATTCTGATCTTCATCAACCGTGACATGAATAGATTCTACAATCATCTTAGTTGAGATGATATACACTTTGAGAGCTTTAGAGTGTGGAGAGTAGCCCATGAACACACCTTCATTTGCTTTGGGAGCAAATTTGTTGAGATTTTGTTTAGTACTGAGTACAAAACATGTGCTCCCAAAGATGTGGAAGAACTCCACATTAGGAACCTTGCCATTGTATAACTCATAAGGAGTCATTTGATGTCTCTGGACTATTGTAGCTCTGTTCTGAGTAAAATTTGCACAGTTGACAGCTTCTGCCCAGAAGCTCAGTGCCAGTCCAGCATGGCATAACAAAGTTCTTGCAGCTTCAATTAATGTTCTATTCTTTCTTTCTACAACACCATTTTGTTGTGGTGTGTATGCTGCAGAGAAGTTTTGCACGATTACTTTTTCTTCACAGAAATCTACTAATACTGAGTTCTTAAACTCAGTACCATGGTCACTTCTTAGTTGCTTGACCTTGTTGCCTTTATGTAGTTCTTCTCTTTTGATAAATGCAATGATTTCTGTTGTTGCATCTGATTTGGTCTTGAGAAAGATGACCCAAGTATATCTTGAGAATTCATCAACCAAGACTAAAGTATAGATCTTTTTGGCCAATGATGGTGTGCTGATGGGGCCAAAAAGATACATATGTATCATTGTAAGAGGTTCATTAATGGAATGATTGACCTTTGACTTGAATGAACTCTTCTTCTGCTTGCCCATTTCACATGCTGAGCATAACTTATCTTTTGAATAAGTTATAGTGGGCAACCCTCTCACCAGTTTCTTCATACTGAGCTCATTAATATTTCTGAAGTTTATGTGAGAATGTTTCTTGTGCCATAACCAGTTCAGTTCTGGCTTGACTTTAGACAACAGGAGACACAAAATAAGGATTAGTTCAGTTCTGTTCTGTCACCCTGCACAAGACACAAAATAAGGATAAGTTCTTTTTAGGAACCCATTTTTGAATGGGACCATTGGTAGGAGAAACAGGGGTAGACTTGATCTCTTTTGTTGGAGAGGTCAGTATCACTTCAGGGGAAACCTTGGAGGTTTTCTTTGGTGATATTGATTTGGTTTCTCTCTTTTTCTTTGGTACTGAGTACCTAGGACTTGAGAGATCAGTCCAGCATTCATCTCCTTTATGTCCAGTATGATGACATATATAACATTTTCTAGGTCTGTTTCTGAACATATTTTCATAAGGAATTTTAGAAAATTGTTTGACTTTTGGTTGATCAGTATGAGTAAGTTTAGCAAACTTTTGACTTAAAACTTTGATCTGATCACCAATAGATTTTAAAATGTGATTTTTTTCATTTTTTATTGGTGTTTTAATGTTATGTTTGACTGGTTTAGAAGGAGATGGATCTGGTGTCTTCTTTTTATTTGGCAGAGAAGTCTTTTTAATATTAGACTTCTTGTTTTTGCCACTTAAAGATCCCGTTGAAGTTGATTTCTGGTTATCATGTTTTAGAATGACAACTTGAACATGTTCTTTAGATTCTTGAGTAGTTGACTTTTCTGTTCCTGCAACCTCAGTATTAGATAGAACATTTTGAGTAGAAGTGGTTTTATTTTCATTATATATCTCAAAAGTGGTTGTGTTAAATAAAACTTCAAATGGAGGAACAGCAGAAGTATCATACTGAACAACTTCGAGGTCAGTATCAGGACTTTCCTTTTCAGGAAATTCAATACTGAGCTCTTGTAGTTCAGTGTAACACTTTGAACAGATGGAAGGACCAATTGGTTTTTCAAAAATAATTTTATCCTCATCATCTGACTTAGTTTGACATCCAACTTCACAAAAAGTTTTTACTTTTACAAAACTGAATAAGTCAGCAAAATTCTTCAAATAAATCAGCAAGTGCAGCCCTCACATTTTCTGGAAATTGTTGATTTAGACATTTAGTAGATGCATTTCCCTAAGATTTACACTGATTTTCAAATTTTTCTTTTTCTAATTTGTGTAAATGAGCTTTATCAGCTAATCTTTGGTTAATGTCTTGTAAGTTTAAAAAATTTAAATCTAAATCTTTAAATTTTGCTAATTTATCTAAGTGTTCATTATTTACCCTTTCAAGTTCAAGAATTGTTAATTTTAAAGCTTTTTCTCCCTGTATTAAAGTTTTAAGATCAACAATCATATACTTAAAAATCTTTTCTTTTTCATTCACGGAATAAGTTTGAAAGGAACTCACCTTGTACAACTAAGTGGAATCCCAATCAGTATGAACACTCATCCTCTCAGCTTCTTTGATATCCTTTTCAAAGGAGCTCTTCAAATCATCTTCAGTGAAAGCCATAAAGGCTTTGTTTTCAACCTCTTCCGCATCATCACTAAGCTCTTCATCCATCCAAGTTTCAGAGTAAAGTGCTTGATGAGGTGCTCCATTCCCTGCTACATTCTTGCCTTTGCTCCAGTTCTTCAGATTGACATACTTGTCTCTATACCGTTTAGCTCGGTATGCAATCTTGTCATTCTGATCAGTTTCAGTTGACTTAGTATGACAATTAGCAGCAATGTGTCCAGGCTTTCCACACCTATAGCAAAGACCTGATCTTGGGTCAGTATTGGAAGAGCTAACACAAAGCCTCTTCTTTTTCAACTGATCCAGCTTCATAGACATAAGAGCCATTTGGGTTTCAAGCTCTTCTGCCTCAGCATCAGCAAGATCAACTTCTGGTTCTTCAGGCTCAGTCACAGTATATGCCTGTTGCACAACTAGAGTCATGCCAGTGGAAGACTTGTCAGTTTTCTTCCAGTTGATCAGTTTTGCAGCATTGTTCTCCTCATGATTCAACATTAGACCATACAAAGTTTGAAGAGTGTATGACTCAGTGTTGTTAGCAGCATTGACAGAATTTGTCATATCAAGAAACTGTTGAGGAAGACTATCCAAGAACTTTTGAACAAGCTCTCCTTCCTCCTTCACAATGCCTACACTGATTAAATCATGGATAACAATATTGAACCTGTTATAGAGAGTGGTGATGTCTTCATTTGGACTTGAGAAGAAGTTTTCATACTTCCTCCTCATGTTGCTTTTCCTCTGCAACTTCACCTTTGGTGTGCCTTCATAGGTGACTGACAGGCTATCCCACATAGCCTTTGCTGTTGGCAATTTCATAATTTCATTGAGTATTTCTTTGGTAACAGCATTACCAATCACCCCCTTTGCTCTGGAGTCTAAACTGTATAACTGACGGTCAATATCAGTCCATGTGTGCTTCAGTTTAGGAACTGTTCTTGTGCTTTCAGGAGCATCATCAGTAGCAGCAACGGGTTCCACAGTTTGTGGAATGATAGGACCATCATTCAGCACAGTGAGCATCTCATGATGAATAGATTCAAGATACCACTGAGCTTTAAGCTTCCATTGATGGAAGTCTTTTCCATCAAAGATGGGCACTCCCTTTCCAGACATAACAGGTGCAATGATTGTAGACATTTTGGATTTTTGAGTGTTTGAAGGATAGATATAAGGAATGGCTGCCAGGGTAATAGATCGACTAAATAAGGATTTATTTAGCATGCTCTGATACCAGTTGTTAGGTCACAATAACCCTGGATTACTTATATAATTGATATTATAGTTAGACTTAAAACAATTAAAGTGATGAACACAGTATTAGAGTCAAATGTGTAATTCCACTAAGTGTGGTATGCTGCGGAAAAGCAATACCACTAATCAATTACAAAAGATGTATTCGTGTAAAGTAAATTTGTGAGTTCTCCTTTGCAAGACGATCTCTATTTATAATGGTATAGAGATCTTACATAATGTGCAAATGATTAACCGAAGGACTAAGCTAGGGAAATGACTAAGATCAAGGGATTTGATATTAGTCCGTTACAAGACTGACTGTAACTCAGGCATTCTACTCAGTATTGGTTTTCCAATACTGAGTGCTGATACTGAGTGGCAAATACTGGCCAAACTCAGTATCACTCCTAAACTTAGCATATTGAATCTACTATTTATTCTAAGCTAGTATAGGTTGTTTTGTTATCTAAAGATTCCAAAGGGGTAAGGCTTTTTGCCTTAACACTATGTACTCAGGTTCGGGAGCTAAGGACTAGGAGGCCCGTAGTTATAGCATTGGATGGTTAAGCTCGGTGTACTTATTTGATTCCCTAGGACTATAGATTTGATATTATTGTAACACCGGTTTTGGCACTTATTAATCATTCCAATGTTTTGTTAGTCCATAGTTTGATTGTGATGGATTTTAAATGTTAAACTTCATTTATTTAAAAGTTTAAATTAGTTTGAAAAATTGAGGTGTTACACTGTCGATAAGGGTTTGCAATGAAGTGTGGCAATTTAGAGAAACTTGGGCAAACATATATAGGAAAGGAAGTCGAAATGACCATTAGGTTGTTACTCAACGGTCGGATAGGTCTAACGGTAACTTTCTTAAGAGACATGACAAGACAATTGATGTAACTGACGGAAGGAATGGCAAAGTTAAAACCTAAACTTCACGAAGCGTTTATTCTTTAACTTGAGGGACTTAATGAGATATGATCCATTTCAATATATCGTCCTGAGAAGTACTAACACCGGACGGACGGTTAGGCCATGACGGATGATCGAAGGGTACGAATCCTGACGATGGTTAGCGTGTTAAGCACCTTTTCCGGATTAAGTGTATCAAAGCAAGAGAGCATTAAATGCGATTAAGACGCAAAGACGGCTAAGGCGAAAGCTTGGTCCATTACCTTGAGGTCCTTCGAGTGCAACCATGTTTCTTGTCCGATGGATTCACCGGAACCCCGGTCCGAGGGAAGGAACCTTCACTTTCCCGCCCAAGCGTTTTGGCTATAAAGGATGCCCTTCGGCATCATTCCAGGTACACGATCGACTTCGCATTAAATACTTTCACCTAACACTTTCAATTCCTCTCCTCAATACTTAAGCCTTTAATTCGTATAAACACTAACGTGAGCGTCGGAGTGTTCTCACGGGGATCCACCCTGGGAACCTTTAACTTAGAGTTGCTGATTGATTGCAGAATCATCGTTGGAACCATCATACTCGCAGATTGTGGAAAACGGTTTCAACAGTAAGAAAACATGCTTTTCTTGTAATTTTTAGGTGCTCGTTTTACATATGCATACAAAGAAAACTAATTATTAAAAAATTATTTTAGATTTTTCATTGTCATTTTGTAATGAAACCACACGTTCTTAATATTAATAAGGATAAGATATAATTTGTTTAGACATTTTTGGAATGGAACCGAAAAACTAGTACTTCCTCCGATTCAAAATGGTTCCTACTATTTGAACACTTCTTTATATCAAATAAACACCCCAACCAAAGTTAAAACTTGAAAACTATGGTCACAAACAATTAATTAACATGATTATTTACGGTTATTTTTTTACTTCAAATCGGTGGTCGACAGTGGTGGTGGTGGTAGTGAGCGGAAGATTCGATGGTGGTGGCAGACTTAGTGGAGGGGTTAGTTGGTAGAGGCAAATGAGCGACGAAGTAAGCTGGTGATGTCGGAGTGAATTGGAGACTAAGCGGCGGCGGCGGTGTTCAGCGGATTCCGATGCGAGTGAGTTGGTAGAGGTGGTGGCTAGCGTCGGAGTATGTGTAAAAATTATTATGAATGTTTGGGGTGTCCAAATAGTAGAAAGGGGTGTTCAAATAGTCAATCCCTTCAAAATAAGTGCTACACTTTGGTTTTAATGGTTTTTTAGGCAAAAGATTATAATGATGGTTAAATTAAATTAATTGAATTGTTAGTGGATAATGGGTCCCACACCTTTTGAATAAAGTGAGGTTAATGATGTTTAAAAGTAAAAAATAAAGGTAAATGAGTCATTTCATTTTGGTAAAGTAGATAGTTAGTGGGTGTGGGTCCTACTATTTTTTTCAAATAAGGTAATTTTTCAAAGTATAGTACTTATGTTTAAGCACTCATATAAGGAAAGTGTAACACTTATTTTAAAGCGGAGGAAGTAATAAAGAATGAGGCGTTAGTAGATAATGTTTAGGAAAAGAAATAATATTATGAGGTGGAGACTCTTTCATGGTCATTTTCATTACTTCACTTGGGTAGGTTTTAAGTGCAAGTTTAGGAAAGGATATCTCACATATTTTCATTCACAATTTTGGCAAAAGTTTATTTGTCTTTTTCAAAGCTTTTGCATGTGGATTTTTAATCATAAGGTTTTAACGCTTTCTTATCAAATCATTAATCATTCATTAAATTTCGATAACCTTTCCTTATTGATCAAACTTCACTATTTAAACCGTTGATTTATAAATCCAGTTGAATTCGCCGATCGAATCAATCATACCAGAATACGGGAAGACATATGGTCGAAATGAGCCGGTTAGATCGATGGATATAACTCACTTGGAACCAACTGGTTGGACATAAAAACTCGGTTGAACTACCAGTCGAATAGGAAAAAGTTGATTTTTCTAAAATATTGTCATCCAGTTTAACCATATGGCTAAAACGGTCCTACCGGTTCAACTGTACTTCAAACATTGACTGATTTGATAAAAAAAATCAACGCTGATAACCGAAGGCATCGGTTGGGGACAATTTTGCCTTCAGCCGCTGGCACGCCCATCGGTTGAAGTTTGCGATTAGCCGAAGACTTGAAAGGCTGAAAAAGTGGGGCCCGAGGTATTTTAATAGGGTATTTGATATTTTATGTGAGTGTTTGGTGGTGCCCAAAAAACATAAGAAAATGAATATTGTTGGCATGAGTATGTCAGTTTAATGTTGGTTGGAGTATGAGTTTACGTGGCGTTGCTTTGACAAAAAACTGAAGTGTCAGTTAGTTTTTAAACTTGTAACTATAAGTATAAACTAAGCATATACTTCCTCCGATTCAAAATAAGTGACACATTTTGAAAAATTATCTTATTTGGCAAAAAAAAAGTGAGATCCACACGCACTAACTATCTACTTTTACAAAGTGAAATGACACATTCACCTTAGTTTTTACTTTTAAACATCAATAGTCTCACTTTATTCGAAAGGTGTGAGACTCATTCCCCAATCCCCACTAACCATTCAATTAATCTAATTTAATCATCATTATAATTTTTTACCTCAAAAACTGTGAAATTCAAAGTGTGTCACTTATTTTTTACCGGAGGAAGTATATATGTTTTCTGTAAGAAGTTTTAGTAATTAAATGGGTTGGCAGGTCGACTCATTTAATTACCATCGACCTAAGCCTAGCCTGTTTAATAAACATGTCAGATGAGTCAACCAAAAACTGGCCCAAAACTTCTTTACCTCAACCTAAACTTATTTATTTTTGTGTCGATTTTATGTCAGGTTTGTATCGGGTTATAAAATGACACCCCTACTAAATAGTAAGGGCATGTTTGGAAATGTTTTTGAAAATCTACTTATTGATTTATTGGCTTCTTGAGAAGCCAAAATCAAGAAGTAAGATTATTTCTTAATTTTGGTTTCTTAAGAAGTAAAAGGCTTACCTAAACATGCCTTAAATATATCGCTTGAAACAGGAAAAATCTTTAATAAAATTTGATCACTTGTTTAACAGATAAAGAGTTGAAATATTTTTTATTTTTTTTCTCAAATGATGTGAAATCATTTATCTTATTTAATTGAGGATGTAACCTGTAACATCAATAATCCGATCTTTCAGACCAACTGATGACTCTTATAGCTTAGATCATGAGATAATTAACTCACTACAATTTTGTCCTTTGTATATTGACTGAAAATTTGGAGAATATTTAAAAAGTCTGATTTGACATAATGGTTTGTTTTTTAATATGATATTATTTTCTAGTTTAAATTTATTATTTATCTTCCTACTTATTTATTAACATAAGTTTTTAAATTAAATGATGAGATTAATAGATCTTAAATGTAAATTATTTTATTAGTAGAAAGATGAAGTAAGAATATTTAGAGTATGTTTAGAAAAACTTATTTAATGATTTTTTTTTAATTTATTAAATTAATAAATTTAAATAAGGTAAAGTATAGAGTAGAGTTATTAAACTATGAGCTTTTGAATCCGGTTGGAATAATGGGCTTTCTACAATATGCTATGCTATGGGCTTTCTAAAATATGCTGTGTTATGGGCTTCGAGTTGGGCTGAAATAATAGGCTTTCTAATTTCTATGATACGCTGCAATTAGGAGCTTCAAATAATTTAATGGATTAGATTTGAGGCGGTGAATCACCCACATGGTAGTGTTTTGTTTCTTCAGTTGCGATAATGCTTCACAATATATATCTAAATATATCTGGTATTTATATAATCATGACATCATATTTTTTTTCCTTTCACACATCTTTGCCAAATGTCTTTCGCAAAACACTCACTCTACTTCCGAATAAATGTATGAATGTCTAATCATGAGATCATATATTTTTTCCTATCACACATTTTTGCCAAATGTCTTTCAAAAAACAGTCACTCTACTTCTGAATAAATGTATGAATGTCTAATCATGACATCATTTTTCCTAGCACACATCTTTGCCAAATGTCTTTCGAAAAACAGTCACTCTACTCCCGAATTAGTGTATGACTGTCTAATTTCACTTCTCTCATACCATGCATTTAGTTAGATTGGATATCGTCGTTTTTTATGCTGCATATACACTATTCTTGTCTAATGTAATGCTGAGAGTAATGCGACCAATTGGATAATAATACATTTGAAAACAATAGGTAAAGAATAAACGCTAGGAAGTGTCAACACGTCATCATTTTGGGCGATAATTGATTACCAATTCCATGTGAAAATAACCAGGAACCTTAATCCATCTTAGGCAGCAAAAGGGGAACTTAAGTTTTCTTTTTTATGACATTAAAACATGCCTAGAACTTGAAAGGCGACTAGTCAAAGTGTTAATAAGTTTGTTGGAAGTAGTTGGCCAAAGTTATGATCATAGAATTTTTGTAAAATTTGGCATTGAATTCGAACTCAAAGTTGGTGTAGGTGTCATTTATACTTGCTTATTGGTATCGTGTTTGAATCCAGGGCCTAATAGAGTAGACCTGAAGTTTAGCCACTTGTATTCAATGTTTCATTGTGGACCCAAGTGAGTGAATGACCCCCTTCCCTTAACAGTAGGTGTGGCAATTCAGATTAGATTTACTAAGCGTCATAAACATTTAACCTAAAAATGTCTTATTTATATAAATATGTCAAATATTTCTACCTAACATGTTTATTTTCAATCTGAACATGACTCATATAACTCATTTAATTAAACATGTTAGTGGTTAACTAAATGTCAAATATATCGACTTTTTAAATGTGTATATATCTATTTTTTAAATATATAGTATATAAATTACGAAAGTATAAATATATTTATTTTTATACAAAAGTATAAATTACAAAACTAACCTAAAACTTGTTTCACTCAACCATAAGTCCATAACCTGTTTATTTTCGTGTTTGTCTCAAGTCGGTTATCATATTAGGTAAAAAAAATTGTCACCCCTACTTAAAATATAAACTTAGTTGAACTTTTGACTAAAGGTACTCAAGGGGTGTTTGAGATTGTTTATTGAAAATGGATTATGCGTTTTGAAAATTAATAATCATATGACAGCAGTTACAAAACGAGATTTTGAAAAATAGTGTTTGAATTTGATTATGTAGTGTGAAATCGTAATAATCAGATAATAAAATTTTAGTGTTTGGCAAACCTGATTATGTGTTTAGATAATAGGTAAAATCCAAATAATCAGTTTTCAAAACACAATAAACACCTACCAACCTACTTTTTCAAAACTCCATTTTGGAAGCTCCAAAATGCAAATAATTGATTAGTTCATACTTTTTGCAAACACTAATTTTAGATCACTTGCGTTTTTAAAACACAATAAGCAGATAATTTGATTTAAAACACAATCTCAAATAAGCAGATAATTTGATTTAAAACACAATCTCAAACACCCTCTCAAATGCCCTTAAAACGACACCATAATTTGGAAGCTTTAAATTGTGTATATGAAGATAAGGAGCATGTACTTGATAAAATGGATAGCAAGGTACAAGTTTGGTTTTAAAAAATCGATATTTGAAAAGTAATATGAATGTGTTGATCATACCTATAGTCAATTTGCGTATAATAGTAGATATTGGTCCCATGCATTTATTTCTAGTTATCAAAGTCGTATCCTCATCTTAAGATGTCACACTCCTTCAAATCTTTTAATCTTTTATTAAGCCTAGTATTGATGAACATTCAATATCTATGTCCCATGAGAGATAGATATTATATAATCAGACTGATGCATCACTTCCTCATAGAAGGAAAGAAAAAAAAAAAAAAGCGGCCAATCAATCAAGATTGTTTCTTTTGGATAAACTCAAAATACTTAAATATTAATCACAAAGTGGTTTTTTAAAGATAATCCAAGGATTTTATTAAGTCTCAAGGGATAATTAATAGTCCCTGAATCAAGAAAAAGTCAAAAGTCAAAGGTCAAGATCAAGATTCAAACCACCACCACCAATACAAACACATGTGATTCAATACATCAATACCCCACCAACCTCTGGCTGCCGGAGATGGAGGCTGGCGGCGGCAGAGGCCGTCGGCCGGCAGCGGCGGCCGGCGGCCGGCGGTGGTCGGTGGTGGTGACCGGTGGTGGTGGTCGTGACTTGAAACACATGTGCTTCGTAGTTTGTATGCTCCCCTGCGTTTTAGAAACTCATGTTTTTAGTGAAACACATGTGTTTGGTGACTTGAAACACATGTGCTTCGTAGTTCGTATGCTCCCATGTGTTTTAGAAACTCATGTTTTTAATGAAATGCATGTGTTTCGTGACTTGAAACACATGTGCTTCGAAGTAATATGCCCGTTTGTATTTTGGAACACTTGTGTTTAAGTGAATCGCATGCATTTCAATACATTAATACCACCACCACCCCATTACCACCAGCACCTTCACTGTCAGCCACCACATGTGTTTGAAACACATGTGATTTGATCTTAATCATTTTGATCAAATGGCTAAGATTTGTTCTTTGGGACTTTAAATTTTAGTGGACTATCTAGAACACAACTCTAATCACAAAATAAAAAGTATATAGAAATTTAACTTAAATATCACAATAAACTCAAGCAAAATACTTGTAAACAAAACTAACAATGTTTAAGACATGCTGTAAACACAACCAAAACTAACTCTAACCACATAAACCAAAATAGAGTAATACAAATCAAGTGAGTAGAGTTGTAACAAAAACTACATTTGTACTAACTAGATTGTTTCTTACTAGACTGTAACATCCCGAGACCCGACCTAGAATTTTAAATTACTTTCGGTAAGTAATTCTATTTGTTTATTATTTAATATGATTTATGTGATTTATTTAGATTTTAGCATATTTTAACCAAGGGGTTAAAATTAGTATTAACTGTTATAATTGAGCATGAAAATGATAAATTACATTTTTATTAAACTTTGAATTACAGTTCCGAAAGTATCTTCGTTATTAAAATTTGAGTAAGATAAGTATTTTTAAATAAATCAAACGCGATCTAGACTTTCAGTATTACACTGTGTTAAATGAATTAAGGGCTGTTTTGGGGAGTTGGCACGTGTGCTAAGAGCCTAAGAGGTGTCTAAACCCTCATTCTCTTTCTTGTTCCCTGCACACTTCGACATACACACACACACACAAAGGGTTTGGGTTTTCTTATGCTTTTGAGTGATTAATTGCTTGGATCTTCTTCTCCTTCTCTGCAATTTTGAAATTTAGTCAAGTTCAAGGTTAGAAATACTTCCATGTTAGCTAGGGTTGTGTTCTTTCTTGTGAAAACTTAGGGTTCTTGAGTTATGGAGATTCTTTACCTTAAAACATGAAATTGATGGATTGTTAGGGTTTTGTTGAAGTTCATAGCTGATATTGTAAGTTTTAGATGACTAATTTATGGATGAAGTGTAAGTTCAAGCTTTAGACCTTAAAACCTAGATATGGAGTCTTGGAGAAGATGACCAAAAACCTATTAAATTGATAAATTCTGTTAATGGAGTTCTTGATGTTTTAATTAAGTGTAGAATCATCACGAGAATTTAATTGACTTATTTGCATATTTAATTGATGATAAATTGAATGGTGTTTGCCTAATTATCTAGTAATGCCTTTATTTAACTAATTGTGCATTGTTGACTTTTCTGGTCAACTTAGAGAGTTGATTGGGTCGATTTTGGGTGCCAATTAAATGTAAATTAATCTAACCTTTTAAATGTGAATCATTGATTAATTGCCGATATTGTTTGCTTGGTTTGGGTTTTGACCCGTTTAGGCCTAGATAACTAGGATCGGTAAAAGTACATGTTTAGTGCAAGACTTGAATTGGGAAGCTTATGTGATGGTCATTGTCATATTTAGACTTGTGGTTAAATGGTTAAAAGAATTGTGCAAGTCTTGGTCATTTCCTATAATACTTGTATTTTAGCTATTTCGGTTGATGCGATCACTAATTTGGTTGCATTATTATTACAGGCAAAGGCAAGGGAACTCAGTAGTTAGAATACTAAATTTGGGGATTGAATTGCTTAGCTAAGGTAAGTGGATTTAGCCTTCAATCTTTAGGTGTTCAAGTTGGTTAAAAATTGGTCACATTGGTAAAAAGGTGCAGGATTTGGTATCTAGGGTAGTTCGCGACGCGAACTTGGGTTTGCGAACGCGAACATGAGACAGGGAATTTGGACTGGATCGCGAGGAAGTTCGCGGGTCGTTAACTTGGAGTTCACGACGCGAACTCTGAGTTCGCAAACGCGAACTTTCTTGGGTGCAGTTTTCTTGGCTGCAATTGTTATTGCAAGCCCATACTTTGGTTTAATTAATATCGGTAGTTAATTAAGTGCACATTTGGGGAAGAGGTCAGTAATTGAAACATTCTACTGGGCAGAAGTTTACTATTGACATGGTGTACCGCCCTTAGAAGCACTGGTTGATCTAAGGGGGCACACACTGTCCTTGAGTAGAGGGTCATCGGTTACCATTGTTCGGCCAACAATGATTTAAGGCTTCGGCAGAACCACCGTTACTCTTCAGAATAACTAATTGGGATAATAAGACTTACCATTCGGTTGCTCTAGTATTTATTGGTTTGAATTCATTCACTTAGCTGTTAGCTAATCCCCACATCGTTGAGTCTTTTGCAGGTTTATCTTTTGGGCGGGTCAAGGGGTGTTATAGGAATGGTTGACCGACACTTTAATTTTGATAAAATAGTAACTGAGCCGCCTGTTGTTTAAACACTTTTAGTTACTTTTAATATTTTAGATAATTACTGTAAAAGCATGTTTATGATTAACTATTTATGATGGTTGTTTATACGCTTCCGTTAGTATTTTTTTTTTTAAATCGGGTTTAGATTTGCGGTGTTACAATTTGGTATCAGAGCCTTGGTTTGGCAATGTGTACACATTTAGGTGTAACATTCCAAAATCTTGGCTCGAGTTTGGTCAAACATTCCTAGATTTGGGTTTGGGTTAGTGAATGAACTTTTGGAGTGTTAGTAGTTAGTATGTAGGTACTAACGAATTACACTAATTGTTCGTGAGATGTTGTGATTGTTACAGGTATGGCAGATAACGATAATACAAACAACCTAAACCCGCCGAATAATAACGTTGGGAATGATCAACCTTCAGGAAGTAATCCAGCGAATAAAAAGAGTATATCCAATCATTAGAAGGTCAAGTACAAGATCTCAGAAACATTGTTAGAGAATATGAGCAAAATCACACTTACTCAATACCGACTCCACCCGCAAATCCCACCACACAACCTCCTCCTAACATGCCACCCCCAATGTTTAATTATCAATATCCACCACAAGGATTTTGTCCTTACCCTTATGCTGGCTACCCACCATCACCACCTCAGAAACAACCGTGCACTTATAAACAGTTCCTTGACTGTAAACCCTCAGTGTATGCTGGAAGTACCGATCCTAGTATTACCTTAAATTGGTTAATGGAGATGTCTAGAGCTCTTGACGCCTGTGGTTGTGATGATGATCGGCGGGTAATGTACGCCTCTCGAAGATTGATAGATGATGCAATGCAATGGTGGGGTATAATAACCGCAAATTTCTCGACCGCCCAATTAGCTTCAGTTACATGGAATCAATTTTATGAACAAGTATGTGCTCAATATTGTAATTCATTCGAGATGAACAAGATTCGGAGAGACTTTATGGGATTGATGATGGATGAAAGAATGAGTGTAGATGAGTTGATAAAGCAATTTAATGGGAAATTACGATTTGTGCAACAATGGGTGCCCGACGAGCAAGCTCAATTACAACACTTTATCGACGCGTTGCTACCGAAATACCGAGGGTCTGTTAGGTATGCGAATACTCTAACACGGGCATTCTCTTTGGCAAAGTCGGCAGAGAGTGATTATAAAGTAAGTGAACTTATGAGTAGGGAAAGAACGGGGTTTCTTAAATCAAATTCAACTCAATCCGGCTCTCAGCAAAATAGAAAATGGCAAGGTAATCAAAAGCAAGGTAACTCAAGTCGTAAGAGTACGGGTTTTACATCGAATCAAAGAGCACCTTGGTGTTCTCGGTGCAAGTCATCACATTCCGGACCATGTACACTTCAAACTTTGAGGTGTGCACGATGTGGTCAATTCAAACATGAAGCAAAAGATTGTAATTTCACAGGGAATGTATGCTGGAATTGTCATAAAGAGGGTCACCGAGCGGGATAATGTCCTACGACAAGGAAGACGGGTTTGGGTTCTGGATCGGGTGGGCCATCGTTATCGATTATAAGCCATAAAAGGAAGACTCACCCTCCACTCGAGGGTAGATCATTTCGGATGACATTCGAGGAAGCCACTACAAATGATGACATCATTACTGGTATGTTCCTAATCAATTCGTTCCCTGCACATGTATTGTTTGATTCAGGAGCGAACCGCTCTTTTATTTCTATGACTTTTTGTGGCAAATTGAAATTACCTACAAATGTGATAGCTACTCCATTAGAAATAGAAGTAGCAGATGGATATATGGTTCCGGTCACAACGTCTGTGTCTGGGGCACGCATAGATATTGATGGTGTGCAATTTGTGACCTTTTTATTATTAATGCCAATATCTGGCTTCGATGTTGTCCTTGGTATGGATTGGCTTAGTAAAAATAGGGCTAATATTAAATGTGATAAAAAGATAATTTCTTTTCCTTTGACCGACGGGACACACGTAGTGGCTCGTGGTGACCGTGTGAATTCTTCTTTTCCAATTATATCGTTTATGAAGGCCAGAAAATCTTTGGTCAAAGGGTGTGAGTCCTTCCTTGCTTATGTTATTGATGTTCGAAAAGAAAAGAAGACAGTTGGTGACATCCGGGTGGTATCGGAATACCCGGAGGTCTTCCCTGATGAATTGCCCGGGTTACCTCCTATTCGGGAGGTAGAATTTAAAATTGATTTGATTCCGGGAGCCAGTCCCGTAGCTCGAACTCCGTACCATTTAGCTCTTCAGAAATCCGTGAAATGATGTCTCAGATACAAGAATTAATAGATAAGGGTTTCATTCGATCAAGCTCCTCTCCATGGGGAGCTCCGGTATTATTCGTAAAGAAGAAAGACGGTACTCTCCGTATGTGTATTCATTAGCGTGAATTAAACAAAAGAACCGTAAAGAACAAGTATCCACTTCCGAGAATGGATGATTTGTTTGATCAGTTACAAGGGGCTACATATTTCTCTAAAATCGATTTGAGATCCGGGTATCATCAAGTCCGGGTTCAAGAAAATGATATTCTGAAAACCGCCTTCAGAACTCGATATGGCCATTATGAGTTTCGGGTTATGCCATTCGGGTTGACAAATGCTCCCGCCATCTTCATGGATTTAATGAACCGGGTATGTAGACCATTTCTTGATCAATTCGTTATTGTATTTATTGATGATATTTTGATTTACTCAAAATCTGAGTTAGATCATGAGCAACATTTAAGACAGGTTTTGGAGATTTTGAAACCAGAACAATTATATGCTAAATTCTCTAAATGTGAATTTTGGCTCCGGGAAGTGCAATTTTTGGGGCATGTTATCTGTTCAGACGGGGTTAAGGTAGATCCAGCTAAAATAACCGCAGTAATGAATTGGGGTTCACCGAAAACACCGTCAGAGATTAAAAGTTTTCTGGGGTTGGCAGGGTATTATCGCAGATTCATCCAAAACTTCTCAAAGATTGCTAGTCCGTTGATGAAACTGACACATAAAGACGTACCCTACCGATGGGGTAATGAACAAGAAACGACATTTCAAACATTAAAACAACTATTGTGCCAAGCCCCGATACTTACTTTGCCTGATGGGTCCGACGACTTTATTGTGTATTGTGACGCATCACTTGCGGGCCTAGGTTGCGTATTAATGCAGAGGGATCGGGTTATCGCTTATGCCTCGAGACAGTTAAAACATCACGAAAAGAATTTCCCGACTCACGATTTGGAATTAGCGGCCGTTATTTTTGCATTGAAATTGTGGAGACATTACCTTTATGGCACCAAATGCATTATATGTACCGATCACAAGAGTCTTCAGTATATTTTCACACAGATAGAATTGAATATGAGGCAGCGAAGATGGTTAGAATTAATCAAAGATTATGATTGTGAAATTCGTTATCATCCGGGTAAGGCGAATGTAGTAGCTGATGCTTTGAGTCGGAAGGGTACTTCAGAAAAAATTCAGTTCATGCGTATGGAAATTGATTCTGATTTGGTAAGTCGAATTCGAATATGCCAACTCGAGGCATTGGGTAACGAACATTTAAAATCGTAAGTTATGATCAAAAGAAAAGATGAGTTAGTTGATGACAATCGGGGGTTAAAATTGTATAAGTCTCGTGTTTGGGTTGAAGGGTTTCACTACGCACCATGCGACTGATCGACCACTTGGGTCGACCTCCTAGTTTACTTGGTTCGAACCATGACTGACCAAGAACATGAACTTGTTCTTGACCGGTTAAAACCAACTAGCTAATTTAATCCCTAAATGCGGAACTGAGATTAAACCTAATCCTTAAACCCTAAAGGATTGGGATGTTGGAGTTCTAGATTAGGTTAACAAGAAAGAAACCTTGTACGAAGAACTCGAACACACACATTGCTTGTGTGGTTCGTTCGACCATCAACCGAAGAACCCTAGGGTTCTTTGGTCGAATTCGTCCAAGAGGGGAGAAGGGAGAAAAGTGTTTCCTAAAACATACCTTGTTGATTGCTTTAGATAGATCCACTGATGATGAACAAATCGAGCGATCTTCTAGTTGATCTAAGCTATGAACTTGTTCTTCAATACTTGAAGAACACGAAGAACACGAAGAACACAAAGAACACAAGACTTGTGTTGTGTGTGTTTTCGGCCGAAGCCAAGGGGAAGGAGGAGGAAGTATTTCGTGTAATGGTCTAAGGTGTTTTAGGGTTACCTTAAACCTCTTATTTATATACAAATAAGTTACGCTTAGAACCCTTCTAGTTTAATTGATATTGGATCTTTAATTAAACTTCATTTTAACACTTCCATCCCTTATAGTTTAACTAGTTTATTATTGTTGTACTTGACTATTAAATGTCTAGTATTAATACACTAATAATTCGGTACCCATATACACGAATTATATACTTGTATTTATACTTTCAATAATTAATTATATAATAAGCTTTATATAATTTATACAACAATATTATCCAATTACTATATGATTTAATAGCTTTAAATCATATCATGGACAATCTATAATTAGCACATTGTATATTTACTCAACTAGTAATGTACAACTACTTGTATTAATTAGTTAGTTAAACTAATCTAGTAATAAGTTAAACTTAACTTAATACTTAACTGATTCATAATGACTATTATGAATCATTCCTCTTCGTAGTATCATTGTTTATCTTGCGCGTATTACATGCACTCACCGGTGTGACCCTCAAGTGTTTCGTAGGATTGGATGTATCATCATAAGGTGACTAACTGTGCACATAAATCCTTCAGACTCCCACTTGTGCAAGTTTGTAACCTTTGTCTTAATGATAAGAGATACAGTGGCCTTCTAGATGGGCATGTAGGTAACCAACCCCATAAAAACAGCTTACGTAACCCAGGTATAGTTTATGAAAAACTCTTTAATATCGTCTCCTAGTAAAGAACACTCTGTCTCTACTTCCTGGGCAAATATGTTAGGCTTATCCCTTGCAGCACGATATTTGTGATAACGAATACGAGCATGGTAGAAATTATCAACTCCTGTATTCGAAATCATTTTATGACTTCTTGATTCAAACTGCTGTGATAAACGACAAAGAACAGATCAGTTCATTTGGGCACGGCCGTGCACTTGTCAGTTTCTCATCATGTCAAAGGACCTATAAATATCTCTCCTAAAAAGGAGGTGCAATTACCATCTTGTTATATTTCGATTTAAAATACAACTTCCTTTGTACCCAGTATCGCCTCGTATGACAAACGTATTTTAGAATTGTCTGAGTTGAACCAAAGCACATTAGTCATTGTATCCTAAACCAAATACCTCAGGCTTAAGGACAATCCTAGTGAAAAATACTTTTGAACTTTTCAACCACAAAGTATTGTCACGGTGGTCAATCCAATATTCGTTGAGCCTCCAACAGAATATCACTGATATTTGGTTTACACAAAACTTGTGTAGCTATCTTCGAAGAACTTCGAATCTACCACCAAATACCGCGATGACGTTAACGTCCCATCGAGGTTCCCACCAAGACGAGTAGTCACAGATTTATATCTTTTTGAATAAATAGACTTTTATTCATGGATGATGTAAAACATACAAAGTCTGAATAAAAATGATACTAACTCATGTACCATTCCTCACTGGACATAGATACTGAATTATTACTGGATCATTACTTATTCCTTTCGTTCGTGTTGATTACTTAATGATTCTTACAAACTTAATTGTAACTTTATCACTAAACCAATCATTTCTATTAAACTAAGGACACAAGACGAGTATTTAGGAATACTATTACTTTTGTCTTTGCTAGATATTGTTCTTGCAACAATCTAGAACATATTCTAGTCTTGCCTTTTATGCAATTCGGCAAACATAGGAGGATTGGAAATTAACTCCTTAGTTTCTTGAATTCATAAAATTATCCTTGCAACTAAAGTTTCTTTTAGTTACTTGATTTGTAGATATTCTTACTAGTTAAAGAAATTTCCTTAAATGATTGTGTTATCCACTGAAGGGTTAACAACCTATTAGATATGCAATAATTAATTACAAGACTTGTGATCACGCTATTAGGTTTTCAATAATCTAATCAAAGATCATTTATTATTTCTCTTAACTCTTTGGCTAACGACTTGGTAAAACCTTGTTGTTAATGTCTTACTAACTTACTGAATTCATCAACATCTTTAATGAATTACGTTAGTCTTAGCTCCCACTTACTTTTATGGAATTTAAGCATCTCTTAAACTACTTTGACCTAGTCAATAACTTGTAGTTTAATCTTTTAAGAATTCTATCAATAATTAAGATCATCCTTTGGATTTGCGAATATGCAACATTCCTGTTTAGGGAATTATGATCTTTATTGATTACTGTATCTAACAAGTATAAAACACTTGGAACGATACTTCCAATTCTTAAATACATTTGTATTCTTTTAACAACTTTATTTAATGCCAAAGTCATCACTTGGATTTCTCAAATATCCATTATTCCTCTTAGGGAATTATGACTTGATTAAATATTGTATTTATTACAAGTATAAAAGATTTGCAATAATACCTTTTAATTCTTAAATATTTTTAATATAGTTTGTCCCTTTTTAAGAGTCATTTAATGTCTAATTCATTTTACTTGGATTATACGAATATCCATTTATTCCTATTAGGGAATTATGACTTCATTAAATCCTGTACTACAAGTATAAAAGACTTGTAATAATACTCTTTAAAGTCTATCTTGATTATATCCAATACAATCATACTATATTAATACTAATACTTTAAAACTTTCTATCATAAGTAATGACTATTACTTAAGATGTTTTAACTAAGTTCAATAACTCTTGAACCTTATGCTTCCATAAAACTCTTAAATACTTTCATTAGAAAAACTTTCTAATTACTAGCATCTAAGTACCTTGAGCTATCAAGATATTATTTATACAACAATCAAACAAATATATATAAACATGAAATATAAGTAAATCAAAGCTTGACTTACAATCTAGTCATAAACCTTGACTAGTGTAATTATCAAACATGCACACAATATAATTCAACTATGGATTCGAAATTAATTAAAACCAAAATAAAACTTGTTTTTATCAAAAATAAAATTATCCAAACAATAAAGTAAAATTGTTTAAAATGAATCCACAAAATACTGAATTATAAAACTTGGTGCTCGTGGGATCATCACCATCTCATGCTGCTCACTATCACTTTCAATCTCCTCCTGCAATAAACGATTGAAAAAGTTATATTACTCGTAATGTACTTTACAAGTATCTTAAAGTGATTAAGAAGTGTGGTTGTGTTACCAGAGGAACTTGCGTTTCCTCCACTACCACTTGCACCCTTTGGACAATTCCTTTTCCAATGCCCAGCCTCACCACACTTGAAGCACCACTTCTCGGTCCTCGCAGTGTTAGGCTTAACATTCTTGACCTTTTGTTTGACACTATTACCATTTGGCACTCCTTGGTTAGGATAGGTTTTACCCTTTCCTTTACCACCATGCCCTTTTCTCTTCTTCCCACCACCACCGCCATTACCGATCAAGAGAACGTACTTAGATTTGGTCCCCAATCTCAACTCAGTTGTCTTGAGCATGGAATGTAGCTCAGCAATGGATTTCTCCATATTATGCATGTTGTAGTTGACCACAAAAGACTTGTAGTCATCAGACAACGAGTTGAGTATAGTATATGTTGCCATTTGCAACGATATGGGGTGACCAAGTCTAGCGAGGTGATCCATGTGTCCCTTCATTTTCATGACGTGGGCACTCACCGGCGTTCCTTTGACCATCTTGCAAGAGTTGAAGGCTCGATTGATGTCAAACCTCTCAGTGCGAGCTTGCACTTGAAATGAATCCCTAAGTTGCTGGATCATTTCAAATGCAGGCACATCCATAAGTCCCGCTTGTAACTCAGGACTCATAATGGCGAGCATTAGACAGCTCACATCGAGTGCATCACTGACATGCTTATCATAAGCTTGCCTAGTTTCAGCTCTGGCATTAACAGCAGGGGTGTTTGGTACCGCTCTCTCCAAGACATACCACTTTCTCTCATGCCCGAGCACAATACGAAGATTGCGCTCCCAGTTGAGAAAGTTTGACCCAGTCAACTTGTCCTTTTCTAGGATTGAGCGAAGTGAGATATTGTTGGTACTTGTTGTCGCGATTGCGTTTGTTGCTGCCATCTACAAATCAAACCCAGTTTAATTAGTAATCATCAATAAACATTCTCTAAAATATATTATAAACCCATAATTAATATTTTAGGCCTAAGATCCATATATCACATTCTCGCCGCAAGGTTTGGGCACTTCCCGATGAGACATGCTATTTCTGGTAGGTAACTTCCTTACCGATCGTATCAAGACTTGACACGATTCCTAGGGGTCGTAGAATCTTTAGACTTTTAACTTATTACAACCTTGTACAATCTAATTGTACATTTCTAAGTTAGTAATAAAGTCTAGTATGTTTATTCTACTCAAGTACTTTTTGGGCCGGGACTCCCGATTATCACCAAAGTAGATCAGACCATCTAACACAGTGCGATGCTCTGCGCCGGGACTCCCGATTATCACAGAACCTTACGCACCCTAACACTCGCAATGATTTGAATCCATATCTAAGGTTCTTTATACTTACAATATGAATATCGTTTAACAAGTGAGGTGTTCCATTAGGTGGATAGTACTTAGATCTAAGATTTTCTTGGGTTTGTTTAAGTCTTAAACTAAACTTAAACCTTTATTCCAATCTTAATCCTTGTTTAAAATGTGTGACTTGTGAATTGAAGGGTTCTACAAGACACCTTTTTAAAGCATAAGAACTATTCTTTAAAACTTATAGTTTCAAGAATTTACACGATTTTACATGTATACCTAAAACGAGGTGTACAAAACGTTTTACTAGATTTTGTGAAAAATCTTATCTAGAATAAAACTTACTTGTTTTATCTTACTTGAAAAACTTATAAACTTATGTTAGACTTTTAAATTCTTTTATGATTCATGAACTTGAAACATAAACCTAGTTTAACACACCTAGTTCTTCATATGTCTAATAATGAAATTAAACATTTATTTTGACTTATTAGATTCGACCAAAACTTATGTCTTAACAACACACTTATAAACTTTGTGATTTTCTTGTGTAGCTCCCACTAGCTTCAACAACCATGATGAAACTTAAGCTAACACAATCACGGGTTTATACTTGGTGAAACTAATAAGCTTATTATATAAAGACTATATAATAATAATTCTTAGTTTGTTTAAACCTTTCTTATATTTAACTTGAACTAGTTAAATATAGGTTCATGTTATTTTTACTTGATCATTAATCTAGTATATTACATGACTTGTAAAATACTTATATTATACTTGTATAATTATCTAGTTATAATAACTTATAACTTTATACATCTTAATATATGATAATATATATAACTTTATATATTTCTAGTTAATCATATAATTTCAACTTGTACAATTTCTAGTTATAATGTAATCATAACTTTGTACTTTCTAGTTTTAATTATATTATAACTTATACAATAACTAGTTATAATATTATCTTTAAAGATCAAAATAACATTACCGTTTTTTAATTGTTCCATTTTATCTTGTATTTTAATGTATTCGTATATATGTATATTTTATAATAAACTTGTAACATTCTAATAAGAATATTACATCTAATTTATACATATGTATTTTAACTTAAACTAATTAAAATACGTATAAACTTATTATATCTTTTAAAATTCAATTTTACCTAATAATTAAAAATTCCGAAAATTTTAATACATATATATAAATAATTAAATACACCTTGTTAATTTTAGAACTTAAAAATTAACATCCTCTTTATCAATTCCCTAAATTAATTAGATGAACCCTAATCTTGTTTTTGATCAATCAAAACTAGGGTTTTGACTTTCTTGATCAAAGACATTATTTTAGTTAAAAATTCAATTTTAATCAATCGTATTAAACAATAAACTTTGTTTAAATTCTAAGATAGATTATAACTTTTAATAAATTTATTTAAACTTTTTAATTTAAACCTTATAGACAATAAAACTTTGTCTAAATTACTAGGTTTAAAGAACTAGCTTAACTACCTTTAATCTATCAAAATAATAATTAAACCTTTTAGATATAAACTTGTCTAATTAACTAGGTTTTAGATTATTATCATAATTAATATCTTTTAAACTATTAAACTTAAACTAGTTTAATGTTCTAGGGTTCTTTAGGGTTTCGAAATTCTTAAGCCTAGGAAACTTTTCCACCAATTAAACTAGGCTAGTTTAATAAACTTGGTGTCCAAGTAACCTCTAGATTTTCGAAAATCCTAAGGGATTAGGAAAGAATCCTTTTGATCAATTAAACAAATCTTGTTTAACATACTTGATCCTAGGGTTTTTCCTATGTCGCGAAAATTCAAGGAAGTAAGGAAAGAATCATTTTGATCAATTAAACAAATCTTGTTTAACATACTTGATCCTAGGGTTCTTCCTAGTATTTTCGAAAATTGCTAGGGTTTTTTAGAAACCTTCTTAACTAATTAAACTTAGACTAGTTTAATATTCTTGGTCCTATGGTTCTTCCCTTTTTCCAAAAAATATGAAGAAGAAGAAGAAGAAGAAAACTTGAAACAAAAAAAAAACTTAAAATTAAAGTAAACAAACAATCTTTGTTAATCTAGTCTAGATCTCTAAACCAATGCTCTGATACCCCTAAAGGGTTTCACTACGCACCATGCGACTGATCGACCACTTGGGTCGACCTCCTATTGTACTTGGTTCGGACCATGACTGACCAAGAACATGAACTTGTTCTTCACCGGTTAAAACCAACTAGCTGATTTAATCCCTAAATGCGGAACTGGGATTAAACCTAATCCTTAAACCCTAAAGGATTGGGATGTTGGAGTTCTAGATTAGGTTAACAAGAAAGAAACCCTGTACGAAGAACTCGAACACACACATTGCTTGTGTGGTTCGTTCGACCATCAACCGAAGAACCCTAGGGTTCTTTGGACAAATTCGTCCAAGAGGGGAGAAGGGAGAAAAGTGTTTCCCAAAACATACCTTGTTGATTGCTTAAGATAGATCCACTGATGATGAACAAATCAAGCGATCTTCTAGTTGATATAAGCTATGAACTTGTTCTTCAATACTTAAAGAACACGAAGAACACAAAGAATACAAGACTTGTGTTGTGTGTGTTTTCGGCCGAAGCCAAGGGGAAGGAGGAGGAAGTATTTCGTGTAATGGTCTAAGGTGTTTTAGGGTTACCCTAAGCCTCTTATTTATATACAAATAAGTTACGCATAGAACCCTTCTAGTTTAATTAATATTGGATCTTTAATTAAACTTCCTTTTAACACTTCCATCCCTTATAGTTTAACTAGTTTATTATTGTTGTACTTAACTATTAAATGTCTAGTATTAATACACTAATAATTCGGTACCCATATACACGAATTATATACTTGTATTTATACTTTCAATAATTAATTATATAATAAGCTTTATATAATTTATACAATAATATTATCTAATTATTATATGATCTAATAGCTTTAAATCATATCATGGACAATCTATAATTAACACATTGTATATTTACTCAACTAGTAAATGTACAACTACTTGTATTAATTAGTTAGTTAAGCTAATCTAGTAATAAGTTAAACTTAACTTAATACTTAACTGATTCATAATGACTATTATGAATCATTCCTCTTCGTAGTATCATTGTTTATCTTGCTCGTATTACATGCACTCACCGGTGTGACCCTTAAGTGTTTCGTAGGCATGGATGTATCATCATAGGTTGACTAACTGTGCACATAAATCCTTCATGGGTACCACTACTCGGGGGACTACGGGAATTAATTTTGGCAGAGACGCATAAATCCCGATTATCGGTCCATCCGGGTAGTACGAAGATGTATAATGACTTAAAAGTGTTATATTGGTGGCCTACTATGAAAACCGATGTTGCTCAATTTGTAGAAAGATGTCAGATTTGTGCACAAGTTAAGGCCGAACATCAGAAACCGTATGGGTCGTTGAAACAGTTAGAAATACCCGAATGGAAATGGGAAAATATAACCATGGATTTTGTCACGAAACTTCCCCGTACTCAGAAAAATCACGATATGATTTGGGTGATAGTTGACCGATTAACTAAAAGTGCTCACGTTTTGGCCACAAGAGAAACCGCATCACTCGATCAACTAGCTAAGTTATATATTGATGAGATAATTTCTCGTCACGGTATTCCATTATCGATCGTGTCCGATCGAGATCCTCGTTTTGTTTCTAATTTTTGGAAGAGTTTACAAAGAGAATTGGGTACACGAGTTAATCTAAGCACCGCTTATCATCCGCAAACAGATGGCCAGTCAGAAAGAACAATTCAGACCTTAGAAGATATGCTTCGGGCGTGTGTGTTAGAATATGGTGGTTCTTGGGATTCTCATTTACCGTTAATTGAATTTGCTTACAACAATTCTTACCACTCTAGTATCAAGATGCCACCTTATGAAATATTGTATGGTCGTCGGTGTCGTACCCCCACTTGTTGGTTAGAAGCAGACGATAAACAGTTTGCGGGCCCCGATATAGTACAATTGACTGCCAAAAAGGTAGCCATTGCCCGAGAGACTTCAAGATATTATAGCTATTCTTGGATTGGACGAATTATCCGAAGAAGATCGTTTAACGGTAGTAAGAGCGCGAAAAATTGAGCGTTTCTTATCACAACTTTTTTTCGTAGCAGAAGTCTTTAAAGCGGCCCGAGATCGTCAGAAAATGTATGCGGATCCGAAACGTAGACCGGTAACATTTGTAGAAAATGAAATGGTGTATTTAAAGGTTTCTCCTTGGAAGGGAATTATTCGGCTTGGGAAACGTCGTAAATTATCTCCAAGGTACATTGGCCCGTTTCGTATCAGTCGGGTTGTTAATGATCAGTCGGTGACTTTAGAATTACCTCCTGAATTGTCCGGTATTCACGACACTTTTAATGTATGTTATTTGAGAAAATGCAAAGTGGAAGATGAATCTCAAATTTTGCCGGTTCGGGAGTTGAAGGTTGATACAAAGAAAAGATTGATAGAAGAACCAGTTGAATTATTGGATAGAAAGGTAACAAAGTTGAGGAAGAAGCAGATTCCTATGGTATTGGTCAAATGGAAACATAGTTTAGGTTCTAACTTAACATGGGAGACCGAGACCGAAATGAAAGAACGTTATCCTAGTTTATTCGATCGAGATGAGATTCCGGGGACGGAATCTCTTTAAGGGGGAGAGAATTGTAACATCCCGAGACCCGGCCTAGAATTTTAAATTACTTTCGGTAAGTAATTATATTTATTATTTTATATGATTTATGTGATTTATTTAGATTTTAGCATATTTTAACCAAGGGGTTAAAATTAGTATTAACTATTATAATTGAGCATGAAAATGATAAATTACATTTTTATTAAACTTTGAATTACAGTTCTGAAAATATCTTCGTTATTAAAATCTGAGTAAGATAAATATTTTTAAAGAAATTAAACGCGATCTAGACTTTCAGTATTACACTGTGTTAAATGAATTAAGGGCTGTTTTGGGGAGTTGGCACGTGTCCTAAGAGGTGTCTAAACCCTCTTTCTCTTTCTTGTTCCCAACACACTTCGACATACACATACACACAAAAAGGGTTTGGGTTTTCTTATGCTTTTGAGTGATTAATTGCTTGGATCTTCTTCTCCTTCTCTGCAATTTAGAAATTTCAGTCAAGTTCAAGGTTAGAAATACTTCCATGTTAGCTACGGTTGTGTTCTTTCTTGTGAAAACTTAGGGTTCTTGAGTTATGGAGTTTCTTTACCTTAAAACATGAAATTGATGGATTGTTAGGGTTTTGTTGAAGTTCATAGCTGATATTGTAAGTTCTAGATGACTAATTTATGGATGAAGTGTAAGTTCAAGCTTTAGACCTTAAAACCTAGTTATGGAGTCTTGGAGAAGATGACCAAAAACCCATTAAATTGATAAATTGTGTTAATGGAGTTCTTGATGTTTTAATTAAGTGTAGAATCATCATGAGAAGTTAATTGACTGATTTGCATATTTAATTGATGATAATTTGAAGGGTGTTTGGCTAATTGTGTAGTAATGCCTTTATTTAACTAATTGTGCATTGTTGACTTTTCTGGTCAACTTAGAGAGTTGATTGGGTCGATTTTGGGTGCCAATTAAATGTAGATTAATCTAACCTTTTAAATGTGAATCATTGATTAATTGTCGATATTGTTAGCTTAGTTTGGATTTTGACCCGTTTGGGCCTAGATAACTAGGATCGGATAAAGTACATGTTTAGTGGCAGAACCACCGTTACTCTTCAGAATTAACTAATTGGGATAATAACACTTATCATTCGGTTGCTCTAGTATTTATTGGTTTGAATTCATTCACTTAGCTGTTAGCTAATCCCCACCTCGTTGACTCTTTTGCAGGTTTATATTTTGGGCGGGTCAAGGGGTGTTATAGGAATGGTTGACCGACACTTTGATTTTGATATAATAGTAACCGAGCCGTCGGTTGTTTAAACACTTTTAGTTACTTTTAATAATTTGGATAATTATTGTAAAATGCCTGTTTATGATTAACTGTTTATGATGGTTGTTTATACGCTTCCGTTAGTATTTTTTTTTAAAATCAGGTTTAGATTTGCGGTGTTAAATAGAGCATCTCCAATATTAATATAAAATCTTCTATTTCCATTAATATAACGTAAAAAGTACACAAAATTTGCTTTAAAATTTACACTAAATTCTGCTACTATTTCTAGTGATGAATAGTACTCCTAAATAAAATAAATTTAGTGGACCACTGTTCATAACACAACAATGTAACTATTTAATTCACTATGTTAAACACTATATATTATTATATAAAAATTAAAATATCTAATACAAATTTGTTACATATTTTATAGTATTTTTATATACTTCTATTTTTGTTATTTTATAGTATATCATTTATCTATATGCACAAAGATGGTTTTACTGGCCACGTCGATGACCAGCTTGGGTGGTCCAATAAGAAACAGCTTAGGTGGTCCAATAAGAAATTAGTCTGACTGGACCAATTGAAACTTACCCGCCGCCCATGACCGACGTCCACCGCCTCTGTCTATTCTCTATTACTTAAAAAAGAGAACATACTTTCTCACCCCTCATTTTCTATGTTTTCAGTTTCATGAACCGACTTCATGTTCTCAATTTCCTGGTTCTTCAAATTAGGGCATAAGAAAATCAGTATTATGTAGCACAGAGATTGATTAACGAACCAATTTATTGAATCAAAACAACACTTGATTCAGAAATTATGAAGAATTCTGGCACCGAAAACCTAAAGTTTACATGGGATTTAGTCTTGATTTCTGTTCATTCTTCTACCCCTCCCAAAGCTAAGCTGGTAATAATATCTTTCCTAACCTTAGTTTTCGTTTTTTCCTTCTGTTATTTATATTGTTAGGGTTCAGGAGCTCAGTTAAACGTACACTTGAAATTTCAACTATATAAAGTCTAAATAAGTTATATCACAATGAATCATCTTCCTTTTGATGTGTTTCATGATTATACCTCATTTCTTAATCCACACACTGAATAGGAATTCAGTTGATGTATTAACAATTTTGGAAGTGTTGTAGAGGAACTTTATTTAACCTAATCTATCAAGTTTAGATTTCCTAGAAATTGGGAAGTGATCGTATACTGATGTTGTTTTGATCATACATAAGACTATAGGGAGCTGGTTTTGAATTAAGAAATTGAAATGTTATGAATCTGGTTAAAGCTATTCTCTGGGGATTTGACAAAGAGGTGAACAGTGTGGAAACATAAAGCTGGTGTTTTTGAGTTCACTTCAATGGGTGCCCAATTAAATAAAAGCAAGTAGAAGAAAGATGTTGTGAAATCTAATTACTGCTGTCATATATGCCATTCTAATGATTAGTCTGTAAATTTTAATAATGTGTGCAGTTTTGTTTGCTGATATGGGGGTGATATGCACTTGATTCACATCAAAATTACAATCAGATAATTTCATTCACTCTAAGTTTATAAGCAAGTTACAAAAAATTTTGGTTGAAATTATGATAAGATTGTAGGTTTTATGATTTGTATTTGTAGGGTCTGATGTGTATGACTCGGAGGTAACCTTGAATGTTTGTTTCGGTAAGTTGGAGGAGATATTTATTTTAGAGGTGTTCGATGTGATAAACACATGAATGCCAAGCACTACCTGAGGTAAAACTTTCTTTTTATTTTATTATAATCTATTATTACTTTTCTTTTGTGATAATACTTAATCACGTGTTTTTTTAAAGCTTATATAATGATGTGATGAAATTGTGTATATTGACAGGAGATATTTGATTACTCTCATGTCCTCGTGCATGCAATTATTCATCGGCATGGTGCTAAACCTATTACAGTTGTATAGAGAATTAACTTACTGTTTTGGTGCAGGAGGTATGCAATTCAAATGTCTATATATTAATATCAATCTATCTAATTTACTAATTATCAATTCATGGTTTTAAGCATTTGATACATTTTCGACCCGTTATGTTTTTTAACTAAGCTTTTCAATATCTTAGCTTTTCAATATCGATGAACATGTTCATGTACAAAGTAATAAAAAAAAATTGTTTTTTGCACTTCGATGATTTTGACTCTTAAAAGATCAATAGTTGTGAGCAATTGTGGAGCTCATAAAACATAATGGGTATCATGTACAGTAATTAGTAACTCAAAGAAGACTTGAGTGTCTGTCAATCTGTGAGTGTGTGTGTTTTGAGGTACATATGGCATATATGTTGAGAGAGCTGGATCTCATCTTTGTAAAGACCAAGTTATTCAGTTTTTTGCCAGTCAGATTCGTTTAGACACAATTGATGGGTTAGGCGGTTTGGATATCAAGTCAAATAGGCCGGGTTGGGTTGACCCATATACACTTTTTCATTTAAAAATAGTAGGTGATTAATGCATTAAGTAATACAACAAAACAAATTATTACATCAATGTTCTTTATAGCAAATTGAAGTAGAACGTTTGTTCGCATTTAAATACATGTTGTGTGACTTTCGACGCGCGGTATCGTTTTTAAGATATTTTTTTCTAAATTCAACCCATTTGAGATAGAAATAACACAGATTGACATGTTCATGACTATACGGATTGAAACCAATACCTCTAAAAGTCATAACAAGAATCATCTGACAGTAATTAATTGCATGTTTTAGGTGGCTCCATCTAAAAAGGTGAAGAAAGTTTCTTTTATAAAGTAATACCAAAGTCAGCTCAACAAGATATTGCAAAAAGATTTAGTGGCAAAAAACAAGCATATGGTTAATATTTTGATAAAATAACTAAATTTGATAAAAATATAGTAGTATTTAACATTGTAATAATGGCTTATGAGGATGCAATTTAGTAACATGTGATTTTGAAGAACATGATAGCAACGGTTGAGTGTCAACAATGTTGAGCTTCATTGCTCAAGTGTGTCTCAGTGTTGGGTACCCGAAATAAAATTGAATAACACCGCATTCATAGCAGTTAGAAAGAGCACAAATAACAGTTTGTTTAACGGTTTCCTTCAAAATTATTTTATATGTTCTTTTGATTATCGTTTTGCTCCAACAATCGACTTCCCCTATAGACGTGGGCCGTGCTTAGCACGGCCATAGACCCTCTAGTGTACATATATATAGAAAGAGAACTTGAATTTGTCTTATTATTAAATTTTAACTAAAAGCTTAATTTATTAAAATATACTTCCTCCATATTAAAATAAGTGAATCATTTATTTTTTTCGGGGAGTATTAAAATAAGTGAACCACTTTAATAATTTACCTTAATTGGTAAGTTTTTATATTTAAAATTATTCATGTATCCTTAATTATTCCTTTGTAAACATCATTAAAGGTGTGGGGCCCATATATTTTTGTCATGTTCCTATAAAAAGCAACAAAATAGTACTGAGTCCATCTATTCTAATTAACTCATTTAATTTCACTAATCTTTTATTACCTTATTTTGCCTCAAAAAATATGAACTTCAAAATAATTCACTTATTTTGATACAGAGGAAGTATACGTTAATTATTATTAGTTGAAGTGAATAAAAATATTTAATAGAAGATTATATTAATAAATTATGTATTTTAAGTTAAGCAATAAATATTTAGTGTGTAATCATAATTCTTTGTAGGAAAATATCGGGTAGAACCAAAGGGCCTTCGGACTAGCGGTATGGTGTATGACTCTCAATCTTGAGGTCTGGAGTTCGAGTCTCGCATAAATATATATATGTGATAATTAGGAGTAGAGATTTGTGAAAAGTAATAAAAAAAATAAAAATACATTTGTAGAGCACGTGAGGGGCATGTCAATGTCTATCGCTAGCATGGTGCCTCGATAATATCGTATCCAAAGGGGCCACTGAAACAGTATATACATACTATATTTAAATGTACATATATATCATCTCCTTGATCAATTTCATCATCCAAGTGAAAAAATCTCACAGTTGACCCTACACACGCTCCATTTTACCAAATTTTATATTTCTCCTCTGTTCTTGATCAATTTACAGATCGGCATCGGTGATAATTTGGTGAATTTCTGTTCACGATTCAACGGATACTTCGGTGAATTTATTGAAGGTATGTTGCCTCAGCCCCTTTCGTATTGGGTTTATGTCATGATTTGAGTGATTGAATATGTGTTTATGGTCTAATTAATTGAGCTGTTATATATTTAATTTGCAGTTGGGTTATTCTTTTTACTAAAAGTTCATCAATTAAGGCTTTAAATGTTTTAGTCATTTACAATTACTCTATTTGCGGTAAAATGTTTATGTACTTTTAAACGGTTTTCTTGACCATGTTACTAAGTTTTACAACTTCTTAGATACAAAATAAAATATAATGGTAAGAGCACTTGAAACAAGGGAACATTCAGAGTTCGGTTTAGTTGTGTACGTTACAAGCAAATCTCGGCCGGGAGCTTATTATAAACATGAATAACTTTTAGACAAAAAAAAGTTAACAAAATCATGATCTCAGATGAAAGAGGTGGTCCGAGGCAATTATTCGATTTTTAGATTTTTTTTTTCTTTTTGACTTTAAAAAGACTTCACTTTCCATTTAAAGTTGACTTGTGGGATGAATATGAAGCAGATGATGGATTTTTCGATCTCTGTATTGGATGATATTATGTTATGTTTGGTGAATGAATATAACCTTAAGTGCTTAAATATGATACTTTTTTGGATATAGCGTTAACTATGACTTTTTAAACTTGATATTTGGGTTATATAATACTTATGTTGTTTTTTATGAGTTATATACTTCCTCCTTATCAAAATAAGTGACACAAATTGACTTACACGTTTTTTAAGGTAAAAGATTAAAGTAAATGTTAAAATAGATTAAAGTACATAGTTAGTGGAGAATGTGTCCCATTTTTCTTGAATAAAGTGATATTATTGAGTTTTAAATGTAAAAGTAAGGGTATAAATATAATTTCACTTTATTAAAGTGGATAGTTAGTGAGTATGGGTCCCTCTATTTTTACTAAATAAGAAAAGTTTTCAAGGTGTGTCACTTATTTTGATACACCCCAAAATGGAATGTGTGTCACTTATTTTGATACGGAGGAAGTATAATATTTCAGTTTTTTTTTTTTTTTTTGTTTTTCCGTTGATATTTTTTTATACTTCTTGTTGACAATTATATCTCTTATCACATTCATTGTACTCAAGATTTCGCTCTTATTAGATGAAATGAAAACTAAAGCAACAATTGTGGCACCAATTTCAAAACATGGATACTACGACATATTAAAACGTCTAGATGGTGCGACCCTAGCAACCGCATCGTGTGCTTGTTCATCATTTAATGAAATCTCAAAAGAAGAAAGATTATGGGAAGATGTTTGTTCTTCAATGTGGCCATCAACAAAAAGGGATGATGTGAAGATTTTAATTTCATCGACTGGCGGATTTAAAAAGTTTTATGCAGAGTGTTTCCCGCTTATTGTAAATAAAAATGTCCCCGAGTTTAGATGGGGCGATTACCCCGAGTTTTCAGAAGAATGGACAGAAGCTGAATATTATGGTGATTATGATGAATTTGAAAGCGTTTTGCCTGCTGATTTTGTGTCGATTGTGGATATTAGATATAAAGAAAAAACTATATGCTCCAAAGTTATTTGGGGCATACCGAATGCTAATGTTTATAATGGTTGGTTTTCTGATTGTCCATTTAGAATCGATCTTTTCAGTTATTCGGCTACAGATGATGATCATGCAGGTATTGTCTACTTCCATTTTGTTTATTGTAGATTCTGATACTCGTTTACTAGGGCAAATGTTGCGAAAACCGACTTTTGATGAATTCGCACGTCGTTGGACTTTATATATTTTGCATGAATTAATCATTCAACTTTTATACACCTAACACCAAAAAGGTCAATTTTTCTCATGAATTAATCATGCGAAAAAGGACCTATTTCTCATAAATAAAGTATAGGAACATTCTCACCAAAGTTTTCGAGTTAAAACCTTCTAAATCACTTTATAAAAAAAAAGTTACATTATTATTGTAAAAATATAATTAGATCATACAAACAAAAGCTTCACTCAACTAGTTTTGTCAAACATATACTTCCTCCGATTTAAAATAAGTGATACACTTTTCATATTTGGGTGTATCAAAATAAATGATACACTTTAAAAACTTACCTTATTTGGTAAAAAGTAATGGGACTCACACCCACTAACTATCTACTTTAATAAAGTAAAATGACATATTTACCCTTACTTTTACTTTTAAACATCATTAATCTCACTTTATTCAAAATTTGTGGGACCCGTTCCCCACTAAGCATCCAATTAATCTAATTTAATTACCATTATCATATTTTGCCTCAAAAATCGTGAAACCAACAATGTATCACTTATTTTAAATCGGAGGAAGTACCATATAACATACAAAAAATTAGATAAAAAGCGTTTATGGGTCAGCTCAACCCATTTGACCCGCAATCATTCTTTCTATTTGTGTAGGTGAAGTTACTCTTAGTGTATCCGATGGTCTACCACCCGTAACCTCAATTGAACACGAGAGAAAAGAAGGTAAGCTTTGGGAAGAGCTTCGTGATGGGATCAAACTCAGTTGGATAATCGTAAACTCAAAAGTCAAACAAGCCGCCAATTTATCAAGTTGGTGTGCGCTCGATGGTCAACGACATTGGCCCACAAACAAAGATTTCTTGTTACAATTTGGGTCCATTGTTCCTGCCAAAGACATTCTTCCTTGTCAAGTGGTCAAATGCATCATAACCATGAAGTTTCGGGTGGCCCACATTGAGGGCAGTGGGACCCACACGACCCTTGACTTGACCGAACTTTGTATGCAATTAGGAGATATGGAAGGTGCACATGTTAATGGAAGGAATAGCTTGTTTGTGCTTAAAGAGGCGTTAGGGTGCGATAGGAGTAAGGATTACGGGTTGGTGGTTGAGTCGTGTAGATTGTACTCGAAAGTACAAAGTGAGATTAAAGAAGACAAGATTCGATATGAGAATAGGTTAGATAGTCTTTATATTTTAGGTGGTATCACAGCTTTTGTATCGTTGTGTTACTATTTTTTGTAATTTTGTTGGGCATACTCTTTTTTTGTATCCAACTTTGATTTTGTTACTTGTTTCAGTCACCTTGTTAGGTTTTCTTTTAGGTTGAAAATACATTTACCATTTCTCGTCCTACGTTTTATTTGTATGTTATAGTGCAATGACTTTAGAGGAGAGAGTAACGGAACTAGTGATTGGTGAACAATAAGACTATAAATCTATAATGTTGTTAGAGTTGAGGCCCAGCTGCTTCTTTAGCTGTAAGAAGCCCAACTGTTCGAATAATTGGGCTTAGGCCTTTTACAAAAATTGTGCTAGTATCTAGCCCGAATTTGATCATTAGTTTCTATGGCACATCGAAACCGGATTATAATCTTGAACAGGTTTCAAAACCACTTTGGAACCGGATCGAGACTGATTTCACGTACAATGGATTGGCTTGACTCTTAGCGGATCGGTATCGGATCAATCTTCGGGAGGTAAAGCGGTTTCAAAACTGAATCGATGTTATCAAGTCATATTGTTTATAACAACGAGAATAATACATTGGAAACACTATGAAAATAAAATATAGATAAGTCATAAGAAAAACCTTTTCCAATCAGATCTAAAAAAAATTCAAAAGCTACAATTAGAGTTTTTTTTCTCTTTGCTACTCCCTCCGTCCTGAAAAAAATTTACTTCTCTTTAATTTTTTGTCACACAAACATGTTCACATTTTTTAAATTTAAAATTAACCTTATATTTAAATAAAATTAATACTAATAATCTCACCATTAATTACCTCCTATAAAAATATGTGAAAAATATTGAGAATTTTTTTTTTTTTGGCTAATGACGTACTATAAAACATGTTAGAAATAAAGCATAAACTACCCCCAAAGAATATCCATATTGTCACTTACCACCCCTCAATTATACACCCTCAACAGTCTATCGACAACATGTCTAAACATCAACGAATTCGACGCCATCATGCAAAATCATTGAAAGCTCGCCCAACCCACGATCAAAACACTAATTCATATTCAACGTCAATTTATTCTCCTAACAACAGGTATCTGTTAATCAGATCTCATTTCACAAATCATCTCTTTCACTACAGATTTAATTCTGTTCGATTTTCACGTTTTGTGATCTTAATTTTAGTTTCAATTCCTTCTCTTGTAGTGTTACGCTAAAATGTCAGGTGATTTAGCGGTGGGGACGGCCTTCTCCAGTCGCTGGAGTACCGTCAGGGTCGTAGTTGTCGGTGATCCTGACACCGGTAAATCAAGCTTAATAGCGGCAGCTGCCACCGATTCTTTTCCAGAAACCGTTCCACCTGTTCTTCCTCCGACTATTCTTCCGCCGGACTATTTTCCCGATAACATTCCGGTCACAATCATTGATACTCCATCTAGGTTCAAATTGATCTGCATTTGTCTTCAATTTATTTAATCGATTAGATTCTGATTGTCAGTGATTTGGTTAATTTGTTAATGTAGTTTGGAAGGTAAAGCTACGGTGGAAAAGGAATTAAAGCTCGCAGATGCAGTAGTTTTAACCTATGCTTGTGATCAATCTGAAACACTCATTCGTCTTCAGAATTTCTGGCTTCCTGAAATTCGGCGCCTAAAGGTTCTTAATCCGTTCATATTTACCAATTTATGTAGAAATCAGATTGTCTGACTTTTGCATTTTCACATATAGGTAAAGGGACCAGTGATTGTGGTTGGATGCATGTTAGATTTGCGTGATGAACACTACCCTATTAATCTAGAGCTGATGATGGGTCCAATAATGCAAGAATTTAGGGAGATTGAGACCTGTATAGAGTGTTCTGCAGCTAACCTTGTCCAGGTATGTCATTATGCTCAACATTGATTTCTATGTTAAGAGGTCACAATTTGCACAATAAACCAATGAATTGCTGATCTGTTCTGTAAAAGATGAATATATTACTATATTAGTGCAATTATCATCTCTTGCAGTTAACAGAGAATTAGTTAATTTGATAATTATTTGTAGGTAGCTGAGGTCTTTTATTATGCTCAAAAAGCAGTTCTTCATCCAACAGCCCCCTTGTTTGATCAAGAAACTCAAACTCTTAAACCTCGCTGCATAAGAGCATTTAAAAGGATATTCACTCTTTGTGATCGTGATATGGATTGTGCCCTAAACGATACCGAATTAAACGAATTTCAGGTAAATTTCAGTACAATTATCTCTCATAATCTGTATTCTAAAATATCGTTTACCTTTTTCCTCTATATTTTTTTAATTCAGGTCAAGTGTTTCAATGCTCCACTTCAACCTTCTGAAATAGAGGATGTTAAACGAGTAGTAAGAGAAAAAGTACACGATGGGGTCAACAGTTTTGGGTTGACTTTAAAAGGATTTTTATATCTTCATGCTCTTTTCATTCAAAAAGGCCGACTTGAGACAACATGGACCGTTTTACGTGAATTTGGTTATAATGAAGACCTTGAACTCCAGAAAGTCAACCTTCCTGTTCTATCTGAAATGGCTCCTGATCAGGTCATGCTCTTATAACTTCAATTATAACATTTGATTTTGGTACCATTTATAAAATAACGTTTTAAACATGTTAATTTTTTAATGATTTTGTTATTGTAGAGTGTTGAATTGACAACTGAAGCTGTGGACTTCTTGAAAGGGATTTTCAGTTTGTTTGATTCTAATAAGGTAATTACCTAAATTGAACGAAATATTGTTAAACTGTTAACCGTTGCATTTTCTAGGATGGAGCTCTACAAGATTCTGAGATTGATGATATGTTTTCAACTGCACCAGAAAGGTGGGTTAGTTTGTCTTCATTAATTATTTATTTATTTAACTATATTTCAAATTTATTATTTTTCCAATTCAGTCCTTGGGACGAACCTCCTTACAAGGATTCGGTTAAGAGAACTGAACAAGGGGATCTAGAACTTTCCGGATTTCTCTCTCTGGTGCGTGTTATTATTCTACTTTGCATTAAAAGAAAACTTAATTAAATCGTGTCATTAAATATAAAAATGAAAAAATACTCCTTACAATTGCAGTGGACCCTAATGACATTCCTTGATCCACATCAAAGTTTGGCTTATTTAATATACGTTGGGTATAACAATGATCCCACAACAGCCATACGAGTTACCAGAAAAAAATCCTTAAATTTCAAGAAACAACGTTCAGACAGAAACGTTTTCCAGTGTTTCGTTTTTGGACCCAAAAAAGCTGGAAAAACTGCATTGTTGAATTCATTTGTTGAAAGGTATGTCGTGTCTCCTTAATTTCATCATCTTTAATAATAAAAAAAATATTTCATAAACTTTACAATTTTGTAAAACGTGCTCTTAATTTGCTCGCAGGCCTTTCCAAACCAAAAACGATAAATGTTATTATGCAGTCAATACCGTTGACCAACTTCGTGTGAGTGTTTGCCCGAAACATTTACCAAACTATATTTTTTTTTTTTTAAACTTATTTAACTATATAATGTTTCATAATTAGGGGAATAAGAAGACACTTATATTGCATGAATTTAAAGAATATTATGTTAAACATTTACTATCAAGTAAGGAAGCATTAGCTGCATGTGATGTAGCAATTTTTGTTTACGACACGTGAGTTTCATGGAATATGTTTTCATTACTCTTATTTCAATATTATTTATAATAATTTATATTATTATTATTATTATTATTTGTACAGTTCGGATGAATATTCTTTAAAAAGATCATCAGAATTACTAATGGAAGTAGCTAGGGCAGGTGAAAATAATGGGTATGGTGTACCTTGTCGCCTTATTGCTGCTAAAAATGATTTGAATTCATATCCAAATGCAGTCAAAGATTCTGAGATGGTATTAGTAATTTAATTTAATTTAATCTTTTTAAATTTCTTAATATAAAAATAACACATAATTAACCTTTTTTTGTTATAGGTTTGTGAGGCTATGAAAATAGATGCACCAATTCGTATCAGCGTGAAAGAAAACGATATGAATAATGTTTTTGGGATAATTATTAATGCAGCAGAACAATGTCATTTAAATATTCCCGAAACTGAATACGGGAGGAATAGAAAACATTACCAGCAGCTTCTTAACCGTTCTATCGTTATTGCATCTGGTATGCAAAAAAGTAAAATTGTTTTCCTTTTGTTATGTATTACATTTATAATACATTAATTATTAAAAATTTACAGTTGGAGCTGCTGTTGCTGTAATTGCATGTGCAGCATACCGAGCTTATGCTAGTAGGAAGGCTAGTTCTGCCAATTAGCTTGCTGCATCATTGGAGTCAAAATAAGCAGTTTGTTAATCTCCATTATTTACACTTTTAACTGCCAAGTGTAGAAAAAAATAGTTTCCACTTTTAATGATCCGATGATTCTTTAACTCCATTAATCTTTAGAATTAACGATAAACAATTATTTCTTTCTTTCAGTTTTTAATCCTAGAACTTTTGCATTGTGCCATTTTGAATACTATCTAACTTGTCATAATGTTGATCAAATAATATTATACAATTTTGTATAATTTGATCAAACAGTTTTATACAATTTTGTATAATTTTTAATATAAATTAAAGAAAATGTCCCATTGGTATTTTGAATTCTGTGTTTGTGCCTAAATTTTGTTTTTTGTTTTTGTTGTCTCTGGTCCACATTGTTCCTTTATTTTGCCCATTTCACCTAAATTGACTAAAATACCCTTATTTTTAATTTAACTCATTTTTTAGTTTTTTTTTTTTTTCCTTTTTTCGGGAGTCGATGGAGAAGATAATGTTAGTAAACGAACTGATTCTTATGGAGATAAAACCTCCTTTTTGCACAAAACATAGCCTAAATAAGGAAAGTACATACTGTGTATTTAACCCTCATAGAAGAATAAAACCTATTCTACAAAAGATTCTATAATAAACACCAAACTAATTATTTATAGAGAAATTAAAGTTTGAGGAGGATACAGTCTTTTTGGTCAACTCAAGCTTACCGTTTGTCCAATACCAAAATTTACACGTATTTTTGTGAACCCGTTTTGACTCAATACCAAACCCGCCCATTGTCACGCTCAATATAGCATGTTTAGTAAAAAGTGATAAAGATTAAAGAACAACTAATGGGACAACACAATGTTCCTAACTCTAAAGATGAGTGGATGTATAATGTGGTTTACACCCTGTTTGTTATTCATTAAAAAATGCTTACTTTTGTGTTTCATGTCTTTCTGTCTAGTTCAAATATTTAGCAACAAAAATAGAAACAATACCAATTACACTCCTGTTTCATTCATGATTCTGATTCTTCTTATCATAACATAAATGATCAATGAACGTTCAACCACTTTCAATCGACCTTTTTCTCACTGAAATATCCAATGTCGCAAATCGATCATCCCATGGCCGGCCCCTCAGGTCCTGTGCAATTTACCAAAAATTCCCTAGATTCTAAAATTCTAATCAATAAAATTCTAATTTGTATTTAACAAGTACATCATCTCTGTCTATCTCTCAATGGTGCATCTTATTTTAATTGGCCCAAAAATCATCCACCCCTTTCATTTTTCAATTATTATTCACTTTTTATTACAATAAAATTATTATTCCAGGGATAAAAGAAGATCTTTACAATAAGATGGTGGATTTAAAATTTGAAAGTTAAATTATATAAAACTGTTTGTTTTACAGAGTAGACAAACGTTTGATTGTTTGTAATTTTACAATTATACTTTTCAAAATATTAAAATTTGAAAATTTAAAATTAAAGCTAGAAGGAATATCTTCTTGATTCTAATTTGGTCACCATCTTAAAGAAGAAACCTTTTTGGAAAATTTGATATTCTGAAAGATTTCCTAATTCTCAAATATCTTGTACGTGATTAATGTTTACGAGCGATTAAACATGTATGACAACTATAAATATTTTAGTTTGCCAATTAAGCAATGTTTTAAAAATCGGTTTTTAGATTGAATCGACCAATGTTTTAATTACGGTTGTTTTTGCCAAACCAGTTTAGCTGGCTAGTTGAAAGCGATGACAATATTGTTGTATATTTTTTCATGTAGTAACTATATACATGATGTACAAATGTAAAAAAATAAAAGAACATGAAAATGTACAATATAAATACCATAAAATTCTATTTCAAAACCTATTTTTCAAGTAAATTTATTATTTCTTTTACTTCCAAAACATATATAAAAAAGATACATGTCTATTTTTTTTTTTAGAAAAATAATGTTTCCGTCTTAACCGGGTTTTTATGTCAAATCTAAATGGTTCCGACTGAACTATAAGTATCTATCTAATGGCCTCATTCAAACCAACTAGCTTACCATTTCCCGATTCTACCACTTCAACTAGATTTTCCACCCCACTTTCTACAGATCTACACTAGCATTGTCAAACAACGGTGGAATCATGTGGAATCTACTAACTCTATTTTCTAATCTCATCATCCGATTTGTACACTTTGTATTTAATA
Organism: Calendula officinalis; assembly: GCA_963853835.1. Lineage (NCBI taxonomy): Eukaryota > Viridiplantae > Streptophyta > Magnoliopsida > Asterales > Asteraceae > Calendula > Calendula officinalis. The sequence continues at coordinate 82,871,235 of OY970820.1, read as the reverse complement.
GTAAAATTTAATAAGTAATATCATTTTGCATTTATACATCTATAGACAAGACCTTTTGAAGATTTGAAGTAAAAGTTTCATTATGTTGAAAAATAGCATATTGGATTTGCAAAATCACAAATCAGGGTAAATTGGTAAGAGTAAGGGGGCCCATTTTGATTTTGTTGTATAAATCCATCTCACCCATCACAATGAAATGTACAACATGAAAAGTAAAATAAGTCATGACTTTTTTTCAAATTTTCTTTTATAACGGTAACGTAACAAAATATATGTATATAAAAGAATCGCATATATGTTGAATTGGAACATGACTAGTCCAACCTAGACCCACAAAATGGCTCGGACCATGGTTCGATCACTTTATTTATGCGTAGACCGTAGTTGGGTTGGGTGCCATTCTGATCCACTCAAGACCTTATGTGGTGCAATTGTGAGCAAGTATTATACTTGGCTTAGGCTAATTCTTATCTCCAGCATGACGTCACCTTCTTGAATAACAAGCTACAAAAGAATTGGTCCATGCAAAAGCTAATTTATGCATCGATTGGTATGTACCTCTGCCTTAACAGATGAGGAATTACTCAATCTTTTACTTGATTTGATTCTTTTTTTTTTTTAAACGGATTAAGGATTTATATTTATCAAAGATCAATGGTCGTTATCAGGAAAATTATCAAAGGTACACAAAATCTTGGGGTGCAAGTGAAGTTCTTAATTGGAGTTTTCTTCAATATCAAATCGTAACCAAATCATATGTATAAAAAAATCATATGAATAGGAAAATTTTCAGGGTGGACATATGTCTACCTTGCCCACCCCTTTAATATCGCCATTGAGGGTATGTGAGATGGATTTTCAAGTTGAAGTTGTAGATATGAGTTGTAACGGTCAAGTGTGTAGAAGTGGTAGTTAAAAGCGGTGTGTTGGCGGGAAGTTAAATAAATAAAAAGAAAATCAAAATCAAAAGCATTAAGCTTGTTTCTGAAAACTACTTCGAGTAGCTTATTTTTATTTAAAAAAATTAATTTTAATTTTAATTTTAATTTTTTTAAATAAAACTACTTCGAGTAGCTTATTTTTATTTAAAAAAATTAAAATTAAACCTCTATCATTCAAACAAAAACTTTTTCAAAAAAAACTTATATCGAGTAGTTTAATTTTAATTTTTTTAAATAAAACTACTTCGAGTAGCTTATTTTTATTTAAAAAAATTAAAATTAAACCTCTATCATTCAAACAAAAACTTTTTCAAAAAAAACTTATATTTTTAGATGTTAAAAGTTATAACTTTTAAAACTTCTAGAATCTGTGTGTCAAAAACACAAAATAATTATTGATGATTAGTTGATTACGCATGATGCATGACAATATAAGGTCGATACTTGTTAGTGGTTTATGTTCCCTTTTCATCTTCCATATGAGTATTTGCTTTTAAGTTTTTTTTTTTTCTTTTTCAATTTGATGTTTAGGGAGGTAAGATAACAACAATGATATATAATCCAGTAAAACATGACACTTGTGTTTCCCTATTTTTGTGAAAATTCAAATGCTTCTTTCGTCTTCGTCAGTTCGTGATAGTATATAGGATGGTTAAAAACAAATCGTTTAACAATAAGACTTGAAAAGCAATTTAACCATCTATTGTCGTAAAAGTATTTTTGGTTTTGAAAAGTAAGAAGCCTCTGACTTTTTCAAACTTCCTTTTTTTAAACTTTTCCAAAAGTTGTGTATTATTTATCCAAAGACTTTTTTAACTTACTGAGAAGTCAATAAGTTATTTTGTAAATTATTCCCAAACACATGCTATATTAATGATGTTTTTTAACTTGCTAAGGGAGGCAAATTGTAATTTGATAGAAGTAGAAGGAGTGTGAATAAAAACACTTCGCATTAGTTTAGTTCGCATCTTAATGATGATTTTGCATGTTCATGCACTCATGCTATCTATCACCTCAACCACTGACCAAAAGTTCATACTCCCTCCGTACTAAATTTATTATCCACTAGGTAAAAGACACAGTTTTAAGAAATTATAATTATTACATTATTCACCAATACAATTTCATATTTATCCACTTATAACTCATATAATTGATTGTAATTTAAAATTGACAATCATTTTATGACAAACTAAAATAATAAAGTAGACAACGAAAATGAGACAGAGAGAGTACGTTCAAATTTTGAAATTAAGATATGAAATATTTATTTAATATATAATTAAACTGTCACCTACATATAATGTGTTCTTTCTGCATTATATATATAACTGATTTATCGCATGTTAGATGTTCTAACAAGTAACAAGCGTATGGGTTACACAATATGAATACATAAATATAAGAGAGAATATCAAGCAAAAGATACCAATTCTATTATAATTATTCTTTTGATGATTGAAATGATAACTCAAAACAACTCTAATACATACTGTATTCCCGAATTTTAATTTAGAGAAAATAAAAGAAACCCAGAATAATGATATTATTTTTATCGTGTTTAACTAAACGATAACTCGAAACAAACTCTTAAGTTTCACATTAATTTGTTCCCATTCCCGCCATATTTGCAATTGGTTAACTCAAAATCAGTCGCTTTTTCAAACAAATTTTGCAACTTCGGTAGACGTTCAGGATTACACTTTTAACCCGAACTTTGCTTTTATTTCCATCCAATATCTCCGACGACCAGCCGACATTTCCCTCCCCACATCACCATCACAACACTTTTCTTGGGTACCTGGACTTTTCATTTTAACCCTTTCGGTTTCAACATCAACAGAATAGTCCTTCAACAAACAAAGCTTGAGTCTCCTATTTGTACGTTCTGCTTCAAATTTAGTGCCACAATCAGAAACACTCACTGCTTCTATGACCAACCTTCCAGCTTCCCTGTGGGGCCTCACTTTCACAATACAATCTGACCCACTAATCGAAGTCAGCGGTGGTGGAAAGCCGCCGCCTCTACGGTGGCTCAGCATTTTCCGGTCAACATTATTAGCTTTTGACCTTTGTAAACCCAGAAACCTCTTTCTCTCCTCCCAGTTAATATCATCACTACTTTCACACCCAGTTTCAGTCCCCAAACTCTCCGTACACATTTCTAAGCTCGTGGTACTCAATGCAGAAGCAGAACGCTTCACCATTGGATGGACATAAATTTCCTCACTTTTAACATGATTTGGAGATGGGTTTTCAAGAACATTAAAGAAACTCAACCCCTGCTTGTTCTTGTTAACGGTCTCACCATTGTTAAATTTTGGTTCTTGAATCAATTGGGTAGGCTTTGAAGACAATTGTTCGAGGCATGTTTGCAAACCTTGACACACAACTGAGGCCATAATAATCGCAAGGTTGAGAATAAAGAAAAACAGATGAAAAACAGAGTGGGCTTGTGTGTTTTGAATCTTTATGATTGAATAGCAACGAGAAAACATGAGAAGAGAAGCGAAGGAGTTGGTGTGCATTTATAGAAGATTGCAAGAGAGGAATCTTTATTTTAAAGAGATGCCACCAGAATTTATTCAAATATTTTCGAATAATTAAATTCGATTATCGTTAAGCAAAAACAACCATCAGGTTGTATACTGTTTTTTTTCTGTAACCTTGGGAAGTAATCGAATATGTAATCTTTAGGACTTCATTTAGAATAGTCTTAGCGTAGACTAGTATCAAATGATAGTATATCATATACGAATGTTAATTCGTCAATTTGTGTTTATTCTTGTCAGGATCGAATAACTCAATCAAGTTATTAGAAACTCAGATCTACTAACACAAGAAGTTACAGCGGATTAACACTTATGTTATTAGATTAAGAACAATGTAAACTGCAATTGAATAAGAATAAAACGAAGAACACAGTTTATCACAAAAAGCTTCAATGTATTAATTCGTTCGATCAATACATGTATGTTTACAATTCATAAGGAACTATATATAATAGTCCTTGAAGCCTAAATTATTAACCTAGTTATTCTAGCAATCGATTACAATTGAATTACATAAAGATTTACATTCCATAACTAACTCTACTAGAATCTCGGACTTGATCTGTTTCAGATACGCTCATCAGTAGTAAATCAGATCATCAGTAGTATTTGCCTTTAGCAGTAGTAACTTCGAGATCAGTAGTAACTTGCATTCTTCAGTAGTAATTCAATTTTCAGTAGTAGATCGTTTATGTTCCAACAATTTCATGATCATTAAATAAGTAGAGCTTAAAAAAAAGCTCCAAATGTAGTAGTTCAACAATTTAAAGTTCATCCAAAATTGTATCAAGCATTTATTACCTCCAAACTAGCTTTGTTCATAAAATTTTGGATTATTCTTTTGGTAATTTTGATTTTGCAAATACTGATATATATATTTGTTGGTTATAAAAGTTTAAGAATTGTGTCGTTCGATATATATATGATGCCAATTAGGGTAGATTCTGGGTATGAGCCATGAAGAATAACGAAATTAAGGATTCCATTTAAAAATGATGATATATATGCATAAGCATAAGTCTACTTAGATCAAGATATAAGTTCAACGAAATATTATAAAGGGCGGACTAAAAGGTTCAAAAGAAAGAAAAAACGGACATATAACTTGAGTCAGGCATCATTTTAATTTGTCGGAAAAATTTAGTATTTAAAAAAGGTTATTTTAGGATTCTTTTTTTAAGAATTTATTCAGGTCCCAAAAATTGTTTGAACTGACCCTGATGCCATTTTACCGACCAAAACTTTGTACATGAAAAACCAATTTTTACACATCACCTAATTCTTCTGAAATGCACATTAGATGTGTTTGTATGACTATGTATTTTGTATGTGAGAAAGATTTGAAAGTTCTTCTCATTAAAAGTGTAAACTCTGGTTTAAAATGTGCTACATGTGTATTTCATGAAACGTATGTATTTGAGTTTCGCAACGGGTATGTAGAGATAAACAATATATATATTTATAACTACATTTTATAAATATTTTTAAAAATATGTATATATTTATGCACTATAGATGAATATTGGCATTTTTCAAAGGAAAATGTTATGATAGGTAATATTACTTTTTTCATTTCTTCTTATATTTAATAAATCTCATAATACATAAATACGACTAATAACCCAAAAACGGGTAAGATTATTTAAATAATAGATTGTGATGAATTATGCAAATAAGAAACTTTATATTGATTGGTTACAAATAAAAGTAGTATAATTATATTTGAGATAGACCAAAATAGTGTGAGTCTCTTTTAGTTACGCCACTCCGTATGCAAAAGTGAGCCAAAATGGACAAATCATTGGGATATCGGCCCCCTGTGCTGTTGTCGCCCCTTGGTGCTCTTGGGGAAAAACTTTTATCAGCACTTTCAATCCTCCTCAAATATTTGTGCCTTTTTAAACTCCATTTCCCATAAGTGTATTATTTTATATTAAAACTAACTTAAAAGTAGATTTATTATTAGGGAACTGATGCATCCAGCATGACATCGATGCTATATGTTATAATATAATAAGTTGACAATTGGATTGATGGTTACAAGAAATGGTTTAAAAATGGATTTTTGCTTTAGATAAGTCAATGTCCTGTGGTTGAATCACTCGGAACAGAATAGTCGGCCGGTTGAACTGGATGAAAATATTGTTGCGTATTTTTTATGCAATAATTATGTAGATGATGTAAAAAGGTTAAAAAACTAGAAAAATAAAAATTATAAAATAGAAATTTTTCCAAAACCTATTTTTCAAGGAAATTTATCATTTTTTAGTTCTAAATTTATACTTCCTCCGATTCAAAATAAGTTATACACTTTGGGTTTCACGATTTTTTAAGACAAAAGATAATAATGATGATTAAATTAGATTAATTCATGTCTATTTTATTTATCTATTGTTTCAGTAAACTGGATTTTTCGGTTCGACCAAACTATAACCATTGGTCTAATGAGATTATTCCGACCGACTACCTTCTGGTTTTCATATTTACCGGTCGGTTCAATCGAGATTTTAGAACACTTGCTACAAACTGATGACCAGTCTAAATAAGAATGTATCAGTGTGTTACACTTCAATTAGTTGTTTTTTCTCTACAACATAACAAAAGGTCGAGTGTTGTTGAATCAATCATTTCCCGCAATGGTATTAGAAAAGTATAATCAAGTAGACAAATAATATGGTAATTTAAAATTAGTGTCGCCCACTTCGAACCACCTCAAAGTAGATTCTGTCTTTGTTTCATAGATAAAAGATCGAATGTTTATTTTGGTGCTAACTATTAATATTTAGACATCACTGGGGTCTGGGGTATCGGCCCCTTGGCCCTCCTTAAGACCAATGGTTTTGAACAAAATTTAAAGTTACTTTTTTAACACAAAATCAATGAAAGGTTCACTTAAAAAAACAGGTCATTTCGTAAGAATTAGGTGTTGTTTTGATAAGCATCTTAATGATTCAATTAAGATGACGTCTCTGAATAAAAAAATTGAATATGTTCTGCCTCTTAATCGGACATATGTAAGAGGAAGTCTGAATCATTCATATCCCTGTATCATTCATATATTAATCATTAATATACTATCAAACATGACCTAGACGAGTGTCCCCCCCCCCCCCCCCCCCCCCCCCCCCCCGAGCCCCATGTCCAACACATCCCCCTCAACGGATCTCTCACCCCCTCTTTTTTTTTTTTTTTTTTTTTTTTAAATTACGGAAATTTAAATATGTTAATATTAAAAAATCAAGAACTAAAATTACATTAAACTGACGAGAAATAAGAATTATGAGAAATTAAATGACAGAAATCAAGAAAGTCGATATTTGTTTTGGATCCTTTCTTTCTTCAACTCGAACAATGCTTTATCTTCCTCCGACATATGTGTAGCGTTAATCCAGAGAATTTTCACGCCTTGTATTTCGTTCTTTCTTTTGCATGCTCCTTTTCTTATAGCTTATTCTTTCTCTAAATTTGATTTAACTATTTCCTTGAATTCCTCTTTTTTATAAACACTTCCCGACGTGTACGTTAACTTTTGGATCTTCGTGAACACTTACGGGTCGTTGGATCGCATCAGATCGAAATAGCTTGTTCGAGTCTTCACTACTTTCTTCTCTACATCTTTCCAAACGTCGCCTTCTACCGGGAATAACGGGCTCGGGAGCATACCATTTCGAGTGACATTTCGAAAATTTCCAAGCCTTTACATGATTGAATATTTTTAGCTCATTTTGTTTGAATTGTTCTAAAAAGAGTAAACACTCCCTCGTCGTTTTCACCAATAAGGCGTTGTTTGCGGTTGAAAATAGCAAGGAATTTTCTACAATCCCAGGTCATGGATGTCCACTTTCCGGTAATCATATCTTTGTTGCGGGGAAACAATGCATGTTGGTTGTACTCGTCAACAATTTTTTCCCATAATGTATTCAAATTTAGGTTACGACCACGATGTGGATCTTCGGCCAATGGTGATCCAACTTTCCGCCTAAAGCAATTCTTCATCTTGAGTCCAGTGTGCGCGTTTGATTCCGTCCGCCGGCTTGTCTTTGGCCCTCGCCTTTCCCTTTCCTTTTGCCTTTCTCGTTAGGGACGACGGTTCCTCCCGTTGTGTCTCTGGAATCACTTCATTTGATTGAGTAAATTGTTCGTTGGGGGTGGTTGAAGCATTTGTTGTTGTAGTTGCAAGAACGCTATTTGTTCTGGGTTTAGGGGTTGGTGAAACGGATTTATGAACACGTTGTACTAAAGGGTACGGTTTGGGTGGGAGTAGACGATTGTGGAGCCGAACTAATGTAGCTTTTTTTTTGGAAACGGCAAATGAAATAACGGAAGCCTACTCGCAATTTTTCAGCGAGCACCCCGAGTTCGAGCTCCGCATAAGCGGGCAAACCCAGCCCCCAAAGGGATTTCCAAGGAAAATTCCCCATATGTGCCCATATGAGGTATGAGTTAAATTACGCAAATGCAACGCTCCCAAAGGGATTCGAACTCACGACCTGCAGCCCACATGAGTATAAACCCAGTGCCTCAGACCAGCTAGGCTGGTCATCATTGGCCGAACTAATGTAGCTGATGACAGAATCATACTTCGAAAGCAATAATTTGATTTAAAAATCATTAATTATTTGGGTTAAACATTCTGAATGGTTTGAGTAGTTTGTGGGCGATTTGAGAGAGTAAATTTGTAATACTCCTTTTGTCTTATGGTCGTCCAACCAATCCCAAAATATGAAAATATCACCATTATATGTTAAAAAAAATATTAAATACATCCTTTATAACATTTATGATTTCATGCTCCTGTCTAATGGAATTTACATAAACATGACGATGTAATCACCAAAAATTAAATTGAGCTTTCAAATTACTTTAGTTAAAAATATAACCATGCGCCATATGCCATATGGCCATTTATTAGAAATTAGTATTAGCACAAGTTATCGGTTACTGATTATTGTCCATATTATTACTACTTCCTCCGATTCAAAATAAGTGATATACTTTCTTTTTTGGGGTGATTCAAAATAAGTGATACACTTTAAAAAGTTTCCTTATTTGACAAAAAAAATGGGACCCATACCCACTAACTATCTACTTTAACAAAGTAAAATGACCCCTTTACCCTTACTTTTTACTTTTAAACATCATTAACCTTACTTTATTCAAAAGGTGTGGGACTCGTTCTCCACTAACCATCCAATTAATCTAATTTAACCATCATTATAATCTTTTGCCTCAAAAACCGTGAAACCCCAAGTGTATCACTTATTTTGAATCGGAGGAAGTATAAATAGGTAATACTGAATTTGTTTAAATTAGGCATGGCAATATGAGAGGCGCATTCAAGTTTCAACTTAAAAATATAGAGTTGTATTCTAGGAAGTCTAAAGGATTTGTCTAGTCCTAAGGGACAAATCCTAACCATTGGATCAAGATGGACAAGATCAAATCCCCCACCTATAACCACCGGTGGCCGGCGGCGGCGAACGGCGGCCGGCGGTGGTGGTGGTGGCTGACAATGAAGGTGCTGGACTAATGGGGGTGGTGGTGGTGGTGGAATTGATGTATCGAAGCACATGTGCTTCACTAAATACAGCATATTACTTCGAAGCACAGTCACGAAGCACATGTGCTTCAAGTCACTAAAAACATGAGTTTCTAACACACACAAGGAAGCATACGAAGCACATGTGCTTGACGTTATGAAGCACATATGCTTCACTACACGGAAAAAAAAATCAAAACAAGTGACGAACACATCATTATGAAGCACATGTGCTTCATAAAGCCAAGCACATGTGCTTCATAAAGCCAATGCTTCATAAAGCCAAACACATGTGTTTTTATTCCTGAACACATGTAACTTACAAACAAGTCATTTGTGTTTGAATCACGAAACACATGTGCTTGACGTTATGAAGCACAGGTGCTTCACTACACGGAAAAAAAATCAAAACAAGTGACGAACACATCATTATGAAGCACATGTGCTTCATAAAGCTAAGCACATGTGCTTCATAAAGCTAAGCACATGTGCTTCATAAAGCTAAGCACATGTGTTTTTGTTCATGAACACATGTAACTTACAAGCAAGTCATTTGTGTTTGAATCACGAAGCACATGTGCTTGACGTTATGAAGCACATGTGCTTCACTACACGGAAAAAAAATCAAAACAAGTGACGAACACATCATTATGAAGCACATGTGCTTCATAAAGCCAATGCTTCATAAAGCCAAGCACATGTGTTTTTGTTCCTGAACACATGTAACTTACAAACAAGTCATTTGTGTTTGAATCACGAAGCACATGTGCTTGACGTTATGAAGCACATGTGCTTCACTACACGGAAAAAAAATCAAAACAAGTGACGAACACATCATTATAAAGCACATGTGCTTCATAAAGCCAAGCACATGTGCTTCATAAAGCTAAGCACATGTGTTTTTGTTCATGAACACATGTAATTTACAAGCAAGTCATTTGTGTTCGAATCACGAAGCACATGTGCTTGACGTTATGAAGCACATATGCTTCACTACACGAAAAAAAATCAAAACAAGTGACGAACACATCATTATGAAGCACATGTGCTTCATAAAGCCAAGCACATGTGCTTCATAAAGCCAAGCACATGTGTTTTTGTTCCTGAACACATGTAACTTACAAACAAGTCATTTGTGTTTGAATCACGAAGTACATGTGCTTAACGTTATAAAGCAAATGTGCTTCACTACACGGAAAAAAAATCAAAACAAGTCACGAAGCACATGTGCTTCCAGTCACGACTACCACCGCCACCGGCCACCTCCGGTCGCTGTCCGCCGCCGACCGCCGCCCATCGCCGCCGTCCACCGCCGGCCGCCGCCCATCGCCGCCGTCCGCCGGCGGCCGCCGTCTCCGGCCGCCGGAGAAGCACATGTGCTTATAGTGGTGGTGGTGGTTTTAAATCTTGATCTTGACCATTAATTTTTCTTGATCCAAAGGCTAATAAATATCCCTTAGGACTAGATAAAATTAATGGACTACCTTGAACATTTCACTAAAAATATATCAGCGAACATTGTGAAGTCAAGTAAAGTTCATGACAAAAAAAATATAACTAAAAAAACACGTGCCATAATATAAAAGCACGTGCCACCACTACCATATGCAATTAAAAGTAGCACAAACATAACAAAATTCGAATGCAGATACAAAACAAATCATGCATCCAAATCCATCCTTCTAAATCTGTTCTTAAAATAAACAAGCAAACACATAATTCATAACATTAATACTATAGAAAACCATACCTAAAATCTGACACGTCTACTCATCCTGCTTAATTTCAAGCCCCTTGAGTCGAGATTCCAGTTCATCATCCACGTCACCATCCTCATCAGCATCCTCGTCATCATATTCTTCGCCTTCAGGGTCATTATCCTCCAAAGACCCAAGCAAATCAGGCGAGTTTTTGAAAATTGATTTCACATCTTCAACTCCTTCATCAGACAAAAAGTTACCATTAATATTCAACAGCTTAAATCCTGGTTTACCAACAACAGTTTGGGCCAAAACCCTAGCTCCAGCCCGCCTAATCATGTTCTGACTCAAGTCAACTTCGGTCAACTGTGGGAAATCCTCTTCGAGTGCTTTAGCAATCACAATAGCACCTTCATCCTTCAATTCATTTTCAGATAGTATAATCTTGGTTAAAGATTCTTTTTTTGCAATTATGAGATCTGCTAAAGCAGTAGCTGCTTCAGAATTAATCTCGTTTCCGGAAACTTCTAGAACTTCTAGTGAACACGCGGAATCTTTTAATGCGTTTATAAGGGCTAAAGTTCCCTCATTTTCCAAATTCAAATAACTGAGATAAATCTCAGTTAAATTAGTAAACACAGATATAAATCGACTTAAAGCAATTCCAGCTTCAACTCCAAACATATTATCCCGAATATCGATTTTTTTCAAATTTTGACAGCTGGCAAGTGCTTCAGAAAGTGCAATTCCTCCTTCAGAATCAACACGAGTAGAAGAACACCTAAAATCCTCCAAATTCGGTGTTTTTTTCAGAAGTTTGGAAATTGCAATTGCACCTTCATCTCCAGTCATATTATTATGAAAATGAAGAATTTTTAATTTATCAGTTGAAGGAATCAACTCACAAACCGCTTTTGCAGCTTCTTCTGATATCCCATCATTAATTAAATATAATTCTTCAAGATTATTTTGGGATTTCAAAAGCTCGCCAAAAGCCCGAACACCTTTTTCACCTAACGCGTTATGTGAAAGATTTAAATACCTCAAATTAGCACCTGCAAGTGCTGATGAAAACATGCTCATAACCTGCAGTGCCTCGTCTTCGGGCCTGCCCGCAACAAAATCAGATAAGTCAACTTCAGTCAACTGACTTTTAATAGAAGTCAAAATCGGGACGACAACATTGGCTGCGTGCAGCCCGAAACTTCTGTTACTAAAACAGATTCTTGTATACTTGTTTCCAGCTTCTTGCAACGGTTTCAGTAACTCTTTAGCTTCATCAGCTTCAATAAAAGCCCGTTTCCCACCTGAGATATCAAAAAAGGTTTTTTGTTCTGAAATAATTGATTCAAAAACGGGCTCTTGTTCTTCTTTTGTTTTGGGACCTCTTTTAACTGCTTCAATCATGAGTGCACTTGATTCTTTAGCATAAAGTTGTACTGCAGAACCACCATCACCATCTGGTTCTTTTTCAAAGTGTTGGTTTGCAGTGTTGAAAGCTGCAGATTCGATTTGTTTTGCATCTTCTTCTGCTTCTTGTTTGGATAAAAGACCGTATTTTCTTGATAAAATTGATGGAGTAGTGAGGTTTGTTATTATGCGGTCAACGAGTACTTGTCTTGTGGTTTGACTTGGAGGCCATAGTTTGATTGAGTGCAAGTGAGCTCGTGCAGTTGGATCCATATCAGATACACTGTTCATGTATATTTAGTAAACGTAAAAGGATTTAAAAATTTATATAAAGCAAATCAACATGCAAAAGAAAGTGATAAACTGGACACAAACACACACAAAAAGAGATTACATCATTAAGATATATAGTTCTGACTTCTGACACAGATATATATCCTAAATCAATGGTATATATCAAGGATTCATGCTAAATAGCATACACATTTTTTAAACCCTAGCCATTTACAAGAATAAAACAACGCTGCCCAGAGTCCATAATTTGCTCATCGTTAGATCCTTCCATGTTCAATCACTGAGATTGAAAAAAGACCACCCTTCATAACTAAGTAACACGGTAGATTCAAACCCTAGCGACGTAATAAAAAAAAACTCAAAAAATCGTAACAGATTAATCGCAAGGAGTCTAAATTTATGTTAATAAAGGCAAAAATATTCTTATAAACTTCATCCGTACCAAGTAAAATTTATCAAAGCTATCACATATAATCTCGGAATCAACCGCTAAATTTGTCGCAGAAGTCGGTTAAGCAACTTATTTTAGGGGAAAATAACTAAATCGCATCTCGAACCAGTGATTTACTTCCTAACATCAAAAACCCTAGTTTTGTAGGAACCGATGCTTGAACTCATAACAGACCTTAGATAGAAGAGTATTAACGAGAACTGAAAAACAAGGAACGGCGGCAACTTACCGGTGGTTGATGTAACGGATGAAGTTCTCCGATTGGCGATTGGAAGGTTTTTGGTGTTTCGGGCGGAACAGTATATAAGAATGGGGGAGGAAAGTGTTGAGGAGGTTATGATTAGGGTATGTGCCTATGTGGGTAGGGCATCTACTTTAATTATTTCCCCCGGTGTTTTCAAAATTGATCCAAAATCAATTTCCCTCCCAATCTAAAAAACTACCACATATTTTTTGAAATTTTTTTTAAGGGTTAATATATTATCTTGTAGTTACCGTATTTTTTGAAAAAATTAAATTTGCTTTATTTAATTTTTAAGATAATTGTAGTTATGAAAATCTGTCATATAAGTCAATAACTACCGGATATTAATTTTAACCCGTGACAAAATAATAATATGACCGTTATTTTATATGTGTGGAAGATATTAAAAAAATATATAAATTAGATTTAATGCACTTTGGGTTACTGTCATTTTCAAAATATATTCTATTTGGTCCGTGTACTTTGAGAAAAAAATCTTAAAATAATAGTGGTAAATTGTCTACTGATAACAGGTTATAGATCACTGGGTTATGTCTTTAAAAAGTTCTGTATCTAATAATTACTGCTAGTATAACCAAAAATATAGAATGAATGAACTTAATTTTTACGAAAACTACTATAATCACAAATTGCATTAACCCAAATTTACAAATTATATATTTAAATTTGGAGCAAAGCTAAAATAAGGTTTAAAGACTACTGGAGTTACTAAAACTGATTTGAATGTGTTGTGAATTATTATTTGAAATTAGTTCTCCTCAAAGGTGAGTGACGGGTCACGGGTTCGATCTTTTCCCTAGATAAATATCTACCAGATAACCAAGGTGAGTTTCGGAAACAGTCACGACAATGGTTAGATCGCGTACATCACGAGCAAAACACGAATACCCGGGAGAGTCCGTTATAAATGGAATTAAAGATAAAAAATCATCACATAAAAAACAAACTAGATTCAGCAACAACGGAACAAACTGCCTTTCATCCATTTAATAAAATTGTAGAAAATGATAAACCGATTTATATTACATATAAACTACAAACACTAATAGCCCTTTTTGAGAACCAATTTACATTAAAGTTTTAACAAACTATCTGGTATAAACACACATGTCAGTCCTGATATTTGATGTAAATTTAAGATGTTATGTAACACGAGATTGAACAGATGGTCTCTCGAGTGCAATTGTACCTAATCGCCCTTTTCGAAAATCTGACAATACCCGAAAAGCTGCTTGATGTTCATCTCCATTGAACAACTGGACTGCAAGCTTGTGGACAAATCTGTTCATTAAGAAGAGAAAAAAATCATTACATCATTTATCTCAAAGAAAGTAGTTATTTTTTTATTTTTTTGAGAAATTTCAGATTTAATTTTAGTCTGTTTGACCACAAAAGTCAAAAGAGTGACGTACGTTTTACCACACCGGCCATCAGTGTTAATCTTGTAACGCTCCCAGAGAACATTGTTATCTACCACAAACAAGAACAGTAACGAATTGTTAAACAATGGGTAGAAAAAAGGTGCTCGGAAACTAAATTTAATTATTATATGTTTTTAAATATAGAAATTGAAAAGGAAAAAAAAGGTCATACTTGCTGCTGGAAGTCTTGAAAGCATTTGTACAAGAACACCTGCAACATCGGTAAAATTATAGGATCTCTCCCCAATATCATCGCATATTGCAAGCTTTATTGCTGCTGCTTGATCGCTCATTCTCATCGGGATTATTCCAGGTGAATCTAGTAATTCTAGATCACTTCCAAAACGAACCCACCTTTTTACCAACATTAAAAAAAAAAAGAATTAAATTACGCTAAAATAAATATGTAAAAATATTAAACACAGTAAAAAAGTAACTTACTTTAATACTCTTGTTACTCCTGGTCTTGGAGCTGCTGGACACATGCGACGTTTTAGTAAACGATTGATCAAAGAGGATTTACCAACATTTGGGTAACCAACTATTCCAGCTCGTACCTGTAATATTTATATTTACAATAAATTAATAACATTTATTTTCTTTTATAACATATTTTTATTTTGTGGTTATTGCTATAGATCTTTAATACTGAACTCGTAACGAAACATTAGGTTATTTCTCGTATTAAATTAAAATTTTATTTTCCTGTTAGCGGAAGATTAATTCTTTCCCTATTTGAACCTACTATTATTTATGCTTTCTTGGTTGCTCTTTTTAGAAAAAGTTCATTATTATTTTAAACAATAAGTATTTTTAGTAATTTAAAATAGTTACAAGAACAATTGATGTGCCAACTTCACATATTAATAGATTTAGTCATTGTAAAAAACTCAGCTTAACTTTACAAAACAGGTGAAGGTTGCGTTGATTTTTACCCAAAACACTTTTCGTCTAGAGTTTTTGTTTTCCTAATAAATTTAGTATGTCATATAGGATATCAAAAATATTATAATTTCAAATAATCTAAATTTTTGAATAAAATGATCTAGGAGGTTTTATGCATTTAAAACATCCATTTGAAGATGTGTACAAGTACAACTCACTGGGCGAGGAAGCAGGCCTCTAGCTCTCC
The DNA here is from genome assembly GCA_963853835.1 of Calendula officinalis. Taxonomy (NCBI): domain Eukaryota; kingdom Viridiplantae; phylum Streptophyta; class Magnoliopsida; order Asterales; family Asteraceae; genus Calendula; species Calendula officinalis. The sequence goes on along the minus strand of OY970820.1, from coordinate 82,855,530 downwards.
GTTTTATATTCACTTCTGCAGCTACTGATTTTGCTAATCTTCCTAACTTCATGGAACCCTGCATTTAATCATTAATAAAAGCCATTAATTATTAATATTTTGACATGTTTTTATTTAACAAAAGATAATAAATCGACAGAATACCATCCCAAGCTTCCCATTAGAGAAAATGACTTTGATTCCTTGTCTGCCATAATAATCAGCCCAAGCATTTCGATCTGCAGTTGATATCATATCTTCTCTATTCAATACCAAGATTCTCTTTCTATTACCAAGCCATGAATCCATCTGATTAGTCATGTATCATTAAAAATAAAAAAATTAATAGCTTTGAGGTTTGATATAATAAAAATAAAAAATTACCTGTGGATGACTTGTGGACATTGGAATCCTAGCATCTCTTACTTCTATGACAACATCCATCAATTTCAGCTGTACTTTTAGTTCTCTTTCTGTTTTTGCAATATGGCCTGGGTACCACTGACGAATGTAGAAAATAATATTTTAATTTGTAAAAAGCTTTTATGTTAATTTTCCCCAAAGTTAAATATGTAATGGGAAATCAGACCTTAAGAGTACCTGAACGGGCCGTAATGTCTTTGTCCAATGATAAAGATCAGTCTCAAGATCGTCCCAATCATACTCATCTTCAAAATGACCAATTGCATTGCTAGAAGTCACCTCACTGTTCCCACACCAACTTGCAGTTTTCCCACCAACAATCTGCAATAATTTCCATTATCTGCTTCCTTATGTACTACAGCTTGTTATTACGAAGCATGAGATCGGTTGGTTTTAGATGTTAAAAACAGGTTATTTGATTAAATTACAAAATGGATGGATTTCAGACATTTTTTATGAAGGATTCCAACTAGATTTAATGTAAAACAAGCACCACGAGCACAAATTATGAAACTGATGTCGAATTCCTAAGAAAATTGGTATAGATTTCGCATTTGTAACATTAAAAGTAAGTTATCACTCTAGTTATTGGTGCATGAGGTTGAGAGAACAAAACAAGGAAAAATTAAGCTCTATAAGCCTCTATTTATCTCAATCAACCCGATTGTTAAGCGTAATTATGCTTAACAGCTATTCTTATATGAATTACGTTTAATCGTTCCTTGATTTCCATCACAAAATCCTTAAAATCGCAATAATTTATAATATAGCTGACAAGTAGATCAAATTTCAGAAATTAAGGGACAACGGGTGTCAAAAAAAGAAGTTTCTAGATGCGTAGAGCCGACTTGCCTGAATAGTGGGTGGAGCCGAAGAAGGAGTGGCGGCACCGGCAGAAGCGGCTGCAAACACCGTTAACGGCGGTCTCCTTTGGTGTTGAAACACAGGTGCTGAGATTGAATGTTTGTTGTAAAATAGACCAGATACATTAATGGCCATTATGGCCGGTGACCGGCGGCGATTACAACCAGCTTGGGGTTTATCTTCTGGTGTGAGGACAGTTGATTCAACTACCGGTAATATCTTTTTTTAAGAGATGCTGTATTGTATACAAACTACAAAATATCTAACATTTTCTTCATACTTGTTCGAAAATGCTCTCTTTGTCCTATGGTTAACTATTGATATTTTTTTATTGGAAAATAAAAGGGTTTTGCTAATTACAGTCCTTAGAGCTGTCATTAACATGCATAAAAAACTTGTATATTGATTAAAAAAGTAATAATATTAAAATTCAGGGGTTATCTTTTGTGTATTTTGTCTTCTTAATGACAGCCCTAAGGGCTGTCATTAGCATTTTCCAAAATAATAATAACATTTTTTTAATTTATAACTTAATCATTAACAAAATCCTTATTATAGTTGTAAGGTCACTATATTAGGGTTTTTTTTTAAATATCTCTGTTTATAGCGTGTCCCTCTGAGTGCCGAATTCAACAACAGATTGTTTCTAAACATTTTCTTGATAAGGAAAACATTCAAAAGACATGTTTGGTGTCATTTTATTAGGTCTTTCTAGTATATCATGTTAGATATAAAATGATTCAATCATAATAAATTAGACATTTTTTTGTCTTTCTAATGTAACACGGGATTTTGTATTAATATATCATAGTCATTACACTTGGCTTTATTAACTTGTAAAAGACAGTCATCAATCCATGACAAAGGTGGAAGTGTTGCAATCTAACTAATACTATGATATTCTTTTGTTTTGTTTGTATAATCGTATAATATGATGTTCGAGTGTGTAGACATCAGCCTGGTAGGCAAATATCATAGCTAGAACCATAGAATGATCGTCTCGTTTAATCATTACATTATAGGTTTTCTTCTCATACAAACATACACGAAAATGGTCAGAACATATGTGGACTTGCATATAATTTGTCTTGTGTACGTGTTTGATTAAGAAAGATGAAACATATGTTTCCATCCATAAGCTAGTCATACTCCAGTTCATCAGGAGTAACTGGCCTTTTGAGCGGGATTATAGACTTCTTTTCTACATCTCGAGATAACGCTTTCCTCATATCTGGATACTCAAAATAATCATAATAAACATTTGTGCTGTGTGCGAAAATTTATAATTAATAATAAAAAACAAAAATAAAAGTAAAAAGATGGTTTGTGGATTAGAGACAGCTTACCTAACCCATCTTCTTCCCCAGAATAGTAACGTAATACACGTCTATAGATAACGTACTCAAGCTGCAAGAAACAGATCCAAATATTGATCAAAATACTTGCTATGTTACTAATATTAATCTTTCTTTAAGCTAAATGTGATTTTTATTTTTTCAACTCATTTACTTATAAATGAATGAATTTGTGTTATAACCTATCTTTGAATGAATTTGCATTACCTTTTCATACATCTTTATAGCTGGTGTATTTGATGCTCTTACAAAGAGGTCCACAAAGTAAGCCTTGTAACTGAACCAGTGATTAAAATAAATAAAAAAATAGAAATATATAGCAAACATATTCAGCTTAACATATAAATCTCAACTTACATCGTGTCACTTATGTCTTCAAGTAAGATCATTAGCTTCTTTGCTAATTGCTGCCTGCGGAATTCAGGAGCTACTGTGACAGCTGTCACGTGACCATGCCATGACTCACCTTGTCCTTCAACTTTACCCATAACTACAATTTCAAAAAAATAAAAATAAACCAGTTATGCATATAATATTTATATAACAATTATTATACACATAAGTAGAAATTTGAAGATTTAAGTCAGATATGTTTCACATTTGGTTCCCAGTTTCCATAGATGAAATTACAAAACCCTAATTAGTAAAATAAATTCCAAGTGAGAACTTGATTTCACTGCACAAATGAAACAAAATCAGAAAAAAACGTAATTAATTAAGAAAAAGAAATATGGAATAATTTACTGTATCCCATGACTCGGTTGCCTGGAGCTTCAGCGACATGGAAATAATCAGGCCATCGTGCCAAATAGGTCATATAGAATGACATATTAAACTGCAAATTGATCAATATCATCATATTTTCATAATAATAATAATAATAATAATAACAAGGGCTTGGCTAACTCATGCCCTAAGGGCATGAGATAAAAGACAATAATCTTTAACACTCCTAAAAATGTATAAATGATCATTAATGAACTTAATTTTTTATTAATACGAAGTACATGAGATTCATTCAATGCAAATTCAATTGTTTAAGGAAATTATAGTTAATTAAATGTCTCTTATCTCATGCCCTTAGGGCATGAGTTAGAAAATCCCTAATGTATCAACCACTTTGCATCAGCATCGATTGAGCTTTCTGCTCTTTGCTTTGATTTTTGGAATTAGTACTAGGTTTTAATCAAATGAATTTGGGGGAATACTTACAGTCTCTGTGAGATGATCAAGATTCACAGCAGAGAATTGTAAAAGATCATCGCAGCAAAATCTTCGTATTGTTGTCATCTCTCTCGTTCTTTCTTCTAAGAATGAAATGAAACTGGTTGCGGACTTGTTGCCGATAACAATATATTACACTTAACCCCCTTCAAGGTTCCACAACACGTCACTTTTTTCTGAACAATAATTTGTTATGACTTGTAAGCAATAATCATAATGAAATAGAACCCTAATGGAGCATTTGTCAAGCATAACAATTCAGTTTAGCCTTATGAAGAAATTCAAGGTTTTATAATCATAATCTATATTAATTACTTACTTGAACAGCTTTAAAACTCCATGATACAAGCAAAAAAAAAAAAAACTATATCTAACTACTCATTATGTTAAATTCAAATTCTAAACAAATTCACATTAAATCTCAACCTGAACTGTGTATTTTGAAACCGTAAACAAAGGCACATGTACTTTGAATTAACCACACGACTATCAACTTTGACAATCAAATCATTCACCTCATGAATCAAAATGCAAAACTTGATCCAATTACCCAGATTTCCAAAATCAGATTCACACAAAAACAAAAAACAATACAAAGGGGTTAAACAATTGAAACTTATTGTAAAAATAAAAAAATGAATGGAAGGAAATCGATAAGCTTACAACCTTGCAATCATCAACAGGTAAATGATAACCGGGTCCTAATCAATACTTACAAGTTTGGTTTGCAACTTTTTGCTGTCGATTGGATTTTAATTGCAATTTAATTAAACGATGTTCAATTTAGAAGCTACGATACAAATAAATAAAAAATAAAAAAAACTAACATCAAATTAAAAATCACCTTATTGCTTCATTATATTCCGATGCCACAAAATAAACTCAAAATCAGTTTCAGTAGTTTCTGACTTCTGAGTTCTGACTGCTCGACTGCACGTCCGTCTTCGGATTAACGAAGTAACCCCCCAATTCTGAAATGGCCGAATGTGAGGTCTGGGAGGCCCATATGTATTGAATGAGTGGGCTAAAGAAAGAGTTATGGGCTAAAATTAAAATGTATGCCTTGGGCCATGTTCATTCGGGCTCCCTGCCCAGGCCCAGGGTCGGCACATACTCGTGCTTTTTTTGTACCGGCAGACGTGCACAAAGACAAAACCGGTTTGGGACCGCTTTCAACCCCATCAGATTGGATCGAGTTACAAAACCTGGATCGATCGAGATTTGGGGTTTTTTTCTTTTCTTAACCTAGCTGTTAACCGAATTTCGACGAAAAAACGGTTTGAATCAGGTCTGAGTCGGTTTCAACCGAATAAATAACTCACTCCTTAAAACCGAACAAGTTTTACCCAAACCAATTTTGACCTTTGTTGACCGAGACCGAGCTGGTTTAGAAACCAGTTTGGTTTGACATAAAATCCGGTTTGTGCTCCTCTAGGTATCGGTATGTTCTAAGTTGCCGAGTATCTTTGCTTATCGATTCACGCCATCCCCTCACCATGGGATTTCTCTTATGTCATAGTGTGATTTCAAATTACTTAATTTACCCCACCAAATATGTGATTGCTTCTCTTATTGATTTTCATGGTCTCTATTTCTCGATCTTCTGCTAAGGGCATGTTTGGGAAAACTTATTTAGATGGCTTATAAGTTTATATAACCTTAAATTAAACTCTTTAAACGTGTCTTATATAAGCTTATAACCGAATAAGTCGTCTAAATAAACTTTTCCAAACATGCCCTAAGTCTCGCACTCATATCTTCTCAATCACTTGTCATTGTTATCTCGACCAATCCTAGCCTTCATCTAGAGGCAAATTGATTGTTGCATTAATTACTTGCTCGGTTGGTGGTTACACAAGACCATATGTTAATTCAAAAAGATGATTATAATCACTCGATAAATTTGTTGTTTATCCACGCATGGAAAAACTGTTGCTAAATGTAAAAAAAAAAAAATATAACTAAAAGAAGAAAAAAAAAGTGTGGCTAGGGTAAAAATTAGTCTAGAAATGTATAGGTGGTTTATCTACACGTGAAATAATACGAGTAAAACTCGATAGATACTTGCATATGGTGACAAATAGTGTTTCATCTTGTATTGACACAAATTTTCTCAATTATAGATATTAGTAGACCCCATGAAAAAATATAACAACTTACCTAAACTTTGTACATGTTTGGATGTGTGTTTGAAAATAATATATTTTCAAGAAGCCAATTAAGTTATTAAGATATTTGGATAAAAGCTTTAGAAAGAAGATTTCAAAAAAAGTAATCACATCCTTAGTTTTTATTTTATTTTCTTTAAGAATCCAATAAGTCATAGCAGTTTTTGTAAAACACAGGATCGATTAACCTAGAAAGATTAATTAATCACAGATCTACAAACTATTAGAAGTTGCAGCGGATCAACACTTATAGTTTAATTGATTAAGAACAATGAATACTGTTAATGAATATGAATGTAAATAAGAACACAGTGATTCACAAAAAGCTTCAATATATATTAATTTGATCGATCAATACACACGTATGCTTACAATTCATAAGGAACTATATATACTAGTCCTTGAAGCCTAAATTAATAACCTAGTTATTCTAGGAATCGATTACAATTGAATTATATAAAGATATACATTCCGTAACTAACTATGCTAGAATCTCGTATGCGATCAGCACCAAAAATAGAACGTCAGTAGTATTTGCTGTCATCAGTAGTAGACTTGAGATCAGTAGCATTAGTAGTAAACGTAGTTCTGCCCCATCAGTACTAATCTTCAGTAATCTTGAATCAGTACTAACTGCAGCATCAGTAATAGAATGATATCTCTGTTTTCTATCCCAACAATCTCCCCCTAAACTTATTAATTCTCTTTGAATTAATCAAGTTTCTTTTTGCTCTTCATTCTTCTTAGCTTGTTCTTCTAATAATTTAGCTCTTCTTTGTCTGCCTTCAATTGTTCTTTGATTTTGCAGCTTTCTTTGAGCAATAATATACTTGCTGTTCCTTTTGATAAAATAATTAAGTTTGTTATGGAACATTACAACATCATGGGGTTTCATCATTGTGTTTGTATACAAATGATACATTGTTTCTTCAGAATGAGGATATTCCTTTTCATATAAGTATAGTTCACAGTTTTTGCTTGATCTTTCAAAGAAATACATATTCACTGTGGGTAGCACATTCTAAGCATATACATTTTCTTTATTTGAAAATAATTCAGGATATTGTTCTGGATAAAATGCAGCATCTATCATTTTGGTTAAGTATCCAGCTCCTGAATTCTTCCATGACTTCTTGGTCATTCTTGGTTTGCCTATGACCAGGACTTTAATGATATCAGCTCTACTACAAGACATAACTAATGGTTTCCAACCAGTAAATCTTTGAACTGATTGTCTTGTCTAATAATCTCAATAGCATCACCAACCATCCTCCAATTTATTATTGGATTATCTTCAATAGGAGCAACAGGAGTGTCAAATACCTGTATTTCCTGTTTCTTTTTCTTTCTTTGTTCTGTTTCAACTTCATCTCTTTTTCTTTTCTCAGGAGGTATTGAAGATTCTCCAGTTGTTGGAATTCTGGTGAGGATTGTCATGGGATCTATTTTAACTAATACTTTTTCCTTTTCAGCTTCAACTTCCAATTCAGCTAATTCTTTCTTCTTGGCTGTGCAATATTTGTCTACTATTGTAATCATCTTCATTCTACCAAAAGATTTAGCACTATGTCCCTTTGACTTCAAAAAGTCAATCATATTCTTTTTCTGTTCAAATATGTCATCTGGTAGGTCAGCCTTTTCCCTTTTACATTCGGCTACAAGGTCTTCAAGACAATCTAAGTGTTCTTCTTCTATCTTTCTATGTCTTTCAAATTCTGCTTTTTGACCTTCTACTAGGACTCCTTCTATTTGAGGAATTTGTACTTCAGCTTCTTGAGTTTCAGGGTTGTTTAACTTTTCTTTTTCAGCCTTTTTCTTGTCTTCAAGAGCTTGAGTTTTAGCAACTTTTCTTAAGTACCTTATCCTGTTCACCTTTCATTTATCTTGTTTAGCAGGTCTGACATGGTTTATTTTGTTTACCATGTAGTGACCTAGTGCTCTGTTTGGATAATCATCATCATATTTTTCTTTCCCTTTTCCAATACAGACTGCTGGTGGAGGTGGAGTATACTTATTATCAAGTACAATAATGAACACAATTGATGGAGAGAATAGATGAATTTTATTCTCTGGAAGTATTTTGGGGTGAGGTGGAAGTTCACATTCATCTACTTCATACCAGTTCACATTGTCATCAATATCAGGTATGACAAGTGGCTGTTCTGGTGTTTTAGGTTTTGTGACAATGATGATCTGTTATTTTTCAAGAAGCTCAGAAATCTCTTCATCTTCATCTTCTGTAGTAACCAAGGTGGTTGCTACTGGTGTAATGGCTGTGGTTTCTACTGTTGTGATTGCTACTGGTGTACTTTCAGGTTCATACACCACAACTTGTTGTTCTTCATTGACTACTGGTGAGGTTGCTATTGGAGTTACTACTGCTAGGGCATCAGTAGTATCCATAAACTCTTCTTCTGGTGCATTTACTACTGGAGTTTCTTTTTCTTCAATAGGGTCAGTAGTAATAACCTCTTGATCCTTGTTTTCTTCAATTTCCATTGGATCAGTAGTCTCAATGACTTCAGTAGTAACTGGTGAGTTTATTTGTTCTGCAGTTTGTGATTGGTTTGCAGACACAAATACATCCTCATCCAGATTTTCCATTTCTTTATACAGGTTCTCACCAACACTTTGACCTGTTTCACCATGGACGTCTTTTAAGTTTAGAAGGGCTGCTGCTGCAATTGATTGATCAATCATCCCTTGAATTTGATCTTTCTCCCCCTTAGTGATCTCAACTTGTTGAGCCTCACTACTTGTAATCTTCCTTTGTAATTTCCTGATCAAATTGGATTGCCTTTGAAGCCTGTGTTCGAACCTCTTCTGTCTTTTGTTCAAAGTGTTAATATAGTGCTTCATGTAGGTCATGGTTTTCCCTTGATTGTTTAATAGAGTCAGAAAATGTTGTACAGTGGTTTTAAGGTTTTCCTTCCTATCCGTCAATTTAGTTTGTTTAATACTGCCCTCAGCCCATTTGGGTGGATCATTGGGCTCATTTGGTACATTGGTTTGAAGGTTTTCCATCCTATCCGTCAATTCAGTTTGGTCAGTTCTACCCTTATCACTTCTTGGTGATAAATTGGGTTGTTTGGACACTCTCTTCTTCCTAGAAGAAGCAGTAGTGCCCCCTTGTGGTTTCTTGGCACCGGGGTCCTCTCAGTAACTCCTCAAATTCTGATTCATCATTGAGAGTTGCCGAGGTCTGGGTCCTAATTATGTTCTCACTAGCATGTGCACCCACCTTTGGGGCATCAGTAGTGAGAGCCCTTTCCTCATGTCCTCTCTCCTCCTTGGAGGACAACTCTTGGAGCCTGGGGTTTGACTCAATTGGTCCCCTGGTGTCCTTTAAGGAAGTTCTCTTCCTTTTATAAGTTTTAGAAATGTGTTTGGCTATGGTCTGGTCTTCCTCAGAGTGAAGAGTAACACTCTGGGGATTAATCTCATGTACCTGGGACACATTCAGGACATCTGTTGGTTCATTTAATTGAGTGGACTGAATGGGTTCTGTTCGGGCTGTATTTGGTGGTGGAGTTGGTTGGGGTTCAGTGGGGTGACTTGAACCTTCTCCAGTTGGGGGATGATCATGGATCATGTTTGAAAATAGTGGAGTATCTTTACCAGAAAAATTAAATCTATATCTCATATTTGCATACACCTTTTTGTTTAACTCTGGTGTAACAAAAATGTTTTTAGGAATTGAAAGATTTTGTAATTCACAGTTTATTATATGAGTTAGGAATCTTGGATACATTAAAAATTTTGAGGATGATAAGTTTCCAAGAATTCTTTCAAAAATCATATTTGAAAAATTGAAGACTTGTCCTGTGCTCAGACAAACAATAGCAGAAGCTATTGACTTGTTGAACTCATTCCAAGTGCTTCTTTTTGGAGAGATGCAGTGTTGAATAGTATGAACTAAAAACTTCCATTTGGGTGAAAGAAGACCCTTTTAAAATGTTACAATATCTAATCTTCCTTCATACCCCAGTTTTTGTAAAACTTCAACCAGATCCTCCTTTGGTAAAGAAAACATACCTGACTCATCATTGAGTTGAAGATGGTGTCTGATTGTTTGTTCAATTATAATAATAGACTTTCCATCTACTATTGATTTGATCTTGGACATGGTTGAATCTTCAATTCTTTCAGCATTGGACCAGAAATCAACCAAGTGTTGTTGATATGCTCTTGGATTGATGGTGAGAGAAAATTTTATATATGAGTTCTTTAAGAACATTACAATAGGACGAAAGTCCTTTGTGCCATCTGGATTTCTCAAGAAAGCACACATGTTGTGAAATTCTGAAAATTTAATATCAGTTCTGATTTCGAGTGATTTTAGGGTTGCCATTGTGCTTGATTTTTATCTGTTATTATGAATCTTTCAGAGAGAGTGATCGTTTTGGCAAGAATTTCACTTTGGTGAGAGGAATTGAGTTGTTACTGATGCAGGGTTTTCATCGGATTTTGCAGAGATTAGAGTTTAGCGTAGGGTTTATCGAATCGAGGAGAAGATAATGCTAAACTAATCTCAGTCTGCTATTTATATTTTTCGATTTATCCTGCAAAAAGACCAAAATATCCTTCGAATAATAACCCAACAGCTATTTTCATGAGGGTCAGTAATGTAATTAATGTATTTTCCAGATAACGGTCTACCAGTAGTAACTAAGTGTCAGTAGTAGAAACATCAGTAGTAACCATTGTTTTTATACTTGACCTAGTTCTACTGAGAAACCCTATCAGTACTAAATTATAGTAGAAGCATACAATCAGTAGTAATAAATAACCAGTAGTAAAATAAATGAAATTGTACAAAACACTTTACAAATAATTTTCTTTTGAGACTTAACTTATTAAGATCATTCCAATACTGCTGACCAGAAAGGTGAATCTTCCTACATCAAATGCTTTTGTAAAAAGATCCGCCAATTGATTATCAGTATGAATTTTCTCTACTTTAATTAATTTCTTTTCATTGCAGTCTCTTATGAAATGAAATCTAATTTCAATGTGTTTTATTTTAGAGTGTTTTACTGGATTATTTACAATACTGATGGCACTTTGATTATCTATAAAAATTGGAGTTTTAAGGATAGAGATACCAAAGTCTAGTAGTTGATTTTGAATCCATAGTACTTGAGCACAGCAAGCAGATGCAACTACATATTCTGCTTCAGCAGTTGATGTTGAAACATTGGTTTGTTTCTTGCATTGCCATGATACCAATCTTGATCCAAAGAACTGAAATCCACCAGTAGTAGATTTCCTATCTTGACATTCACCACCATAATCACTATCAGTAAGCTATTAGTTCAAATGGTGATGCATGTGGATACCAAAGACCAAGAGAGGGGTTTCCCTTCAAGTATCTAAAAATTCTGTTGACAGCTTGTAAGTGTAATTCCTTAGGTCTTGCTTGATACCTGGCACATACACAAACACTATACATAATGTCAGGTCTTGATGCAGTTAAATACATTAGTGAACCTATCATAGATATGTAAAGGTGTTCATCTACATCCTCCCCCTCAACATCAGGATGTAGGTGTTTGTAAGTTTCCATTGGAGTGCTTGCACTTTTGCTGTCTTTCATTGCAAATTTCTCTAGAATGTCTCTAACATATTTAGATTGATTGATTAAGATACCATCTGATCTTTGATTGATTTGGAGTCCAAGAAAGAAGTTCATTGGACCCATTGAGCTTATCTTGAACTTGATCTGCATTAGTTCTTCAAATTCTTTGCATAGTTGATCATTTGTTGATCCAAAGATGATAACATCTACATATATTTGGACCAGTAGTATATCATCTTTGACCTTTCTTGTGAATAGTGTTTTGTCAATGGCACCTCTCTTAAAGTTGTTCTTCAGTAAATATGAGGATAATGTGTCATACCAAGCTCTTGGTGCCTGATGTAGGCCATATAGAGCTTTGTCAAGCTTGTACACATAGTCATCATGTTCTGGATCTTCAAAACCTGGGGGTTGGCATACATACACTTCTTCTTCAATTTTCCCATAAAGGAATGCACTTTTTACATCCATTTGGTATACCTTGAATTTCTTATATGAAGCATATGCCAGAAATATTCTTATGGCTTCAATTCTGGCAACAGGAGCATATACTTCATCATAATCAATTCCTTCTTCTTGTGTGTATCCTTGGGCTACAAGTCTTGCTTTGTTTTTGATCACTATATGTAACACCTCAATTTTTAATACAAAACATTTGCCCAAATAAAAACATTTTTATAAATAGAAGACCAGTTCCAAAACACGGATTTACAAAAACCTTTGATATGAAAATCAGAGTATGAGGTTTGGTGTTACAAAATATATCAAAACCAAGTTAAGCACAAATCCGCTCTAATGATCTTCTACTCTAGGCCCCGCATATCTCAATCCATGCGCTCCTAAATCCTCGGTCCAGAACATGGGTTTAGACCCCAATAATATCAAGTATCACATCGTATATAAATACATATTTATATTTTACCAACACATCTTAGTCACTCTATGGTGACTCTATCAGTCCTGCTTCCCTAGCATACATATCTAGTACATAAACATATATGCACTAGAACACAGTCATATCTGATACATAAACATATATGTATTAGAACACAAGCGAACCTAACACATAAACATATATGCATTAGATTCCTAGATCACCTAGTACGCAAACATATGCGAACTAGAAGCACCCGTGTGCTTAGTGTACAAACATATGTACACTCGTCTCAGTGACCGGGATCTCCCCCGCGTCACCACCATCTATCTCTAATCATAACTCTATCAGTTATGCCAGTCAAAGCCTTTGGCTATCACATCAATAATCAAACAAGTTAGTTAAATATTATCAATAATATATATATACTAACTCAACACATAATAAGTCTGGACTAACATTATATAGACCGATCATAAGTAATCAAATACTTCATATAGCTATGTACTCAGTAAAGTCCACACGTACTCACCTTAGCAATCTAGTGCTCCAACCGTATTCTTTCCGCCGGTTCCTTGCTCACAATTTGTCCACTTCAATACTTCACCGAATGTCTAAAACAATTATCACAACAAGATTATCATCACAAACTACTACCAATGTGTTCATCTACCTCTAGATAACACCCATCAATCCATTTCCCCCAAATATGGTGATTTACCAAACCCTAGGTTTAACCAACCCGTAAGATTCTTACAATTCATAATCATACACTTGTTTCCTTTGTTAATATACCATCTATTAAGTGTATACATCATTTATATCACCATAACCCATAACCCCAAGAACTAGGGTTTCAACCCCAAGCTTCTAAATCCTTAGATCTAAAGCTACAACTACAAAGGATTGAAGATATACCTTAAATCTTCAACTAGTAGTGAATAATCACAAGATTTGATGAAGAAATCAGCTCCAAATGATGGTTTACACCCAAAATCGTCCACAAACTCGAGAGGAAGAGAAACTAGGGTTTTGTATCCATTAAATGACCAAGATCCCGATTTTAATGCCTGCAGCGACGAAGTTCGCGTCTCTATCTGCAGGATAGCGTCGCTAAGTCTGTGCCCGCCATAATTCGCGACGGAGATAGCGTCGCTATCTCTGACGCTATCTCGTCCAGACTCGTTTTCGCGACACATCTCTGACGCTATCTTGGGTCACTGTTTGAAAGCCATAAGATCGCGTCGCTATCTTCAAGATAGCGGAGCTATCTTGCCCTTATGCAGCAGGGCTGCAACTTTTGCTTCCCGCTTCGACCCGGTTTCGTCCATAATTTTCTCATACGGTCTCCAAACGACACGAAACCAATTCCTACGTTCTTTAAACGATTTATCCTTATTTATCATATTTTTATATAATTTATTTATAAATTTCGGGTCGTTACAACTATCTACCCCTTAAAAGGATTCCGTCCTCGGAATCGCTAGGAATTTCAACCCACATACAACCGAGCATTCCGTTCTCACTCCCTTGTGGTCATTACCATCAAATTTTCCTCATTCCCGTTCCGTTAACATTACATATCCAAACGTTCACTTAACTCCGTTAAGTCCGAACGGTCAAGACCCAATTTTTACAACTCATAATACTCAAACGGGTCAAAATTTCACAATTTGACCAAAATACCGACATTCACTCGACCGATCTTTTCATTCTCGTAACAATGGTATGACACAATCATCCCATTAACTAGTTGATTTAAACGAATGTCAAACTCTAGCTTTGACCCAACCGATATATCCCGACATTGGTATATCCCCACATCATCTACCCTTTGACTTAAGCACAAAGTCAACTATACTTTAACATTTTCCTTTCTCGTTAAGGATCCCATAAATCCTCCTTTCCTTTACAATTGACCTTTAATTTATGATCCATCTACAATCATATACTCGATTCCCAATTTCAATCTTGACAACACCCAAACGGGTCAAAGTCGAATAATCTGACTACAACTATTTCAATTATTCCATCAATCCTTTCACGACCATACAATCGATACATTATGCCCTCAACATTCACTAAACGTTCATAACGAGAGTCAAAGCCCATCCTTGGCTAAGTCAACCAATCGCCAATTGGTCACCCTTGACTTTTATGTGAAGTCAACCATACTCTTTCAACTAACCAATTTCATACTCACGGGCACCATCACTAATATCTCACTTCCAGTTCCAATCATTATCGTCCCCTTAACAATTGTCCCCGTTTTTCCACACTTTCATTTTCTCTCCCAATTATCCGAGAGTCGTACATTCACATATGGTCACCTCGACCTTTACCGATTCTTGACCAACATTTGGTCACTCAAACCATCACTTAGTTTTCTTTCAACTGCCCTTGCGTCACATCAATCAGTCTCATAACTCTTATTCTCAATTACCGGAATTAGTTCTCCTATTGCAACAAATTCCACTATTTCATACGAGTTTACCATACTTGATTATCAACTGATAATTTGCTCACTAGGAGTTTCTCTTTCCTCCTATTCTATAAACCGTAGGCATCCCCTACACTTACATGACCTAAATGCATCCCGCATTTCGAACCAGGTCCTCATTTACCAGTCATAAAAGTAATACATCATTAACCACATGGTTCTACATTCGCTATACTCATTCAAGAGGAACTATATACATGAGTATACATATTTATCCTGCTTGTTCCACCTAAGCATCTCTACCGTGCACACATATGCCGTCCATTCATCTCAATCGTGCACATATGCAAACATATGCATATGCTGCACCAATACCATCTAAACATCATCATCATGCACATATACAAACATATGTATATATCACACCAATATCATATAAACATCATCATCATGCACATATACAAACATATGTATATGTCACACCAATGTCATCTGACATCCATCTTTTCGCATCGTGTAGCCTTGCTACTATCTTACCCATTCGATCATCAAATCATTTATCATGCATTCTAGCACCTCTCCCACAAAACGCATTATCGTTTTCCTTCCCATTCGTATGTCTCCCATAGGACATATTACTTAGCACATTTCATATGATATAATATTATCTTTCCACAATTACATGCCTTCCAAGGCCATCACATGATGCACATGCATCGTACCCCGCGGGTAACTAATAACATTCTCTAATTGTTATTTACCGTTTCACTTACACATTAACCGCCCTTAACCGGTTCATTTCCTTAACAATTTCCGAGTCTTTTGACACCGCCGGAGTAGTTACCACTACATTCCATTAGACATAAATCACCGGTAATTTCAATCATCCTTGAGTCAAACATTCGACTCCGGCCCACACTTGCAACCCATGACGTAACAACCAATGGCCCAAGACTCGATGTTCTACCTTTTCACATCGTGGGGCTTAGGAATATTCTTTTCCCAATCGTAGTCTTAGACTACACTATGTCACGTATTTTCATACTATTATCATGACACTTTAGCAATAATCGTCCTTTTCACCCTTAATGTTGAGTCCATCAACCTCGTCACAAGACTTGCTATGGCTATGTGCCAACCTTTACTTAACCGTTTTCAACGATCAAAATTCGTCATTCCCGACACTTATTCTTTACCACATATTTTCCATTTATAAATTCTAAGGTATCATCCTACCTTAGTCATTCTTTCCTTTACCATTCACGTATAGTAATATTACATTAATCACCCGGGTTCTTGCCGAGTATCCAAGTTCCATTTTCAAGGTTTCTATTTTTAGAATTCTCATCCAAACAAAAATTTCATACCAAGACTTAGTACTTCATTATACCATCATTCGCTTGCCACCGATATTCACCGACCTCGCGGTCCGACCTTTTATACTACTTATTAACATCGACCTTTATTTTCTTACCACATACGACACTACGGCCCAAAATTCTTTCCAAAAATCTAAGTTTTCATATTCATAAACAACCGGAAAGATTATTCTCCAATGAATATTCACATCATACAACTTATCTTAAATTTATATGATCACTGATTCACGCGGCAATCCAACCGTTAAGCTATGATCACATAATATCTTGGCTCGGTGCATACCCAACCAATCCACACCGATAACCACGTCAAGTTTCCTTTATTCCCACGGGTAATAACTTGCCTTTAAACTTTTCCCATTTATTTCTAGCTTCCAAATTCTAATAACACATTCTACCATTTAGGTTATCCCATTTACCTTCGTTTTCACGTTTTTTCATCTAACCATTCAATCGACACAATCTCTCTTTCTACCAAACTCATGAGACACAAACAATTAAGTAGGACTCGATTCTACGATATATTTAAGTTGACAAGAAGTTAACAGATACACTACCTGACACCCCATCGTGCGCCTCCTTTGCTTCCTCTCGGGTGAGTTGGAAGGATCGTCCCTTCACCTTCGTCGGTTCCACCTTCTTTTGCGACGTGGATACAAATGATTCGGTTTTCTTCTTCGGGCACGCGTGACTATAATGCCCTTTTTCATGGCACGAGTAACACTCAACCTCGGCCGCCGGTTTGGATCTACAATCCCGGGCCAAATGCCCCGTCTTGCCACAATCATGGCAAATCTTCGGTTCTCCACGGCATTCGCCGGTATGATTCCTCCCACACCTCTTGCACGAGGCTACACTTTCTTGCCTAGAGAAGTTCGACGTGAACTTCCCCTTCTTGAAACTACTCGAGCCACTCTCGACTTTCTTCTTCTCGCCCACATAGGCCCTCTCGGCAAGCCTTGCCTCGTTCACCTCTTCCACACCTCGGGCGGCACTAATGGCCTCATCTAGCGTGACCGCCCTCTTTACCTCCAATTGATAATCCCAAGGTAGCCCACTAGCATACCTAACCACTCTCGACCTCTCCTCGGAGTAGGTCCTAGCAACAAACGGAAGTAATGCCGTGAATTCCCTCGAGTACTCCTCGACCGTCATATCGCCCTTCTTTAGGGTCACAACCTTCTCATTCATCTTCTCCAAATCCCTTTCGGGGCAAAACTTCTTTCTCAATCTCGTGGTAAACTCTTGCCACAACATTCTCTCTATCACCTCCTTCCCGAGGGTCTCATAGACTATGTCCCACCAAATCATAGCATCCTCTTTTAGCAATTGTGATGCGTACGTCACCATATCCGCTTTCTTGCACTTGCTACTTCCGATGACCCGCTCGGTCTCTCGAATCCACCTCATAGTCACCTTCGGGTCCGAACTACCCGTATATACATTTGGCTTACAAGCCATGAAAGTCTTAAAAGAACAACCATCTTTTCCATCGGGCCGTGCCCTAGCATCACTACAACCACCCGTGGAGGATTTCTCCACTTGGGTGCCACCACCACCGGTTCTCTCGTCCGACTTGGCCTCGGATTCGCGATCCCCTCCTGACCTCTCACGGTTTCCAATAATGCGGTGCACCTCATCGGCCACCGTCCCTTTGATTTGATCAATAAAAGTTTGGAGATCCGCCATGGTTACCGGAGTCCTATTAGCTCCAACCTCCGACGCATCCACTCGATGCATCGATGGTTGACTTTCTTGTTCAACCCTCTCGACATGATGCATCCCTTCCTCCCGGTTTTCCGGGGCTTTCCCACTTCGACGAGTGTTCACCATTTCTTCCTACCAAGACTATACGAAAGACATTAAACATTTAGTACTTCTTGTACAATCCAATAGTCGCATAAGACTCAATATCTATAATCACATCAACTTTCATAGGTCCCCTAGGTTCAACCCTAAACTTAACATAAAGTCTCAAGGTCAACCTATCGATCTCAAGGAATCTTACATTCCTAATGCTACAGTCTAAAACTAGTATGGACATCCAACCTAATTCACTTAAACAATAGCTCTGATACCAAGTTGTAACACCTCAATTTTTAATACAAAACATTTGCCCAAATAAAAACATTTTCATAAATAGAAGACCAGTTCCAAAACACGGATTTACAAAAACCTTTGATATGAAAATCAGAGTATGAGGTTTGGTGTTACAAAATATATCAAAACCAAGTTAAGCACAAATCCGCTCTAATGATCTTCTACTCTAGGCCCCGCATATCTCAATCCATGCGCTCCTAAATCCTCGGTCCAGAACCTGAGTACATAGCAAACAAACAAGGAGTACGTGAGACACAAAAATGTCTCATGAGCTACATGGGTTTAGACCCCAATAATATCAAGTATCACATCGTATATAAATACATATTTATATTTTACCAACACATCTTAGTCACTCTATGGTGACTCTATCAGTCCTGCTTCCCTAGCATACATATCTAGTACATAAACATATATGCACTAGAACACAGTCATATCAGATACATAAACATATATGTATTAGAACACAAGCGAACCTAACACATAAACATATATGCATTTGATTCCTAGATCACCTAGTACGCAAACATATGCGAACTAGAAGCACCCGTGTGCTTAGTGTACAAACATATGTACACTCGTCTCAGTGACCGGGATCTCCCCCGCGTCACCACCATCTATCTCTAATCATAACTCTATCAGTTATGCCAGTCAAAGCCTTTGGCTATCACATCAATCATCAAACAAGTTAGTTAAATATTATCAATAATATATATATACTAACTCAACACATAATAAGTCTAGACAAACATTATATAGACCGATCATAAGTAATCAAATACTTCATATAGCTATGTACTCAATAAAGTCCACACGTACTCACCTTAGCAATCTAGTGCTCCAACCGTATTCTTTCCGCCGGTTCCTTGCTCACAATTCGTCCACTTCAATACTTCACCGAATGTCTAAAACAATTATCATAACAAGATTATCATCACAAACTACTACCAATGTGTTCATCTACCTCTAGATAACACCCATCAATCCATTTCCCCCAAATATGGTGATTTACCAAACCCTAGGTTTAACCAACCCGTAAGATTCTTACAATTCATAATCATACACTTGTTTCCTTTGTTAATATACCATCTATTAAGTGTATACATCATTTATATCACCATAACCCATAACCCCAAGAACTAGGGTTTCAACCCCAAGCTTCTAAATCCTTAGATCTAAAGCTACAACTACAAAGGATTGATGATATACCTTAAATCTTCAACTAGTAGTGAATAATCACAAGATTTGATGAAGAAATCAGCTCCAAATGATGGTTTACACCCAAAATCGTCCACAAACTCGAGAGGAAGAGAAACTAGGGTTTTGTATCCATTAAATGACCAAGATCCCGATTTTAATGCCTGCAGCGACGAAGTTCGCGTCTCTATCTGCAGGATAGCGTCGCTAAGTCTGTGCCCGCCATAATTCGCGACGGAGATAGCGTCGCTATCTCTGACGCTATCTCGTCCAGACTCGTTTTCGCGACACATCTCTGACGCTATCTTGGGTCACTGTTTGAAAGCCATAAGATCGCGTCGCTATCTTCAAGATAGCGGAGCTATCTTGCCCTTATGCAGCAGGGCTGCAACTTTTGCTTCCCGCTTCAACCCGGTTTTGTCCATAACTTTCTCATACGGTCTCCAAACGACACGAAACCAATTCCTACGTTCTTTAAACGATTTATCCTTATTTATCATATTTTTATATAATTTATTTATAAATTTCGGGTCGTTACACTATACCCCTTTCATCTTTCTTATTTCTGAAGATCTATCTTGTGCCAATAGGTCTTTTTCCCTTTGGTAGAGGAACAAGAGTCCATACAACTTGCAGTTTGAACTGAAGAAGTTCTTCTTGCATTGCTATGATCCAGTTTGAGTCTTTCATAGCTTGTTGAATCTTCTTAGGTTCTTCCTGTGACAGAAAACATTCATACATGCATTCATTAGATATTAAACTTATGTTACAAACATTTGAATTTAATGAAGAATTAAATTTGCTTCTTGTCTGCAGGTTTGAATTGATATCACTTAGGACTAGGTCCAGAGGATGAT
Source organism: Calendula officinalis (assembly GCA_963853835.1). NCBI lineage: Eukaryota > Viridiplantae > Streptophyta > Magnoliopsida > Asterales > Asteraceae > Calendula > Calendula officinalis. Next base: position 82,835,092 of record OY970820.1, on the reverse strand, counting down.
TCTTTTCAGTTCTGGTTCCAGGGATTTTGTAAACAGAGATTTGAGAATCTAGATTTGACTCATTTGATTCAGGAATTTGTGCATCTTTCCATGTTTCTTCTTGATTGTTTGCATTTTGTGGAGTTTCATCATTACTACTGGTGTCAGTAGTAACGTTCTCTTCATTGACCTCAGGAGGATCATTGTTGTTACTGACATCAGTATTGAGTAGATCATCATTACAACTCTGAGGTTCGGAGTTACTACTGGGATCAGTAGTATCTTCAGAATTTGTGTTATTACTGGTATCAATGAAATTAGGGTTACCAGAGTTACTACTGTCATCAGTATCAACTGTGGGATCAGTATCAACTAAGATATATTTCATGATATCTTTCCTTCCACTTGATGATGGTCCTGCTAGTTGGTTTTGATTGTTTGAATCTCCTGTATTAAGCTCATAATTGACATCAAAAGATTTGGTTGGATTATCAATATTAAACAACCAATCTGGACCATTTCCTTGTTCATTCATCAGATTTTCATTAAAGGATACATTTACACTTTCTTCAATGATCCTTAGCCTTTTGTTGAACACTCTGTACGATTTGCTTTGATTTGAGTATCCTACAAATATTCCATTATCTGCTTTGCAGTCAAATTTACCAATTTTTTCTCTTGTAATTAAAATAGTACAAGGACAACCAAATGATTTTAAGAAACTTATTGATGGTTTTCTTTTATTGAAAAGTTCGTATGGTGTTTTAAAGTGAGGCTTAACTATTAATACTCTGTTCTGAACATAACAAGTAGTATTAACAGCTTCAGCCCAAAAAGTTCTTGGTAATTTTGAATCTGCAAGCATAGATCTGCCTGCTTCAATGATAGTTCTATTTCTTCTTTCAGCTACACCATTTTGTTGTGGAGTTCTTGGTGAGCTGTACTGCCTGTCAATGCCCTTAAGGTCACAAAAATCAATTAGGTTAGTGTTTTTAAACTCAGTTCCATTATCACATCTAATTGCTTTCACTTTGAGATCTCTTGTATTTTCCAGCTTTATAATCAGATTCTTGATCATTTCACTTGTTTCATCTTTTGTCCTAAGAAAGAAGACCCAAGTATATCTGGAAAAATCATCAGTAATAACAAGGCAGTATTGTTTCTTTCCAATGCTCATTACATTTGTAGGTCCAAAAATGTCCATATGTAAGAGTTGCAAAGGTTTAGAAATAGAGTTAATTGCTTTGGTCTTATGAGAAGTCTTGTGTTGTTTACCTTTTAGGCAGGCAACACAATGATGATCACACATAAATTCTTTTTGTGGTAGACCAACTACCAAATTCTTTTTAACTAAATTGTTCATATTTTTAAAATTTGTGTGACACATCCTTATATGCTAAAGTTCTGATTCATTTGTGTTTGCCTTAGATATAAAACAGTTGATCTCATTTGATGAAATGAGTTCTCCCCCTATATCCAGGCAATACACATTGTTTCTCCTTGGTGTTCTTAAAACAACAAATTTTTCATCTAAAATAAAATCAGGAGAAAGAATGATGCACTCAACATCTGTAAAAAGAATTTTGTTCTTCTTATCACAGACTTGTGAGACACTAACCAGATTGTATTTAAGCTCAACAACATAAAATAGATCATCAAAAGTAATCTTACCATTTGATACTGTACCTTTACCTGTAATCTTACCACCTCTAGGATTTTCTACAAAAGCAACATATCCTCCTTCAAAAGACTTGAAATCTCTGAGTATTTGAAGATTTCCAGTCATGTGTCTAGAGCATCCACTATCAATATGCCATGTTCTACCTTCTTCAGGGATCTGAATACTCTGCACATAAAGTAAAAGGATTAGTTAATTTTGGGAACCCAAGCTTGTTTTATCTTGGGTTCATCCTTTGAAGAGTAAGTCTTTCTAACTGAATGAGCCTTATATGCAATTTTGTACTTAGTACTGATGTTCTTAGTTACTACTGATCTAGGTTTATACCCGTAGTTTTTGGCTTTTGAAAATTTTACTACTGATGGACCAGTAGTGTTTGGGTAATATGAATTTTGAGCATAATCAGTAGTGTTTTTGTAATTATACCAGACAACATTGTAATTAGGGTTTTTACCACTAGTAAACCTGGAATAGTTTCTACTGATGTTTGAAAACTTTGAATATTGAGGAAACTGATTTTGTTTTCCATTGTTTTTGAAATAATTACTTTTGTCTGGACTTTTATACCTGGTATTTTGCACAAATCGTGGTGCAGTTCTTCCAAATTTATGAGTGTCAGCACATGGTTTATTGAATCCTTTTTGGTTTGGTTTTTTAGATTCCTTTTCTTTTGTTTCTTCAATTTGTTTTAATTTTAAGGCTTTTTCTTTGTTGATTTTGAATTCTTTAAATTCTTGACTGTTAATAGGATTGAAGTGACAACTTTTGGCTATGTGGTTAACCTAGTTACAAATTAAACATGATAATTTTGTTGTTTTAGCACTGTCAGGTTTTCTTTGTTCTTTTAACTGATTTAGGTTTCTTTGATTTCCCCTTCTTAGAATTGTAGGTATATTTTCTGAATTATATTTTGGGGATTCAATTTGACTTTGTGTTGTATGAAAACTTGTATCATTTGATTCAGTTGTTTGATCATCATCAGAAGATGCATTTGATTCATTACTGGTTTCAGTTTCAGTTTGACTTTCAATTTTTAAATCATTTAACACTCTTTCTGTGCTTGATTTGAGAGGAGGAATAAAATTTGTTGGAGGTGGGACTGCATGATATCCCACTCCATGAACAACCTTTTCTGTGGTTTGATTACTAGTTAATTCATTAACAATTTTAGAACTTCTTTCAAATTTCTTTATAGTTAGTTTGTTCTGTTCTAATTCCATTTGACATTCTTATAATTTGATCAAAGTTTCTTTTAGTTTTAATTCAATATGTTCTTTTTCATAAGTAGTTTGTAACAATTCATCTTTTATTTTTTGATCAGTTATTTTATAAATTTTAATTTGATTTTCTAAATCAGCAATACAACCATTGTATTCAATTCTTCTATTTCTGTTTAGTATCATCTCTTCAAGTGTTTCTTTATTAAGTTTTTCTAATTCTTTATATGCTTTAATACATTCAGGAGTACAAGATTTAGAATTTACCTCAGTAGTAGAAGGATCAGTAGTAAAGGCCATGAGAGCTTGATTCTGTGCATGTTCTTCTGCTTGAAAGCTCCAGTCATACCCTTGTCCTTCTTGAGATACTAAAGCAGTTGAATTTGAGGTACTGTTTTTGTTGTAGTTTGATCTTTGGTCTTTGTTTGGGCATTCTCTGGCAAAGTGACCTAGATTGCTACAGTTGTAGCATTTGACCTTGGTTTTGTCAAATCCAGCACGATCACCTTTGTTGTAAGACAGATTTTGTCTTCCAGTTCTTTTAAGAAATCTTTTGGTTCTTAAGCTCAGCATAGCCATCTGCCACTTGATGTCCATCTCTTCCAAATCATCAGGATTGAGTTGTTCTAAATCCTCACTAATCAATGCAGTGTGCACATGACTAGTGAAGAATGATTCTCTTGCTACATCTTCAATACCTGCATTCTTTGTATTGTCCTTCACTGTTCCTGTACTTGACACAAAAGCAGCATTGTTTGAAGGTAAATTAGGAGATTTATTACTTACCTCTGATTCAAACACTCTTAACTCATTGTAGAGTTCATCAAGCTCCTTTTCTTCTATTGCATCACCTTGTCTATATATCACAGTATACATAGACCATTCTTCACCTAGAGATCTGAGGAACTTCTTGTTGACATCATCATTGTCTGGTTGATAACCAACTTGATTTAGTTCACCAATGAGTTTGTTGAACCTATCAAATACTTGAGACAATGATTCATTCTTCTGTCCTTTGAAGTTTTCAAAGTCTTGTTTCAGAACAGACTTCATGTTTCTCTTTGTGCTCTTTGTACCAACAAACCTCTTTTCCAGAGCCTGCCATAATTTCTTTGCATCATCATATTCAACAAAGAGATGTTGATAATCATTGGGAATGGCAAGCAAAAGAGTGCTTAAGGCTTTGAGCTCGATCCCTCTGTCCTTCTTCTCTTTCTCACACTTGAGTTTGTCAACTTCAGTTGAAGTGGTGGCTATTTGAGTTTGAATAGTCTTGTTGCCTTCAAGAACCACTTCCCACATGGAATAATCAGTAACCATCATGTATTGCTTGATTCTGTTTTTCCACATCCCAAGTTGTTAGGAGTGAGAATTGGAATCTTGTTTGCCTGAGTACTTTCATTGTTATCAGACATGATTAACAATTTTGAGATCGAAAGTATGAAACTTTTTGTTGTTCTTAATTCGTAGATCTAGAACCGTAAAGCTATGATACCACTTGTCAGGATCGATTAACCCAGAAGGATTAATTAATCACAGATCTACAAACTATTAGAAGTTGCAGCGGATCAACACTTATAGTTTAATTGATTAAGAACAATGAATACGGTTAATGAATACGAATGTAAATAAGAACACAGTGATTCACAAAAAGCTTCAATGTATATTAATTTGATCGATCAATACACACGTATGTTTACAATTCATAAGGAACTATATATACTAGTCCTTGAAGCCTAAATTAATAACCTAGTTATTCTAGGAATCGGTTACAATTGAATTATATAAAGATATACATTCCGTAACTAACCATGCTAGAATCTCGTATGCGATCAGCACCAAAAATAGAACGTCAATAGTATTTGCTGTCATCAGTAGTAGACTTGAGATCAGTAGCATCAGTAATAAACGTAGTTCTGCCCCATCAGTACTAATCTTAAATAATCTTGAATAAGTACTAACTGCAGCATCAGTAATAGAATGATATCTTTTTTTTCTATCCCAACACATACTTCAAATACGTACCCTTATAACACACCCTTAAAACATGGCTCCAAAACTCTGACAAGGTGAACAATTTTCTTGTAGCAAAGTTGTCAGGATCAAGACCTTATAAGTTATAAGTGTTATTTTAATAAAGATTGGATCAAGATAATATATATCCTACTCATAGGTCCCATCTACTTTCAAATACGTTGTATTTTATATCAAAATGTAGTAATTACGTGTTGGGTTTCGTACACATTTATTGTCACTATATTCGTCGCGGAATTACGATAAATTAATACGATAAACTACGAGGCTTAAGGATCGCTTATGTCTACGAGTCTAAGGCAACTAGTAATAAATAAATACTTACATTAGCGGTGCTCGGCGATGCAATCCTTGCGAACGAGTACGAGCCAGAACTTGCCAACGAACTAGGATTCAAGTAAGAATCCCTCTACTTGATCACACTCGAGGTTGACAACGAACGAGACGATACACCACAACGTAGCGTAAAGTACCCTTGAGAAAACCCAAACGAAACACCACCGAAAACGATTTCGGCGGCAGCGGTACGACGGCGGTACGACGGCCGGCGGTGGTTCTTCATCGACGGTAGTCGACGAAGGGAGAGAGGGGGCGGCCGAATAAGGTGCAAGGCAAAAGCCGAAAGTGTGTATTAGGTCAAGACCCTAGCACCATATTTATAGGTTTTGGGAAAAACTAGTTTCCTTATTTGAGTCGGGCTCAAATTAACCTAAGCCCGTCTTGTTTAATTAAACCATTAATTAAACCAAGTCCGATATGGAATAACTAGTTAATTACCCATTAACTTATTCCAGTCCACCTAGCCCGTTATACATTCGATTATACATTTAATCAATGTCCGGTTTGTTTATTCTCGTGTTCAGTTGTGCCCCAAGAGCAACCCCAGTAGGACTTTAATTTACGTTGACCAAGTCAAACCGTTTATTTGATGACATTGGACACCATTTCCAACAGTCTCCCACTTGGACATCTCATCAACTATAAACGTCGGTCAAGCATACTTTTAAAGTGTGCAATCAATGCAGCTGCTGAATTCTGAACTTAATCAGAATACAGTTCCTAAGGTAAGTGATCATATGTCCTTCACTTCGCGATATCCCGTTAACTAGAGACACAGACAAACGTCAATCTCTAGTCACGACTATGTTTCTTGATCAAGATTTATGATGACTGATTAGACCACTAATTGAACTTTCAATTTGGTCATGACCTGCGCAGGTTCTTTAATTGTCACATCAACAGGGGGCCCACAGATATCTCTTCTTTCATATTATTGAAAGAAGGAGTGAATAAACTTCGACTTACATTGTCTCTGCCATAATCGTTACATGACACATGGAAGTACTCTGTATAGCTATCAGTTACAAATAGCGTTGGAGCAAACCAATGCATCACGAACTCTCACTAGGAGACTAATATATCTAGGTTTTAAGACCTATATGATATTACCGTCTCACTATTACCTTTGAATTGTCCATGAGGTAATACTATGAGCATGGGTTGGTCCAGTATTTAAAATCTCCATTTAAATGCTCATGAGGGTAGCAGCAATCTCCATGCTATGTTCAATCTTATGAACAGTCTACATACTCTCCATGACATCTTAATTCATTTCTCATTCCATGAGAATGATCGATTGTGGACGTTTAAATGATCTATTAGATCATTTTGGATTTTGTTCTAAACATGCAAAATTGAAACTCAAATTTTAAATACTATATGAATGATTGAACACTTGCATATTATTTAATCACCATAAATAATTCATCAATCCATACAATTTAATATTTGTGATATAGTTTCAATAAATAAACTAATACAAGTCACTTGGAAATCTAATCCCTATCGTCCTAGTGTGAGCATCATGCTTGGATCGACTTAGTGGCTTTGTGAATGGATCAGCCGGATTCTCCTCCGATGATACCCTCGTCACGATGACGTCACCTTCCTCAACATGTTTTCGCACATAGTGATACTTTCTAAGTAAATGCCTGGTTTTACTGTGATCTTTGGATTCTTTAGTCAATGAGACTGCACCTACATTATCACAGTAGATTTTCAATGGGTCCTTGATCCTTGTTACGACACCAAGGTCACCGATGAAATTCTTTAACCAGGTAGCCTCTTTTGCTGCCTCACTAGCAGCAATATACTCAGATTCACATGTGGAATCAGCAACCGACTGCTGCTTGGAGCTTTTCCAAGTAACAGCTCCACCATTAAGTAAGAATACCCACCCAGATTGTGAGCACGAGTCATCCCTGTCAGTTTGGAAACTCGCGTCACAATAACCTTGCACAACAAGTTCGTCTTTCCCACCATACACTAAGAACATATCTTTTGTTCTCCTTAGGTACTTGAGAATCGTCTTCACCGCTGTCCAATGATCATTGACAGGGTTGTCCTGATATCGACTCACCATGCTCAAGGCATATGAGACATCAGGACGAGTACATATCATGGCATACATGATCGATCCTATAGCCGAAGCGTATGGGATACAACTCATTCTATCCCGCTCTAACTCAGTGCTGGGACTTTGACTGTGAGTCAACTTTATGCCATGGTTCATTGGTAAATAACCTTTCTTAGAATCAAGCATATGAAACCTCTTCAATATCTTGTCTAAGTATGTACTCTAGCTTAATCCTATTAGACGTTTTTCTCTATCTATGTATATCTTGATTCCAAGTATGTACGCTTCATCTCCTAGATCCTTCATTGCAAAACACTTTCCCAACCAAGACTTCACATCTTGCAGTGTAGGAATGTGGTTTCCAATGAGCAATATGTCGTCGACATATAACACTAGGAAGACTACATTGCTCCCACTAGTTTTGGTATAAACGCATGACTCATCTTCGCTTCTCGAAAAACCAAACTGTTTGACTCTTTCGTGAAAGCAAAGATTCCAACTACGAGATGCTTGTTTTAATCCATAGATGGATTTATCAAGCTTACACACTCTCTTGGGATGTTGCTTGTGGATAAAACCTTCTGGTTGTGCCATATAGACATCCTTAGTTAACTTTCCGTTCAGGAAAGCGGTTTTCACATCCATCTGCCAGATTTCATAGTCATGAAACACAGCTATTGCAAGAAATATCCTGATAGACTTTATCTTGGCTACTGGTGAAAAGGTCTTGTCATAATCAATTCCATGAGTTTGAGTATAACCTTTTGCAACAAACCTAGCCTTATAAGTGTGTACCTTCCCATCCATGTTTGTCTTCTTCTTGAAGATCCATTTACACCCAACGGTTTTAGTGCCAGGTGAAATGTCAACCAAGTTCCATACTTGATTGTCATACATAGGCTGAATCTCGCTCTCCATAGCCTCTTTCCATTTATCGGCCTCAAGGCCTTCCATAGCTTCCTTATAGTTTGATGGCTCATCATCATCGACTGGTATACCATTATCAGTCGATGCATCGCCTTCAGCAATATGGTATTCATAATAATCACCAAGATGCTCAGGAGGGCGAACAACTCTAGAGGATCTACGTGGAATGATAGGAGTTATATCATTTTGTTCAACAGGAGTCTCATCCTCAGGTGTAGGGTTTCATTGTACTCGATAGACCCATAGGACCGACCGCCTAGCATACTTGGTTCGAACCTTGCTGACTAAGAACATGAACTTGTTCTTGACCGGTTAAACCAACTAGCTGATTTAATCCCTAAAAGCGGAACTGGGATTAAACCTAATCCTTAAACCCTAAAGGATTGGGATGTTGGAAATCCAGATTAGATTAACAAGAAAAAAGCCTTGTACGAAGAACTTGAACACACACAAATCTTGTGTGGTTCGTTCGACCATCAACCAAAGAACCCTAGGGTTCTTTGGTCGAATTCGTCCAAGAGGGGAGAATGGAGAAAGATGTTTCCCAAAACATACCTTGTGTTTTGCTTAAGATTAGTCCACTGATGATGAACAAATCGAGCGATCTTCTAGTTGATCTAAGCAATGAACTTGTTCTTCAAAACTTGAAGAACACGAAAAACGAAGAACACCAAGTGGTGGTGTCTTGGTTTCGGCCGAATGGAAGAAAGGAGGCTAGGGTTTTCGGCTTTGTGGTGTAACCCCATAAGTGATCCCTAAGCCTTCTATTTATAATAGAAGGACTTTCACTTAGGGCCCTTCTAGTTTAATTAAGATTAATCTCTTAATTAAACTTATCCTTTTACACTTCCATCCCTTATAGTTTACTAGTTTATTATTGTTGCACTTTACTATTAAATGTCTAGTATTAATACACTAATAATTCAGTACCCATATACACGAATTATATACTTGTATTTATTCTTTTAATAATTAATTATATAATAACCTTTATATAATTTATACAACAATATTATCCAATTACTTATATGATTTAATAGCTTTAAATCATATCATGGATAATCTTTGATTAACAGATTGTATATTTACTCAACTAGTAAATGTACAAACACTTGTATTAATTAGTTAGTTAAACTAATCTAGTAATAAGTTACACATAACTTAATACTTTAACTGATTCATAATGACTATTATGAATCATTCCTCTTCGTAGTATCATTGCTTATCTTGCTCGTATTACATGCACTCACCAGTGTGACCCTTAACTGTTTCGTAGGCATGGATGTATCATCATAGGTTGACTAACTGTGCACATAAATCCTTCATCAGGTTGAGTAATAGTGTCAACTATAAGTTCCGATTCAATTTCATTGGTTGATTCTTGAGACTCTTCAAGATCAATTTTGCTCCCACTGTCTTCTTTGGATAATAGCTCTCTCTCAAGAAAGAATCCTCTTCGAGCTATGAACACTTTGTTCTCAGTCGGTTTGTAAAACCGATATCCAAAAGACTGGAGAGGGTAGCCAAAGAAATGAAACTTCTCTGATTTTCTTTCCAGTTTGTCGTGAGTTTCGTGTCCCACATAAACCTCACATCCCCAGATTTTCAAATGTCGGAGCGAGGGAGGATTCCCTGTCCACATTTCAGAGGGTGTCTTGGAGACCTTCTTAGTTGGTACAAGGTTCAAGATATGAGCTGCTGTTTCTAGGGCTTAACCCCATAAGCTCACTGGAAGAGTTGCACGACTCATCATCGATCGAACCATATCTAACAATGTTCGATTTCTCCTTTCAGACACTCCAATAAGTTGTGGAGTTCTAGGAGGTGAGAGTTGGGATACTATTCCACAACTCTTTAGATGATCCATGAACTCTTGACTAAGATACTCTCCACCCCTGTCAGAGCGGAGCATCTTAATCCTTTTGCCCAATTGATTCTCAACTTCATTTTGATAAACTTTGAATGTTTCAAAAGTTTCTGATTTATGTTTAATCAAATAAACATAACCATATCTACTGAAATCATCAGTAAATGTAACGAAGTATCTTTCACCATATCTAGTGCTTGACTTGAATGATCCACAAACGTCAATGTGTACAAGATCCAACAAGTCTTTGCCTCTTTCACAAGTCCCTGTGAATGGCGCCTTAGTCATCTTGCCAAGTAAACAAGATTCACATACATCATTCGATTTGAGGTCAAATGATTCTAGTACTCCATCCTTTTGGAGTTTGGAGATTCGTTTCTTGTTTATATGGCCTAAGCGACAATGCCATAGACATGATTTATCCAATACACCTTTGGACGAATCAATATTAGATTTCTATTGTTAACACAAACAACACTTTCATATATGCCAGAACAAGGAATAACTTTGAAAATAAAAACATCATTTTTATAAACTAAAATAGAACCATTTTTATTATCAAAACCAAATGTAAAACCATCCTTAAACAATGCATAGAATGAAACAATGTTTCGTGCCATGCAAGGCGAATAACAAACGTCTAATAAAGTAATTGAACTAGTAGTACTAAGCATGAGTTCGTAATCTCCAATCTTGGTCACAGCAGCCGAGACTCTGTTCCCCATGATTAGATTCAGCTCACCATGCTTCAGCTTCCTGCTATTCTTTAGTCCCTGCATATCAGTGCAAATGTGAGTACCACACCCTGTATCAAGAACCCAAGAATTTGACATAGAAGCACTATGTAGTTCAATCATAAAAGTACCTGATGGTCCAGACTTTTGGACTTTCTGATTCTTCAAATCATCCAAGTACTTTGGGCAGCTTCTTTTCCAGTGGCCCTTCTCATTACAGTGAAAGCACTTAGAATCCTTTGGTGCTGATTTCGAATTCTTCTTTACCTTTCGACTACTTTGGGTAGGACCCACTTTAGCCTTTCCTTTAGAAATAGGAAGAGAATTTTCATTCATAATCGCATCATTAAGATCATCAGAGGAGTCAGAGTTTCCGTTTGCTAACAATTTTGTATCAGCAACTTTTAGCATCTCGGCTAACTCTGATCTGGATATGCTTATCTTATTCTCTTCATAATCATCCGATATTGAAGAATAAGATGGAAGAAGTGTGTAAAGGATAAATCCGATCACAAACTTATCACTTTGCATATTTCCAGATTCTTCAACTTTGTCTATGTAGCTAGCATTTTTTTGACATAGCCACACACAAGTTCTCCCTTCTCTAGCTTTCCCTTGCTAAAGAGTTGCAAGTTTTCAACATCAATGAGTCTCTTCCTCATGTGATCTAGTCGTTCAATGCTCAAAGGCTTTGGAGCAGGGAACAAATCTAGAATCGCTTGAGAGGCAGAGAAAGATAGATTTTGTGGCGGTGGTAGAAGTGGAGGTGGTGGTGGAAGATTTTGATTGTTGTTGTTGTTGTTGTTTTGAAGATTTGCCATCTACAAAGAAGACAATTTCTTTGTTAGTTTATTTATTAGATAGTCCTTAACATTATTTACCCAATAATCAAGTTAAGGCTAGGATCCAATATTACGTTATTTGATGTGAAGAGGGATGCCGTAATTCACACCGAATAATTTCATAAGGAAACATACTATTGTTAATTTCAATCACCATGAAATCCCTAGATCTTTTAGATTCATTTTAAACTATTAAAATGGCATGTTAATCGCGATTCTATGCTCGTCACATAATTCATGACAAGGATACCGTGGATCATGAATTTGACGGTGAATCTACCATGAAAGCACTCACGAAGATTCCCGGCTCAAGTTCGCTTGGGTATCGCGAGAATCTCTTCACTCATAAGTATAATCTCAAAATTAACGTAGCGGCTCAATTGCACGCGCTTCGTTAATCAGATTATACCTCGAGTGCGTGTCTCTCATGGAGAGCACAATCTTTCACATTTAACATCAAACGAGAAGTTTTGTTTAATGTAATTACTTTAGTTTTACATATATAAACTTTTATAATATGTTTTAAATTGAACTTTTAATTTATGTTTAACCAAAGTAATATGTATATATAATTCTTTTAATTCTATTAAAATGCGAGTACGCACCTTTTAATAATTAATTAATTATATATAATTATAATATTTAAATATACTTTTATTTACATGATATTATAACGGAGGAATATATCAAAAACTATTTTGATATATGGAATTTCGAAATTTTCAAGAATATATATATACATACATATAAAATTATACTATTAATTTAATATATATCTAGTATATACATATTATAATTATCTTTTAGATTCTAGATTTTATCTCATTGGAGATATTTTATATTACTATATATAAATACAAAATCAAATCTAGATAATAAAGGAAAAATCCGAAATCCATAAATTTTTATAAAATTTTCGGATCTATACACATTGTGTATATCCTTAATTTAAATTGATATCTTTATTTAAATACTCCTTTTAAATAATTATCTATATTTACCAAATTCTTTTATTTAAATATATATACACCGAAATATATATATATATATATATATATATATATATATATATATATATATATATATATATATATATATAATAAATATTATCTTATTCAAACCTTTTATTCAAATACATCTATATACATATCCGAAAATATGTATACATGTATAATAAATTTTGATTTATTTAAAACATTAAATAAATATATATATTTATATATTAAAACCGAAATTTTAAATATATAAACACAATCTTTTATTTAATCTAATTTTAAATAACTGGTGAGACAATCATTGGTAAAATATCTTGATAAATCTAAAACCTTTTAAATTTATCCACTTACCATATTTTAATTTAAAAACAATTTTACAAAATTAAAATATATATTTATTTATTTTAATTTCCGAATTTCGGAAATACCGAAAAATACAAAAACAAAATTTTTAATTTTACTTTTTCGAATTTCGGATCTAACACTCTTAGATTCGTAGACCAACGCTTTGATACCACTGTTGGGTTTCGTACACATTTACCCTCACTATGTTCGTCGCGGAATTACGAACAATTAATACGATAAACTACGAAACTTAAGGATCGCTTATGTCTACGAGTCTAAGGCAACTAGTAATAAATAAATACTTACATTAGCGGTGCTCGGCGATGCAAATCCTTGCGAACGAGTACGAGCCAGAACTTGCCAACGAAATAGGATTCAAGTAAGAATCCCTCTACTTGATCACACTCGAGGTTGACAACGAACGAGACGATACACCACAACGTAGCGTAAAGTACCCTTGAGAAAACCCAAACGAAACACCACCGAAAATGGCGGTACAGCGGCACTACGGCGGCGGTACGACGGCCGGCGGTGGTTCTTCGTCGACGGTAGTCGACCGAAGGGAGAGAGGGGGCGGCCGAATAGGGTGCAAGGCAAAAGCCAAAAGTGTGTATTAGGTCAAGACCCCAAGCACCTTATTTATAGGTTTTGGGAAAAACTAGTTTCCTTATTTGAGTCGGGCTCAAATTAACCTAAGCCCGTCTTGTTTAATTAAACCATTAATTAAACCAAACCCGATATGGAATAACTAGTTAATTACCATTAACTTATTCCAGTCCACCTAGCCCGTTATACATTCGATTATACATTTAATCCATGTCCGGTTCGTTTATTCTCGTGTTCGGTTGTGCCCAAAGAGCGACCCCAGTAGGACTTTAATTTACGTTGACCAAGTCAAACCATTTCTTTGATGACGTTGGACATCATTTCCAACATTACGAGTATATACGTCCGCGCGATGCTGCGGTTTCTTATATATTTTTTCCGATTCATGATTATTGTTAGATTGTTAAAAAACAATATTTCATTTTTCATTCAACTAATGGAAATATCAAATAATTTAAAATAATCATAATAACGTTGTGAGGATAATAAAATGATACACTGGTATATTAGCTTGGAGCTCAATAACTTGGTTTTGGCATCCAGATAACTTGAATTAATTGTTGACATCCAGATTTTAGAAAAAAATATTATAAAAAAATATGGTGATAGAAAACAAAATGAGGACATGAATTGTTTTGGAATTACATTTCAAGTGCTAAACTTGTAACTATTTAATCGAAATTCTTGCCCCACATTACTGATGAACACGTTATTACTTACTTTTATGAACATGTTTTTTGTATGGCAATTATAGCTTCAAAGCAATATCTTTAAAACATAATATTTCTAAATATAAAGCCTATATATAAAAGATGAATAGCTTATTTTAGATGATATTAAAAGTATTAATTAAAAAATTAAGAGTCAAAGTATTATCTGGTAACGAAAAATACATAAAATATTTTTAAAATATGTTTTAGAAATAAAAGATATACGTAAGTCTTTAAAAGAGTTATACAACCGTTTCTTCATTTATTGAAGTTTAGGGACTCTGCTTATGACTTAAGGAAAACTTGCAAGACAAAACTATTTTTTTTTAAACGCCAAATCTATTGTATTCCTAGTTACCACATATATCCACGATGAGACTCGAACTCCTGACCTCTAAGTTGATAGGCAAACTCCATACCGCTAAACCAAAAGACCTTTAGTAGACAAAACTATTTAATAATAAAAATTGAAAAAAGAAGCAGCATTTGCCAAGTTTCGGACTTTAATGACCTTCTTGAGGGCAACCTCATCAAAACCCCAATATTCCAGCGGGCCAATTTTCTTTATCTTTAAATTTTGAAATATATAACCTTTGTAATTATAAAGCTTTCGGCGCATGTTAGTCAATAAATGCACTGTTCATAGCGCCTGTTAGAGTGATGGAAAATGTATATATAGTAATAATAATACGACAAAACCCCACCCTACTTTAAATACGATGCCATTATTGCAAATTTATAATGCAACTTATAAAAGTTCAGATTACATTTTTTTGTTAACGATTCAAATTTTAAGATGTATAACTATTAAAGTTGAATACTTGATGAAATTATAAAATGCTATAAATCACCTAGTGGATTAGCCCACCGGCATTATTTTGAACAATATATGTCTATTTGTGGTTATATAATTTATTCACTGACCCAAAAAAACCTATAAAACCATATGCATGCATGGATACTATAAATGATAGAAAAGTGTTGATCGAAATCGTAAGATCTTAAATCAAAATCGAAATTTCAACAACTATATATGCTTTTTAATGTCAAACGATATGATGTTCATAGTTGACATCTTAGTATATGTTTGGCTAAAGTAATTAATTACAGGTTAGAGATATAATTAACAAATATATACAATTACAAAGATCGAAATATTTGTAGCTCTAGAATAATGAATCTATAAATTAGTTATATACATTTAATTTGAAATAAAATAAAAAAAACAGATACATTTATTTAGATAGCAACGTCTAATAATTGTTTCCCCCAATTATTATTGCTGACATTATAAAAAGACACATGATTTTAATGCTTCACGTACAATCGTATTAAACTACACGTATATACGACATGCATGATGGCCCAAGAAGACAATAGGTACAAAATACGTATTTGGATGTGTTACGTCCAATTAAAATTGTATTCCACATAATTTTCTCATGTGCCGTATTGTCATATAACGAGGAAAAAATTGCCATGCTAGGGGGTTCGAAAGATGAATTAAAATTCAAAATCATAAAATCATCATACACTTAAGTTAAATTTGCAAATTTCTTATATCATCTACAATTTTGGACCCAAAACGATCTAATCGAAATATAAAAATAACTTAAGTTTATCATTCTATTTAAAATAAATTTGATTTTTTTTATAAACAGTATTGTTTATATCACATCTGTATTATGTAGTAATAGTAATGCTAGTAATCTGCACGAAAATTGAAGATACAGTACATATATGTATAATAAACTTGTATAATATTCTAGGTCATTTAATCTTTTTGATATTAACATGTATAATGTTCTATGTTTTTTAATCATTTACATGAATTTTATAAGTATTTAATTTTATAAATATTTAAGTGACCCTAATAAGTAACAAAATTACCATCAATAATAGTTGTCATATTAAAAAATGGAATATATATGAAGGGAAAAAATATGTATGTGCCCGCGGGAGCAGAATTGCATCAACTAACAGTAAATTAAATGCCTTCAAAGATTGGCGGTAGCTACCCAAGGCAATACTCACATTTGATAGCAATGAGTATTAATAGAGTAATATGTGACAAATGAGTCAAAAAAAAAATTGAATGTCATCTAATCTACTTCACTAGCTCTTATCAGCAGGGGCGGAATTAGAACTTTTCAACAGTAGTAGCACAAAAAAAAAAATTCCGGATACAAAATGAAAGATAAAAAATACGATTGCATCAAATATATAAAAAAAAGTTCTAAAACTACGATTGCATCAAATATAAAAAAAGTTCTAAAAATACGATCACATCAAATATAAAAAAATAGTGTAAGATCTTGCATTTTAAAGTTGACATCTCCGTGTAGATATTTTTTGAAAGCGATCCATTACATCTTCAAACTTAACTTCCATAAGGGCTTTTTTTTCAACATTACAAATCAATGCATCGTTCATAAAATTATCACCCATTTTATTACGCAAGTCGGTCTTTAATAACTTCATCGCAGAAAAACACCTTTCCACCGTTGCAGTTGCGACGGGTAAAACCAAAGCCAACTTTAATAACCTATAAACCAAAGGATAAGAACGATGTTTCCCCAGTATCACCATCATACGAGAAAGGTCGGCAATTCCCTTCAAACTAGCGAATCGGTAATCATTATGCAAAGAGTGATGATATATCTCAAGTTCACCATCCAGTTGCACCCTCTCTGAATCATTAAAATCATTTTTGTACAACTCACTTGTGAAGATCGAATAACTCTTCATAAACATAGATCTTTAGGCTCAAGAATAGTTAGTTCTTATCTGGAATAAGCATATACAAATAACAAAATTGCGGAATTAGTTGAACATATATGTATAGCTAAACAAGTTTTCATCATTAAAAGCCTCAATTCTATATATAAATACATAGAACGGTTCTTCGTTAAACAGGATCAAACGACCTTGAGGCTTAGGTTTTACACACAAAACACGTTAAAACGTGGGTTCCAAGAACATCTAATTCTATGTCATTAGGTTTCTTTATATACTAGAAAAACCTAAGACTTACAAGGAAAAGATAATGCTAAATCTTTTAAATTCAAACAAGATATACTATATCTTTTACAATTATCATTATCTCCTAAATCTTATTCAAATCTTGAACTTCATATCACCGACTTAGGTCCTTGTAGTTTAATAGTTTTGACATATCAAATCTTTAATGAATATTAATAAAAATATTCCTAACAATCTTCCCCTATTTGATTTGACAAAACTTGTAGAATTAGCTAGGAATCTTCAAGTCTCTTCCCCTTTTTGACATAATCAAATAAATCCGAGAAACTTGAACTTCCCCTTGAATGATCAACACTTTTTCTTCCCCTAAAAGTGTGATATCATTCTTGTGTTCTTCAAGACTATATTAATTACATTGAAAATCAACTATCTTCTATTTGAAGTTGAAGTAGAAACTCAAACTATGCATCACATTCCGTCTAAATATAGTAATCAGCAACATCATATCTTGTATGAGGGACTTGCTTATCTTAGTCTTCAACAGATCTTTTCGTTAAGATTCGGTTGAATTGCAGTTACAACAATACATAACATCTTATGTAGTAAGACTTTCCACTTCTTCTTCAAATAAAATATCATCAATTATCTTCTGTAATCAATTGATAAAGATCAAATATGTAACAAATAAAATTTTCCTTTATCTTCATCATGCCTTCAACCTGTGTGTGTGAATAATGTGATTCGTTTCACATTATTATCAGATACGATCAATAAACAGTGGTATGGAATGAGCATAGTGTGTGACATGCTTTCCAAAATATGATGTATCAGTTGTATGGAAGAAATCATTAGCAAAAAGTTTACTACAGTACTGATCAGTAATCAATTCTTCTTTAGTACTGATCAGTAACAAAAGTTTCTTCGGTTTAGTATTCATCAGTAACAAGTTCGAACACCGCTTTCTTCATTTACTACTGATCAGTAGTAATATTTCAATAAGCTAATTTCCCCAGTTACTACTGATCAGTAGTATTTTGATTGATAGTAAACATGAATTCCTACTGATCAGTAGTATATAATAGGATCAGTAGTAACCAAACTTTGAAAGCCACCAGCCTCTTGATCATTAGTAATTAAATGTTGTGATTAGGTGGCCCTTTGCTACCTACCATGAACGTGAAGAATTAAATAATTCAAGTTATGCACAGCAGTAGTATATATGATTAGGTGGCACTTTCTTGTTATTACTAAAATGGACCAGGAGCAATTTTCTTCAAGGCAGTAGTATTTTGATATACTACTGATCAGTTAAATTGTGATACTGATCAGTAGTAATTTCTTCTATATAATCCGTACACGTTTACACACCAGTAGTAAATTGAAGGATAGCATCAGTAGTAAAAATATGCTTCTTTGTACGTAATCAGTAGTAAAAACGGGCCAATAGTACTGACGTATTGAGATCAGTAGTAACCAGATATAATACTGATCAGTAGTATATTTAAAATAGGATCAGTACTAATGATGTTTGGACCCAACCACCTACTGCCTTCAATTTTAATCCGCGGCTGCTACAAGAACGCATTAAGTAAATCATGGAAATCCGATTCAGTTTCCAAGAATGCATTTATCATTATTAATGCCCCAAAAAAAAAGGGCGCTCCAGCAGCAGTATGTTTGCTCCTCTCGATTTCCATGTGGCCACAGAGTTTAAAATTATAAATGCACCTCTTTATATATAGATGTTTGTTTCGTTTATGTTTTGTGAAAAAAATAGTATATTTCAAAAAATTATAACCTTAATATCTTCTTAATTTGTGCTTGATTCTTCATGTTTATCGATGCATCCTTGTTTTATTCCAGATCTGAAATTATAACCCTAAACTTATTGATTCTCTTTCAATCACATAAGTTTCTTTTGTTCTTCTTCTTCTTTCTTTCTTTTCTCTAATGTTCTTTGATTCTGTTGATGTCTTTGCTCAATGATGTACTTGCTGTTTCTCTTTGTGAAATAATTCAATTTGTTCTGGAACATAACAGCATCATATGGCTTCATCATTGTGTTTGTGAATATCTGATACATAGTCTTCTCAGAATGTGGATATTCTTTTTCATATAAGTATAGCTCACATATTTTGCCTGACTTTTCAAAGAAGTACATATTGGCAGTTGGAATCACATTCCAAGCATAAACATTTCCTTGATCTGTAAATTGTTCTGGGTAGTTATCTGGATAAAATGCAGCATCTATCATTCTTGTTAAGTATCCAGCACCAGATTCTCTCCATGTTTTCTTTGCCATCCTTGGTTTTCCAATGATTAGAAGTTTAATAACATCACTTCTTGAACATGAACTAATCAATGGCAACCATCCAGTAAATCTTTGAACAATTTTATCTTCCCTTATGATCTCTATCACATTATTATTCATAATTCTCCAATTTATGATAGGATTGTTCTGCAAGGGAGCAATAGGCACTTCAAGAACAGGAATGATTTGTTTTTGACTTCTTTTGAGTACTCTGTTCTTGAGTAACAGCCTTTCTCTTCTTTGATTGGGGAGTTGATGTGGAACCAGTAGTTGATGAACTGCCATCTTTAATTAAACTTGGACTGATTGGAATTAGGGCTTTAGATTTCTTTGCTTCTTTTTCTTCTTGTTCAGCCAAATCCTTCTTCTTGGCAGCACAATATTTTTCAATAATTGTCATCATCTTCATTCTGCCAAAGGACTTTGCATTGTGCCCTTTTGTCTTTAAAAATTCAATCATATTGGTCTTCTGTTCAAACACATCATCAGTTAGCTCACTTTTTGTTCTTTTGCATTCAGAAACCAATTCTTCAAGACATTGTATATGTTCTTCTTCAACTTTTCTGAGTCTTTTGAATTCTGCTTTTTGAGCTTCTAACTGGATATCTTCTATTTGAACAGGTATTTCTGCTTCTTGAGTTTCTTCTTCTTCTCTTCAAGAGCTAGATACATCTCCACATTCTCCAAGAATTTCTTGTGTTTTACCCTCCATCTGGACTGCTTTTCTGATCTGACATAATTAATTTTGTTCACCATTTGGTGACCTAAGGCTCTGTTGGGATAGTCATCATCATAGACTTCCTTTCCTTTTCCAATACAGGCAGATGGTGGAGGTGGAGTGTATTTCAT
The DNA here is from genome assembly GCA_963853835.1 of Calendula officinalis. Lineage (NCBI taxonomy): Eukaryota > Viridiplantae > Streptophyta > Magnoliopsida > Asterales > Asteraceae > Calendula > Calendula officinalis. The sequence goes on along the minus strand of OY970820.1, from coordinate 82,814,600 downwards.
ATCAGGTACACCCAAAATCAGAAGTTTTGGATAGAACAAGTGCAGTTGATCTTCTGATAAAATTTTAGGGTGTGGAGGAAGTGTACATTCATCCACCTCAAACCAATTTACATTATCATCAATGTCAGGTATGATAAGTGGTTGATTAGGAGTTGGTGGTTTGGAGATAATGACATGTCTTTCCCTTTCAATTAACTCTGGGAGTTGCAGTTCTTCCTCTTCAGTAGTAACCAAAGTAGTTACTACTGGTGTGACTTCAGGAGTTACTACTGATAGGGCATCAGTAGTATTTGGTGCTTTTATTTCCTCTTCCTGACTTACTACTGCTATGATATCAGTAGTAGGAGTTACTACTGATACTTCTTGTTGAGTTTGTTCTTCCATAGGAGCAGTAGTCATTGGCTCATCATCAACAACCATCTTTTCTGAGCCTTCATCAACATTTGTTTCTTTTAGGTTTAAGAGAGAGGATGCTGCTGCTGCAATTGATTCATCAATCATTGTTTGAATATTATCCTTCTCCCCCTTAGTGAGCTCAACTGGAGGAGCCTCACTATCATCAAGCTTCTTCTTCAATTTCCTTATGATTTTAGTTTGTTGATGAAGCCTGTGCTCATATAACCTCATCCGTTTGTTGATGGTATTAACATGCCTTTTCATTACTGCAATTGTTTTCCCCTGATTTGTGAGATATGTAAGACAATCTTGTACAGTGGATTCAAGAGAATCCACTTTATCCGTCAATTGTTTGGTTTTAATACTGCCCTCACTCCATCTAGCAAGATCATCGGGCTCACTGACTGGTACATTGGCTTTAAGGTTTTCCATCCTTTCCATCAAATCCATAGATCTACCCTCATCACTTCTTGGTGATTCATTGGGTTGTTTAGACACCCTCTTCTTCCTAGAAGAAGCAGAGATGCCCCCCCTTATGGTTTCTTGGCACCGGGGTCCTTTAAGTAATTCCACAAATGAGTCATCACTTAAAGTTGTCGAGGTCTGGGTCTTAGTTATGTTTTCACTATCTTGTGCACCCACCTTTGGGGCATCAGTAGTGAAAGACCTCGCCTCATGTCCTCTCTCCTCCTTGGAGGACAACTCTTTGAGCCTGGGGTTTAACTCGATTTGTCCCCTGGTGTCCTTTAAGGAAGATTTCTTCCTTTTATAATGTTTCTGGATAGATTTGGTTAATGGTCGGTCCTCTACAGAGTGAAGAGTAGCACTCTGCAGATTTATGTCAAGTTCCTGGGACACATTCAGGACTTCTATTTGTGTGGGTGATTGAGTGACTATTTGGGGTGGTGTTTGGGCTGCATTTGGGGGTGATGGAGTGGGTTGAGGTTGAATTTGGGTTGTATCTATGATTGAACCCTCTCCGAGTAGTGGTTGATCTTTGATCATATTAGGAAACAAAGGGGTTTCCTTGCCCGAAAATTTAAATTGTTTTCTCATATTTGAGAAAACTTTCTTGTTCAACTCAGGAATGATAAAAATGTTTTTGGGAGTTGACAAGTTTTGCAATTCACAGTTTATGATATGTTGGAGAAATCTGGGATACATTAAAAATTTTGAAGAACTAAGATTTCCCAACATACCTTCAAAAATCATGTATGAAAAATTAAATACTTGGTCTGTGCATAAACAGACAACAGCAGAGGCTATTGCCTTATTAAACTCATTCCAAGTACTTCGTTTTGGAGAAATACAATGCTGAATAGTATGTACAAGAAATTTCCATTGTGGGGAGAGAAGACCTTTTTGAAAAGTTACTATGTTGAGTCTTCCCTCATAACCCATTTTATTTAAAATTTCAGCAATGAATTCCTTATGAAGTGTAAACATACCTGCATCATCATGTAGTTTTAGATGGTGTCGAATTGATTGCTCAGTGATTGTGATCGTCTTGCCATCCACAGATGATTTTATCATAGGTACAGTTGCACCTTCTGTTCTTTCAGCATTGGTCCAGAAATCCACCAAGTGCTGTTGGTATGCTTTTGGTTTGACAGTTAAAGCAAACTTTATATACGAATTTTTCAAGAAATTGACTATCGGACGAAAATCTTTTGTTCCGTCTGGATTGCGTAGAAACACACACATATTGTGGAACTCTGAATATTTGAGATCTGTTTGAATATTGAGAGATTGTAGCGTTGCCATTTTTGTTGATTTGAGAGAAACGTGTAAGAATTTTGTTACTGGTGCAGGGTCTTTGATCGTAAGCTAGGGTTTATCGAGAGGATTTAGCAAATCGAAGTGAAGATAATGCTTAAACTAATCGACTGCCGCCTTTTATATCTTTCGATTTAACCTACACAAAGACTAAATTGCCCTTCGAATCATAATATAACGGTTATTTTCACGGGGGTTAGTTTGGTAATTTTGATGTGTAACACCAGTAGTAAATTAGATGCCAGTAAGAAAACGTCAGTAGTATCTACGAACATCAGTAGTAACTAAGAATTTTACATCAGTAGTAACTATAGACATCAGTAGTAACCACCAACACACAAGACCAGTAGTATATGTGAATACCAGTAGTACTGACTTACCAGTAGGATTTATGTAAACCTAATACACACCAGTAGTATTGACCTACCAGTAGTATTTTGTGCACATGCCTACACACCCGTAATACAGACCTACCAGTAGTAAAACACTTAAACAAATAAATAACTTTTTACAATAAAAACTTTACACATGATTTTAAGTGAGATTTTAATTTATCAATATCATTCCAATACTGCTAACCAAGAAGTTGAATCTTCCTACATCAAATGCTTTTGTAAAAAGATCTGCTAATTGATCATCAGTATGAATTTTAACTACTTTGATTAATTTCTTTTCATTGCAATCTCTTATAAAATGAAATCTTATTTCAATGTGTTTGGTTTTAGAGTGTTTTACTGGGTTGTTCACAATACTAATAGCACTTTGATTATCAATAAAAATAGGAGTTTTAAGGATAGAGATACCAAAGTCTAGAAGCTGGTTTTGAATCCAGAGTACTTGAGCACAACAAGCAGATGCAGCTACATATTCTGCTTCAGCAGTTGATGTTGATACATTTGTTTGTTTCTTACATTGCCATGACACCAGTGTTGATCCAAAGAATTGACATCCACCAGTAGTGGACTTTCTGTCTTGACATTCACCTCCATAGTCACTATCTGTGTAGGCTATGAGTTTAAAGGGTGAATCATGTGGATACCATAGACCAAGTGATGGTTTGCCTTTCAAGTATCTGAAGATTCTTTTGACAGCTTGTAAGTGTAGTTCTTTAGGTCTTGCTTGATATCTTGCACACACACACACACTATACATAATGTCAGGTCTTGATGCAGTTAAGTACATCAAAGAGCCTATCATTGATCTATATAAGTGTTCATCTACATCCTCCCCCTCAACATCTGGATGTAGGTGTTTGTGTGTTTCCATTGGTGTGCTTGCACTCTTGCACTCTTTCAAATCAAACTTCTCCAAGATGTCTTTAACATATTTTGATTGGTTTATCAAAATACCATCTGTTCTTTGACTGACCTGGAGTCCAAGGAAGAAGTTCATTGGACCCATAGAGCTCATCTTGAATTTGATTTGCATCAGTTCTTCAAATTCTTTGCATAACAAATCATTGGTTGAACCAAAGATGATATCATCTACATAGATTTGTTCCAGTAGTATATCATCTTTGACTTTCTTTGTAAACAACGTTTTGTCAATAGCTCCTCTTTTAAAGTTATTCTTCAATAGATATGATGATAATGTATCATACCATGCGCTTGGTGCCTGATGTAGGCCATACAGAGCTTTATCCAGTTTGAACACATAATCACCATGTTTTGGATCTTAAAAACTTGGAGGTTGGCAGACATAGACCTCTTCTTCAATCTTCCCATATAGGAATGCACTCTTCACATCCATTTGATAGACTTTGAACTTTTTGAATGAAGCATATGCTAGGAATATTCTTATTGCTTCAATTCTAGCAACAGGAGCATATACTTCATCATAGTCTATTCCTTCTTCTTGAGTGTATCCTTGGGCTACAAGTCTGGGTTTGTTTTTGATCACTATACCTCTTTCATCTTTCTTGTTTCTAAAGATCCATCTTGTTCCAATGGCTCTTTTTCCTTTGGGTAGAGGTACAAGTGTCCAGACAGCTTGTAATTTGAATTGAAGGAGTTCTTCTTGCATTGCCTCAATCCAGTTTGAGTCCTTCATTGCTTGTTGAATCTTCTTTGGTTCATCCTGAGACAGAAAGCATTCAAACATACATTCATTAGCAATTAAACTTATATTACACATGTTTGCAGTTAAGCTTTTGTTTAATTTGCTTCTTGTTTGCAGTGGTGAGTTAACATCACTTAGAACAAGGTCTAATGGATGGTTCTTCTGAGTCCTTGTAGTTGTAGCTCTACCAACCACTAGTTGATTTTCAAGGTTGGACTCATTTGTCTCAGGCAGTTGCTCCTCTAGAGTTCCTTCATTGTCATTGATGTTTGGTTCATCATCATCTTGGTCAGAGTTACTACTGCTATTGTCTTCATTGAGATCAGTAGTATTGTTGTTGTTACTGAGATCAGTAGTATTTTGAGAATCTAGGTTATTGCCAGGACCAGTAGTATTTTAAGTACTATTACTGGTACCAGTAGTATTTGAATTACTACTGTCCTCATTCTCAGAGTTACTACTGGTTTCAGAATTTGAGTTATTACTGTCCTCAGTATTAACTGTGGGAGCAGTATTAACTACTATGTATCTCATCTCTTCTTGACCAGTATTAACAGATGATGTTCCTTCCTTTTGAGTATGACAATTTGAATCACCTGCATTTAAATCCATGTTAGAATTAAAGGATTTGGTTAGATTGTCTATGTTAAATAGCCAATCTGGACCATTTCCTTGTTCATTAGGAATATTTTCAATAAAGGATACATTTATGCTTTCTTCAATTATCCTTAATCTCTTGTTGAATACTCTGTATGATTTTCTTTGAGTAGAGTATCCCACAAAGATTCCATCATCAGCTTTGCAGTCAAACTTACCAATTTGTTCTCTTGTAATCAGAATAGTACAAGGGCAACCAAATGATTTTAAAAAACTTATAGAGGGTTTTCTTTTATTAAAAAGTTCATATGGTGTTTTAAAATGTGGCTTCACTATTAATACTCTGTTCTGAACATAACAAGCAGTATTAACAGCTTCAGCCCAAAAAGTGATTGGTAACTTTGAATCTGCTAACATTGATCTTGCTGCTTCTATGATGGTTCTATTTCTTCTTTCAGCTACACCATTTTGTTGAGGAGTTCTGGGTGAGCTGTATTGCCTGTCAATACCTTTAAGATCACAAAAGTTAATTAAGTTAGCATTTTTAAATTCTGTGCCATTATCACATCTTATGGCTTTAACTTTTTGATCAGATGTGTTCTCCAGTTTAACAATTAAGTTCTTGATGAGTTCACTTGTTTCATCCTTTGTCCTGAGAAAGAAAACCCATGTATATCTGGAAAAATTATCAGTAATAACAAGACAATATTGTTTCTTTCCAATACTCATTACATTTGTAGGTCCAAATAGGTCCATATGTAAGAGTTGTAAAGGAACATAAATAGAGTTCACATATTTGGACTTATGAGAAGTCTTGTGTTGTTTACCTTTTAGGCATGCAACACAATGATGATCACACATGAATTGTTTTTGAGGTAGTCCAATGACCAAATTTCTTTTTACTAAATTGTTCATGTTTTTGAAATTAGTGTGACACATCCTTCTATGCCATAGTTCTGATTCAGTGGTGTTTGCCTTGGATATAAAACAGTTGACCTCATTTGAAGAAATGAGTTCTCCCCCTATATCCAGGCAATACACATTGTTTCTCCTTGGAGTTCTTAACACAACATATTTTTCATCTAAAATAAAGTCAGGAGAAAGAATGATGCACTCAATGTCTGTGAAAAGAATTTTGTTCTTTTTATCACAAACTTGAGACACACTGACTAGATTGTATTTTAGCTCAGCTACATAAAATACATCATCAAAGGTAATTTTGTCATTAGTAACAGTACCTTTGCCTGTAATCTTACCTCCCTTTGGGTTCTCACCAAAGGCCACATAACCTCCATCAAATAACTTGAAATCTTTAAGAATTTGCAGATTTCCAGTCATGTGCCTTGAGCATCCACTATCAATGTGCCATGTTCTTCCTTCTTCCGGGATCTGAATGCTCTGCACAAGTAAATAAAAGGTTAGTTAAGTTTGGGAACCCAAGCTTTATATGTCTTGGGTTCATCCTTTGAGAAATCAGATTTAGAACAGTTAACCTTAAACATTTTAGGTACCCACACCTTTTTAGTACTGGTGTTCTGTTTTACTACTGCTCTTTAAGACTTGGTACTGGTGTCTGAGTTCACTACTGATCTTGGTCTATACCTATGATTTTTAGCCTTTGAATACTTTACTACTGATGGGCCAGTAGTATTTGGGTACTTACCATGTTTAGAATGACCAGTAGTGTTTATAGGGTTGACACCAGTAGTATGTTTGAATGTTGGTTTAGCAGCAGTAGTATTCTTGTAATTAGGGTTTTTACCAGTAGTGTTTTTGTACTGGTACCAGACAGCATTATAATTAGGGTTAACACCAGTAGTAAAATTGTTAAAGTTTTTACTGGTGTTGGAAAATTTAAAATATTGATTATTTTGATTTGATTTTCCATTGTTCTTGAAGTAATTGCTGTTCTTTGGGCTTCCAACTCTTCTGTTTTGCACAAATCTTGGTGCACTTCTTCCAAATCTTGGTGTTTCAGCAATTGGAATTTTATTTTTATTCACTACTGAAGGACCAGTAGTATCTTTCAACTTCTGTGTTTTTGCCTTTTATTTGGAAGTTTTAAATGCTTTGAACTCTTAGCAGTTAATTGGATTGAAGTGACAATCCTTTGCTAAATGATTTACTTTGTTGCATATAACACATCTTAATTTCTTACCTTTAGTACCTTCAGGTATCCTTTGATCTAAGAGTTGATTTTTATTTCTTTCATTTCACCTTTTTAAAATTTTTGGTATATTTTCTGCATTATATTTAGGAGAATTTTCTTCACTTTGTGCTGTGTGAAAACTTGTATCAATTGAGTTTGGAGATTTAGTTTGAACGATTGTAAATTCAATTGAGTTTGTAGTTCTATCATCATCAGAAAAATAATTTGATTCAGATGTTTCAGTATTAGATTCAGTTTGATTTTCACTTTTTAATTCATTTATGATTCTTTCTGAACTATCTTTAAGTGGAGGGATGAATTTATATGGAGGTGGTACAGCATGATATCCCACTCCATGAACAACTTTTTCCGTAGTTTGATTATTAGTCAATTCATCAAGAATTTTAGTACTTCTTTCAAATTTTTTAATTGTCAATTTATTTTGTTCAATTTCAAGTTGACATTCTTCTAATTTACTTGTTAGTTCTTTATTTTTTTTATTCATAGCACTCTTTCTCATCTACAGCTTGGAGCAGTTCATCCTTTATCCTTTGATCAATCATCTGGTACACCTTTATCTGATGTTCTTGATCAGCAATCAAACCATCAAATTCATGATTTCTTCTTAATGCTTTTGCTAAATCTTCATTTAATTTAGTGTTTTCTTTTTCTAAATTTTTAACAATTTTAATACATTCAGAAGTACAAGGTTTAGGTTTTACCTCAGATTTGCTGTCAGTAAAGGCCATGAGAGCTTGATTTTGAGCATGCTCTTCTGCTTGGAAGCTCCAGTCATAGCCTTGTCCTTGTTGTGAAACAAGAGCAGTTGATTTTGATCTTTTGTCTGGCTGAGGACATTCTTTTGCAAAGTGACCAAGGTTGTTACAGTTGTAACATTTGACTTTAGTTTTGTCAAATCCAGCTTTGTCACCTTTGTTGTAGTTGAGACTTGTCCTACCAGTCCTTTTTAAGAACCTTTTGGTTCTTTGGCTCAGCATAGCTATCTGCCGTTTAAGATCCATCTCCTCAAGATCATCTGGATTCAATTGTTCCAAATCATCACTAATCAGTGCAGTATGCACATGACTAGTGAAAAAGGATTCTCTTGCAGCATCTTCAGAATCTGCAGCCTTTCCTATGGAGGTTTCTTAACCTTCACCTGTACTAGATACAAATGCAGCATTATTAGAAGAAATAGAAGGGTTCTTTTGATTTACCTCAGTTTCAAATACTCTGAGATCATTGTAGAGTTCATCTAACTCCTTTTCTTCTAGTGCATCTCTCTGTCTGTATATCACTGTATACATGGCCCATTCTTCACTAAGAGACCTTAGGAACTTCATGTTGACATCTTCTTGATCTATCTTAACCCCAACCTGGTTAAGTTCACCAATTAGCTTGTTGAATCTGTCAAACACTTGAGTGAGTGTCTCATTGGGCTTTCCTTTGAAGTTTTCAAAGTCTTGCTTGAGAACAGACTTCATGTTCCTCTTGGTGCTCTTGGTTCCAACGAATCTCTTCTCCAGTGCTTGCCACAGCACCTTAGCATCATCATATTCAACAAAGAGATGTTGATAGTCATTGGGAATGGCCAGTAGGAGAGTGCTTAGAGTTTTGAGTTCGATTCCTCTGTCTTTCTTCTCCTTTTCACACTTTAGTTTGTCTGCTTCAGTTGCAGAACTGGTTGCTTGAGCCGGACCAGTTTTGTTTCCTTCAATGACAACTTCCCACATGGAATAATCAGTAATAAGCATGTATTGCTTAATACGATTCTTCCACATCCCAAAGTTATTGGGAGTGAGTATAGGGATTTTGTTTGCTTGAGTGCTTTCATTATTATCAGTCATGATTAATAATGTGTGTGTTTTAACGATTAAAACTTTTGTTGTTCTTAAAAAAAAATTTGTAGATCTAGAACCAATAAGCTCTGATACCACTTCTCAGGATCGATTAACTATGAAGAGTTAATAAACACCTTTAGATCTAATTGATAATAGAAGTTGCAGCGGATCAACACTATATCAATATATTAAGAACAAAGAACTGTAAAACAATATGTGAGAATATTAAGAACACAGTTTCACAAAAAGCTTCAATGTATATTATCGATTAACAATACACACGTACGTTTACAATTCGTAAGGAACTATTTATAACAGTCCTTGAAGCCTAACTATTTACCCTAGTTATTCTAGGACTTGATTTACATTCGAATTATAAAGATATACATTGAATTACATTCTATAACTATCTCTGCGAAGATCTCGGACTTGATTTGCTTCCGAATCGTATATCAGTAGTAATCTGCAATCACCAGTAGTAAATGAGCATCGTCAGTAGTAAGTCTGGTGACCAGTAGTAAGTCCAAAACCATCATCAGTAGTAACTACTATTGATCAGTAGTATCTTCAATATGCCTTGATAAGTAGTAACTAAGTTATAGACTTCACCAGTATCAACTCATCAGTAGTAAGTAATTCTGTCCCATCAGTACTAAACATAATATTCATCAGTAGTAAACATGATCAGTACTAACTGCAGCATCAGTAATAAGTTGATCTGTGATTTTGTTCCAACATCACTCAACTTCAATAACTTTGTTTTGTCAAAGTTAGCAAATGAATTACAAGGACTTAAAGCCCCCATGTATTCAAGTAATTGGGTGCTTACTTCACTAAATCGATCCCCGAATTTTGAATTTTGCATATCCAAAACCGTGTTGAAAATTTCAACTTCAAAATGATATTGATTAGTAACTTTAGTGACGCGATTTCTTGAATTGACATAATTTTCGGCCATATCCACAATGCCAATATTATGTTTATGACAAAAAGAAAATACTTTCGCCAAAGTCTTGGCAAACCCTGTAGCTCTCAAAGCTTTCAATGCATTCATTGTCCCCGTAACCATATAAGCTGCTTCTAAAATATCTTGATCCTTTTGTTGAAGACGTTTTGACAATATACCCGTGAGGTTTAAAACTTCACACATCAAATGTAAGTAAAACAAGAAATCAATTGTCTTAAAGTAGTTTAAAATACCACGTGCTTGATTTCGGTTACTTAAAGTTGATCCTTCCTCTTCAACATACTCAAGAACCCCGATAACCTCTGGAAATAAGTTCATTAAACTTGTGATTGTTTTGAGATGTGAACCCCATCTTGTATCTCCTGCTCTTTGAAGAGAACTCTCTTGATTTAATCCTCTTCCAGTTTCAAGTTCTCCAGTACCAACTGCATTTTGCACTCTTTCTCTGTAATTCTCTCGTACCATATCTTTTCTTTTACAAGAAGCACATACCACATTAACCACCAAAGAAATTTGCTCAAAAAAGTCCTTCACACCATCATGGTTTTTTGCTACTGCCACAATTACTAACTGAAGTTGGTGCGCAAAGCAATGTACATAATATGCTGAATCATTATCTTGTAATATTAAAGCTTTTAGACCATTGAACGCACCTCGCATATTACTTGCCCCATCATAACCTTGTCCTCTTACCTGTTAGAAGAAAAAAAAAAGTGAATAATATTAAACTAAATAATCAGCAAAAAAAAATATAAAAATCAATTACCTGAGCCATGCTTAACTTATTACTGGCAAATACTTCATCTATGGCTTCTTTAAGAGTCAAAGATGATGTATCTTTCACGTGCACAATTCCAATGAATCGTTCCTTCACAATTCCAAGACTATCGACATATCTCAAAACTATAGCCATTTGTTCCTTTTTCGATACATCACTAGATTCATCAACCAATAAAGCAAACACATCATTACCAATTTCTTTGCAAATACCCATAGTTATCTCTTTTGAGAAACATTCAACAATTTCTTTTTGAGTCTTTGGGGATGTCACTTGATTATTTTGAGGAGCCTTATCTAAAATAACATTGCAAATGGCCTCACTATGATCTCGAATTAAAGATATTCCATCAATGAAGAGACCTCTAGATAAAGAGCCGCTCGACTCATCATGACCACGGAATGGTAATGCATTCTTTAATAAATGTCTAGAAACACCAACTGAAACACGTAACCGAAGTTTATAGTTAGCCTCTTCAAGTTCAGTTTGCTTTTTAAATGAAACACCAATAGATTGTTTTTCTTTCATTAGAAAGTCACACTTTTGTCGTGCTTTGTTGTGCAAACTATCAATATTACCCACATGAATCCTTAATGCTTCTTTTTACTCCAACTATTAAACCTTCTGTAACAAATGCATCTCGCCCACCTTGTTGTCCCACTATGTCTCCAACCAAATAGCAAAATAAACAATAGGCTTTGTCTCGTTTTATGCTATACTCTAACCAATCGAATTCATTAAACCATTCAGCAACAAAACGTTTTGTTTTCTTATCTATTTTCTTTGTTGGAAATGTATGACCAGTAGGTTGACAGGCTCCTTGAAGCAAATATGCCCTTCTTATTTCATCTACATGATTTGGATTATATGTTGCAATCTTTGGTCTATCCGCCGGGTCCCTTGGAAGATCATTTTTATCAACACTTGTATTTGGAATACTTTTAGATAGTGGATTTTGTGGGTTTTGTGGAATTACATTAGAAACCGAAGGGAATGGTTGATTTGATTCACTGGAACACGGTTTTTTGGAAGGTCCTGATACACTTTCATTAGGATTTTGTCTTGGTTTCTTAAAAAAGACCCAATGTTAGCCTGCAATTCGAGAACAATCAATTAAAACAATTTAAAAACTAATTTTATAAATCATAAACCTATTAGTTTACAATTAAAATAATCCAAGAACTAATAAAATTGGAATTAATTTCATTAAGATTTTATGTTGAACTTACTTGTTTTATTGTAGGATTTAGAGAGGTGCTTTATGAAAAAAATTTCAATCAATCCTTTTGCATCTGTAAATATATAAATTTCTTGACATAAACAATATTTAATTAAAAAACATAAAGACAATACATATATTATATAAATATACAATTATATATCAATATATAACTATCACAATTCACATGTATCATGGCAAAGGAAATTATTGATGCATCGATCAGGATAAAAACTTGAATACTAGCCTAAGTCTCCTATTGAAATAAATAAAATATTAAACAAATCCTGATAAAGGGAAAATTGATGCATCGATCAGTACATAAACTTGAGTACTTGTGTAGCCTATACTTTAAGTATCCTATTGAAATAAATATAATATTAAACAAATCATGGCAAAGGGAAAAAGTGTAGGCATTAGACAAATTCTTAACAAATTTCGAAAGGCAAAAACTTACAAATTTCGGCTGATAAGACAGGTGAAGGGAAGGGAGGCGTGTGTCAGACGACTGAGAAGGAAAAAGTTTTATTTAATTAGGTTTAGTTTTGAGTTGGGCTTTGTATTGGACTATTACTAATATTGGGTTTTTATTTTACTATTGTTTTATGTTATTAGGTAGTTTTTTAATCTGATAGTAGCCCTATAATACAAAAAAAATTTAAAAATTTTGTGCTACCCAAAAAAATTTGAGTAGTGGCCCGTGCCACCGTGGGCTACACATCCAATCCGCCCCTGCTTTTCAGGATTTGAACTCAAAATTTTTAGGTCAATGTGCAACACCATATATACCAACACAAAGCTACAAGTCTTGGGGTACAAATGAGTCAAATTAGCCTCTTTTTTCACCATACATAAAGATAACTTTTTGAACCATCTTATGTTAGTCTAGTGGTAAAAACTCACGAATGATTTTTTAGAGGTCATGTATTTGATCATTTATCAGGTAAACATTTATTAGATATCAGATGGCCAGGGAAAATACAGTATGTAACAGTCACGACAATAATTAGGTCGTGTAAATCACGAGTATAAGCTCGGTGAATCCGTAAGAGCCCTTATAACACGAATAGCCTTAAAAGAAAGCAAGATACCCTTTTTCACTATAAATAGGCACACTTAAGCAACGTCTAATGCGCACCTTTTCTTCTTCTTTATTTACTAACCCATACAATAGACAATTAAGCAGTGGCTATGGCTGTTGCTGGCACCAAAAAGGAATCATGCAACAAGTCATTTTGTGAAGATTATCTTCTACTAAGCCCCAAAGACTTAGGATTCGGGGATTCGGTTAAGATCTTGTTCTCCAAACATATTGGACACAGGAAGTTTATCGATTGTCCCGACGGTACGGTCCAGGAAAGCTTCTGGCAACGATTTGTGATCTTCGTATCCATCGTCGCCCAAAAGTTCTTACATATATTTTACCGACCTGTATCATGGGTTGGCTCCATCATCGAATTTGTGGCCAACTTTTTGAACGAGAATGGTGGCTTTTGCATGGTGTTTTGGAATCTCTTACGATGTACGTTAGATTCCATTCGGTTCGTTCTTAATTTTAAAAATGTTGGCACTTTTACAAAAAAAAAAACAGTATTAGTAAACAAAAAACTAGATATAGTGCCTTTTTTTAATATATATGTCACTAAGTTACATGTTTCTTTTAGTAGTGACCATTATTGTTATATTTGTTAGTCGGCCGGCCCTGAGTTTATAACTGATCCAGGCGAAGACTAAATACTACAGTATTAATTAATTATTTATCTTCTATTAACATAGTAATTTTACTGAGAATTTACGTATAACCCAAATTGGAAGTAAACATTATAACACGTAACTTAAATTTATGATTGTTTGTACATTCAATTTAAGACGTTTATAAAACAATTAATGATTAAATAAATTAAATTAAATGACGTTGTTATATGATAAATACAAAGTGTAATAACATTCGCTACTTTGTGTAGTTACAAACTTACGACAATGTTAGTTTTGGATAATAATATTTTGGTGCAGTTAAAATCGTGATACCCAATAAAGAGTCGCCACGTTTCTCATCGGTAGTTGGGCTATTGGACATACGAAAGGACTTGGATAGTAGAATCAAGCGTGAAGATCCTAGATACACAAGCGCACTTTCCGTTATGGCTGCTAAAATTGCATATGAAAACGAAGCCTTCATTAAAGACACCGTTGAGAATCATTGGAAGGTACATTTAGCAATTAATTAAGCTTACATGATACTTCTTATTAGATTATTAACTAACATGTGAATTATCATTTATTACAAATTTACAATCACATTTCTTTAAATTCGTTTGTTACATTAAACGTTATTATATATACGTAGTTTGTTATCATCGGTCAAATTTACACTATTAATTGAATTTTTTTAATTTCTTTTATCCGTGTGTTTTCCACCACCTGGAGACCCGCCTCTCATATCTATATCTTCAATTTTAAAGTTTAATCAAACATTATGATGAACAATATCTCACATCTATTTCTTCGATTTCCACCACCAGTGATGTTTTGTCGGTCACACCTAAATCTCTCTCTCTCTCTCAAACATATACATCATTACTATCTTCACTACGCAATCAATTATACTAGAAACTGTCAATTATGCTAAGTCGTACACATCTTTAACGATCCCACCGGCATGCGTCTGCAAAACATCAACTCCTCTGGAGACATGTATTTGCAATCGATTTTCAGGATTAGAGTTTTTAAAAATATCTACTGGTTTTCAATCGATTTTACATGTTTAGGGTTTCATAAGTTAGGGTTCTGTAACCTCCGACGTCACAACCCTATATTGCAACCTACAAATATGCAAAGTCACGGGAGGTTGCTGGTTGTGGTGGGTCTGCAGACAGTAGAAGAACATGGATAACAGATAAATAAAAGAGACAAAAAAATTCAATTACAGGAGTACATTTGAGTGATGATCTTTGTCACTTATTACATGTGTAGTTATTTATCTTCATTTATTACAAAAGGGTAGTTTGTTCATTAATTTTTTTCAAGTAGCTTTCAGGACCACTACTATAACAAACTACATACACCAGGGATGTCTAATGTAATAAATTAATTTAAAGGCCTGAGGTTATAATAAGTGGCAACCCACATGAACTCCGTACTAAAGAACATGATACTTTAAAAAGGGAATGATTTTCTTACCACAACTTTTATTGCATGTACCACATCCAATGCTTAATATACTTGTACATTTAGCAGTAAAATATTGTGTGGTATAACCATTAAAAGTTGTGCTAGCAAAATCAATTCTTATGTTAAAATCCAACACATACGGTGATAGTATAGCGGTAAACATTCTAACGCTTATGTGTTTTCCCTTATCTTGGTTCATCTACAGATGGAGTTCTTGGGGTTCCTCAACTGTTGGAATGGTAATTGATCATAAAACAACCTCTATTATCTTTTAGTTCGACAAACTTATCAACTATTTCAACTTAATTACCTAGCTTAAACTTATTGTAGACTATGAAGAGGATTACACGACCCAAGCCTTCATGTGGAGCGATAAGACCGGTTACTCAGAGCTCATTGGTATTTCCTTTAGAGGGACATCACCATTCAACACGAAAGACTGGGCTTCAGACGTTGATCTCTCATGGTACCATCTCCCGGGTATAGGCAAGGTCCATGCCGGTTTCCTAAAAGCCCTCGGGTTACAAAAAAGCAAAGGGTGGCCAAAGGATATCCAAATGGATGATAACAAACCCTACGCTTATTACATTATCAGAAAAATTCTTAAAGAACGCCTAGAAAAGAACCCACACGCTAAATTCATTGTAGTCGGTCATAGTTTAGGGGCCGCGCTATCAATCGTGTTTCCCGCCA
Organism: Calendula officinalis; assembly: GCA_963853835.1. NCBI lineage: Eukaryota > Viridiplantae > Streptophyta > Magnoliopsida > Asterales > Asteraceae > Calendula > Calendula officinalis. Next base: position 82,798,955 of record OY970820.1, on the reverse strand, counting down.
TTTTGGCACTCCATGAAGAGACACGTTTACTTAAGAGACTAGATGGAGTGTATAACTTTGGACAACCTAGGGTTGGAGATCATAGATTTGGTGAATACATGAAAGAGGTGTTGGTAACTCATGGTCTGAGGTACCATAGGTTTGTTTATTGCAATGATTTGGTGCCTAGAGTGCCCTTTGATAGTAGTGATATTAATTTCAAACATTTTGGTGATTGCTTTTACTACGATAGCTTCTATAAAGGACAGGTATTTAGTTGATTAATTAATTTCACATTACCAATCCCACCTTGAAACACCTTTTATTTTATTAGGCGGTGATTTCTATACTACATAAAAAAATTCATACACCATATTATATAATTATTGTAGCAATAGTTGGTGTGTGAGTAATATATGTGGTGTAGAAATCACTACTTTTCACGAGCATTAACGTCTTGTTTCTTTTGTGCAGAAACTCATTGAAGAACCTAACAAGAACTACTTCTCCATATTCTCCATAATACCGATGTTTGTAAACGCGGTTTGGGAGTTGTTTAGAAGCTTCATCATCCCGTTTCAAAGGGGTCCAGACTACAACGAAACTTTAGCTTGTCGAGGTTCGAGGATGATGGGACTCCTTGTTGCTGGATTATCGGCTCATGGTCCGCAAGACTACGTTAATCTTACTCGATTGGGTCCGGCTGAACTCTTTTGAGTTTTTGTTCTTTGATTAATCAAGGAACGGTCAAACTGCGATCTGGTGTGACAAATTTGCATTTCTATGTGTTGTTAATTTAAATGTGTTTAGCTTCTTAGCAACGTTTCGTTAAGTAAGCATGGTTGGTTTAATTTGTATGTCAATATTCGTTTCATTTTAATAAAGTGCAATTGCCCTTGTGAATGTTACTGTCTGACTCGACCGCTAACTTACTAACTGACCATTCAAAAAATAAATAATAGTATAAGAAATTCATAATTCATTATTAGTAATTTACTATTTCATGATGAAAAAAATCCCAACTTTTTTTTAACGGCATGAAGAAGGGAAAAGGAGCTCCTTAGGAAGCAGAGCTTTCTTCACATAAATATTTTTCTTAAGATTCAAGTTTTAAGGGTGTAAAAAATAAGATTGTATGTTTTTGCCAGGTGTATTTTATGAATCAGTTTCTATACTTCCAAGTATAAGTATGATTATCTGCATCTGACTCCTACATAACCCTTTAACAAAAATGTTTGTTGCTGGTTTTAAAAAAATGCATGTGGCCTATTCTAACAATTATTGACGGTTCTTGGTATTAAATCTCACATATGGACACAAGGCGAACGTAGAACACGTGAATCACGTGAATTTATGTACACAAGATAAAGATAGCAACACATACTAGCAATATACTACAGTAGTACACATGGAAGATGTTTCATGCATTTAATTTATGTACACAGAATAACCCCAACAGTGGTTTCACAATAGTTAGCTACAGAAAAGAATGTCAATTCATATGCATTTAATTTATGTACACAAAATAAACCCCAATAGTGGTTTCATAATAGTTGCCTACAAAAAAGAAGGTTAATTCATAACCTAAGCCCACCATCAACCATTGATCTATCTTTATCTTTATCCTTACTATAATAATGCATTTGAGACGTTTTATTTTAGGAAAGTCTTAATGTTTGCCACTAAAAATAAAATGTAAAATGCGAGATTTAAACATGACTATTGGAAGAGATGTCGAAACACTAACCAATTGGGATACTTGATTACATATGGCTTTATGTTGGGTCCAGAACACTATATAAGATGATTTGTGCCTGTTAGATGTGTTAGGATTAAGTTTTGAGCTTAATAATGTAATTAGGCTTAATTAGAGATAATTAATTGTGTTTACAGATGAGGTATAAATACCCTTGTGATGACTTAGGATGGAAGCTTTCCCATTCATTGTATTGACAAACACTTTTGTTGGATCACATTTTAGTGTATTCAATAGTCAAGGTGTGTAATGTGACATTTATTTTAATCAATAGTCTAGGGGTATTTTATGTTATTAGTCAATATTAGGCCTAGGTATAAATACCTAGTTGTAACCTAATTATCATTAAACTTGCCGACATTTTTAATCGATCGTACGTTATTTTGCAAAGCTTCACATTGTTCTCTCAATCTTCTTCCAATTCATCATTGATATTGCTTAATCTGTTGCTTAATCGATACATACGAATTCACAATTGGTATCAGAGCGCAAATCTCCTTTGATTCGATCCATTTCAGTGAAGATTAAGCAAGTTTTGAAGTTTTTGAAGAAGAACTCAAGAATCAGAAAGCTAGAATTTGAGTAATTGAAGTTTAACCATCCAAACAATGACATCAAGAGAAGCACTATCGATTGAGTCTGATCTAAAACCACCAGTCCTATTCAGAGGAGAGTATGCTCAGTGGAAGAAAAGATTTCTCCACTTTATCAAAAATCAAGAGTTAGCTACTGAAATTCTCGAGTCTCTTGAGAATGGAAATGCTAAATTTTACGAAGATGTTGTTGATGCTCCTGATGCAAATCCTCCAGTTGTTGACGGTCGATTTCTCATTCCCCCTGCCAGATATAATGCTCAGCAAAGGCAACGTGCCAAAGCAGATCTACATGCATATTCTTTCATGCTCCAAGGTTTACCGAATGACATATACAACAGCTTAGATAGTCTTGAAAGCGCTAAAGAACTATGGGATGATATTAGAAAACAAATGTAAGGCTAAAATGGTCACTACGTTAAACTCCTATCAAAACTTTAAAGCCACAGCAGGGGAAGATTTGCAAAGCACTTAACATCGATACTGTAATCTGCTGAATGATCTCCGTAAAAACAGTCTATCAAAGAGAAATCTAGAGATCAACATCAAATTCATCAACAGTCTTCTTCCCGAGTGGGAAATATTTGGTAACAGTGCTATGCAGCATAAAGATCTAATTCTGATAGATATTCATGAGCTGTATGAATATTTGTACCAAAATGCACCAATGGTGAATAACATAGCAAAAACAAAACAAGAGACACAAGATACTCTTGCACTTCTTACCAAACAACATCATCAGTTAAATGAGACTGCTAAATCGAAAGAAAAAGCAGAAGAACCCACTCCTCTAAAAATGGATGATTTGGAGAAAGAACTCCAAGAAGTGCTGCAAGCCATGTCACTCATCTCTAACTATGAGAAGAAATATTATTCAAAGCCCACAAACAACAATCTGCGATCTTCATCCAACTTTAAACATGCTCAATCTGCTTCTGCTTCAACTGATAAGCCAACCATGACACCTTTGGATCCTACAAACAAATGCTATAATTGTGGTGTTGCTGGTCACTTCTCCCGTGATTGCACGAAACCTAAAGTTCGTGACTCTGAATATTTGAAACGAAAGATGTTAATGGCAAAACAAATCGAGTCTGGGAAAGTGTTGTTAGCAGAAGATCTTCAGTGGATGGAAGATTCAGATCAAGAAGATGAAGAACATTGAAAAGCTTAAAACACACAATCAATCCATTGCTAGTTGGTTAGATGCTGAATTTGGATGAAAAGTTGAAGAACAATGTTAGGGCTTTTAGAGAGAGAGTAGAGAGAAGTTAGAGAGAACATTTGCTAAAATGTGTGAATTGATTAATGGCAAAAGTTGGGGAATTAAGGCTTACACTATGGTTTATATACCATGGCCTTAATTCCTAATTAGCTTAAGACTAATCCTAAGACAAACTAAAACAATATGCAATGTTACACATTGCCCCCTAGACTATTAATTACAACATTTTAATACCTAACAATCTCCCCCTTTGTAACAATAGTCTAGGTCGCATATCTTTGAAGTCTTCTTTGTTTGTAAAGTTGGAGGTGAGTGTTGAACCGTTGAGCAGTTTTGTTGAAAAATCAGCATCAGCTTTTGATCATCGGTGATAGACATACTTTTAATTGGCTTTTCAACCAATACAAAGTATTCCAGAAGACTTCAGGCAAATCAACGGAATGTAGACCCATGGATAGAGCGGTTAGCAGCGGAAGTCCTTTCTTGAAGTTGTGGCGTTTGTTGATTTGTTGCTGATCCTCGGTTCCTGATATTTGTTGAAGTCGTAGTAGTGGGGAATACTGATATGATTTGGATTTTCTGACCGTTGTTGATAATGTTGGAGTACGGTCATAGAATCCCTTATCTGATGTATTGAGTGTTGTTGATAAGATTGGAGTACAGTCATCAGATCCTCTATCAGACATAGTGACCGTTGTTGATAAGAATGGAGTACGATCGTCTGATCTTCGCACGAGAAGGTATCAGGGTAACCCAGGATCACATAGATTTCCTGTTAGCACAACAGTTACATAAAGTGTGTGACCTAAGTTCAGTGTTGGCATTGATGTTAGCACTGGTAGGATTTCCATTCAATCATCGTGGAATACCAATATTTTTGGTATCACTATGAATGTTCCGGCAATATCCCAAAGATATGCTTGGTAGAGTGCCTGTGTCCTAGAGAGATTTAATTCGGTTCTAGACTCTATACGTCGACAAACGAAGGCGAGGACTGGAGGTGGGTCCTCTTTTTCAATATCAACAATCTCCAAATGAGATGTCGATAGTGGATGTGGTTATCTCCGTGATTTTGAAACAAGTAATTTTTTGTACTTGAGTGGTCAGTGGGGGTTGTGCATTGCATCACTGGGTCCATGATGTATTAATCAGAAAGCAACATATGTAATCCGATATAGATGAGGTTACCCGGTCATTTGTTCGGTTTAGGGAGGGTTTTCCGTTTTCTTTAACCCTTTCACACACGCTCCTCACTCAACTCACTTTTTCATTTTCAACCACACCCTCGTTTTTTTTTGTTTTTACCATGTGATAAGCTGATTTGCACCCCATACTTCATACCCCCTCTCAATTTTTACCTCAGCTCACCCCAATCAAGATCCCATGATACTTGATTCTGCTCACCTAGACCTAGGGACATTCACTTTTTAGTTCCTATATTGTTGGTGGCTCCGGGGAAGATCATGCTGGGTTTAGCAGATCATAGGAGTAATTTGAGAGTGGTCTATTACGTTCATCTGCATTTTAGTCAGCTTTCAAAAGATGTTGCATTTTAGAAATTCACATGGATTTTTCTTCGGATTTTGATGTAATTCCGGTAAAAGTTGTTGCCTGAATGATTGTGGATTTTAAGGCACAACAACTTGTTCTTTTAAGGTAACACTGGACTCACATAGAGTATCCGTTAGCACACGGTATGAATCGGTAGTCGTTTGCACAATCGTTGATTCAAATATGTGACCTGCGTTTAGAGTTGGCGTGATTTTAGCTCTAGCAGGATTTCCACTCGATCCTCGTGAAACATCAGATTGTGATGCCACTACGAGTGTTCCAATGGATTCACGGAGATCCATATTTGTAGTGCAAATGTCCTATATTGAAAGGTTCTTGAGGGTGAGAATTAGACACACTGTGCATACAAAGAGATTTAACCCGGGGCAAGAGGTTATTATGATTCAATACCGACATACTCCGAATGAGTAGTCAGTAGCTTTTGTGCTACGTCCCCTAATGAATGAAACAAATTCCTGTTGAGAGGAATTTGAGTAGTTGGTGGTGGCGTGCATTTGCTTTACTGGGCCAGTAAAATCTAGTGAAACATTCAACTTATGAATGATCACCTATTTGTATGGTTTCCCGGGTTGTTGACGGTTTGGATGCACTCAAAGGTGTGTTTTCTTAAATTTATCATATTTTCACATCACCTTGCACTCACCTAGTTCTATACCCTAGACGTATACCTTCACATTTACCAGTTGACAGAAATATTTCCCTGGATAGGTTAGGCCGGATCTTGCAAACCATGGGAAGGTATTGTCTTTATGAAAAGATTTTTCGTTCGTTTATTCATGTTGGGTATTTTTGTTTTGATTTTTCTAAATTTTATCCCCCTAAAATAGTAATTCTCCCCCTAGAATTAGTATTTCTCCCCCTCGACAAATCAAAAGTATGAAACAGTTTGAGATTTGAAGACGTACCTTAAACATCAATGGAGGGTTGGAGGAGAGTTTTTGCATTGAAGGTTGATTGAGCTTCGTGCTTTTCTTTTGATGAGCGGGTTCTTAGTCTGTTGTGATCAGAAGCCATTGATTGGACTGTGGACACTTTATGATAGGTGAAGTGCCTCCCAGAAATTGAAAGTTAACGCGTACCACGTCTCTCGTATGGTTGTCGGAGAGCAACTGTTTCGCCCGGCCATCTGAGCCCATGATATTTACCAAATGGTAGTGGCGGATTACTAACCTCAGTTGTGTAGGTGGGCTTTTTGCTTCTGTCGCGTACACCCAGATGAACCTCAAAATGTCTAATCAGTATTCGCCAGCTTAATCTTTCCTTAATTGCAGTGATGAATGTGTCAATGTTGCAACGAAGAGAGGTGTTCTCTGGGTTGCTGGGAAGCCAATTCAAGTGTCTCCCCTTTTTCTCCAACTTCTTCTTGAGGAGTTTTAATGTGCCGTCACAGAACTTGGCAATGTCCGACACACGGAAGAAAAATCTTTCATTGAATAGGTTCGTGTAAGTCATTCTCAAGTTAGGTTCACCCAGAAAAACTGTTCTCCGAGTTTGAATTTCGGAGGGAAGTGATCTGTAAGGTGCAGCCAGGTGGACCTTTGTTGTGCCACTCTCAACAGCCATCTGTACATCTTCCATTCGAGCAGCAAGAGATTTGACGAGCATGAAGCGCTTCAAAGCAGCCTGAGCGAAATTTCTCGCATGATTTTGAATTAGATGTGGGGTGTCTGGAAGTAAGCGTACTCTGTTGTATAGACATTCTATATCTCGAGGTTCGAGGATATAGAAGTCTCCTTCAGTAATCGTGTACAGTTGATCGTCTGCTCTGCGTATATGGAAGATGGTGTACCAGTAGTAGCCTGAGAAGTGGTTGATCGCTATCTCCAGGAGCTGTGTGATTGGAGACTTGTTGTATCGATGTGTTTTGCCCCTAAGAAAATGCATTGTGAGGTAATACATTCTCTTTTCTCTCGATGGCAGAATCACTTCTTTGTACAATTCTTGATAATTGATACGCAGCTCTGTCTCCTGGAAAATAGCTGAGAAGCGGTCTTCAACAAATGGCATTTTAACTTGTTGGAATAGGCACTTTTTGGATATCTTTAGACGGCGTTTATTAGCTCTATCCGCCGCTCTCTTCTCGCTATATGATAAGACCGGCATATCATGTTTTGGAGAGGCAGTTGGTGGTTCCGGTGCTGGTGTTCTGGAGGCAACCAGTTGATCGTAGTTGTAGAAGTATCTGTGATAGTTTTCTCGGGTGAAAGGGAATCTTTTTACCTCCACTCGTTCCTCCTCCCTTGGTTTGTCGCTGTCAGAGTTGTCGTCTGGAGGAGAGTTGGCATTTCGAGGTGGTTCGGTAAAAGCCTCCTGCACAATATTATCTTCTTCGGAGTCACTTTGTAGATCAATAACTGTGTCCGCCTCTTTTCTTAGAACCCTTTGAACGTTGCCTTTTCGATGATGCTCAACCTCAGAATTGATAGATTGGAGATGACTCATAGATTCGAGTTTTTCTTCTTCAGTCATCTACGTTTGTTTTGTGGCAAGATGTCTTCACTTTCATCCACACGCCACTGGTTGAGTGGTTCAACGTTCAACACTTGAGAATAATCAAACTCAACAACCACCCAGTCATCGATATAATCATTGTCTTGTGGGCCTCCTCCCTGTGTTTGATGAGACGAGCTGGGTTGTTGTTGTGACTGACTCGCACCTCTTTGAGAACTGGACCCTCCTTGTTCCAGTATCCTTCGTTGTCCCCCTCCCTAAGGATCATCTTCAGGGTCTTCCGGCCTTCGGTAAATTTGGGGTCCTTGTGAGCAGGGCTCGAGCAGTTCTTGCATGCGATAGTTGAACATCGCTTTGATTTGTTCCATGGTAAATGGACGAGATGCTTGCAGGAGTAGCTTTCTGTTTAATGGATCAGATGCTGGTGGAGGAGGAGCAACAGTCGTCAGTCTACCCTCAAGGTTTTCCAGCCTGGTATTGAATGTTTGTATTGTTGAGGCGAGATGGGGGATGAGCTGCAGTTCTGGAATTTGCATTGCAGTTGTGGTGGTGGTGGTAGCCTCTGATAGTGTAATCTGATGAGGGAGGGTCAAAACAACTATTGCAGGTGGAGTTGTAACGACCCTCGAGGCAACACCAGTTGTCACACCCCGCCAAAAATGAGTTTTACTTCATTTAAAATGTTTTGCGGAAGAACGAAGGTGTAACGTTCATGACAACATAGCAAAAATTAAGTAAACAAACAACCACGCATTAACGAAAAATAAAGGTTCGTTTCACTTTCCAAAAGTAGAAAGTTTCCAAAAATAGTTAGTTTCCTAAAATAGAAATTGTTTGAAATGAAATGATTGTTCGTAAACTTAATGTTTTAATCATGACTCGCGACAATCCCAATGCTCATATCCTCCAAACTCCACAGCACCTAATTACCTGGAAAAACATAAATAGTAAAAGGGTCAACAATAATGTTGAGTGAATCCACAGGGTTAAAGTAAAGTGTAAAGTAAAGTAAATGTTTTGCTACTCAAAATGTTTGTTATGAAAATGGTTTATGACTGAAAATGTATAAGGTTCAACACTCATATTATATGAGAAGTAAATATGAAAAGTGAAGTGTAATTGTAGAATATCTACAATTACTAGTTATGTTTATGAAAATGTGTTGAACAAGTTGTTATGTTTGACATCGCATGAACTGTTATCCCCAACAGGTAGCTAGTCTATTGAGTTAATATACCAACCCCTAAGTCCACAATCAACACTTCAACTCCAGTATGTTATGTTATTTTATGGATATACACTCCCGAAAATGTCTTGGATAAACCAAGTAATGATCAAACGTTGTTGGGAGGATGAGTGTCAGCCAATAGTACTATCTGCATATCCATGGTCTAGATCCACTAGCTAATGATTGCTGGTAACCTTAGTCCGGAATAATAATTGTTTGTCATGCTAATGCGATAATGAAAATGTATAGATGTTGTTGTACAGTCATAGTAAAACAGTAGCAGTTGTGTTTATGTTTTCCACCCCAAAGTTTATAAAAACAGTAAAAAGAGTAAAAGGGGTCTGTGGACTCACCTGGCAAAGCTTAGCGACAAGAAATTAAGACAGAGGAATCCTTTGGAGACTCCTAGCTTCCTAAATGATTTCACTAATGATTAGACTAAGCTAATACAGGCGATTCTATATACGATATAAGTTAAGTAATAGGAAATTAATGTTATGTTTTACGTTTTGTGACATCGAATGAATTTGGGTTGTTAGTCCTTAATAGGTCGAAATGAAATAAAATGAAATGAAATGGGCTTCGAAATGAAATGAAATGAACTTCGAAATGAAATGAAATGGGCTTGGGTTTGGCTTATTGGGCCTAGATTGGGCCTATTGGGCCTAATGGGCTTAATGGCTTAATGGGACTTGGGTTGGGCCACTTGGGCCTCTTATTGGGCTTAGGTCCACCTAGATTGGGCCATGAATTGGGCTTGGCCCAATTGGGTTCGGTTTGGTTAGGTATGGGCCAAAGGTTTGGGCTTTGGTCCAAATGGGCTTGGATACTAATGGGCCAACTAAGGTTTGGGCCCGATGGACTAAAGTAGATCGATATGGGCCAAGTTCGGGCCTTGGCCCGATTGGGTATTCGGGTTTGGGTCCACGGTTTGGGTCAAGATCCGGCCTTGACCCGGTTTGACTTATTGGTCAACATTGGTCAAAATTGGTCAACGATAGTCAACACTTGGGTTCTAGATTTCGGTTAGGGTTTAGGGTATACTAAAATTCGGTCAACTAAAGTCAACTACGGTCAATCTAGCTATCAAATGGTCAAATAGTCAACCATGAAAGTCAATTAGGGTTAGGGTTCGGCTAGGGTTTAACCTAGGGTTGGCCGAAGGCCAAAACCCTACGGGTTTGTGCTCTAGGTCGAGTCTAGATCGGCTTGGTTCAAGTCTCGGGTTCTAGATCTAAGGTATAACAAGGCAATGGTTCTAGATCTAGGGTTCGAGTATGAAATCTAAGCAAGGAATACAATAATCGATTGATGCACATAACGAATTAAACTAGAAAATCAAGCAAACCCATTGACATGCATGATGACATGCACGTCGGGTCGACATCAAGAACAATCAAAGGCCGAGACCCCTTGGCCTTTGGCCTAGGTCTCGGTTCTACCGAATGGAGATCGAAAACAAGAAGAAACAAGTGAAAACTTCGGATCATACCTTGATGCAACGATTTAGGAATCGAACGGAACTGTTTGTGGTTGCTTGGGATCGATAATCGAGTGAATATGGTGATGGTGTGGAGCTTTTGGCCGAATAGGGGAGAACAAAAAGTGTAGGGTTTAGTAAATGGTTGGTATTTATAGTGTGCTTGCTAGGGTTTTCCATAAGAGATTGAGTCAAACAAGGAATCATTCAAATGAGATGAGGATAAGACTTGCTAGAGGATAAAATCAACACAATAAACCACCCCTTTAAGGGTGTTCGGCCTTGTGGAGATGGTCACGAGCAAAGGTAGGCCGGCCACATTGGTGGTCGATCTAGGTTCGAGTCGGTTTCAGGAGTTTGGTTCATTCGAGTCACGTTTAAGTTAAATCGTTACGTTTATTGTTTTATCGAGAACATTATCGTTTTAGAAATGTTTTAGCTCAAAGTGTGTCACCATAAGAAAGTAATAATGTTGTGTTGACTAAAATAGTCAAACACTAATGTATGGTGTAAAAGTATGTATGTTTGTTGTGTGTAAGGAATGCCAATAATAGAAATGTCTAAAAATAGAAACTTTCTAAATAAGGAAAGTTCTAGAAATGAAATGAAGTTACATACCAGAAATATCGAGTTGTCACATTCTCCCCTGGTTGAAGAAATTTCGTCCCGAAATTTAAGACGAAGCACGAACAGGAGAGACAACGAGAAAAAGATGAGGATATTTCTTTCGCATCTGGTCCTCACGTTCCCACGTGAATTCAGGACCTCTTTTGGAATTCCATCTGACTTTAACAATTTTGATCTTGCTTCTTCGCAACTTTTGCTCTTTCCAGTCAGATATCTCGATTGGTTCCTCAGTGAAATGGAGTTTGTCGTCGATGATAATTTCTTCAGTAGGGACAATAAGAGAAGGATCGTGAATAAACTTTTTCAGATTAGAAACGTGAAATATGTTGTGCACATTGCTGAGCTCATTAGGAAGACGAAGGCGATAAGCAACAGCACCGATTCTTTCAAGAATTTCAAATGGTCCAACATAACGAGGACTGAGCTTTCCTTTCTTACCAAAACGTACAACACCTTTCCAAGGTGCTACTTTTAGCAAAACATGGTCGCCAACGGCGAACTCTAAAGGCTTTCGACGATTATCAGCATAACTCTTTTGTCGATATCTGGCAGCCTTGATACGATCTTTGATCTTAAAAATCTTGTCAGTCGTTTCTTGTAGAATCTCAGGACCAGTAATCTGACGATCACCAATTTCAATCCAACAAAGTGGCGAACGACACTTTCTTCCATACAGGGCTTCAAATGGTGCGGCCTTAATAGTTGTGTGATAACTATTATTATACGAGAACTCAGCTAAAGGGAGGTGAGAATCCCAACTTCCACCAAAATCAATAACACATGCTCTTAGCATGTCTTCCAAAGTTTGAATTGTTCTTTCAGTCTGACCATCCGTTTGGGGATGATAGGCAGTACTCATATCGAGGCGGATACCGAGAGATTTTTGCAATGATTGCCAAAAATGAGATGTAAAGCGACTATCATGATCAGAGATGATCGCGACTGGCACACCATGTCGAGATACAACTTCCTTTAAATAAATCCTTGTTAACTTTTCCATTTGATCAGTTTCTTTAATAGGAATGAAGTGAGCTGATTTGGTAAATCGATCAACAATTACCCAAATTGTATCATGACCATTAGATGTTCGAGGCAATTTAGTTATAAAATCCATAGAGATTTCTTCCCATTTCCATTCAGGGATCTATGGCTATTGTAGAAGACCGGAAGGCTTCTGATTCTCTGCTTTCACTCTAGCACAAGTTAAACATTTGCTGACATAAACTGCGATTTCTTTCTTCATATTCGGCCACCAATAAAATTCCTTGACATCTTTATACATCTTGTCGGCACCAGGATGAATAGAATATTTGGATCGATGAGCTTCATTCAAGATGACGTTGCGAACACTTCCAAGATTAGGAACCCATAAACGATTCATGAAATAAAGGGTTCCATCCACCTTTGCTTCTAACTGCTTCTCCATACCACGCAAAGCTTCACTTTTGATGTTCTCTACCTTCAGGGCTTCAGTTTGGAATTCTTGAACTTGGGAAGATAGATTAGAACGAACAGAGATTTGAAGGGCTCGAACACGACGAGGTTTAGGTTGCTCTTTCCGACTTAAGGCATCAGCTACCACATTAGCCTTACCAGGATGATACTTAATCTCACATTCATAGTCGTTCATCAACTCTATCCACCTACGCTTTCTCATGTTGAGGTCTTTCTGATTGAAGATATGTTGTAAACTCTTGTGATCGGTGAATATTGTGCACTCGGTACCGTAGAGGTAATGTCTCCAAATCTTCAACGCGAATATAACTGCACCCAACTCAAGATCATGAGTTGTATAATTCTTCTCGTGGTTCTTCAGTTGTCGAGAGGCATAGGCGATCACCTTGTCATGTTGCATCAATACACAACCTTGTCCTTGGTGCGAAGCATCACAGTACACCACGAAATTATCGGTTCCTTCAGGGAGAGATAGAATAGGAGCAGAACATAATTTAGATTTTAGAGATTGGAAGGCTGATTCTTGCTTTTCACCCCAGACAAATTTCTCATCCTTATGTGTTAACACCGTTAAATCCTTTGCAATCTTCGAGAAATTTTCTATGAACCTTCTATAATAACCAGCAAGACCAAGGAATTGTCTTACTTCGGTTGGGGTCTTTGGAGCTTCCCAATTCTTTATAGCTTCTATCTTTGCAGGATCCACGTGAATACCTTCTTCGTTGATAATATGACCCAGAAACTGGACTTCACGCAACCAAAATTCACACTTGGACAACTTGGCGTACAACTTCTCTTTCTCCAACAACTCAAGAATGATTCTTAAGTGCTCTTCATGCTCTTCTCTCGAATGCGAATAGATAAGGATATCATCTATGAAGACGATAACGAATTTGTCGAGATATTGCTTGCACACTCTGTTCATGAGATCCATAAACACAGCAGGTGCATTGGTCAAACCAAATGGCATTACCAAAAATTCATAATGACCATAGCGAGTTCTAAAAGCAGTTTTGGGCACATCTTCATCACGGACTTTTAACTGATGGTAACCAGAACGAAGATCGATTTTGGAATAGAAACTCGATCCTTGGAGTTGATCGAATAGATCATCAATACGGGGAAGAGGATATCGATTCTTAATTGTTACTTTGTTCAATTCACGATAGTCAATGCACATTCTCATTGAACCATCTTTCTTTTTAACGAAGAGGACCGGAGCTCCCCAGGGCGAGAAACTCGATCGACTGAAACCAAGATCAAGAAGTTCTTGTAATTGTGATGAAAGTTCTTGCATTTCAGACGCTGCAAGACGATAAGGAGAACACGCAATAGGTGCGGCTCCTGGAATCAGATCAATGCGAAATTCAACTTGTCTCAGAGGCGGCAGTCCAGGCAATTCACTAGGAAATACACCAGGAAATTCATGAACAATAGGAATGTCCTCAATCTTACGATCTTTGGACTTTGTGTCAACGACATGAGCAAGAAAGGCTTGGCATCCTTTACGAAGGTATTTTTGAGCTTTCGTAGAAGTTATGATTTTTACGTTTTTGTTTCTTTGTTCACCTTGAATTATTAAAGTTTCTGTTTTGGATAAGGGAATTCGGATTTGTTTGGTGTAACATATTATTTCAGCACGGTTTTTAGACAACCAATCCATCCCTATGACAATATAAAAACTACCTAGCTCTACAGGCACAAGGTCTATATTAAAAATGTGATCATCTAGGTCAAGCTTACAACCTTTAAAAACTTCACTAGACCTAACAACTTTGCCATTTGCTAACTCGATTTCATAATTTACTTTCAAACGATCAGGATTTAGATTTAAGAAACTTTTAAAGTCGTTCGATATGAAACTCAAGTCGGCTCCCGAGTCAAATAAAATAGAAGCAAAATGATTGTTGACGATAAACGTACCAGTGACGGTATCAGGATTTTCACGAGCTTCCTGAGCGTTCATAACAAACGCACGACCACGACCATTTTGACGATCATTGTTGTTGGCATTGCGATTGTTGTTGCGATTGTTGTTACGATTGCCATTGTTGTTGTTGTTGTTGCCATTCTAGTCGTTGTTTTCTCAAGTTTAGGGCAACGATTTCGATAATGGTTAGGATCACCACACTCGTAGCAGACAGGATTTTTAGGAGGATTGTTAGACGAACACTTTGTGAAATTATGACCCCAGCGGTCACACTTGAAACACTTCTCACACTGACCACCATGATGCCAGTTACATCTGCTACACAGAGGCTTGCTTCCAGCATAGGACTTAGATTCTGAATTTGATTGATTGTTGTTCTGAGTAGAGGCTGCATAATTCTTAGTCTTTTGATATTTGTTCCCTTTGTGATCACGTTTGTTTTCGTAGGAACGTTTTCCATTTTCATTGCTCACATTATCAGTAGATTTGCTAGACACCACTAGCTTGTCTTTGAACGATCCACTTCTCATTGCATCATCAGTCAACCTTGTTGCACGATTCACAGCATCTTCGAATGTTGTCGGTTCAGAAGCAATAACATCAGTACGAATAAGATCATGAAGACCTTGAAGATACTTTTCAATACGCTTGAATTCAGGAGAAACCAGATGGGGAACGAGACGAGCGAGTTCTTGAAACTTAGTTGTGTAGGTAACAATATCAGATCCAACCATGGACAGATTCCATAGTTCCACTTCAACTTTTTGTAGCTCTCTCCTTGGACAAAACTTCTGAGTTAACTGATCTTTGAACGTATCCCAAGTCATAGCATCAACAGTTGCACGACCTAAGACTTGAACTTGAGAATTCCACCAGGACAACGCTTCCTTGGACAACGTACTAGCAGCAAACTTCGTCATATTCTCAGGGGCACATTGAATGACACTGAAAATGGATTCCATCTTCTCAATCCAGTGGATGATAGCAATAGCACCTTCAAATCCAGAGTAGGTCGGAGGATGACAGGACGTAAAAGTCTTATAGGATTGACCTTGACGATTGGGATCTGAAGTTTAAACAAATAGGGATAGAAAATGAACAATGGGTTAAAATAAAATGGAAATAAATGAATCTTCTTTCATGGAGTCGTATAATATACCATTGTTTCCCACATTAGATGCACCAGCGGCATTTCCTCTTGCAGCGTTCATTTGAGCCATTGCTTCAGCGATTCGGCGTTCCACCATTTGTTCGACAGTCTCAGCGTTTCCTCCTCGAGCCATTGATGAATTGCTGATACAAATAATATGATAAGAAATTGAGAAATGAATAATGTAGGAGGACTTATAAGGAAACTATATACTTATAATAAGGATCAAAGAATAGATATACAATTGGCGTAATAGTAGTAGTAGACGTAGATATAACTAGTCGTAATTATAGTAGTAGTAGTAGTAGAGACGTATAGAAAATACACTTTGTAAGAACAATAGAAATTACTAAAATATCACTTTTATTAAACACATTCCTAATACATAATAGTTTTAAAACTTGGGCATATACGCCAATACTAAAGAACAAAAAATACTAAAATAGCTAAACATAAAATCTAATAATAGTAATAGGAAAACAAATATAGACGATACGTAGATGACTAATCATCCTCTTCTGGCTCAGAGTCTTCCATAGGCTCTGACTCTTCTTCTGGTTCTTCCTCTGGTTCTGATTCTCCTTCGGACTCAGAGTCTTCTTCAGGCTCTGATTCTGATATCACTTCTGGCTCTGGTTCTCGACGTCGTGGAGTTCTTGGAGCAATATCACGCTTGGGTTTAGCAGGCGAACATAGATAAATAAGACCGCCCTCACGCTTACGATAGACAATAGGACGCTGACCACGAGCTGTAGTAGGAGGACCATTAGGAATAATGGGAAAGGGACGTCTTCTTGGGCGACGATGCCATGGGACAACAGAAGGTTGTACCACTGCTGGCACTGGAGCAACAGGCACTGGGACTACTGGGACAGCAGCACCACGATCACTATCGGAATCAGACGAAATATCGAGGACACTAGCAGGCGACATTCTACTAAACACGACGCATAAAAATTTATTAGATTAGGAAATTTTTAAGGCTCGCTGACGAGTACTAACTATAACACTAAGGCAAATGTTCTAAACTAAGAACAATGGAACTTCAAGATATGAGACTGAGCATGCCATTATTATTTTGATTTTTATAAAAGTGTTTGTTTTTCCCAAAAATCTTTTGTAGTTATAGACTAGGCTTGTTAATTCACTATAACTTAAGCTCTGATACCACTCTGTCACACCCCGCCAAAAATGAGTTTTACTTCATTTAAAATGTTTTGCGGAAGAACGAAGGTGTAACGTTCATGACAACATAGCAAAAATTAAGTAAACAAACAACCACGCATTAACGAAAAATAAAGGTTCGTTTCACTTTCCAAAAGTAGAAAGTTTCCAAAAATAGAAATTGTTTGAAATGAAATGATTGTTCGTAAACTTAATGTTTTAATCATGACTCACGACAATCCCAATGCTCATATCCTCCAAACTCCACTGCACCTAATTACCTGGAAAAACATAAATAGTAAAAGGGTCAACAATAATGTTGAGTGAATCCACAGGGTTAAAGTAAAGTGTAAAGTAAAGTAAATGTTTTGCTACTCAAAATGTTTGTTATGAAAATGGTTTATGACTGAAAATGTATAAGGTTCAACACTCATATTATATGAGAAGTAAATATGAAAAGTGAAGTGTAATTGTAGAATATCTACAATTACTAGTTATGTTTATGAAAATGTGTTGAACAAGTTGTTATGTTTGACATCGCATGAACTGTTATCCCCAACAGGTAGCTAGTCTATTGAGTTAATATACCAACCCCTAAGTCCACAATCAACACTTCAACTCCAGTATGTTATGTTATTTTATGGATATACACACCCGGAAATGTCTTGGATAAACCAAGTAATGATCAAACGTTGTTGGGAGGATGAGTGTCAGCCAATAGTACTATCTGCATATCCATGGTCTAGATCCACTAGCTAATGATTGCTGGTAACCTTAGTCCGGTATAATAATTGTTTGTCATGCCAATGCGATAATGAAAATGTATAGATGTGGTTGTACAGTCATAGTAAAACAGTAGCAGTTGTGTTTATGTTTTCCACCCCAAAGTTTATAAAAACAGTAAAAAGAGTAAAAGGGGTCTGTGGACTCACCTGGCAAAGCTTAGCGACAAGAAATTAAGACAGAGGAATCCTTTGGAGACTCCTAGCTTCCTAAATGATTTCACTAATGATTAGACTAAGCTAATACAGGCGATTCTATATACGATATAAGTTAAGTAATAGGAAATTAATGTTATGTTTTACGTTTTGTGACATCGAATGAATTTGGGTTGTTAGTCCTTAATACGTCGAAATGAAATAAAATGAAATGAAATGGGCTTCGAAATGAAATGAAATGAACTTCGAAATGAAATGAAATGAAATGGGCTTGGGTTAGGCTTATTGGTCCTAGATTGGGCCTATTGGGCCTAATGGGCTTAATGGGCCATTGGGTTGGGCCACTTGGGCCTCTTATTGGGCTTAGGTCCACCTAGATTGGGCCATGAATTGGGCTTGGCCCAATTGGGTTCGGTTTGGTTAGGTATGGGCCAAAGGTTTGGGCTTTGGTCCAAATGGGCTTGGATACTAATGGGCCAACTAAGGTTTGGGCCCGATGGACTAAAGTAGATTGATATGGGCCAAGTTCGGGCCTTGGCCCTTTTGGGTATTCGGGTTTGGGTCCACGGTTTGGGTCAAGATCCGGCCTTGACCCGGTTTGACTTATTGGTCAACATTGGTCAAAATTGGTCAACGATAGTCAACACTTGGGTTCTAGATTTCGGTTAGGGTTTAGGGTATACTAAAATTCGGTCAACTAAAGTCAACTACGGTCAATCTAGCTATCAAATGGTCAAATAGTCAACCATGAAAGTCAATTAGGGTTAGGGTTCGGCTAGGGTTTAACCTAGGGTTGGCCGAAGGCCAAAACCCTACGGGTTTGTGCTCTAGGTCGAGATCTAGGGTTCGAGTATGAAATCTAAGCAAGGAATACAACAATCGATTGATACACATAACGAATTAAACTAGAAAATCAAGCAAACCCATTGACATGCATGATGACATGCACGTCGGGTCGACATCAAGAACAATCAAAGGCTGAGACCCCTTGGCCTTTGGCCTAGGTCTCGGTTCTACCGAATGGAGATCGAAAACAAGATGAAACAAGAAGAAACAAGTGAAACTTCGGATCATACCTTGATGCAACGATCTAGGAATCGAACGGAACTGTTTGTGGTTGCTTGGGATTGAAATCGAGTGAATATGGTGATGGTGTGGAGCTTTCGGCCGAATAGGGGAGAACAAAAAGTGTAGGGTTTAGTAAATGGTTGGTATTTATAGTGTGCTTGCTAGGGTTTTAAATAAGAGATTGAGTCAAGCAAGGACTCATTCAAATGAGATGAGGATAAGACCTGCTAGAGGATAAAATCAACACAATAAACCACCCCTTTAAGGGTGTTCAGCCGTGTGGAGATGGTCACGAGCAAAGGTAGGTCGGCCACATTGGTGGTCGGTCTAGGTTCGAGTCGGTTTCAGGAGTTTGGTTCATTCGAGTCACGTTTAAGTTAAATCGTTACGTTTATTGTTTTATCGAGAACATTATCATTTTAGAAATGTTTTAGCTCAAAGTGTGTCACCATAAGAAAGTAATAATGTTGTGTTGACTAAAATAGTCAAACACTAATGTATGGTGTAAAAGTATGTATGTTTGTTGTGTGTAAGGAATGCCAAAAATAGAAATGTCTAAAAATAGAAACTTTCTAAATAAGGAAAGTTCTAGAAATGAAATGAAGTTACATACCAGAAATATCGAGTTGTCACACCAGTTGTGATGGAGAATGGTGGAAGGGAGGTTTCTGTTGGTGGTATTGTGGTAGTAACTGGTGGAATGGTGGTTGTGGTAGGTAGAACGGTGGTTGTGGTAGGTGGAGCGGTGGTTGTGGAAGTTGGGATTATGGAAGTGAGTGGTGGAATGGTTGTTGTGGAAGTTGGGATGGTCGATGAGATTGGAGGAACGGAGGTTGTGGAAGTCGGAATGGTGGTTGTGAGTGGTAGTATGGTGGTTGCGGTAGTTGGAATGATGGAAGTGAGTGGTGGTTGGGTGTGTCGTGGAGAAGGATCCGAGAAAATAGGATCATCAAAAGGGTTTGGGGATCTTTGCGGTGGTGGTGAAGGTGGACCTTGTGGTGACGGTGGTGAATTTGGTCGATCGGAAATAGTGGCGGCTGAATCTTCTGATGTGGAAGGAGAGGAAGGTTCAGCTGTTTGTGTGGGTTGTCGTATAATGGGTCGAGTTGGTGGAGTTGCCTGCTGTTGGGAAGATGGAGTGGCAACCGACTGACTTCCAGAGGCACCGCTGGGTGTAATGCGAATTCGTTATGCACGTCGGTGAGCCGGTGGTTGTTGTGGTTCAGCTGCTCGACGTCGAGGTCGTTGTTGATGAGGTGGTGGTTGTTGTTGTTGAGCCTGTTGTTGTTGTGGAGCAGCTGGTTGTTGTAGTGGAGCAGCTGGTTGGTCTGGTTGATGTTGGGCATCCTCGGGTCTCCATTCAGGATAATGAAGATCCCGGTATTGTCTGATGACATCAAGATTGATGTCACCAAGTTTAAAAAGTGGGAGAGGGACCAGTGCTGCATTAACAGAAAGTGTACCACTAGTCTTTCTAAGGAACGAAACACTCGGTGGTATGAATCGATTTGCAGCATCTCTGATGTGAATGGTTGGGTATCGCTGCATGAAGTGTTCAATTAGTATGGACCAGAACCTCGGGTATGGCAGATATTTTGGTTCCTTTTCTTTGGAGAGCTTGAATTCTTCCCACAAATAGGCAGCATAGTCGTAATGTCGATTATAGCAGAGGGCATGATAGGCGTGGTGAACATTTATCGAGGCCCTGTCATGACCAGATGACTTTCCTGTCATACATCGGTTGAAGATAGTGAAGACTTGGGACCAACTCCTTGCCATATTTTTCTTTTTGAGTTCTCTGAGATCGATTGTATCCCGAGGAAGGTCAAGACCGAGATCGTGGATTCCTTCATACATTTCCTTTAATGTTAGCTGTGGTTCAAATGTTGTGAATGGTGGTCTTGAATCGCCACGAGGTAGTCGGAAGATGTCATATAGATCATCCTTTGTGAATTCCACCGGTTGTTCGTCAATCATAGTTTCGAATTTGTGTGGGTCGGTTGATGTCACCAGGGTGAGATTAGTAAAGAATTGTTGAACATATACCGCTTGGACCTCTGGCCTAGCATTCATCAAATAGAAAAGCGGGTGACGTTGGATAACATGGGAATGAACCGGATAATCGATGATGAAGGTGATTTCTTCGTCCGGGGCCCAGTATGAGTTGTTCTCTGTCAGTGGTTTGATACAGTATAGGGGAACCAATGTGTTCTCGTCTACGATTTGTTTTGCCGCCATCTGAGAATTATACACTAAAAACAAGATGGCACAAAACAATAAATAAAGTTAGTACACAGTGTTTGGAAAAATGTTACGATGATAATTTTCACTGATCGAGACGAGACAGCTCTAAGTGATTTTAATAGTATATAGATATATAAAAATATAAGAATAATATAAAAATTTTAATTTTATTAAAAAATATTTAATAAATAAAATTTATAAATTATAATTATATATAATATACCTATATATAAAAAAAACTTAAAAAAAATGTGATTGTCAAGTGTTCGGCCCGAGATTGTCAATTTTAAAAAGAGTTCGGGCCGAAGACATTCAATAGAGTTCGGGCCGAAGTCAAAGAGAATAGTTCCGGCCGAAGACATTGGAAAGAGTTCGGGCTGAAGTCTATTCAAGAGTTCGGGCCGAAGATTGTTAAAGAGTTCGGGCCGAAGCTTGTTAAATGTCCTCGGGCCGGAGACTATTGGAAGTGTTCGTGCCGAACTCTTTTGAAAGAGTTCGGGCCGAAGACTTGAACGATAGTTGGAATTTGAACTAGATTTGTACTCAGATCAATCCTTGTTGAATTTTACGTCGAAAAACAGCCATGAAGTGATCGAATCGACTAAACTAACAACCTAGACAACTTATCATGGACTTTATAACCCTAGATCGAACAAGTTCAGTAACTCAGAAACCCTAGACGACGACCGAACCTAAATCGAGTGGAAATATTTAAATCGGACATTAAATGGATGAAATTATGGAAGAAAGTTTACCAGAATCAGATGTTAAGTGATTGCGAGTGATTTGGTACGAATTCGAGCGAGGATGATGAAGAATCAAAGATCGAAGATGAGAGTGTGTGTTCGCGTGGTGTTTTTAGTGCGTGTGATCGAGAATAGAGTAAAGAGAGAGAAGAGGTGTTCGGATGGGAGTATTTATATGGTAAGTGAGGTCGAGCCGAACACCGTAAACCGACCTTGAACTTCGGGCCGGGAACAGTGACTTGTTCGGCCCGAGGAGTTTTTGAAAAAAATTTCTTCTTTTTTTTTTTTGGATTTTAAATTTAAATTTAAAGTAAAATTAAAATAAATGAAAAATTAAAATGAAAAATAAAAAAAATTGAGATTAAAAATAATGAAAAATCCGAATAATTGTCGAGAGAAGGAATGTTGAACATGAGAAACACAGCATCAGCTCCCCCGTTACTGATGAGATGTGTGAATTCGCTCCCTTGACAGATGACGACTTTTGACGAACGGGTTTCAAGATGAGTTTCTTGAAAGCCATTATGATGATACGAAGAATGCCACGACTTAACAAATTGAAAAATAAGAATTGAAAACAATTAAGTTTTGAGATTTAGCATACCAAGCTTTGAGACCAGATAATTAAAACGTTTTTCGTCCAAAGCCTTGGTAAACAAATCAGCCAATTGAAAATCGGTGGATACGAAGTACAATTCAACATTTCCCAGTTCAACGTGATCTTTGATAAAATGATATCGGAGATCGATATGTTTAGTTTTAGAATGTTGAACTGGATTGCAAGATATTGCAATTGCACTTCTGGAATCACAATATAATGGAATGCGGCTATAGGAAAAGCCATAGTCCTTTAATTGTGATTGCATCCATATCACCTGGGACAGACAGGTAGCGGCCGCAACATATTCTGCTTCAACTGTTGATAGTGAGACACAGTTTTGCTTTCTTGATGACTAGCTGACTAGCTTATCTCCCAAAAATTGAACTCCCCAGATGTACTCTTCCTGTCCAGCATACACCCAGCATGATCAGCATCAGGGAAGGCAGAAAGATCAAATGAGGTCTCCTTGGGGTACCAAAGACCAAGATCTCTGGTGCCTTTTAGGTAACGGAAGATTCGTTTGACTGCCAGAAAGTGAGACTCTTTTGGAGCATCCTGATACCGAGCACAGATGCATGTGGAAAACATGATGTCCGGACGACTGGCCGTTAAGTAAAGAAGTGATCCAATTATACCCCGATATTTTGTTACATCTACCGGTTTACCATCCAGATCAGCATTTAGTTTGGTGGTCGTGGACATCGGTGTTGTTATAGGTTTACAATCGTCCATGAGATACTTCTTCAGCAGATTAGAGATATACTTTGATTGATTGATGAAGATGCCAGTGGGAAGTTGACGAACTTGAAGACCTAGGAAGAAGTTCATCTCTCCCATCATGCTCATTTCAAAGCGTTTTACCATGATATCGGAAAAACGTTTGCAATATTTTGGATTTGTAGACCCAAAGATAATGTCATCGACATAGATCTGAATTAGTATGATATCTTCCCTTTGACGTTTGATGAACAAAGTTGTATCAACTTTTCCCTTTGAAAAGCCAGATTCGACTAAGAACTGGGAAAGAACATCATACCATGCCCGAGGGGCCTGTTTCAAACCGTATAGAGCTTTGTCGAGAATATATACATAATCTGGATGTTTGGGATTCACAAACCCTTCTGGTTGATGAACAAACACCTCCTCTTTTAGAATACCATTTAAGAATGCAATCTTTACATCCATCTGATAGATAGTAAAGTTTTTGTGAGCTGTATATGCTAAGAAAATGCGAATGGCTTCAATACGGGCAACATGAGCAAATGTTTCTTCGTAATCAATGCCTTCCTGTTGAGCGTAACCCTTTGCAACCAACCTTGCTTTGTTCCAAATGACGATTCCATTTTCGTCTTTCTTATTCTTAAAAATCCACTTAGTTCCGATGACGGATGATCCTGGGGTCTTAGGAACTAAGCGCCAGACTTTTAATCTTTCAAATTGATTAATTTCTTCTTGCATTGCAATTATCCAGTCTGGATCGGAAAGCGCTTCACTAACTTTCTTGGGTTCAGTGGAACTTAAGAATGATGCATGGTGACATTCATCCGCTGAAGCCCTTCTAGTTTGGACGGATGACTCTGGGTTTCCGATGATTAGGTCCAAAGGATGTTCCTTTGTCCACTTAGTAGAATGAGGAAGTGGGAGTTGACGAGGGTTAACGTTGGAATTATCAGTAAAAGCAGGATGTGGTATGATTGCAGTTTCAAGATTTGGGTAGTTGATCTGAAGTGGTGGTTCAACACGGGGAAGATGAAATTTAGAGAAGTCAATCACCAGTGAAGCGATAATATCTGACGTAGGTGGGGGATCGACTGGTGTAGATTGAGTTCCTTGTGTTGATGTTGAAGGACCGGCATTTGCTGTGGGTATTGGTGAGGTTGGAGCAGGTGAGGTAGGAGATGGGGATTCATTTGGGGATGGAGTGTTGATTTCCGGAGCGGTGATGGATTGAACATCTGCCGGAGGTGGAGGTTGGGGTGGGGGTGGGGGTGGAGGTGGAGGTGGATGTCTGACGTTGTCATATTCATCATAGAAGTGTTCAGATAGGATTTCAAGATCATTCAGAGATGTTGAATGGTTAGAAGAGGTTGTGGGTAGAGGTCTTTCAATGCCAGTTGACCCCGAATCAAGCAGGAATGTTTCATCGAATGATACATTAACACTTTCTCTTACCATTCTTGTGGATCGGTTGTAAATTCTGAATGACATTGATTCCTTTGAATATCCAATAAAGACTCCTTCCTTAGCTTTCTCTTCAAACTTGTTTAGTTTATCTTTATCATTCAGGATGAAGCATCGACTACCAAAGATGTGGAAGAAGTTTACATTTGGTATTCGATTGTTGATGAGCTCATATGGAGTTTTGTTGTATGTTTTGTTGATTATTGAGCTGTTTTGTGTAAAACAGGCGGTGTTTATGGCTTCTGCCCATAACGACAGAGGAAGTTTTGAAAATGAAAGCATCGTACGAGCAGCTTCCACTAAAGTACGGTTTCGTCTTTCAACAACACCATTCTGTTGAGGAGTTCGTGCAGTGGAAAATTGATGGGTGATGCCAACAGATTCAAGATAAGAGTCAAGGACCCGATTCTTGAATTCAGTACCATTGTCGGTACGGATTGTGTGAACATTTAATTCCAGGTTCACTTGAGTTTTCTTGATAAATGAGATGATGATCTCTGAGGCTTCATCCTTTGAGCGAAGAAAATAAACCCATGTGTATCTAGAATAGTCATCAACAATAACCAAAACATAGCATTTTCCAGCAAGACTGTGAACGCTCATTGGACCACATAAATCCATATGCAATAGTTCAAGAGGTTTGGAAGTACTTGGAGCTGGTTTAGGTTTGTGAGACTTTTTGGTCATTTTTCCCATTTCACGTGATGAACATTCGTGGTCTTTGTCAAAGGCAACATCAGGTAATCCAGACACATGGACTCCTTTTACAAGTTTGTTCATTGTTTTGAAGTTGAGATGAGACAAACGGCGATGCCATAACCATGACTCACTGGCAGTAGCTTTTGATACGAGACATACTTCATCGATTGGAACAAGGTCATTGAGATCAATAGTGAATAAGTTTGTGTCACGAGTTCCAGTTAGAAGTTCATCTCCGTCATATGTACGAATAGCACACTTTTTTGTGCGAAAGTTGACTTCCAGAGTCTTGTCACAGAATTTGCCGATGCTGAAGAGATTATGAGAGAGATCTTCAACAAAGGCAACATTTCTTATAATCACGTTATGGCAAATGATGTCACCGAGACCTAAGATGGCTGCTAAATGATCATTCCCAAATTTGACTGTTCCTAAGTATTTTTCTCGAAAGTTGGTCAGGAGATTTTTGTTTCCCGTCATGTGCCTCGAACAGCCCGAGTCGAGGTACCATATATTCTACATAAAACAAATAAAACATTTTAGGTACCCAATCATGTATGGGTCCAGAACGATTAGTGACAGATGTTTTATGCAGATTTATGTTATGATCAATTTAGAGCGTTGGGGAACTGCTAGGAGGCAGTTCGGATTTGATTACCCATTTAAGAGATTTTTCAGAGGATTGAATAATCCAATGAGATTTTTCGTTTTTAATCCAATTACATTTCACATGAGTATTCGTTTTAGCGGACGGTTTGTTGCCTTTTGAGGAAACAGCCGGTTTTGACTTTTGTGCAGAGTTTCCTCGAGAAGACTTGTGGCGAGAAGACAGATGGGAGACAGAAGTTTGTGGAGTTTGAGAAGATTTCTCCGATTGTTTGGAAGTTTTCTTTTGAGCTTTTGATGGAGACTCTGAGTTTGACGATGTTTGTTTAGAAACTGCCCGATACACGAGTCGACAACGAGATGAAGATTTTTCAGAGGTTGGTTTGAATGGACATGTAACAGTAGATTTTACTGGTCGTGAATTTATTGATTTGCATTGATATGGATAGCATGTTTTGCATGTGTTTATAAGTTTGCCAGATTTATGATATACTACATTCTTATGAATACTGCAAGGTGCATCAAGTCTTACAAAAAAACGTTTATCAGTTTAAGTTATCTGTTTCTTTGTAATTATATCAAAAAAAAAATTTGTTCCAGATTTGTCAGTTTTAACATACACATCACCAAAATCAGGAGAGTATCGGACAGGACGATAAACAGTAGAATCATAATCAGTTCTAAAAGCAGTTAAAATAGTTTTCACATAATTAGAGTCATTATATTTATTTTTAACAGAAAAAGATGAAACTACAGACTTAGGTGGACTAGACTTCTTAAGTAGACTAGGCTTCTTAAGCATACTGGATCCAGTCTGAATAGACTTCTTTGACTGCGAGGCTCTTTTGACTTCAGCTTGCTCCAAGGACTTCTTCCCTCCAGACTCTAATCTTCGATCTGCAAGATTCAAAATAGGTGGATTAGAGCTTCTCTTCAAGATGGTTGGAACTGGGTTTGTTGGTGCTGGTCCTAATAAAGAGGCTTTAGAATTTTGAGAAACAGTATTGTTCGTTTTAGCTTTTAGTTCTAACATGGTGTCCTCTAAATTATGTATTTTGTTTTGAAGTTTTTCTTTTTCTTTATCAAAGGCCTTATGAGTTTCATCAATTTCAGTTTCTAATTGGATAATTTTCTTCTCTAAAACTAATGGTGGAACATATAGCTTTGGCTCTTTGATTTGTTTTAAAATTTAGTTTTCGGGAATGGAAAATTCAGCAGGTGTGATGATAGGAAAATATTCATTGTGTTCAAATTTCGCTTTCTTCTTTTCGTATGTTGAGTTTAGGGCATCATAATTGAAGCTAATTTGAGCATATTCTTCCTTTTCCCGGTTGAACTTTTCAACTTCTGCTCCTTCATCTGGCATATGAAGGAAGCTTTGCCAGATTCCCAAGTTCATGTAATCGTAGTTATATAACGTTGGAAGAACATCTGCAGCTTTTTCCAGAGGGCGAGTGTTTTCTGCTCCAACACCCACTTTTGACTTGAATGATCTGAACTCTTTTGGCTGGTTTAATTTTATCGTTTGTTCAGTATGACCAGCTTTCACAATCGTCTGCTCCAGTTTTGAGATGTGTTCTTCAGCATTTTCTTTTCTGACAGTAAGACTGTGTATGGTTGCTAATTGTTCATCGATTTCCTTTTTAAAGCTGTTTGTTATGTTTTTGATTTGTTCATTTAGTTTTTGAATTTCATTGTCAGCCGTCTTCAACTGATCTTGGTAGTCTTTCATCTTGACGTCTGCAGACTTCATCCAGGTTTGCTCTCGATTTAATTGAAGTGTCAGGTCATTTATCAGCTTCTTGGAGTCGTCATTATCACTTGACACCGTTTTCATGGTTTTCAGGTTCGAAATTTCAAGGTTTTTTGCATTAATAATTTGATTTAGTCTATTTACCTCACTGGTGTGAGCAGCATGAAAGGATGACAACTGTTGTTGTAACTCTTGTGGTTTTTGATTTGAAAGGTTATTTTGATTGACTTGAGGAACAAGAGTTTCAAGTTGACGACGAAAGGTTAAAGTTTCTGCCTTTAAGTTTGAGATTTGTTCATTAGATTCATTAGTTGTGTTAACTTGTTTTCGTAGACTATTTTGTAATTCAGAAATTTGAAATTCATAAGCAGATTTTGACGTAGACAACTGATTTTGTAATTCCTTGTTTAAACTTGAGTTATTTGAAGAGAACATTGACTTAAATCACTTAAATCATTTAAAAGTTGTTCATTTTCGGATTCTAAAGAGGTAATTTGTTTTGTCAGTTGTGATTTCTCATCAATTTTAAGAAAAAGTTTTTCATTAAACAAGGAATTCTCTGATTCATCAGTGTCTGAGTCAGATAGTAAAGAGTCAAACGAAGAAGAGTGTACCTCATTTTCATCGTTTTCAGGGATGGCGCAGCTCTCAGTTCGTTTGATCTCGCCATAAGAGCCAGGCTGGCAGTGCATTCCTCTTCCTCTTGATCATCTGAGTCTTCCAACCACTGTTGGTCCTCAGCCAGTAGGACCTTGCCATTTTCAACTAGCTTAGCCATGAGCATTTTCCTCTTGAAGTATTCAGAGTCTTTCACCTTAGGCTTCTTGCTTTTTTTAGCAAAGTGCCCCATTATACCACAGTTGTAGCATTTCTTTGGAGGCTCAGTAGAGGAAGATGAGGATTTGTTGTTAGGTGTTTGGGAAGAGGAGTTGAATTTGAAGTTTGAGGATGATCTGAGGTTGTTGTTGGTTGGCTTGTTATAGTACTTGTTGTTATAGCTTGAAATGAGAACCAAGGCTTGACGAACCGACTCGATTTCATCATTTGTCCGCGCAGGGATCAGAGTCTCTGGTTCTTCTTTTACCACTTCTTTTGATTGTGCTGCAATCATTGCTTCATTGATACCTTTGTTGAGAGCTTGGTTTTGCATGGCCAACATTGCAAGAGTGTCAGCAGTATCTTGCCTAGTTTTGGCGATTCCTTTCACCATAGATTCATTTTGATTTAGGTACTCATATAATTCATGAATCTCTATGAGGCTTAAGTCCTTGTGCTGCATCGCACTGTTGCCAAACATCTCCCATTCCGGTAGTAGGGATTAGATAAATTTGATGTTAATTTCAAGGTTCTCTTTGATGAGTTTGTTCTTTCTGAGATCATTGAGCATGTTGCAGAATCTGTGGTAGGTTTTCTCCAATTCTTCTCCCGGGTAGCTTTAAATTGACCGTAGGTGTTTAGGGTGGATATCTGTGACAACCATCTGAATCGGGAATATGACCCGACTACTATTGTAACTCGTCTTGTCTTGATACAATCATCTCATTTATAAAAGCTTTCATATTTGCATTTAATTCTAGCAGAAACCATATATTTTGTGATATAGTACACACCACCATTAGGCGCACGTCAGTTTGTATGTATCTCATATAGTTAGAACTATACATTTAGCGAGTTGATGATTCAACGTAAACTTTAAACCGAATCAAAAATATAAATTTTGTATTTCATAATGAAGTTTTTGCTCAACCAAATCAACGGATACGAAAAAACAATACACAAAACATTATACGTGTTTAAATATACAAGTAACGACAATTTAATATTCAATACATTTCGAGAATACTGAAAATAGCTTAATAAAAATTTGAGGACATAAATTTGAACAATATGTAATCCTCATCGAAAACTGAGTAAAACCCCGATTAAAATATTTTACCAGACGATTGTACCGATTAAATTTGAACAATATTTTAGCTTAATAAAACACGTTTACCTAGTATGTATTAATAAACCAAACTAATATAATCAAATTAAATTTAATTTTCAAAGTCCATACGTTTTTCCTTTGAAAACTTAAATGTAAAATTTATTATTATTATTATTACCAATCACTATTAATTACATTTAAACTCTAAAATGAAAACTACAAACTCTCATTCATTTTAAAATCCCAGCAGACTTCCCATCAAGCTCTCAGCTTCTCCTCACTGAGGACCGGAAAAACCAGATTCGATGGACCGAGGACCGGACCGGTGGTCGACGATCGGTTTCGGTTAATTTCCGGTTTCCTTCGGTTTTGGACCGGTTTGGACCGGTTATAACCGACTGTTTTCTTCACTTTAACTTTTACGATTTTTAGCTGCACAAATCAATTAGCAGTACACGTCTTAATTATAAAATAGGTTTGATATTCATAGTTTAGCATTAATTTATATATCACATGATCACAAATTGATATCACATGATCACAAATTGATAATTACGTTATTTATGTTGTAGTATGATTTCAAAACTAATGCACCATGCACGTATAATTAAGAATTCAGACTTGGTATACAATTAGAATTATACCTGGATTTCAGAATCACTATTATCGGATTGCAAGTCCGACATATTACTGATCGATTGCTGGAGCAGGGCAGAAACGAAACAAGAATGATGAAGACGAAATAAGAAGTCGTAGAGGCGTAGAGCATAAACGAAAGAAGTCGTAGATGGTGGTGTGCCAGGGAAAAGGGTTTTTAGTTGCATATTGGGCCTAATTCCTAAGTAATAAGGTTGGGCTTAGCAGCTAACTGGTATCGAGAATTGGGCTTAGCAGTAATAGACGGGTTTTTCCGGTTTTTTCTGGTTTTACCAATTTAAAACCGGACCGGACCGGATGTACCGGTTCTAAAAAAAACGGACCGAGGACCGGACCGGAAGCTACGGTTCGGCGCCGGTTCGGTCCGGTTTGTCCGGTCCCAGTCGGTTTTGGTCGGTCCCGGTTCAAACTGCACAGCCCCTACTCCTCACCCACGATCCATCTTTCCAAACTGATTTTCCGATTTAATTTGCTATTATGATAACAACGTGCGTACTGTGTTTAAGCTATATACCCATTCGTCCCTCTCACGAAGAAATTAAAACCACCATCTATCTCGTTTTCTTCTTTCTTTCTATTCCGGCAACAATCATCTCCGGTGAACGCAGACACATCAAAGAGATCGATCTCCGGCAACCCCATATTATGGTGTTCCTATCCCATCGAACCAGGAGACTTTACCGGCAACCCCCACTATTTTCCGGCGAGATGGAGCTTATCTTTCTCTCTCTCGGTTATCTCTCTAAGCATATCACACCAACTCCGGTGACCAAACAAGAATTACGGCGAATATCACACCTCTTCCTCGGTCTCTTTTGTAACGAACCAGATGCCGGGCATCATTCCGTCTCACCCTCTAAACTTCAGGTATGGGTTCGACTACCGTCTTCGTCCGGATTTCATTATATTATCCTTTCTCTCCGGTGTTCATCTAACCGGAGGTACATACGATCATACACGTACGTGCCAACAGCGATATAGTTTGGTGTGTGTGTCCCATATTTGTGGTCGTGAAAACCGTTTGATTACCGGCAATCATCGCAGTCGCTGGCAGCCTGAGAATTGCCGGTGCTCATTAGTGTTTACCACAAAAGAAAACCAACGAAGTCAAAAGGCACAAAACGCTAACTCAGTTTGTTAATCGTTACCAAACCAATTATATTTTAACCCAATACTGTTTTGTTTTAATATAGCTAATTTGAGTCCAACAAAACTCGATAGCCCAGCAAATTAAGTCCGTGCCACCAAAATGATTTTTAACCAGAATGTAATTTAATGGATGTGTGGTATGTGACTTTAAAATTAATTAATTACTTAGTTGAAATTTAATATTTAACTTTAAATAGTTATTTAAACTTATTTTATTTAATTAATTATTCATTTAATTAAGCATTTAATAATTAATTCTTTTTAGTTATCCAAATTTATTTTAGTTAAATACTTATCTATTGTATGACAATCTGATTATTTTCAATCAAAATGTATATCATTTTTTAAAACTTATATAATTTAAACATGAGATGGGACTAACACTCTCACCAACATATCACTTGTTCCATTCGGGAATCATTGTACATCATTTAGTATTAGGGAGTCACTGAGACCGTCACTCATATAATTATTTCTATGCGTTTAGGACGCCAGGATCATTTGGTTGGAAACTATGTTATTATCTACATTTTTGGCTAACATTGCATCAGGTGAGTTCACAGCCCCACTTTTTACCGCATTTTATTTACTGTTTTACAACTTTGGGGTGAAAAACATAACAACTACGTTTATAAAATCTATTTGTGATTATGAGTTCACAACCTCTCTTTTTACTACTATACGTTTTAACTATTTCACTTTCGGGGTGAAAAACATATAAACTATTTTATAAATATTTACAATATTTATAAACGTTTACTATATCGTGATGAAAACTATTTTTGGAAACTAGACAACGAATCCTTATGCTTGGACTAAGTTTAGATGTACATGGAAGTGCGTATATGTTACATACATAATCATTAGCTAGTTGCGACTAGGCCCTGGATATGCAAACAGTACTATTGGCGGAGACCTACCCTCCCACGATTTTGATCATTTATCGGTGTTTACCGACCACGAGGAGTGCATATCTAGCACGTTTAAGGTTGTTGTTTTGATTATGGACTTAGGGTCAGTATTTTAACTCAAAAGGGTATAGCTAACCTTTTGGGGGATCACCGTCGATTGTTTCTACTACTACTCTCGGAGCAGGCCATTTTTAACTATTTATATCATCACACTATTTTTTGCCAACAATGGCATACAAAAACTATTGTTTATACTATCGCGAGTAAAATCGTACTACTTGAGCAGGTCATTTTTAACTATTTATATCATCACACTATTTTTGCCAACGACGGCATACGAGAACTATTGGTTCTACTACTGCTTTTTATGCAGACTATTTTAACACTTATATCATCAAACTATTTTTGCCATGAATGGCATACGAAAAACTATGGAACTATTTGATCTTATTAAAAACCTGTGAATTCACTCAACAATTTTGTTGATACTTTTACTCATGTTTTTCAGGTATCCAAGCTAAGCATTGAGTCGCATGTATTGGAGTCAAGCTTTCGTTTTGTTAAGATGTCACCTCCAACCTTTAGTTAAAAACTATATTTTGGTTCAACTACTTTGTTTACTTTAAAATTTGGTGACATTACTTTTGTAAAACATTTATTGTTTACGATAATCATATGCTACGGTTATTCATGATAGTCGCACGCCTGTTCTTCCGCAAACCACTTTTGGCGGGGTGTGACAATATCATCTTAGCTTTGTTACCCAGGTCAGTACCCTCCATTTGCTTTCGGATCTCATCCCAGAGCTCTTTACCCGTGCTGAAACTATCAAGGCTACTGTAAATTTCATTCGTAAGGCCCTGTAGCATATAGGAGTGTGCGTACACGTCAGCCCTGGCCATATCCTTCTGCACTTGGGTGTATTCCGATGGGGGAATTTCAATTACACCACCAGGTACCGCTGGTACAGAGTTTGGGGCTGCTAGTCCGGTTTGAAGGGAGTCAAGGATATCTGGACCGGCATGTTGACTCAGGATGAAATGAAGAAACTATTTCTTCCATTGACCGTATTCTCCTCGGTAGAGAACATGTGGTTTTGTATCTGATCCAATGGACAAGGCATCTTTGGAAGTCATTTCGTAGTGGTAAGGTTAAGAACTCGACGGGAAAAAAATTTAAAATTGAAGTGTGGAGAAAGTGTTCGGGCCGAACAATTTTAAGAGTTCGGGCCGAAGATTGAGTAGTGTTCGGGTCGAAGACTTTGTGGTGTTCGGGTCGAAAACTTGGAAGAAGTTCGGGCCGAAGACTTGGAAGTGTTCGGTTCGAATACTTGGGAGAAGTTCGGGCCGAAGAGTTGGAAGTGTTCGGGTCGAAGACTTGGGAGAAGTTCGGGCCAAAGACTGTGTAGTGTGTTCGGGCCGAACTGTGTTCAAGATGTTCGGGCCGAACTGTGTTCTGATGTTCGGGCCGAACTGAAAGATGAGTTCGGGCCGAAGATTTTACTGTTCTCGGGCCGAGAACAGTTGCGTCGTTCTTGAGCAGAACTGTTACGAACAGCCAAGAAATACCACTAATTTGATCCTAAAACGCTCGTTTCTTAACCAAAATCTTTGATTCTTTTTGCAAAATGACCCAAAACCTTTTTCCTTCAATCCATTACAACAATAATCACCAAAAACAACCTAAATCTAATAGGAAATTTGAATTTTGAAGGTTTTTGAAGCTTTAATGGTGTTTACTAAAAATCACAATTTCTTCATCAGAATGGATTGGATTCGATCTAAACTCGATTCTAAGCTTAATATAATCACAATATGAAGCTATTTAACTCATAAGAACAAGCATTAATACCTCAAATCCGTTTTTTGATTCTGACCCCTTTTTTCTTCAAAAACTTGATAAACCCTTTTGATCTTCCGATTTGGACAGCAAACAATGGAAATGGATCGTTTTCAGAGTGAAATTAAGCACTAATACCAATTGAAAAGCTTAAAACACACAATCAATCCATTGCTAGTTGGTTAGATGATGAATTTGAATGAAAAGTTGAAGAACAATGTTAGGGCTTTTAGAGAAAGAGTAGAGAGAAGTTAGAGAGAACAATTGCTAAAATGTGTGAATTGATTAATGGCAAAAGTTAGGGAATTAAGGCTTACACTATGGTTTATATACCATGGCCTTAATTCCTAATTAGCTTAAGACTAATCCTAAGACAAACTAAAACAATATGCAATGTTACACATTGCCCCCTAGACTATTAATTACAACCTTTTAATACCTAACAAACATTCTGCAAACTTGTGCTTCATGGAAAGAAAGAATGTTGAGATTTCAGACCGTTTCAATGAGGAAGCCAACAAGAAAATTGAGGTAATCAGTTCTCTTTTATCTACTTCTGATTATTCCACTAATTCTGATACGTGTTTTGATAAAATCTGATTTCTGAAACTGATTCTCTAAAACAAACGATTTTACTCAAAAAGGATATGAATACACAACTTTTGGAACGTTTAACCGATTTAGAAAATCAATGTGAACAAACTGCTCATCTAGGTGAGCAACTTGTTAATAACATTAAACAAAATAAATCTTTTACACTGGAAATTCAGGATTTACAAAAACAGGCATTAGAAATAAAGGTCCAATATGAATCTAAAATTCAAAATCTGTCACATACGATCTCAGAAAAAGAAACTGAAATTCAGAATCTTAAAAATTCAACAGGTTCAATATCAAATGAACGTAATGATAAATATTACAAATTATATATTGAAACGTTTCATGAATATCAACTTACAAAGAACTGGTTGGAACGTAAACAACAAGAATTTGAAGATAATGAAAATCAATTTAAATCTTTAAACAAACAAATCAAAGAATTAACAGATAAATTAAGCAATCAAATAAACCAATCATCTCAAGAGATAAATAGTCAACAGTCATTCATCAATCGTCTCACCTACGACAAAGATCAGCTAGTCGCTCACGTTAAACACCTTGAAGAATTAATTGCAAAACGAGGAAACACTGATCACACAATTCATTTGAATAAACCAAAAGAGTTCAAATACTTCAACTCAAAACAAGGTCTAGGTGCGGACAATCCAGGATATCTCAGCAAGGCGTGTAGGGTGCTTCCAACACTATATGACTATAGTTACATGCAAAGAGATATCTGGCAGATCTTCATGAGAGTAATCGATGAAGAAAAAGAAATTGAGAAATTCAATAGAGCAAAGAAGGAGAATGTACAAATCAGTTTCAACTATGCCGAATTGAACAAAACATATGAAACTAAAAAGGCTAAATTTGAAAATGATGAATATTTTCCAATAATAACTCCAGAAGAATTTGAGATTAAAGGGAATGCCATCGTTCAACAAAAAGTGACACGAAAACTCTATATTCCATCCTTAATTCTCGAAAAGAAAATTTGCCAATTGGAAACTGAAATTGATGAAACACATAAGGCATTTGTTAAAGAAAAATTAGTTTTACAAACCAAAATTTATGACTTAGAAGATAAACTTGTTAAAACCAATTCTTCTTGTGTTTAAAATGATTCGCAATCTGATTCTTCTGCTCAAACTAAAACTCGTGAAAATATTTCTACAATTAAAATCCCTGCTATTTTAAAAAGAAGCTCTGACTCAACTGCTTTAAATGTTACAGATAAAACCTTAGAATCGAAGCTTGAGAAGCCCATGCATATTGGAGACAGAGGAGCAGCTCAGATTAAGAAGTCTAAGTCATCCAGCACTAGTATGCTTAAGTCAAAGGAACTTAAGAAGTCTAGTCCATCGTCGTTTTTAGTTTCTTCTTTTTCTTTTAATAATAAATGTAAGAACTCCATGGATTTTATTGCTCCTAAATTGGCTTTTGGTACTGTTTATGATTCTGCTGTTTATCGTCCTGTGAATTATGATGTTAATGGTGATAATATGTTTGTTAGATATGATAAAACCGGTAAAAAGATATATTGTGACAAACAAACAAATAAACAAATTTCTCAGTATGATGAACGATATTTTGTTAGGCTGGATGCTCCATGTGGTCCTAGAAACGATGTTCTACATCGATCTGGTAAAATAATTAAGTCCTGCAAAACTTGTCTCCCGTACTCATGCAAAACATATGTTTCTCGTCCTCTGAACTATAAACGAAAACATCCATCTCCACAAGCTTCCAAACCGACTCATGTTCGTTCCGCTACCCCACCCATCTCTAATAAACTGCTGTCCTCTCAACGTCAAACATCTCGAGGAATCTCCACACCTAAATCGTCAAATTCAAGCACTTCTTCCAATTCTCCGAAATCCAAATCAAGAAGGAGTGACACAAAATCCACGTTTGTTCATTACAATTAGATCAAGAATGAACATTCAAACTGGATTCTACATTCCCCTGAGAAAAAGTTTAAATGGTCTGTCAAAACAACCTACACAGAACTGCCTCCTTGCAGTTCCCCAAAATCTCTAAATTAATTTCTCAATAAAAGCTACATAAAACATCCATTACTAATCGTAGAGGACCCATAATTGATTGGATACCTAAATTGTTTTAATTGCTTTATGTAGAATATATATGGTATCTTGATTCTAGATGCTCAAGACATATGACTGGAAACAAGAAACTATTAACAAATTTTAGAGATAAATATTTGGGAACTGTTCGGTTTGGAAATGATCATTTGACTGCTATCATGGGAATTGGAGATATTATTCGTGAAAATTTAATTATTCGAAATGTTACTTATGTCGAAGATCTAGCTCATAACTTGTTTAGCATCAGTCAATTTTGTGATAAAGAGCTAGAAGTAAACTTTCGAACAAAGAAGTGTGTTGTTCGCACTTATAAGGGAAAAGAACTTACTGGATCTCATGATAAAAATCTGTTTACCATCAATCTCAATGACGTGGTCCCACTTGAAGAAGTATGTTTAATGTCAACAACTTCGTCAGATGAATCATGGTTATGGCACCGTCGCCTCTCTCACCTTAATTTCAAAACCATCAACAAATTGGTAAAAGGTGGCCATGTATATGGTCTTCCAGATGTTAGATTTGAAAAAGATCATCTATGTTCGTCTTGTGAAATGGGAAAGATGAAGAAGGCATCACATAAGTCAAAACCAATTCAAAGTACATCCAAACCGCTTGAATTGCTTGACATGGATCTATGTGGACCAATGAGTGTACAATCAATTGCTGGTAAACGGTACGCGTTAGTAATTGTTGATGACTACTCACGTTATACCTGGGTTCACTTCTTACGTACCAAAGATGAAGTTGCTGATACTATTATCGCCTTTATCAAGAAAACTCAGACAAATCTGGAATCGAAAGTCAATACCATTCGGACTGATAATGGAATTGAGTTTAAGAATCAAACCCTAGATTCTTATCTTGAATCTGTTGGTATAACCCATCAATTTTCCGCTGCTAGAACTCCACAACAAAATGGAGTATTTGAACGAAGAAATCGTACCTTAGTTGAAGCAGCCCGCACAATGCTTTCATATTCCAAACTACCTCTATCTCTGTGGGCTGAAGCCATCAACACGGCATGTTTCACTCAAAATCGTTCTATCATCAACAAAACCTACAACAAGACACCGTATGAATTGATAAATAAAAGAATCCCAAATGTTAAATTTCTCCATGTTTTTGGGAGTCGTTGCTTCATCTTAAATGACAAAGACAAATTGAATAAATTTGAAGCAAAAGCTGATGAAGGGGTCTTTGTTGGGTATTCACGTGAATCTGCATCGTTTAGAGTTTATAATCGATCAAATCGGACGATAAGAGAAAGTGTAAATGTTACTTTTGATGAGACATTTCCTCTTGATTCACTAACCTCAGATATTGCATCTCCTTTACCATCGTCATCTCCTTCAACTTCTGAAAATGATTTTGATGTTTTGTTTGAACATTTTTATGATGAATATCATAACATCAGACATATATTACTTCAGGAGGCTGGCGTTCCATTCCCTTCAGCTGCAGATATTCAGTCTATCACTGTTCCTGAGATGCAAATTCCAAGTTCCCCTGATTCTCCATCTCCAACATCTGCTGCTCCTGATAACACCGAGTCAGTATCAAATTCAGACTCTTCTTCGTCATCAATGGGAACTCAATCATCACCAGATGTTCCTTCACCTCCTACTTAAGCTGCCGATGTTTCTGATTTAATCATTGCACCAGCTCAAGCTCCACAGTTGGTGATTGATTTCTCAAAATTCAATGTTCAAAAAGTTGATCCTCCACCTTCTACATCCAACATTCAAACTGCAATGATCCCGCATCCTACATTCACTGATACCTCCAACATAATTCTAGGTCAACTTCCACTTCCTCATACTCTGAAATGGACAAAAGAGCATCCTTTACATCAAGTAATTGGAAATCTTGAATCTTTTGTTCAAACTCGTAGAGCGACTGCTGATGAATGTCAATACTCATCCTTCTTAAGCTCTAATGAACCTAAGAAAGTCAGCGAAGCTCTAACAGACCCAGACTGGATTCTTGCAATGCAAGAGGAAATCAATCAATTTGAACGATTAAAAGTTTGGCGTCTAGTTCCAAAACCACCTGGGAAGTCTGTTGTTGGTACAAAATGGATCTTTATGAACAAAAAGGATGAAAATGGGATTGTCGTTCGAAATAAAGCACACCTGGTTGCTAAAGGGTATTATCAACAAGAGGGCATCTATTATGAAGAAACTTTTGCCCCAGTTGCAAGAATAGAAGCCATCCGAATCTTTCTGGCATATGCAGCTCACAAGAATTTTACAATCTATCAAATGGATGTAAAAACTGTTAAGGCAAAAAGCCTTACCCCTTTGGAATCTTAAGATAACAAAACAACCTAGACTAGCTTAGAATAATTAGTAGAATAAATATGCTAAGTTTAGGATTGATACTGAGTTTGGCTAGTATTGGCGACTCAGTATTGGAAATCCAATACTGAGTAGAAGGACTGAGTTACATTTAGCTTTGTAACGGACTAAGATCAAATCCCTTGATCTTAGTCATTTTCCTAATTTAGTACTTCGGTTACTCCTTTGCCCATTATGTAAGATATCTATATCATTATAAATAGAGATCATCTTGCAAAGGAGAACCTACCAATTCATACGTTCATTCATAAATATTGTAATTGATTAGTGGTCTTGTATTTCTGCTACAAGCCACACTTTGTGGAATAATATACGTTTGACTAA
Source organism: Calendula officinalis (assembly GCA_963853835.1). NCBI lineage: Eukaryota > Viridiplantae > Streptophyta > Magnoliopsida > Asterales > Asteraceae > Calendula > Calendula officinalis. The sequence continues at coordinate 82,759,640 of OY970820.1, read as the reverse complement.
ATTACTATGTTCATCACCTTAATTGTCTTAAGTAAATTATTAATCTAACAATTAGCAAACAAACCAGGGGTGTTGTGACCTAACAACTGGTATCAGAGCAGGCTAAATAAATCCTTATTTAATCGATCTATTACCCTGGTAGCCATTCCCTATATCTATCCCTCCCAAACTCAAAAATCCAAAATGTCTACAATAGTTGCACCAATTATGTCTAGAAAGGGAGTGCCCATCTTTGATGGCAAAGACTTCCATCAATGGAAGCTAAAAGCTCAGTGGTATCTTGAATCTATTCATCATGAGATGCTCACTGAGCTGAATGATGGTCTCATCATTCCTCAAACTGGGGAACCCGTTGCAGCTACTGATGATGCTCCTGAGAGCATAAGAACAGTTCTTAAACTGAAGCACACATGGACTGATACTGACCGTCAGTTGTACAATTTAGACTCCAGAGCAAAGGGGGTGATTGGTAATGCTGTTACCAAAGAAATACTGAATGCAATTATGAAATTGCCAACAGCAAAGGCTATGTGGGATAGCCTATCAGTCACCTATGAAGGCACACCAAAGGTGAAGTTGCAAAGAAAAAGCAACATGAGGAGGAAGTATGAAAACTTCTTCTCAAGTCCAAATGAAGACATCACCACTCTCTATAACAGGTTCAATACTGTTATCCATGATCTCATCAGTGTAGGCATTGTGAAGGAAGAAGGAGAACTTGTTCAAAAGTTTCTGGATAGTCTTCCTACACAGTTTCTTGATACGACAAATTCTGTCAATGCTGCTAACAACATTGAGTCATACACTCTTCAAACTTTGTATGGTCTAATGTTGAATCATGAGGAGAATAATGTTGCAAGACTGATCAACTGGAAGAAAACTGACAAGTCTTCCACTGGCATGGCTCTAGTTGTGCAACAAGCATATACTGTGACTGAGCCTGAAGAACCAGAAGTTGATCTTGCTGATGCTGAGGCAGAGGAGCTTGAAACCCAAATGGCTCTTATGTCTATGAAGTTGGATCAGTTGAAGAAGAAGAGGCTTGGTGTCAGCTCTTCCAATACTGGCCCAAGATCAGGTCTTTGCTATAGGTGTGGAAAGCCTGGACACATTGCTGCTAACTGTCATACTAAGTCAACTGAAACTGATCAGAATGACAAGATTGCATAACGAGCTAAACGGTATAGAGACAAGTATGTCAAGTTGAAGAACTGGAGCAAGGGCAAGGGTGCAGCAGGGAATAGAGCACCTCATCAAGCACTTTACTCTGAAGCTTGGATGGATGAAGAGCCTAGTGATGATGAGGAAGAAGTTGAAAACAAAGCCTTTATGGATGAGTGTTCATACTGATTCGGATTCCACTCAGTTGTACAAGGTGAGTTCCTTTCAAACTTATTCAGTGAATGAAAAGGAAAAGATTTTTGAGTATATGATTGTTGATCTTAAAACTTTAGTACAAAGAGAAAAAGCTTTAAAATTAACTATTTTTGAACTTGAAAGAGTAATTAATAAACATTTAGATAAATTAGCAAAATTTAAAGATTTAGAATTAAATTTTTTAAACTTACAAGACATTAACCAAAGATTAGCTGATAAAGCTCATTTACACAAATTAGAAAAAGAAAAATTTGAAAATCAGTGTAAATCTTGGGGAAATGCATCTATTAAATTAAATAAATGTCTAAATCAACAATTTCCAGAAAATGTGAGAGCTGCACTTGGTGTTGATCCTCAGTTAAAAAATAGAAATAATTTTGCTGATTTATTTGAAGAATTTTCTGATATGAACCCTATTCAGTTTGTAAAAGCAAAACTTTTTGTGAAGTTGGATGTCAAACTGAGTCAGATGATGAGGATAAAATTATTTTTGATAAACGAATTGGTCCTTCCATCTGTTCAAAGTGTTATACTGAACTACAAGAGCTCAGTATTGAATTTCCTGAAAAAGAAATTCCTGATTGTGCAGTATGATACATCTACTGTTCCTCCATTTGAATTATTATTTAATACAACTACTTTTGAGATATATAATGAAAATGAGGCTACTTCTACTTCTACTTCTAATATTTCATCTGATACTGAAGTTGCAGGAACAAAAAATGTAGGAAAACCTTGTAGTATTCACATGGCGGAACTTGAATACCACATTACTGGATCTCTACTAGTCAATGAGATCACGAGAAAGAGAAGATGATGAACATTACCTTTAGATAGCTAAAGAAGTGATCCACCTCTACTGCACCACCTGGACACGCTGCAAGACCGCGTTGTACCAACAAAGTATCACACAAGAACTTGTGTGTGTGTGTGTGTTGTTCGTCGAACACCAAACCGAAACCCCAAGGGGTTGTTTGTTCGAGTTCGGCCGAGAGAGAGAGAGGGAAGGGATTAGGGTTTTGAGTGTGTAAAGTGATTAGCCTCTAAACCCTTACACAAGCCCTTTATTTATAAGGCTAGATGTTACGGTTTAGTCCTTGGAGTTTAATTATGATTAATCTCATAATTAAACTTCCTATTAACACTTTAAACCCTTGGACTTTTTCTAGTTAATTAATTAACTATTAATTAACAGTTCGTTAAATATTTAACCTAATATTTAACCATCCTCATAAATAATAATTAACTTATTATCATTTATTCTCTTCTTTATAATTAACTTAACTAGTCAATTATTCCACACAACTTACTTTATTAGGGTTCCCATTATTGGGTGTGTAGTGGTGTGACCCTTTAGTGTCTTATGACATTGGACACGGTGACACGTGTACTTATTTGTGCACATAAATCCTTCAGACTCCCACTTGTGCAAGTTAAGAAACACTTTCTGATCATCGTTGGCCTAAAGCGGTCCCTAGCCAGACATATAGGATAACCAGGTCATAAGAACTCTTACATCCAGAGATAATATTCATAAAATGAATAACACTAACAGATTTTCCTTTCGCATCATGATATTTCTTAATTTGAGTAATAGACATGGAGCAGGGATCTTGTTCTATATACTCGAATTTTCTCGACTCTGATTTTGACTTTCTGCACTAACGGATTACCAAATGATCTAATCATTCTCCGAGCGCGGCCACGCATTTCAGTAGTCTTAATCGTCGAGCGGCCATGAAATATCTCTTCTAGTTAAAGAAGGTGCAAATTCCATCTTGACATTTGCGTTATCTTGCCCACGACTTCCGTTGTCTTAGTCAAGTTCCTTATGATCACCCTTTTACGGTGTGACGGTAGATAAATGCTAAAGATCAGAAGTCATCGTGTCTCAAACCAAAACGTCTCAGGTCAGAGGACATCTACTCGAAATTACTCAGCTTGGGCTCCATGAAGTAATCTCGATCTTTTGGTCACGTCTAATGTTTAGCAAACTCTGTAAACATCTATGAATATTTATTTTAACAACCCTTGTTTCTCTATTCAATAACTATGAAATAGATAAATATTCATAATGTCATTAACTCTTGAATCTAGCTCCCACTAAATTCAAGAAACCACAGACAATTTAGATACTCAAAAACTTTGTGTATCAAGGATAGGTTTAAAACATGTTAAGAATAGACAATGTGAAAATATTACGTAAAACTTTCTATTTCAATCCCACGAAATGTTATTACATAATGTATCGATTTCAAACTTGTCTATGATTCTAATCAAGATTACTAGCTACCAATGTTTAGGTACTGCATGCCTATAGCGTGCGCATGTTTCTCATGCTTTGGTCCAGCTAGTGGTTTTGTCAACGGGTCAGCGACGTTGTCATGCATTGGTATTTTCTTAATAACAATATCACCTTCTCTTACATACTCACGTATGCGGTGATATTTCCTGCGTACGTGCCTGGTCTTTTGATGCTCTCTTGGTTCAACAGCTTGCGCTATTGTTCCACTATTATCACAGAATATTTCATTGGGTCTAGAGATACTGGCAATAACTTTAAGATCCTCGATAAAATTCTTAAGCCACATGGCTTCTTTCCCGGCATCATTTGCGGCAATGTACTCAGCCTCTGTAGTCGAATCTGCTATCGTATCTTGTTTCTGACTCTTCCAAGATATAGCTCCTCCGTTTAGTGTGAAGACAAATCCCGATTGAGATTTGTAATCGTCTCTGTCGGTTTGGAAGCTTGCATCTGTGTAACCAGTTACACGCAATTCTTCCAACGAACCTCCAAAGACTAAGAAAATTTCTTTCGTCCTTCTCAAATACTTGAGAATGTTCTTGACAGCCACCCAATGGGGTTCACCAGGATTCTTTTGAAATCTGCTTGTAAGACTTATGGAGTAAGCAATATCGGGCCTAGTACATAACATGGCATACATGATTGATCCAATTGCCGAAGCATATGGTACCAAACTCATCCTAGCAATTTCCTTGCTAGATGTGGGACTCTGAGCTTTGCTCAGTGTAATGCCATGTGTCATTGGAATGAGTCCTCTATTGGAATCACTCATACTGAATCTCTTCAGTACTTTGTCAATGTATGTACTTTGACTAAGTCCAATAAGCCGCCTAGATCTATCTCTATAGGTCTTTATACCCAGTATAAATGCGGCTTCTCCCAAGTCCTTCATCTGGAAACATTTACCTAACCAGGATATTACTCCTTGTAATGCTAGTATATCGTTTCCTATAAGCAGTATGTCATCAACATACAAGACTAGGAAGATTACTATTCTCCCACTGAATTTTGTATAGACACACGCCTCGAACTCACTCTTGACAAAACCAAATTCTTTGATTCCTTTGTCAAAGGGTAAGTTCCAACCTCTAGATGCTTGCTTCAATCCATCAATGGATTTTAGCAATTTACATACTTTATTAGGATTCTTTGGATCAGTAAAACCATCCGGTTGTATCATGAATACGTCCTCATTCAACTCCCCGTTAAGGAAGGCGGTTTTAACATCCATCTACCATATCTCATAGTCGTAATATGCTGATATGGCCATAAGAATTTAATAGACTTAAGCATGGCGACTGGCGAGTAGGTTTCAGAATAATCCACACCATGTGTTTGCGTGAAACCCTTCGCAATGAGTCGTGCTTTGTAAGTATGTACTTTCCCATCCATGTCGGTTTTCTTCTTGAAACCCACTTGCATCCAACAGCACGAGACTGTGGTGGCAAGTCTGATAACACCCAGACTTGGTTGTCATACATGGATTGCATCTCTGCTTGCATAGCCTCGAGCCATCTTTCAGACTCTATGCCGTTAGCAGCTTCGTTGTAGGTTAATGGTTCTAGTAGACTTCCATCATCTTCATCGATCATGAATCCAAGATACCTATCTGGTTCTTGGCGTGGTCTACTGGACCTACGCGGATTGCGTGTTTCTGCTTCCTCAACCAGTGGGTCTGGTTGGGAATCAACAATTCTTTGTTGAACTACTGGTTCGACTGAAGTCGTCGGTGGTTCTTCATTCTCTTCAATTTCTTGAAGCTCTATTTCTTTTCTTGGAGTTTCAGAACCTAGAAACTTCTCCTCCAAGAAGACACCTTTCCGAGCAACAAAAACTTTGTTGTCTTCTTGATGATAGAAATAGTATCCTAAGGTTTCCCTTGGATATCCAACGAAGATACACTTATCTGACTTGGGGTTTAGTTTGTCTGTGAAGTTACATCTAACGTATGCTTCACAACCCCAAATCTTGAGAAAAGATAATTTAGGTTTTCTCCCCGCCCAGTGCTCGAACGGAGTCTTTTCTACTGACTTGGTCGGAACCCTATTCAGTGTAAATGCTGCAGTCTCGAGTGCATGCCCCCAAAATGATAGTGGTAGTGGGGCGCGACACATCATTGAACGTACCATGTCTAACAAGGTGTGATTCCTCCTTTCTGATACGCCATTCATTTGAGGTGTATACGGAGGTGTGAGTTGTGAAACAATCCCACATTCCTTCAAATGATCGTCGAACTCTTGGCTCAAATATTCGCCTCCTCGGTCAGACCGAAGTGACTTAATTTTCTTGCCTAGTTGGTTCTATACTTCCCTCTGATATTCTTTGAACTTGTCAAAGCTCTCAGACTTTAGTCTCATAAGAAAGACATAACCATACCTACTGAAGTCGTCAGTAAAGGTAATGAAGTAGCGGTATCCTCCTCTGGCTTCTGGAGTAAAGGGTCCACACACATCTGTGTGTATAATCCCTAACAACTCGACTGCCCTTTCATTGTAGTGGTTGAAAGGGTCTTTTGTCATCTTGCCAGATAAACAAGCTTCTCATATAGCATATGATTCCAAATCAAATGGTTCTAGAATTCCATCATCGTGGAGCTTCTTAATGCGAGTCTGGTTTATATGACCTAAACGACAATGCCAAAGATAAGTTTGATTCAAGTTACTCTTGGATCTTTTACTTATATGATAAACGTCTCGTTCTATGTTATTTAGATTTAACGTGTACAGAGCATTATGAGAGTTTGCGTTAAAATATAAAATGTCATCTTTTAAACACGAAATTGTTTTTCCATAAAACTCATAATAAAAACCATTGTCTATAAGTAAATCAAAAGAAATAACATTTTTAATAAGTCTAGGAACATAATAACAATCTTTAAGTTCCAAGACTCTTCCTGAAGGCAACTTGAGAAGATATGTTCATACGGCTTCAGCTCCAACCTTGGAACCTTCGCCTACTCGTAGTTCAACATCCCCTCGTCCCAGCCTCCTGTTCTTCTTAAATCCCTGCAAATGATTGCAAATGTGATGACCACATCCGGTATCCAATACCCAGGACTCACTAGAAGTAACAAGACAATCAATCATAAAGATACCTGAATCGCTGACAAAGTCAGCGTCCAACAGCCCCACGTCCGACGTGTGCTCGCAAATATCCTTGCTGCCACAAGTTGGGCAACACAAATCAGCAAAGTCATTCAACCAATCACAGAACTTATCCTGCTGAATCTCAGGGAGAGATTCTTCCTCTAGCCTTTGAACATCGCGTATACACAAGAGATTCTCGTGTAGACCTGCGACACTCAAATCAAAATTCCCGATCATACGTACTACCTTGTCCTGATAGTACTGAGTGAGAGATCCAAACAAGAACAAGACTTGTTCATGCTTGTTTGATGTGCCAGTAACTATGGTGAGACAATCTAGTAACCTCCTTATGTTGATAAGGTGGTCCTCAGTGGTTGATCATCTTTCATTTTCGACGAAATGATTTCTTGTAAAATGAACTGCTTGCTATCTTCAGTACTATCTTTAAACGTCTCCTCAAGATACTGGACAAACTCATAGCATGGTTTCTTACGTAGATTATCAGTATGCTCTGGTAATGAAGTAAGAATAAGAATCGACATGACTTGTGATTCATCTGCTAGATACTGATCATAAGCGTCAAGCTCATCATCCTGGGCATCTTGCCTTGGTTGTCCCTTGGGCACCTCGTCTATCACGTACAATAGATTCTGTGCTTTTAGGTAACTCCTAAAGTGCACTTTCCAAACTTTGTAGTTCGGGCCACTAAGCTTCCATTTTTCAGTGATGAACTTTCGCGATTCGTTTGGTGAGTAAAACGGAATTTCTTACGGTACAGACATCTATAAGAAAAACAACAAACGGTTACTAAGATTAGATAAAATAAATAACTTCTAACATTATTACCTTTTAATAATAATAGTTAGACTAGGACCCATATTTCACGCCCTCTAATGCAAGGTTTGAGCACTTCCCATTAGAGCCACGCTATTTTTGGTAAGTATAGCCATACCGATCGCCTCTAGACTAGAAACGATTCCTAGATCCTCCGGATATCAAGTTGAACAACAAACTTGTACATGTTTTAATCCCTCTAGTGCATTTTGGTCCGGGAATCCCGATTATCACCAAAATAGATCGTACCACCTAAGACAGTGCGATGCCTTGCGCCGGGACTCCCGATTATCACAAGACCCTACGCACCCTAACACTCGCAATGATTTGAATCCATATCTAAGGTTCTTTCTCCTTAGAATGTGAATATCGTTTAACAAGTGAGGTGTTCCATTAGGTGGGTTGCACTCTGATCTAAGATTTTCTAAAAAGGATTTTCCTTTGTTCGAAAAAGTTAGCCAGTTTTTAATTACTTGGTTTTATAAACTAACTGTTTATAAAATCCACTTTTTAATAAGTCTTTTATAAAACTTGGTTTATAAACAAAGTGTTTACTTTACCATTATTAATTTAAAACTTGGTTTTCTAAACAAACTGTTTATAATCATCATATTATTAATTTATACCTTGGTTTTCTAAACAAACTGTTTATAATTACCATTAAATCTTGGTTTTCTAAACAAACTATTTATAATCACCATCTTATTATTTTATGTTATAATAAATAAACGAAAAAAAATAAATAATACTTGCAACTTCGAAAAATTGCCATGCCATAACCCCAAAGACTTGTTTTTGTGTTTTGTTTATTTTAAAAAGAATAAAATTTTAAAAATCCAAAAATAAATTTAAAAATTCGGAACTTTTAACCTTTAAACACAATGTCACGACTTTGGGTTATGTCATACTAAATAAATAAATAAACTGATAATTTAAATTACCAAACTGATAATTATAAAATTACCCATAAACTAGTTTCTTATTTCCTCCTAAATTTCATAATTATCTTGATTTTAATAAACCTTATTAAAATCAGTTTTAATTTAGATGTTAATAACTTTATTATAATAAACGAATAAATAATGAAACTTGTCAAAAAGTTAACTTTTTAACATCCGATTTGATCCCGTGTACCCTATGTTCCCGATACTGAGCCTTAGGTTCACGAAACTGGATCAAATACACAACGAGGGAAAAACTGGATCGATTAGACGAAGACCGAACCGTGGCTCGGTTCGGTTAGCCCGTTCGGCCCATTCGTCTGAACCATGCTCGACCGGTACTCGGTCTTGCTTGGTTCGACCGAAACCTATCCCTTTTATTTTGTTTTATTTAAAAACAAAAATTATAATAATAATACTAGTAATAACAAGTAAATAAATGTGTTATTCTAATACTAAGAATAACACAACTTTCCTTATTTTGTCTAAAGCCTAATTTGTCCATTGATTCACCAAATCTTGGTTAATCAATTACTTGGACTAATTTTTCTAGGGTTTTTACTAGACAAAAAAAGAAACCTAATTCTTTTTATCTTGAAACCTATTCAATCCAATTGTTCATAAACTTGAACAATGTTCTTGGATTAAATTTACTAGGGTTCTTTCTAAGATAAAAAAAAAAACTTAAATATATGTATATATTTATTTACGAAAATCGGAAATAACAAGGAAGGAAAAAGAAGCCTAATTTCTTTTTATCTAGAACCCTATTCAAACCAATTGTTCATAAACTTGAACAATGTTCTTGGCCGAAAATACTAGGGTTCTTTTCTAGATGACAAAGAAACTCCATCGAATCTCATTGAGATTAGTAGAAAGCTCTGATACCACTGTAGGAAAACCTTGTAGTATTCACATGGCGGAACTTGAATACCACATTACTGGATCTCTACTAGTCAATGAGATCACGAGAAAGAGAAGATGATGAACATTACCTTTAGATAGCTAAAGAAGATATCCACCTCTACTGCACCACCTGGACACGCTGCAAGACCGGGTTGTACCAACAAAGTATCACACAAGAACTTGTGTGTGTGTGTGTGTTGTTCGTCGAACACCAAACCGAAACCCCAAAGGGTTGTTTGTTCGAGTTCGGCCGAGAGAGAGAGGGAAGGGATTAGGGTTTTGAGTGTGTAAAGTGATTAGCCTCTAAACCCTTACACAAGCCCTTTATTTATAAGGCTATATGTTACGGTTTAGTCCTTGGAGTTTAATTTTGATTAATCTCATAAATAAACTTCCTATTAACACTTTAAACCCTTGGACTTTTACTAGTTAATTAATTAACAGTTCGTTAAATATTTAACCTAATATTTAACCATCCTCATAAATAATAATTAACTTATTATCATTTATTCTCTTCTTTATAATTAACTTAACTAGTCAATTATTCCACACAACTTACTTTATTAGGGTGCCCATTATTGGGTGTGTAGTGGTGTGACCATTTAGTGTCTTATGACATTGGACACGGTGACACGTGTACTTATCTATGCACATAAATCCTTCAGAAAAGTCATGTACTGAACAATCTAAAGAACCTGTTAAAGTTGTCATTTTAAAACATGAATACCGGCTGGATTGTCCGAGATCAACGAAGAGCTTTTGTTTCAACAACTATTATTAGGGAAACACTGAGACTACCAGCTCAAGCTCAGTATGAGCCTTTTGTTGATCTAACAGAGGCTCGCGCAGTATTACCTTTTATTGGACGCAGAGGAACCACGGGAATAATTAAAAGGAATGAATTTGGTCCAATGTGGGGTGTTCTAATTTCCACACTCATTAGGTGTATGACCCACAAGACTGGGGCTTTGGACCAAATCAATGATTTTGGGATGCAGATTGTTCATGCCATGTACTATGGTCGTGATATTGATTATGCTAGATTGATATTCAACGAACTAGCTTCTCTGGTTAGGGCTTCAACCAGAGAATTCAATGTCCCTTTCTGCAGATTTTTATATCTCATCTTTCAGAGTGCCATGCATGCTCATGTTTATGATGAATTTAATAGTCCAAGAGCAGATCTTCCTCCTTTACATGAGAAGATATATATTTACTAGCCAAGGGAGAGCCAGTACTGAGTCACTCTATGTGGGCTATAGTGCAGGCACACATTAATGATGAAGAAAATGATGATAATTCTGATACTGGATCAGAAGATGATGATGATAGTGGTGATGGTGGGAATGATGCTCAAGATGTTGAGATGGTTGATGCTCAACCAGATCCAGTACAAGAACCACCACATAATCCTCAACTTGAACAGGATCCTGATGCTCCACATACTGCATCAGATTCTGATACTGAGTCCACAGAAGTGCAGCCCCATGTCCTAAGAAGAAGAAGAAGAAACCTATCCCCAGTGATAATGGGCACTTTATCATCAGAAGAGGTGCAACCCACTCATGTTCCATCTTTGACTGCATCTCTTCAAGCAAAAAGTCTAGTTGCAGCCACCGCTGATCTTCCAGGTCCTGAACCCGAACACATTGTTCAACAAATTGAGGAACCTCATGTTCCTCTTGATGTGGAGATTCAGTTTGAGCAACAAATACTGGAAGGTGCTCATGATAGAAGAGAAGTGGCTCCTGAAGGTGCTGGTGCCTCAAATCAACATACAGATGATCCTGCACCGATCTCTGCAGATGCTCGAAGGGAGTCTGACAAAGTCTCAGGTATGAATTTCTATAATGCTCTAAAACTTTTATATATATATATATATATATATATCCTAAATAGAGACTAAGTATTGGCCAGTACCAACTCAATACTGACCAAAGTCTCAAACGAACTTTCAAATATATATCCTATTATGGCCAACATAGTTTGCCCACTGCTGCTATGCAAAATTCATACACTGAACACTTATATGATCATTGTCAGTCTACATTTGTCTCAACATTTAAAGAGACAATGGTGGTTGATGTCATACTGACACCCACTGGTGATGCTTGACTTATGTCCAACTTATTTTTGAGTAGGGACACATAAGTCAAGAAATGATCACAGACCTTTAAGCCACATTAGCCAAAAAATTTCCATGGGTTTTAGCCACATTTCTGTTATCACTCTGATACCGAGTGATAAACATTGAAAATAACAAGAAGCACATCCCAGGCTTCGATTTCCCAAACCAAAACCTTTTCGTAAATGTGACTTATCCTATACTGAGCTACTCAAATATTCACACTCACTTTTACTAAAAACTTTCTTACACATGCTATGCATAAGTTCACAATATTTCATCATGAACCAGATGAAATACAGACTTCTAAATTCTGTTTACATGATTATAGAATTTAACAACACCACAATTCTATTTGATAAACCTTTCATTCTAACCAGTTTACTTTTTTCTTTAGCACCATCTGTGCAGGGCCATAGAGCACAAGCCACTCAGTCTCAAGAAGTACAAGGGGCTCTACAAATAATTCTAAATCAAATCATGGCCATGCAAAACACTCAGAATACTATTCTGGCCAGGATGGATGAAATGAGTAATGAAATTGACTCCTTAAAGCAGTCGGTGGCACTACTTCAGTAACAACAATAGCCTCCACCATCTCCACAGTCTCCACTTGGTGGAAATAATGAAGATGATGAAGGAGGCCATGATACTAAGCCTAGAAGATCACCCTCAAATGCTAATACTGAGGGTGAACATGATGCTGCTACTGAGCCTATGCCCTCCCCAGCACATGATGATCAATAAGGGGACATAGGTGGTGATATTGAACTTCTTCCCTACCCAAAAAATGATAACAATAAGGGGGAGAAGAGACAAAGAGAAGAAGAGGTTGATCAACCTGAGCCATCTGCTCAGGGGGAGAAAAGAAGTAAATTGAATGAAGATCAACCTCCACAGCAACAACAACAACATCAGCAAACTCCTCATACTGAACCACTTAGGTTTCAGTATGAGAGAAGAAGACAAAGGGGAAGGTCAGTTTTGGAACAACTTGAAGAACCATCTGAGCCAATTGCTCAGGGGGAGACTACCATTGACCAACCACAACAAGTTGATACTGAGCCTCCTGCTCAAGAGCCAAATAACTTGCAGATCATTGTCTAGAGGCCTTTTGTCTGGCCTATTACTGATGATGAAGATGAACATCCAGTGCCATCTAAGAACTTTCTCAACTTTGCACTGGATGTGGCAAATAAAGAAAGCTCTTCATCATCATCCTCAGATGATGAAGAGCCTCCAAGAAAACCAATCTCTCCTCAAGCTGAAGGACCTTCTAGAGCTCCTAGAAGGCCAATCACCAGAATAATGTCAAGAGTGGTTATGTCTTCTGAATCAAGTGAGGAATCTGATCCAGCTCCTCTAATCACTAGACCAAGAACATCAGTTCATGATACTGAGGAAATGATTACTCAGAATATTGAGGATGAGACTGAGGCTCAAAGATTCTTTCCTGTTAAGGAAGAAGATCCTGATACTGACACTGATGCAGATGTTCCATGGAAACCTCACACTGTAAGAAGAAAAGGAGATGATGTTCTCCAACAATACTGGAACATTGTTGCACAAAGAACTAGATATAGAGAAAATAGGATGAGTATGCTGAGGAATAGATCATTCCTAAATGTAAAGGAGATATGATGGCTAAACAATTATATCAACAAAATAAAAGTCAAAACTGTTGAAAAGTCCATATTTGCAGTCTGCACTGGACCAGTCAGTCCTCCCATGAAGATTTTTCTTCATGATATTTAGAACATGGGACTCTAAGACTGGGTGAAGATTTCCAGACTGATAAAGGAGTTACCATCAAGATCCTCTGAAGCCCAAGTAATGATGGATGAAATCTGGGATGTTTCTGCTATATGCTTTGAACAAGACATTCTGTACCAAGCAGACTATAGGGCACTCAGTGTAATGACTGAAGCTGTAAAGAACAACAAGCCTGAGTGCCTTAACACTTTCAGGATCTTTAACTCATACCCTGTGCCTCTAAATCTAATCTTTCAGGATCAAAAGAGCACCATATATCCAACCTCTGGATATATGTATACTGACCTAGAAGATAGGGAATGCTTTATCACTGAAGCAGATTTACCAAAGGCCCCTATCAATCATCTTGTGGGTTTGAAATGGATGATAACCAAGAAGGAGGACTCTTGGTTCAGAAAGAAGATAGTTGTTGTGCTCAACAACAGGCAGGATGAACTGAAGAAAAGAGAAGAGTTCATCCATATAAAGAAAGAAGTCTTCTATGAGTTTGAATCAATCAACAAAAAGTGAAGAAGAAGACTCTGCTGCCTGTATTTTTATTTATGTAATAATTCTCTTTGTAATTGTTTTGTTATCATTAGACAGGGGGAGATTGTTAAGGCAAAAAGCCTTACCCCTTTGGAATCTTAAGATAACAAAACAACCTAGACTAGCTTAGAATAATTAGTAGAATAAATATGCTAAGTTTAGGAGTCATACTGAGTTTGGCCAGTATTGGCCACTCAGTATCAGCACTCAGTATTGGAAATCCACTACTGAGTAGAAGGACTGAGTTACATTTAGCTATGTAACGGACTAAGATCAACTCCCTTGATCTTAGTCATTTTCCTAGTTTAGTCATTCGGTTACTCCTTTGCCCATTATGTAAGATCTCTATATCATTATAAATAGAGATCATCTTGCAAAGGGGAACCTACCAATTCATACGTTCATTCATACATATTGTAATTGTTCAGTGGTCTTGTATTTCCGCTACAAGCCACACTTTGTGGAATAATATACGTTTGACTAAATTACCGTGTTCATCACCTTAATTGTCTTAAGTAAATTATTAATCTAACAATTAGCAAAAAAAACAGGGTGTTGTGACCTAACAAAAACTGCATTTCTTAATGGCATTCTCAGTGAAGAAATTTTCGTTCATCAAACTGAAGGATTTGTCGATCCACACTTGCCTAACCATGTCTACATTCTTGATAAAGCTTTATATGGTCTGAAGCAAGCTCCTCGTGCGTGGTATGATGTTCTATCAAAAATTTTAGTCGACTCTGGTTTTTCAAAAGGCAAAGTGGACACAACTCTGTTCATCAAATGCCAAGGGGAAGATATCGTCCTCATTCAGATTTATGTAGATGATATTATTTTTGGCTCCACAAATCCTAAATACTGTAAATGATTTTCAGATCTTATGATCAAATGATTTGAAATGAGTATGATGGGGGAGATGAATTTTTTTCTGGGTCTACAGGTTTGTCAGTTACCTACCGGGTTCTTCATAAATCAATCAAAATATATCACTGACCTGCTGAAGAAGTATATGATGGATGACTGTAAACCAATTTCTACACCAATGTCACTTGGCTCAAAATTGAATGCTGATCCCGCTGGTAAGCTTAGGGTGAGCATAAAAACCGAAAAACCGAACTGAAACCGAAAAACCCAAAAAAACCGCCCCGAAAAATCTGAACCGTTTGAAAAACCGATGTCAACGGTTTTGATTATTGGAAAAACCGAATGTTTGGGGCGGTTTTTGGGGGCATATGAAAAACCCGACCGAGAACCCCGCCCTGCCCCGCCATTATATATCTTTCAAAAATTTTAAAAATATTCTTATATTTATAAAAAAAAATTGACATTTAATAATCTTTTGAATAAAATATATGATTGAATTTCTAGGTCATTTATGTTAGTTGAATTTATCATTACATTATATTAAACTTACTAGTTGTTTTTTATTTATAACGAAATGTGTTAAGGTTTGTGAGTTTGAATCGTAATATTATTTTAAGGTAATAAATTGGTAAATTTAAAGGAAAAACAAAAAACCGAAAAAAAACCCCGAAACCGAACCAAAAAACCCGAAAAAATCGAAACCAACAAAACCAAAACCGAACGGGGTGTAATTCTTAAAACCCGAACTTTTGGGGCGGGGTTTGGTTTTAGTTAAAAACTGCCCCAAACCGCCCCATGCTCACCCCTAGGTAAGCTGGTTGATGTAACCAAGTACTGAGGCATGATAGGGTCATTATTATATCTAACTGCTAGTCGACCAGATATTACGTTCTCAACTTGCGTTTGTGCTCGGTATCAGTCTGCTCCTAAAGAGTCTCACTTTCAAGCAGTCAAACGCATCTTTCGTTACTTAAAGGGTACTCGAGATCTTGGTCTTTGGTATCCCAAAGAAACTTCGTTTTACTTGTCTGCATTCTCTGATGCTGATCATGCTGGCTGTATGTTGGATCGTAAAAGCACTTCTGGAGGTGCTCAATTTCTTGTGGATAAATTGGTGAGCTGGTCATCAGGGAAACAAAATTGTGTATCTCTTTCAACTGCCGAAGCGGAGTATGTTGCTGCTGCAAGCTGCCTATCCCAGGTAATTTGGATGCAGTCACAATTGAAAGACTACGGCTTTTCATACAGCTGTATCCCTTAATATTGTGACTCACGAAGTGCAATTGCAATTTCATGCAATCCTGTTCAACATTCCAAAACTAAACATATTGATCTTCGATATCATTTTATTAAAGATCACGTTGAATAAGGAAATGTGGAATTGTACTT
This sequence comes from Calendula officinalis, assembly GCA_963853835.1. Taxonomy (NCBI): domain Eukaryota; kingdom Viridiplantae; phylum Streptophyta; class Magnoliopsida; order Asterales; family Asteraceae; genus Calendula; species Calendula officinalis. The sequence continues at coordinate 82,743,512 of OY970820.1, read as the reverse complement.
CGTATCCACCGACTTTCAGTTAGCTGATTTATTTACCAAGGATTTAGACGAAAAACGGTTTAACTTTCTTGTGTCTAAGCTTGGTATGTTAAATCTAAAAACATAAATCATTTCTACTCTTTAATTTCAATTTTGTTTCTGCAAAATGCTTTTCAATGATTAAATCTCTTAAGCTATGACTTATATACACTTCAGTATATATGACCCGCACTTTAAAGCAATGGCTTATGCACACATCAGTGTATAACCTGTTCCTAACCGTTTAATGGCTTTCAAGTACATCAACTTGAAACCCGCTCTTAATCAGAAAACACAGAACTATAAAAACTCTTCTCCACCCCTTTGCTGCTGTTACAAGGTACATTTCCGATCTACAAACTTTTATATATCTTTATTTTGTCGAGGGGGAGAAATAATAATTCTAGGGGGAGAATTAGTATTTCAAGGGGGAGGAACTTTGAAAATTATAAATATTATACCCGATTGCATAAATAAACGAATTTTTATTTCAAAACACAATACCTTCCCATGGTTTGCCAGAACCGGGCTTACCTTCCAAGGGAAATACTTTTTAGCCGATTGGTAAATGTGAGGGTATAAGTCTAGGGTATAGATCTAGGTGAGTGCAAGGTGATGTGAGAACATGATAATAACAAGAAAACACACCTTTGAGTGCATCCAAACTGTCACTAAACCGGGCAAACACACATAAAGGGTGATCATTCATACGTTGAATGTTTCACTAGACTTTACTAGCCCAGTAAATCAAATGCACGCCACCACCAACCACTCAAATTCCTCTCAACAGGAATTTGTTTCAATTCGTTAGGGGACGTAGCACAACATCTACTGACTACTCATTCGGAGTTTGTCGGTATTGAAACATAATAACTTCCTGCCCCGGGTTAAGTCTCTTTGTATGCACAGTGTGTCTAGTTCTCACCCTCAAGAATCTTCCAATATATGACACCTGCACTACAAAAATGGATCTCCGTGAATCCATCGGAACACTCGTAGTGGCATCCCAATCTGATGTTTCACGAGGATCGAGTGGAAATCCTGCTAGAGCTAAAATCACGCCAACTCTAAACGCAGGTCACACATTTGACTCAACGGTTGTGCAAACGACTACCGATTCATACAGTGTGCTAATGGATATTCTATGTGAGTCCGGTGTTACCGAAAAATCCTTGTGAACCTCCTACAATGAAACATCTTTAAAACACTGATTAAAATGCACATGAGCGTAATAGTCCACTCTCAAATTACTCCTATGATCTGCTAAATCCAGCATGATCTTCCTCGGAGCCACCGACAATATAGGAACTAAAAAGTGAGGGTCCCTAGGTCTAGGTGAGCAGAATCAAGTATCGTGGGATCTTGATTGGGGTGTGCTGAGGTAAAAATTGAGAGGGGGTATGAAGTATGGGGTGCAAATCAGCTTATCACATGGTAAAACAAAACGAGGGTGTGGTTGAAAATGAAAAAAGTGAGCTGTGTGAGGAGTGTGTCTAAAAGGGTTAAAGAAAACGGAAAACCCTCCCTAAACCGAACAAAAATCCGGGCCACCACGTCTATATCATATCGCATAAGTTGTTATCTGATTAAGTCATCATGGACCCAGTGATGCAATGCACAACCCCACTGACCACTCAAGTACAAAAAGTACTTGTTTCAAAATCACGGAGATTACCACATCTACTATCGACATCTCATTTGGAGATTGTTGATATTGAAAAAGAGGATCTACCTCCAGTCCTCGCCTTCGTTTGTCCACGTATAGAGTCTAGAACCGAATTAAATTTCTCTAGGACACAAGCATTCCACCAAGCATATCCTAGTGATATTGCCGGAACATTCATAGTGATACCAAACTTATCAGTATTCCACGATGATTGAATGGAAATCCTACCAGTGCTAACGTCAAAGCGAACACTGAACGTAGGTCACACAGTTTTTCAATTGTCGTGTTAACGAGAAATCTATGTGATCCCGGTTTATCCTATTTGACTTGGATGTAAAATGTGTTATATATTGATTCATTCAAAATATGAATATATCATTATTCAACACATTTTCATCCACAAGCTTCAGTGATTCTTCATGTTGCATGGTGATTCAGATAAATCTTGTTCATCATGAGAGGGAGAATGTATTATCCTAACTTACTCCACATCAAAAAGACACATATGCACCAGTGAAGTTAGAGTAAACAAGGAACCGAAGACTCCACGAAGAAATAATTGTCTGTTTGAGGGGGAGCATAAACCTTATCAACAATTTTCCCGAACAACAATTATTAAGAATCATTGATCGACATAAACCCACAAACTTCAAGAAAAGACTTCCGCTGTTAATCTCTCTACCATTATGGGTCTCAGTTTTGGTCGATCAATATGTATCTTCAAAGTAAAGTCTTCAAAATACTTTTTGTTGTTGAAAAGCTACAAGAAGTATTCGTTTTCACAGATTAACAAAGCTCAAGCCTGATCCTGATACATCATTATACAATGAAGAATCTACAAGGCTAGGCTTTTGCTAAAGATGAAGACTTCGAAGATATGCTTCCCAGACTATTGTTACAAAGGGGGAGATTGTTGGGTCACATTTTAGTGTATTCAATAGTCAAGGGGTGTAATGTGACATTAATTGTAATCAAGACTCTGGGGGTATTTTATGTTATTAGTCAATATTAGGCCTAGGTATAAATACCTAGTTGTAACCTAATTATCATTAAGCTTGCCGAAATTTGAATCGATCGTACGTTATTTTGCAAAGCTTCACATTGTTCTCTCAATCTTCTTCCAATTCATCATTGATATTGCTTAATCTGTTGCTTAATCGATACATACGAATTCACAACTTTTGAAAGCTATTCCCTCCATCTCATTCTCTCTCAACACACACACTAAAAACACACACTTGATCTTCAAACTTTGATCAAATCACCATGAATTAAGCTCATTTCGATCACATTAGCTCTCTCAATTGGTATCAGAGCTCAATCCTTCAAGGAGCAGATCCAATTTCGTGGTGATTCGTTCTAGATCTGGAAATCAAATGAAAAAGTTATGTTCGTCACTGTGAAAATTAATCATCAAATGTTTCGGTTTGAATTGACGTTTTGATTGAAGATTCATGTTTCTCCAGTGATTCTAATAAGAATAGAATCAACTTTCAATCAAATCCATCAACAATTCATCTCAATTTCGTGATTTTAGTGAAAAACATAAAAACTCAGAAAGTTGACTGAAAATCCGAAATTGAACTCTGTTTTGATCCGTTTTGAGTTATATGATCGGATCAAACTGTTAGAAATTGATTTTCTAACGTTTTGTGCTTTAAACCACTGGATTTGGTCAAGATTTGAGCAAAATAGGATCAAAATTGTGAGTTTTTGGAACTTACGAATAGTGACGAACATCAAGAAATCGTTGAAGGTGTTCGGCTTGTCGAACTTCAGCCCGAACAAAGTCTTAGGCCCGAACATAGTCTTAGGCTGCAGGTATTCGGCTCAACCTCAAGTTCGGCTCAAACCCCGGCTCGCAATGTGTTCGGCAAAGTGTTCGATACAATGTTCGGCCAAACTTCAAAAGACTTCGACATCAAATTAAACCAGACTTGTTGGACGTCGGCTTCAAATTGTTATTGACTTCAAATTGATCTCTCCAATTTTCATCAATCAACTCGACTTGTTCTTAATTCCAGAATCAATTCCAGCGATTACAATCTCAATCTTGTTCCTTGGATTGTAAACCTGATTGAAAAATGAACCCTGATCGTAAAGTTGTGTAATCGATCGTAATCCAGCAATCCAGGATCATAAACTTGTAATTACAGAAACGTAATCTGCATCCTGTGATACAGGATCATAATCCATCTGCTTCGCACGACTGCTTCAACACTATACCACCAGCGTCTGCTTCGATCTGCTTCTCACGATCAGCCCAAAAACAGTGTTCGGCCTTCATCTGTTAATTTTGTTCGGCCTTCATCGGTTAATTTTGTTCGGCCTTAATTTGTTCGGCCCAGGTTAAAGTTTGTTCGGCCCAAAATCATCAAAACAATTGTTTTATGCCCAAGATCGAGAATTCACTTTTAACTAGCCCAAAATCAATTGTTAGCCCAAATCAATTAACCCAATACAACAATCTTAATACAAGTCCAAAGATCTATTTCAGCCCAACATTTAATATTGGTCCAAATTTCAATTATCAAACCCGAAAAACAATTAAAACATTTTTTTTTAAACCCGAACAGAAAACTTTTACATTTTTTTTTACCCGAACATAAAATTTTTACATATTTTTTTTAAAACCCAAACACAAAACGTTTTAATTTTTTATCACATCATTTTATTTGAAACTTTTCAAACCCAAAATATCCAAACCATTTTATCACATCAATTTGTTTGAAACTTAAATTTTAAATAAAAAAAGAGCTAAAATGGATCCAAATTTAAAAACATATGAAAATGAAAAATTAGTTTCTGATAAATACTACAAATGGTACTGTGAGGCATCTAAGGAGTTGCAAAGGGAAAGAAGCTGGTCAAAGCAAACGGAAGCTAAGTTTGATGAATATCAAGAACAACTGAAGTCATCAGCTTCACAAATTCAAGAATTAACTGACAAACTCCACGATCTCAAAATTACTACATCGAAAGAAATTAATCGTCAATCGACCATTATAAAAATTATTACTCGTGATAAAGAAAAAGTTAAAGATCATTGAAAACAGTTAGAGGAAATGAGTGCCAAACTTGGTCACACAAATCATAGACTTAAACTCAACCAAGAAGTTTCTGAAAATAAAGCATTACTCTTGAAGATTGAAACTCGTGATGAAGATTCTGAAAATGCTGAGGTTGTTGATCGTATTAATGAAGAAGTCAACAAGGATGGCAAGGTACATACTTCTCTTCTCTCTAATGAAAATACTTCCACTAATTCTGATACTTGTTTTATCCAAACTCAGATATCTCAAATAGAATTATTAACCCAACAACTTTTAGTAGAAAAGGATTTAAATGTTCAACTTAAAGATCGTTTAAATGATTTGGAAACAAAATGAACAAACTGCTCATCTAGGTGATCAACTTGTTTATCATATTCAACAAACTAAAGTTTTCAAACAAAAGAATCTGGATTTACAAATTCAAATATCAGAATTACAGGCTAAACATGATCATAATCACAAACATTACACTAAGACATGGCATGAATATCAAAGTACTAAAAATGCTTTGGCACGTAAACAACAAGATTTTGGTGACAATGAAAAACAGTTTAAATCTTTAAACTCACAAATAAAAGAATTAACTGAAAATCTTCATGAACAACACATCATTTCATCAAATGAAATGCAAAACAAACAAAATATCATATAAAAACTTAAGAATGAAACCAATAAATTGAATTCACATATCAAACATCTTGAGGAATTGATTGTCAAAAGAGGAAACACTGATCAAACCATTCATCTTAACAAGCCCAAAGACTTCAAATATTTCAATTCACGAGAAGGGCCAGGAGCTGACAATCCAGAGTACCTTAAGACCGCGTGCAAAATGGTTCCTACATTATATGATTCAAGATACATGCACAGTGGGATCTCACAACGCTTCATTCGGATGACTGATGAGGAAGAAGAAATAGAGACATTCAACAGAGCTAAAAAGGAGAATGCCCAAATTAGTTTCAATTAAATTGAATTAAATAAAACATATGAAACTAAAAAGGGTCAATTTGAAAATGATGATTATTTTTCTATTATAAAACCAGAAGAATTTGAAATTAAAGGAAATGTTGTTATTCAACAAAAGGTTACACCAAAGATTTATGTTACAAATCTAATTCTAGAAAAGAAAATTTGTCAACTGGAAACTGAAATAGATGACACACATCAGGCTTTTGATAAAGAAAAATCTATTTTGCAAACCAAAATTTCTGAATTAGAAAATAAAATTGATGAAACACATAAATCTTTTGATGAAGAGAAACTAAAGTTGCAAATAAAAATTAAAAATATAGAATCTAACTCATCTCAACTTCAAAAGCTTAAGAAGTCTAGTGCTTCTATGAACTTAGATTCTCCTTTAACTGCAAAGAATTAGTATAATAAATCCAGAATGTTTTCTCCTGTAATGGCATATCGTGATTTATATACAATCAAGCAATCTCAGGTTAATAGAGGAAATTCAAAACCTAAACCGAAATCACAAGTAAGTTCCTCTACCAAGCCTAAGCCTAGGAGATCCACGGTTCCACCAAACTCTGATAAGAAAATGCATGCTCTGAAACAAGTTATTAGAGGAAATTCCGCACCTAAAACTCCAAATAAATTAGGTTCCTCTTCTAGACTTAAGCATTCTCAGATGGATAAGACTAAACCAACAAACCGTGTTGAAACATTCGACTCCTTCAAAGAAAATCTTTTCCAAATCTAAATCTTTAAGATATTCAAGAAAAGATTTACTTTCCTTAGCACCTAAAACCACTTTTACACAAGTGCCAAAAACAACTCCTAAAACATCCACAATTTTAAAAGAAATATGGGTTCCCAAAACTCCAAAATCTCAAATAATTCCCCGGAAATTATTTGAAAGTGAAACATCAAGTTTCAGTTTTTCTTGGAATTCTATATCTTTAAATCAAATCGATACAACTAATCGGTGGTTTAATTCTCACACTAACATTGTCGGACCCACACAAAAATGGGTACCAAAAGTTGTTTGATTTGTTTTGCAGGAGAATGACTTATACAATTCAGTGTATAACTCGCGTTTCATTTAAATGGCTTATGCACACATCAGTGTATAACCCGTTCCTAACCGAAATGGCTTTCAAGTACATCAGCTTGAAACCCGCTCATAATCTGTAAAACTCCTAATCGTAAAAACTCTTTCCCACCCCTCTACTGCTGTTAACAGATACATTTCTGATCTACAAATTTTTTGTCTATCTTCGATTTGTCGAGGGGGAGAAATATTAATTCTAGGGGGAGAATTAGTATTTCCAGGGGGAGAAACTTTCTAATATCAAAACTTTTATAGCCGATTGAATTTCTTTTTAAAACGATACATCTTTTCAATGACTATATCTTCCCATGGTTTGTCAGAACCGGCCTTACCTTCCAATGAAAAAAAAAATTAGCCGAATGGTAAATGTGCAAGGTGATGTGAAAACATGATAAAAACAAGAAAACATACCTTTGAGTGCATCCAAATAGCCAACAAACCGGGCAACCTCACAAAAATGTGATCATTCATGTGTTGAATGTTTCACTAGACTTTATTGGCCCCATAAAGCACATGCACTCCACCACCATCCACTCAGATTCCTCTCAACATGAATTTGTTTCAATTCATCAGGGGACGTAGCACATAATCTATCGACTGCTCATTCGGAGTATGTTGGTATTGAAATCATTAACCTCCTGCCCCGGGTTACGTCTTTATTCAATGCACAGTGTGTCTAGATCTCACCGTCAAATATTTCCAATTTAGGACACATACACTATTGAAAATGAATCTCCGTGAATTCATTGGAGCACTCATAGTGGCATCACAATCTGGTGCTTCACGGGGATTGAGTGGAAATCCTGCTAGAGCTAAAATTGGGCCAACTCTAAATGCAGGTCACACATTTGAATCAATGGTTGTGCAAACGACTATCGATTCATACGGTGTGTTAACGGATACTTTATGTGAGTCCGGTATTACCTAATTTGTTCAAGTTGTTGTGCCTAAAATTTTCTATCTTAAAGGCAACAACTTATGCCGGAAACACATACATTTCCGATGAAAAATCCATGTTATTCATTCTTACAACGTAACATCATAAATGCTGATAATTTGCACATGAGCGTTATAGTTCACTCTCAAATAACTCTTATGATCTGCTATAACCGGCATGATCTTCCCCAGGAGCCACCTACAATATAGGACATAATGTGAGGGTCCTTAGGTCCAGGTGAGCAGAATCAAGTATCACGGGATCTTGATTGGGGTGCGCTGAGATACAATTTGAGAGGGGGAATGAAGTATGGAGTGCAATTCAGCTAAATACATGGTAAAATGAAACGAGGGAGTAGTTGAAAAATTAAAAGTAAGCATGAGTGAGGAGGGTGTGAAAGGGTTAAAGAAAACGAAAAACCCTTTCCAACCCGATTAAAAGCCGGGTTGCCACGTCTCTATCAGATTGCATTTGTTGCTCTCATATATTGAAAAAGACATCATGGACCCAGTGATGCGATGCACAAACCCCCCCCCCCCCCCCAGCCACTCAAGTATTTCTTAAAAAGTACTTGTTTCATTTTCACGAAGATAAGCTCATATGCTATCGACATCTCACTTGGAGATTGTTGATATTGAACAAGAGGACAATTCTCTCCAGTCCTCGCCTTCGTTTGTCCACAAATTGAGTCTAGAACCGAAATAAACACTTTTAGGACACAGGCAAAAGACCAAACATATCTTTGTGATATAGCCGGAACATTCATAGTGATACCAAAATTATTGGTATTCCACGATGATTGAATGGAAATCCTACCAGTGCTAACATCAAAGCCAACACTGAACGTAGGTCACACAGTTTTTGTAACTGTTGTGTTAACGGGCAATCTATGTGATCCCGGTTTACCCTGTTCCATTACAATGTACATATCTGATGACTCTACTCTAACGTTCTCAACAACAGTCGGGATATCAGATGATAAACACGAGACTGTTCTTTTATGTCATCAACAATGGTCGTTGAGATTAAACGATAAAAGATTTGATCGTATTTCTTCATATTCAACAACGATATGGGTTTATCTGATAAAATGTGTTACATATTGATTCATTCAAAATATGACTATATCATTATTCAACACATTTTTATCCTTAAGCTTCGTAGATTCTTCTTAATTCCACCCCGCAGAGCTTCATCTTTTACATGATGATTCAGATACATCTTGTTCATCATGAGGGGGAGAATATATTAAAGCTCAGTTTACTCCGCATTAAAAAGTCATATGCACCGGTTAAGGGGAGTAAACAAGAAACCGAAGAGTCGTTAAGAAATAATTGTTTGTTTGAGGGGGAGCATAAACTTCATCAATATTTTTCCTAACAACAATTATCAATGATCATAAATCGACAAAGCCACAACTTCCAGAAAAGACTTCCGCTAAAAACCACTATATCTATGGGTCTACATTCCGTCGTCGATTTACATAAAGAAGTTTGTGAAGAAAAAGAAACCGATTCATCTATAGAAATTTCTCACAAATTCTCAAACCATTTCAATCCAAAACATCAATTTCAATCTGAAACTTTATCCATACAAAAGCTTATAAATCATACAAAAGCTTTTGTATAAATCATTCTTTCCAAATTCCATAACAACCATATCCATACAAAAGCTTAACCGTTCAAATCTTTCATTCCAAACAAAATACAAATCATCCACGTTTATCCAAATCTTAAATGTACATATCATTCTTTTCTACATACAAAGTATTCACATTTCAATTAAAACTTTAACATTCAAATCATTCTTACCAAAATTTACACAAACATCCAAAACTTTAACTTTCAAACCATTTTTTTCATCATTCAAAACATCATTATCCTAACCTCACAAAAACCTCTACCATAAAATCCAAAACAACCTCTTCTTTATCTAAAATCACAGAAAAATCATTACCTAACTGATATTCCATTTCCAGAACTTTCAAATCTTTAGTAAATCAGTTATAGGTCTTCCTTACTCAAACAAATTCAACGAAAAATATATTTTCTTTTTAGTATCTGAAACTTTCAAATTTCTGCAATGGTATGTTCTTGACATTCAGAAAACATTTTCTTGCCAACGACAGAAATCTTAATTGCTTCTCAGGTTGCTCAGATGTAAACATTGTTCAATAATTCATCAGTTTGAAGCACATCTGAGAGTTTATAAATTCATTACGGATCATGAGAAGAATCCGTCGACGGAAGACTGGGATCAGGTGCTAAAGCTCAAAAAGAGGGAGATTGTTAGGACTAAATTTTGAGCTTAATAATGTAATTAGGCTTAACTAGAGTTAATTAATCAAGTTTAGAGGTGAGGTATAAATACATGTATGATGACTTAAATGTAAGCTTTCCTCATTATTGAATAGAATTATCATTTGAAAGCATTCCCTCCATCTCCATCTCTCTCTCAAGAACACACACACTTAACACACACTTGATTCTTCAATCTTCACCAAATCACCATGAATTAGCCTCATTTCGATCTCATTAGCTCTCTCAAGATGGATGGTTGGTTAATTATGAGGCCAGAGCACTCAATATGTATACTAATAAGGAATGTAATCCCCGCGTGTTGCGGCGGATTCCTATAAATCCTATATTATTATGCAAAATAATTTTTTTACTATATTAATTTTAATTCAATAAATATATCTACACTCGTTACATGAGATTCCTAGATCCCGTATTATTAAGCAAAAGTATATTTACGTATATATTTATGGATAAAATATATTGATAATTTATTGAAATAGTAATTAGAAAATTAAAAGACATTTTTAAAGTTCTCTCAATCAAAAGAAAACACAGTTTGGTATTCCACATGAAATAGTCATTAAAAAATTAAAAGACAAAAATTGTGCCAGTGTTCTTGCAAATAAATGCACATAGTGATGTATATGTATAAAAATAGAAAAAAAAAAAAAACTCAATCAAAACTAAATGGACAGTAACTCTACTATCACAATTATATAATAGGTATAATATAATTAACCATGTGTGTCCGTCAATACCAACAATTCAACATTTTATATGATGATTCTTTTGTTTCTTTATCTATATCTATCTATATTACAATAAAAAATGAGTTCCACAATTATATAATAGGTATAATATAATTAACCATGTGTGTCCGTCAATACCAACAATTCAACATTTTATATGATGATTCTTTTGTTTCTTTATCTATATCTATCTATATTACAATAAAAAATGAGTTCCAAATTGATATTGCAATTAATATTTTGTATATTACTCCTCTATATTAATTTTGCACTTTAAAGTTTAAACTCCTCCACAAGAAACGGTTGATCCCCAAACATTGATATTGCAATTAATAATCTCTATAGTTTATACTCTATACTACCCATCTATATCAATTTTGCACCGTCTATCAATTGAACTCCAAAAAAAGGCTGATCACTAAAATAAATTGAACTCTTTATTAAATTTAAATGCACAATCTATTAATTGAGTATACCAATAGTCAAAAACTGAAAAATTGAACTCTATATCAAATTTAAATACACCAAGGCATCTATCAATTGAGTATACAAACATTCAAAAAATTAACCCTCTATTATTTTAGAAACGAACACCTTCAAAACAGTGGTTAATGATAATCAATTAACCCACACAAAAAACTCTCGAGTATCCAAAAACGTTTATGTACATTTACGTCAGTTTAGTGATGCTTCACTCATCCTTCTCTTAAATCTACAAATCTCACCAAAAAAATACCTAAATTTTGTTCCCATCTTTTTCTGTGGATAGAGTTGCTGGACCTCTGTTTTCTTCTCTCTCTCTTGACCGGATCATATCCACCGCCTTCTGATCTACTACCTAACTTGCTTTTACGATCACATAAGATATAAACTATCAACTTTCCATGTATCTAATTCCAGTTTTACAATATCAGCTAGGTTGAATATATATGATTATGTGTTTAGTCATTACGAGTAATTTATTATGTACAAAATTTGAAGGTTACGATTTCGGAGGCAGATCGAGTTGACCGATGATCTCTCTCAAGGTCTGATTTATTTTATGTGAAAGAGCCCGAGCTTGAAGCTAGAGAACGATCAAGGCGCTTGGACAGACATATGCCTAAAGTTGAAAATGGAAAATGCCTTTTTGCACAAATCTAGACTTTACGAGACTAGCTCGGTATAATTTTCATTTCTATTATATGACATAGAATATACATATGTTTGCTTTGTGTAATCAATTTGCTAGGTTTTGTTGGACATGTGAATAGTACGTATTTTGCATCTGTGAGATCCAACCTTATGCACACGCTTATAAGTCGGATGAATTCAATAGCGTTGAGATTAACATATTTACGAAATTTCGGTTTTGCAACAGAACTTCTATATGGTTGGACAGAGACTCGACATTCTTTCAATGGCAACATCAAATGTCATACCTTTTCCACTGATTTGTTTAATCAGTAGGCGGCGGTGGGAAGTTAAATTGACGTGATTTGGTTTTGTTGTAATATGGTTTTGAAGGGTCAACGACTCAGTGTCATGCTAATCACCAACTAATACATGTTTGATTTTGTTCCCCTATCTTTTGTTTTAAGCTTCACTGATTTTGAATCATTTCTTTCCAGATTCGATTGATACATAATTAATATTTATGATGTTGTCGACAATTTTGTTGTTTTTACGTTCATTGTTCGCCAACAAAATCAAATGTGCCCGGTAAAACTCGAGTAATTTTGTGTAATTTGTCACCAACTTGGGTTTGCATAGAAAGAATAATTTCCAAACCGAAGAAGATCAATAAGCCCGATTCAGTATAATCTGCGTTACAACTTATAATGTTATATTCATTTTGATTTTACCCCTAAAATGAATAATATTTTTATTATTTTTTATTTATTTATTATAATTTTATTTTAGTTAAGTATTATTACCGGCCAAGATCAAAATTGCTCAAATTGTAGCTTTTTGATCATTAGTTTATTTCATCAACATTTATGTGTAAATTGTTATTATTTTCCTTTAATTGCAGAATTAAAGATGAATGGAATTAGCATGCTTCCTCAAATGCTTTTTGTCAAGAACATGTGGAAATATCTTTCCTTCCCTTTAATAAACTTTTACACATTACTTTTCAGAAACTACTAATCAATCTTCAGGTTCATTTATAGTTCTTATAAATGACAAAAGTAGAAAGTTCTTAGTAGTCTAACTTATAGGTTATGAATAACGTGTTTGTGTTACGTTAATAAGAACGATGATGTTTTGCTACTTTACCTTTTCCTCGAGCACACTTTGCTTATTTAGTAGTGTACCCACAATCCAAGCCAAACATGTTAGCAATCATACTTTAGGTATTTTGCCCGTAACACCAATGCAGTGTAATTTACCTTCAAAATAACTATTTATCATGAACAAATCCCGTCCATCGCACGAGCCATGTTGCCTCGTTGATAATAATGCTTTAGTTTTAAGGGAAAAAAAATTCTGACGTAAAGTAGTTACAAATATCGATTCTTTTGTTTCTTTAATGACAATGTTATTGTACATCATGCCTTTTATGCTTGTGTTTAAATAAAAGATTTTTGCACATTTTACAAGGGTTGCATAAAGAATCCCTTTATTGTAATTACGTAATGACGTAATATAACTACGAAGATTCAAACTTTATACAAATATGTTTGCTTTCTAAACTAGGTTGTGCACGGCCTAAAAATTGATTCGAACTGCTTGAAATTGAACTGAACCAAAAAAAAAAAGTTTCGGCTAGACTGATGACCGAACAAATGACGTCTTGTCCCGGACCGAGAACTAAAAATATTTTTTCAACTTTTTTCGGGTTTGGACCGGACCGGACCGGACGAAACCGAGAACCAGTTTTGCTTGAAAATTAAAATCGATAACTGGATTGGTATAGCTCGATCTGGTCCGATCTGGTTCGATTATGAGGTTTCGGCTGGTTCTTAGTCGAGTTTACACAGTCCTATTCTGCACATATGTGTTGACGAATCTGGCTGAAAAACATTATTTTTTGAATTTGTTCGCTGGAAAAAATAACTGAATATGATACCCGTTTCCGAATTGCGTGGTTAATCTACTAGTTTAACATAATGCAGTAGTGGTTCAAAGTTTAATTTAGTTATAGGTGTAAGAGCATCCATAATGGTTAACCTCTCTAATGACTTATTGTTTTATCGAATTCAATACAAAACTAGCTAATTCATGTTGATTCTAGATGGATTGAAGATTAAGTGTGTGTGTTCTTGGTGTTTTAGTGTGTGTAGGTTGAGAGAGATTAGATGGAGGGAAAGGGAGCTTTCAAATGATAAATGCAATTAATGAGGAAAGCTTACAATACAATTCATCATCTAAACCTTTTATACCTCACCTCTAAAACATGCTTAATTAACACTAATTAAGCCTAAATCCATTGACTAAGACTAATGGCTAGTTTATAACTATTACAACATGACACATCTAGTCCTCTAACTATTGCCTACAACATAAATGACCCTAACAATCTCTCCCTTTGTAGCAATAGTTTGGATTAGCCTGTTCTTGAAATCTTCTTCTCTAGCAAGGTCTGAAACTGAATTACCCGTTAAGTAGTTTTTGATGTAGTATTAGTTTCAGCTTTGGATAATCAGATAAGAATAAAACTTTTAATTGGTTTTCAACCAATATAAAGTATCTCAGAAGATTTCATGAAGTCTTGTCTTAATCTGTCTTTATCATAATCCAATCTCCATCTTTTTGAGCTTTAGAACTACATCCCTGTCTTCCTTCAAAGGAGTATAATAAAGATTTGAAAATTTCTGGAAATGAAACATCAGTTTGGTAAGGATTTAACTGGGATTTAGAAATGTTGAAGATTTAATTTTGGATAGAGGTTTGTGAGGATAGGATAATGATGGTTTGTATTATGAAAAGAATGATTTGAAAGTTAAAGGTTTTGGATGTGTGTTTGTGTGTATGTTTGTATATAGGAAAGAATGATATATACATTTAAGATTTGAATGAATGTGGATAATTTGTATTTTGTATGATACAAAAGATTTGAACAATTTAGCTTTTGTATGGATATGGTTGTTATAGAATTTGGAAAGAATGATTTATACGATTAGATTTTTGGATGGATATGAATGTGATTTTGTGGTTTGGATAGAATGATTTGTCAGTTTAAGATTTGTAGTGGAAATGTTGAGAATTTGTGAGAAATTTCTGAAGATGAGTCGGTTTCTTTTTCTTCACAAATTATTCCATGTAAATCGACGAAAATGTAGACCCATAGATAGATAGAGTTGTTTGTAGCGGAAGTCTTTTGATGAAGTTGTGGCTTTGTCGATTTATGATCATTGATAATTGTTGTTGAGAGAAAAATGTGGATAAGGTTTACACTCCCCCTCAAACACACAATTATTTCTCAACAAATCTTCTTCCGTTTCTTTTTTTTACTCCCCCTTAATTGGTGCATATGTGTTTTTGATGTGGAGTAAACTGGCCTAATATATTCTCTTAAGTCTCGTAAGCATTTTTCTTCATAAACAGAACTTCTTATTAAATTTTCTCCCCCTCATGATGATTAAGATTTATCAGAATCAGCATGACCAATATGAAGTTTGTCGAGTTGAAATGAAGAAAATCTTCTCAGCCCATGAATACAAATGTGATGAAGAATGAGATATTCATATTTTGAATGAATCAATATACATCACATTGTATCATCGAAAATCGAATCGATGTTGATAATGTAGAAATCCGATCAAATTGTTTGGCATTTAATCTCAATGATCGAATCAAATCGGGCAAACCGGGATCACATAGATTACCCGTTGACACAACAGTTACACAAACTGTGTGACCTACGTTCAATGTTGGAATAGATGTTAGTACTGGTAGGATTTCCATTCAATCATCGTGAACTACCAAGAATGTTGGTATCACTATGAATGTTCCGGCGTTATCACTAAGATAAGCTTGGTATTATGCCTTGTGTCCTAAAAGTGTATATGTCGGTTCTAGACTCAATTAGTGGACAAACGAAGGCGAGGACTAGAGAGACGAGTCCTATATTTCAATATCAACAATCTCCAAGTGAGATGTCGATAGCATATGAGATAGTCTCCGTGGAAATGAAACAGGTACTTTTTAAGAAATACTTGAGTGGCTGGGGGGGTTGTGCATTGCATCACTGGGTCCATGATGTCTATTTCAATATCAGAGAGCAACACATGCAATCTGATAGAGACGTGGCAACCCGGCTTTTTATCAGTTTGGGAAGAGTTTTTTGTTTTCTTTAACCCTGTCATACCCTCCTCAGTCAAGCTTACTTTTTCATTTTTCGACTACTCCCTCATTTCATTTACCATGTATAGCTGAATTGCACCTCATACTACATTCCCCCTCTCAAATTTTATCTCAGCGCACCCCAATCAAGATCCCGTGATACTTGATTCTGCTCACCTAGACCTATGTACCCTTACAAATTGTCCTATATTGTCGGTGGCTCCTGGGGAAGATCATGCCGGTTATAGCAGATCATAGGAGTTATTTGAGAGTGAACTATAACGTTCAGGTGCAATTCATCAGCATATATGATGTTACGTTTTATGAATAACATGGATTGATCATCGGAAAAGTATGTGATTCCGGCATAAGTTGTTGCCTTTATGATTTATAAGATTAGGCACAGCAACTTGAACTATTTAGGTAATATCGGACTCACATAGAGTATCCGTTAACACACCGTATGAATCGATAGTTGTTTGCACAACCGTTGAATCAAATGTGTGACCTACGTGTAGAGTTGGCGCGATTTTAGCTCTAGCAGGATTTCCACTCAATCCTCGTGAAACACCAGATTGTGATGCCACTATGAGTGTTCCGATGAACACACGGAGATTCATTTTCAATAGTGTATGTGTCCTAAATTGGAAATATTTGTCGGTGAGATCTAGACACATTGTGAATTCAATAGAAGACGTAACCCGGGGCAGAAGGTTAATTATTTCAATACCAACATACTCCGAATGAGCAGTCGATAGATTATGTGCTACGTCCCCTGATGAATTGAAACAAATTCCTATTGAGAGGAATCTGAGTGGTTGGTGGTGGAGTGCAAATGCTTGACTGGGCCAGTTAAGTCTGGTGAAACATTCAACACATGAATGAACACATTTTTGTGAGATTGCCCGGTTTATTGTCGGTTTGGAAGCACTCAAAGGTGTGTTTTCTTGATATTATCATGTTTTCACATCACCTTGCACTCACCTAAATCTATACCCTAGACTCATACCCTCACATTTACCAATTTTGGCTAAAAAAGTATTTCCCTTGGAAGGTTAGGCCGGTTCTGGCAAACCATAGGAAGGTATTGTCGTTTGATAAAAAAAAATGTATCATTTAAAAAAAATCAAACGGGTATAAAAATATTGAGATAGAAAGTTTCTCCCCCTGAAATACTAATTCTCCCCCTAGAATTAATATTTTTCCCCCTCGACAAAATAAAAGTAATGAAAAATTTACAGTTTTAGAAGGGTGGGAAAGAATTTTTACATTTATGTGAAAAACTGGGTAAGAGCGGGTTTCAAACAAATGTATTTGAAAGCCATTTTGATGAAGATCGGGTCATACACTGAAGTGTGTAAGAGCCATTTTGTTGTAACAACTAAAACAGTTTAAGCTTTTAGATTTAGCATAACAAGTTTAGACACAAGAAAGTTAAAACGTTTTTCGTCTAATGCCTTGGTAAACAAATCAGCTAATTGATAATCAGTTGAAACAAAGTACAATTCCACATTACCGTGTTCAACATGATCTATTATAAAATGATATCGAAGATCAATGTGTTTAGTTTTGGAATGTTGAACAGGATTGCATGAAATTGCAATTGCACTTCGAGAATCACAATATAAAGGAATACAGTTGTATGAAAAGCCATAATCTTTAAATTGTCATTGCATTCAAATTACCTGGGATAAGCAGCTTGCAGCAGCAACATATTCTGCCTCTGCAGTTGAAAGAGACACGCAATTTTGCTTCCGTGAAGACCAGCTCACCAATTTATCTCCCAGAAATTGGACACTTCCAGACGTACTCTTGCGATCCAGCATACATCCAGCATGATCAGCATCAGAAAATGCAGTCAAGTCAAAAGAAGTTTCTTTAGGATACCAGAGACCAAGATCTCGAGTGCCCTTCAGATAACGAAATATACGTTTGACCGCTTGAAGATGTGATTCTTTAGGAGCTGCCTGATACCGAGCACATATGCAAGTAGAGAACATAATGTCTGGTCGACTCGAAGTAAGATATAACAAGGATCCAATCATCCCTCGATAATGGGTAATATCAACAAGTTTGCCATCCGGATCAGCATGCAATTTAGAACCAGGCGACATCGGCGTCGGAATTGGTTTACAATCATCCATAAGATATTTCTTCAATAGATCAGTGATATACTTGGATTGATTGATAAAGATCCCGGTAGGTAGTTGGCGAACTTGAAGACCAAGAAAGAAATTCATTTCACCCATCATGCTCATCTCAAAACGTTTAACCATAAGATCAGAGAACTTCTTGCAATATTTGGGATTTGTAGAACCAAAAATGATATCATCGACATAAATTTGAATGAGAACGATATCTTCCCTTGTTGTTTGATGAAAAGAGTTGTATCGATTTTTCTTTTTGAAAAACCAGACTCAACTAAGAATTTGGATAATACATCATACCACGCCCGAGGAGCTTGTTTTAAGCCATACAAAGCTTTGTAGAGAATATAAACATGATTAGGCAAGTGGGGATCTACAAAGCCTTCGGGTTGATGAACGAATACTTCTTCTTTGAGAATGCCATTTAAAAATGCAGTTTTTACATCCATTTGATTGATAGTAAAATTCTTTTGTGCTGCATATGCCAAGAATATTCGAATGGCTTATATTCGTGCAACATGAGCAAAGGTTTCCTCAAAATCAATGCCTTCATGTTGAGCATACCCTTTTGCAACTAAACGTGCTTTATTACGAATTACAATCCCATTCTCATCCTTCTTGTTTTTGAAAATCCACTTCGTACCTATGACAGATTTTCCGGGTGGTTTTGGAACGAGACGCCAAACTTTTAATCTTTCAAATTGATTTATTTCTTCTTGCATAGCAAGAATCCAGTCTGGGTCGGAGAGAGCTTCACTGACCTTCTTTGGTTCATTAGAGCTTAAAAATGCAGTAAAATGACATTCATCAGCAGTGGCTCCACGGGTTTGAACAGAAGATTCAGGATCACCGATTATCTGATGTAAAGGATGCTCTCTTGTCCATTTAAGAGAATGAGGAAGTGGAAGTTGACCTGGATTGATATTTGAGGTATCAGTGAATTCAGGATGAGGGATTATTGCAGTTGGAACATTTGATATAGACGGTGGAGGATCAACACGTTTAACGTTGAATTTGGAGAAATCAATCACCAAAGGTGGAGGTTGTGCTGGAACTAAAGATAAATCTAAAGAAGTGGCAGCTTGACCAGAAGGTAATGATTGATTATTCGTGGGTGGGGAATCGTCCGGAGATGATTGATTTTGCAAAGGTGAAGAATTTTCCGGAGATGACGGGGTTTCATTTTGTGAAACAGAAGGTGAAGGAGAAAAATTGTTATTTGGAGTAGCAGAAGTAGGAGAAGGAAATTCCGTTGAACTTGAATTATGAATATCAGGTACAGAAATAGATTGAACTTCAGCTACTGTTGGAAATGGAATGCCAGCCTCCTCAAGTAAAGTATGTCGAATATTGTGATAATCATCATAAAAATGTCGAAATAAGATATCTAAGTCATTTTCAGATGTGGAAGGCGACGACGAAGGAGAAGAATTTTCAACATTTGAAGTTAACAAATCGATAGGAAAAGTCTCATCAAAAATAACATTAACACTTTCTCTAATCGTCCGTTTTGACCGATTATATACTCTATAAGAAGCGGATTCTCTTGAATATCCCACAAAAATTCCTTCATCAGCTTTTTCATCAAATTTATTCAATTTATCTTTATCATTCAGGATGAAACACCGACTCCCAAAAATATGTAAAAATTTAGCATTTGGAATGCGGTTATTGATCAGTTCATAAGGAGTTTTGTTGTATGCTTTGTTGATGATTGAACGATTTTGAGTGAAACATGTTGTACTTATGGCTTCTGCCCAAAGAGATAATGGGAGTTTAGAATATGAAAGCATGGTACGAGCAGCTTCAACTAGAGTACGATTTCTCCGTTCAACAACCCCATTTTGTTGAGGTGTTCTGGAAGCGGAAAATTGATGGGTTATACCAACTGATTCAAGAAAAGAATCTAAAGTTTGATTTTTAAATTGAGTTCCATTATCAGTACGAATGGTATTAACTTTTAAGTCTAAATTTGTTTGAGTTTTCTTGATGAAGGCTATGATGATATTAGTTGCTTCATCTTTTGTACGTAAGAAATGAACCCATGTATATCGAGAATAATCATCAACAATCACCAACACATACCATTTGCCTGCTAAAGATTGAAGGCTCATGGGACCACATAAGTCCATATGAAGTAATTCAAGCGGTTTTGAAGTACTTTGAACTGGTTTAGACTTATGAGGCTTCTTAGTCATTTTGCCCATTTCGCGGGATGAACAAATATGATCTTTTTCAAATTTAACGTCTGGAAGACCAGATACATGTCCACCTTTCACCAATTTATTGATAGTTTTGAAGTTAAGATGAGAAAGGCGACGGTGCCATAACCAAGATTCATCTAATGATGCTGTTGACATTAAGCATACTTCTTCAAGTGGAACTACGTCATTTAGATTGATAGTAAACAGATTTGTCTCTCGAGTTCCAGTAAGAAGTTCTTCACCATCATAGGTACGAACAGCACATTTTTTGTTCGAAAATTAACTTCTAATGTTTTGTCACAGAATTGACCAATACTAAAAAGATTATGTGCAAGATCTTCAACATAAGTCACATTCCGGATTATTAAATTGTGACGAATTATATCTCCAATACCCATTATTGCAGCTAAATGGTCATTACCAAACCGAACAGTACCCGAATATTTATCTCTAAAATTTGTTAATAAATTCTTGTTTCCAGTCATGTGTCTTGAACAACCAGAATCAAGATACCATATTTTCTACACAAAACAATTAAAACAAAAAAGGTACCCAATCAGATATGGGTCCTACACGATTAGTAAAACATGTTTTATGAAGAAAAATTGAAATGATATGAATTTAGAGATTTGGAGTACTGCAAGGAGGCAGTTTCGGGTTTGATACTTTGATGGACCATTTTAAGGATTTCTCAGGAGAGTGTAAGATCCAGTTTGAATTTTCATTTTTAATCCATGTATATTTTACAAACGTGGATGGTTTTTGTTTTTGCTTAGGAGATGAAGTTGAGGAACCGGATTTGTCCGAATTCGGTGGAGACACAATGCGATAATAAGATTTTGACGATTTAGGAACATTCACAATGCGATAAAATGATTTTGGCGATTTTGACGATTTAGAAACTACGCGATAAACGGAATTTGACGATTGATTTGTAGAAACGACACGATTAACAGATTCTGGCGATTTATGTGGAGAAATTACATGATTAACTGATTTTGGAGATTTATTTGCAGAAACTACACGATAAACAGATTTTGAAGGATTAGGAGAAGAACGTGTAGTTGGAGATGTGTGAGATCGAGCGAGCATTGTTTTGCAGGGTTCTGGATAACAAATGGTACATGAATGAATGATTGAACCATTTTTATGAAGAACATCATGTCGTCGACCACAAGGAGCATCTTTTTTAACAAAATATCGTGTATCATATTGAGAAATTGGTGTATTAGTTTTTCTATCAAAATAAACCTTTTTGCCAGTTTTATCTGTTTTAACAATCAAATTAACACCATTAACAGTGAAATTAACAGGACGATAAATTGCTGAATCATATACAATTCCATAAAGTGTAGCAGGAGAAATAAAATGTTGTTGAGTTATTACATCTATTGGAATTAGAAAAAGAAGAAGCTAAAAACGAGGAAGATCTAGACTTCTTAAGCTCATTGGACTTAAGCATACTAGACTTAGACGACTTAGACTTCTGAGACTGCTCAACTTCTTTCATCCTATCTTGCATCGGCGTCTTAAGCTTGGAATTTAAATTTTTATCTGAAAATTTTAAAACAGTGGAATTAGAATTTCTTTTTAAAATAGTTGGATTTTTAGGAGTAGAGAAATTGTCATTGACTGATGTTGGCTTTGGAGAAGCACTTTGATTGGAAACTGATTTTATTTCTACAATTTTATCTTCTAAATCATGAATTTTTTATTGTAAGGCTGATTTTTCATTGTCAAATGCCTTATGAGTTTCATCTATTTCAGTTTCCAGCTGGCAGATTTTCTTTTCAAGAATTAGAGAGGGTATATAGATCTTGCGTGTTACTTTTTGTTGAAGCACAACATTACCCTTGATCTCAAATTCTTCTGGTGTAATAATTGGAAAATAATCATCATTTTTAAAAGTTTCCTTTTTAGTTTCATATGTTTTATTTAATTCATTATAATTGAAACTAATTTGTGCATTCTCCTTTTTAGCTCTGTTGAACGCTTCAATTTCTTCTTCCTCGTCTATCATACGAATGAAACTCTGCCAAACAACGACATGTATGTATTTGGAATCATACAGTGTTGGAAGCACATTACAAGCCATCTTCAGA
Source organism: Calendula officinalis (assembly GCA_963853835.1). Classification (NCBI taxonomy): domain Eukaryota; kingdom Viridiplantae; phylum Streptophyta; class Magnoliopsida; order Asterales; family Asteraceae; genus Calendula; species Calendula officinalis. Next base: position 82,721,006 of record OY970820.1, on the reverse strand, counting down.
TATTCTGGATTGTTAGCCCCCAGACCTTCTCTTGAATTGAAATATTTGAAATCTTTAGGCTTGTTCAAGTGAATAGTTTGATCAGTTTGTCCTCGTTTGGCAATTATTTCTTCAAGATTTTTGACGTGGGAAGAAAGTTGAATTTTATCATGTTGAAGTTAATGTATGACATTCTGTTTGCTATTTAATTCTCGTGATGTTTGAATGTCATTTTCATGAAGGGTTTCTGATAATTCTTTTATTTGTGTCTTTAAGGATTTAAACTGATTCTCATTATCATCAAATTATTTTTGTTTACGTTCCAACCAATTTTTAGTGATTTGATATTCATTCCATGTTTCAATGTATAACTTGTAATATTTATCATTGTCTGCATTAGATGTGGAACTTTGTGTGCTCATAAGATTGGTTATTTCAATTTCTTTTTCAGAAATTGTATGAGACAAATGTTGAATATCAGTCTCATAAGTAACCTTCAATTCTGATATTTGATTTTGTAACGTCAGATTCTTTTTCTCAAATTTTCTATTTTGTTTAATAATATGAACAAGTTGTGTATTATGATGAACAAATTGTTCATTTTCGTTTTCTAAATCAGCTAAACTTTCTAGGACTTTAGTATTTAATTCTTTTTCATTCAAAAGGTTTTGTGTTAAAGAATCAATTTCAGAAATCCGGTTCGTTGCAAAACAATTATCAGAATCAATTGTAGTTGAAGAATTAGACAAGAGAGAACTGATTACCTCTATTTCTTTGTTAGCCTCTTCATTGAAACGATCAGAGATTTCAGCATTTTCACGTGCCATGAAGCATAAATTTGCTGAATGTTCTTCATCCTCAGGCTCTGAGTCTTCCAACCACTGAAGATCCTCTGCTAATAACACCTTGTCCGTTTCAATTTGCTTGGCCATTAACATCTTGCGTATAAAGTATTCAGAATCCCGAACTTTAGGTTTCTTGCAGTCTCGGGAGAAATGACCAGCAATTCCACAATTATAGCACTTCTTTGTAGGATCCAAAGGTGTAATTGTTGGTTTGTCAGTTGTGTTCGAAGCAGAAGGTGTGGACTTAAAGGTGGATGAAGACCTCTGATTGTTGTTTGTTGGTGTTGAGTAATACTTTTTCTCATATCTTGAGATGAAGGACATAGCTTGCAATAGTTGTTCCAATTCTTTCTCCATTTCTTCTTTTGTATCTTTTACAGGTTCTTCTGATTTTTCTTTCATTTTACCAGATGAATTAGACTGATACTATTTTGTAAGAAGAGCAAGAGTATCAAGAGTGTTGGCATTTTCTTGTTTAGTTTTGACTATGTCTTTCACCATGGGAGCATTTTGAAGTAAATACTCATACAGTTCATGAACATCAATCGAGCTCAGATCCTTATGTTGCATGGCACTGTTTCCAAACGTGGCCCACTCTGGAAGAAGACTGTTGATGAACTTGATGTTGATCTCAAGATTTTCCTTCTTCAAATTATTCCTTCGAAGTTCATTCAACAAATTGCAATACCGATGATATGTGCTCTCTAATTCTTCCCCGGTGGAAGCTTTAAACGATTGGTATGCATTCAAAGTGGTAACCATTTTGGCTTTATTTCCTAAAATTGTGCCTTCCATTTGCTTTCTAATTTCATCCCATATTTCTTTACCGGTTTCCAAGCTGTCCAAACTGTTATAAATCTCATTCGGTAAACTCTGAAGTACGAATGAAAAGGATTGTAGATCTGCTTTAGCTCGTTGTTTTTGTTGAGCATTATATCGAGCTTGAGGAAGTGGAGTTCGACCGCCAAGAACTGGTGGATTTGCATTTGGAGCTGCAACTACCTCTTCATAAAATACAGCAACGCCGTTTTCAAGTGAATCAAGGATATCCGTTGCCAGTTCTTGATTTTTAATAAAGTGGAGGAATCGTTTCTTCCACTGTGCGTATTCACCTCGGTATAAAACCGGAGGTTTGAGATCGGTTCCGATGGAAAGAGCATCTCTTGACGTCATTTCTAAATGATTTAATTGTTGTATTGGACTAAGTGATCAAAGGAAGTAATTTGTTTAAATCAATTAAAAATGATAGCAGATTTAAATTGGGCTTAGATTTTAAAATTTGGGCTTATACCAATTTTGAACTAAACACTTTGATAAATTGGGCTTGTTTGGATTTAATGGTAAAATCAATTGTTTGAATTTTGGTTTAATTTGGAGTTGAGCTTAATTGGGTTAATTGAATTGGACTTAAAAAGTTGTAATTGGTTTTAGGTTACTAATATTTGTTTTTGGGCTACAATTTGTTTAATTGAGAGAAAAAAATGTAATTGATTTGGGACACACTTGAAATTAACAAGGTTGAATTAATCAAGTTGGGCTTATGTTTTGGGCTTATTAGAAATTGAGTTTATGTTTGTTTGTTCGTAATGGGCCAAAGAAAATCACTGGACCTATTCTAAGCCAAGATCTCGAGTCGGCAAATTGAAATCGATCTTGAGATCGCTTGTTGCAGAATCTGGCACGGAATGAACAGGAGTCTGAATGTTTTATATTGATCGAATTGTTTAATTGTTGCAGAATCTGGCACAAGATCGAATTGATTAAGCCGAAGAATCAGACCGAACAAATTGATGTCGATACAGTGATCTAATCTGATTGAAACCTGATTTTCGATTAGAAGATCGTTTGTTGAACTCGATTAGAAGATTGTTTAAATCGATTGTTTAAATTGATTTAATAAGATCGTTTGTTAATCTGATGATCGAATCATTAATCTTTGAGTTGAAGCTTGATGCCGAACTTTGTGAAGATCGAACTATGGTCGAACACAGACGAACATTCAGGCTGAAGCGAGATTTGGGCCGAACTTCTGGTCGGGCCGAACACTAGAAATGCCTTAAGTTCGGGCCGAACTTCAACAGTTCGGGCCGAACTTCTTTTGGACCGAAATTTAACTGGGCTGAAAATTGAAATGAATTAAGTTCGGGCCTGTAACGACCCGAAATTTGTAAATAAATAAATTGTATAAAAATATGATAAATAAGGATAAATCGTTTAAAGAACGTAGGAAGTGGTTTCGTGTCATTTGGACACCGTATGAGGAAGTTATGGGCGAAACTGGGTCGAGACAACAACCGAAAAATGCAGCCCTGCTGCATTGAGGAGTTCGCGCCGCGAACTATAGTTCCCGATCGGGAACTGTCAACAGCGATTGTCACCATCGAGCGTGAAGTAGTTCACGACCACTTAACGATCGCGAAGTATGCGAGCGAGGTGCGAAGTTAGCGACGCGAACAAGTTCACGCCGCGAACTTGGGTCGACAGCAATAAATCGGGAAAAAGCTAGGGTTTTCTCATTTTCCACTCCTTCACTTGGTGCAGCCGAGATTGGAGAAGAAGGAGGCGATTTTGGTGTTCTTGAGCTTAAATCTACACCATCTTTGAGGATCTATGCATCCAAGCTAAGATCTAAGGTATATTTCATCTCCTAGCTAGTTTATGAACTTATATGGGGAAAAATTGTGATTATGGAATTGATATGTGGAAGATCTTGTTAAGGGTGTTTATGGAGGGTGTAAAACACCCATAAGTAGTATGTGGATCATGTGTACAAGTTGGATTTATGATTTGTTGGTGAAATCATGAACTAGGGTTTATGGATTTCCACCAAGCTTATGAGCTTGGTGGTTGGGGTTGATTATGATGATGTTAGGTGATGTCTAGTTATGGATGATGACTAGAAATGTGATGATTTTGTTGTTAGGTCGCAAGGACCTAAGAGTTGAAGTTATTCCATAGACGGGAAGCAAGGATTCGGGTTAACAAACGCGATCTGGAGAGCATTGCAAAGGTGAGTACATGAGACTTTTAAACTGAGTACATAGTAAATAGTTTTGAAAATACATATGATATTTTATGGGTCTTTATTAATAAATATGTTGATAAAGATAGTGACTGAAAATGTATGAAAGTATGTAGAATGTGATACTAGAATATGTCTAGTATGATTGGTGAATTTGAAGTAAAATATGATAAATTAAAGTAATTATGGAATCTATGTTAATGAACCATAATAATGAAGTAATTGATTAAAAGAATGTATACGGAGCCTTTATTAATAAATATGTATTAGTAAAGCAATTGGGAATGATTTTATAGTAATGAGTACCTATTGGTAAGATATACTAATAAAAGTAAAGAACGAATATATATGAAAAAGAATATGATGTGACTAGTAATAATTGTGTATTATAGTCAAGGAAGAGATAAAAGTATTATGATACCGATAAAATAAGAAATGTATCTTATGTATAAAGTAAGTATGGACCTCATAGGGTTCATAGATGTAGAAGTAAATGTGGTTGATTACTATCGGGTCCATGGGACCATACAGGTACGTTCACACTGTGTTGAACTAATTATATGTTGTTATTATTAGATAACTAACTTGTTTGATGATTGATGTGATAGCCGAAGGCTTTGATTGGAATAACTGATGAGTTATGGTAAGAACGAGATGATGTGATGCTAGTTAGTTCGGGGGCAACCCGATAACTAGACATGGTGATGTTTCTAGCTAGTTCGGGGGCAACCCGATAGTTAGACAGGATAGTGCTTCTAGCTAGTTCGGGGGCAACCCGATAGTTAGATATGTTTGTGATTCTAGTTAGTTCGGGGGCAACCCGATAACTAGATATATATATTGGAGTTCTAGCTAGTTCGGGGGCAACCCGATAGTTAGATACGTTGAGATTCTAGTTAGATCGGGGGTAACCCGATAACTAGATATGATTGCTAGTAAAGCATTGGAACGATAGGGTCACTATAGGGTGGCTAGCTTATAATGATGTAGTATATGTATATATATGTTCATATATATCTAATTATGAAACGACTATTATTGTTATTGGGGTCTAAACCCATGTATCTCGCGAGACTATTTTGTCTCACGTACCACGTTTGTTTTGTGGCTATGTACTCAGGTACAGGTTGAAGTGTAGAAGGTTGCACTAGAAGTGGCCTAGAGATGCTTAGTTCGGGAGCTCTTAGGTAGTTCTCGTTGCCTATGGTTTTGATATACTTGGTGACACCGTATTTTTGTAAACTCTGATAAGGGTTTTAAAGTTTTTGTTAAACTGTATTTTGGACAATATGTCATATATTGGGAAAAATGTATTTTAAATGATTTAAACGATGTTTTAAAAATACGGGTGTAACAACTTGGTATCAGAGCTATAGTTTAAGTGAATTAGGTTGGATGTCCATCCTAGTCTTAGACTGTAGCAATAGGAATGTAAGATTCCTTGAGATCGATAGGTTGACCTTGAGACTTTATGTTAAGTTTAGGGTTGAACCTAGGGGACCTATAGAAGTTGTTATGAATTACGAAATGTGAGTCTTTTGAGACCGTAGGGCATTGGTATGATAGGGTCGGCCCCTATGGGAAATGCCATGTTTTGATCTAATTGTGTCGTTTTCGATGGTCGAGTTGACCGTTTGAATCTTGTTTGTTGGATACGTTATATGGCGAAAGAATGAATGTGAAAAGTGAATGAGCTCCACTAAATTGGGAAGAGTTATGAATGAGAATGTGAACCAGACGTTTGATAACCGTATGAATGAGGGTAGGTGGAATGATTCCAATACCCGTACGAAGGAAGAGTCATCGAATGGCGAAGTCCGTAGTGGAAGTTACCTACATAAAAAGGTAGCAAGACCTAATCGGAAGAAATTGAAGAATGTTGTATAGGGCCTTCATAGCGTGTAAAACCTATGTGTAATTCGGAAGTTCTGAACCAAAGATCACGATGTGGTGGATTCGGTAGATTTAGCAAGTGCTAGAGAGTAGCAAATGAAGGAAGAACGATATGGCGACTTTGACGTCACCATTATTGAAGGATGAGGTGTTGACACGGTGTAATGTGTTGTATGAAACTTTGTGAAGGAGAGCACGATACAAGAGGCTGTGAAATGAACTCATGAGTGAGTTGGAATGGGGAGTTGACTCGGAAGGGCCACCTCGGAGATCTTGGGTAAAATGAATGATTTGAGATTATGACTTAATTGTTTGATTGTTGCACGAATTGGTGTCTATAGAAACTGTAGATAAGTTGTATGATGTGGAGATTTAATTTCGGGAATAGTCTTCCCGGTTAGTATGTGTATAGAAATCATACATTGGAAATGATTATGGGCCGGTGTGTCGCATGTAGTAAAGACATATGGGTTGATGCTACTATGTAGTATCAAGGGGGGAACCATGAGAATGGTAGATGTTGTTAACAAAAGAATGATAGTATAATGAAGTACTAAGTCTTGGTAAGAATTGTTAGTTGGATGAGAATTATAGAAATAGAAGCTTTGGAAATGGGACTTTGATATTCGGCAGGAATCCGGATACGCAATGTAATGTTATTATACGTGAACGGTAAAGGAAAGAATGACTAAGGTATAGTGATGCCTTAGAATTGATAAATGGAAACTATGTGGAAAAGAATAAATGTCGGGAACGACGAAATTTAATCGTTGGAATCAATTGAGTAAAAGTTGGCGCGTAGCCATAGCAAGTTATGTGACGGGATTGAGGGATTCGACAATCTAGGGTGAGAAGAGGATTGTCGGTAAAAGTGTCATAGCAATAGCGTGATAATGTATGACGTAGTGTAGTATAAGACTACGATTGGAAAAGGAATAGTCCTAAGTCCCACGATGTATGAAAGTAGAAAAATCGAGTGTTGGGCCATTGGGTGTTACGCCATGGGTTGCAAGTGTGGGCCGGGGTCGAATGTTTGACTCAAGGATGATTGGAATTGCCGGTGAATTAGGTCTAATGGAATGTAGTGGTAACTACTCCGGCGGTGTCAAAAGACTCGGAAATCGTTAAGGAAATGAACCGGTTAAGGGCGGTTAATGTGTAAGTGAAACGATAAATAACAATTAGAGAATGTTATTAGTTACCCGCGGGGTACGATGCATGTGCATCATATGATGGCCTTGGAAGGCATATAATTGTGGAAAGATAATATTATATCGTATGAAATGTGCTAAGTAATATGTCCTATGGGAGACATACGAATGGGAAGGAACACGATAATGCGTTTTGTGGGAGAGGTGCTAGAATGCACGATAAATGATTTGATGATCGAATGGGTAAGATAGTAGCAAGGCTACACGATGCGAAAAGATGGATGTCAGATGACATTGGTGTGACATATACATATGTTTGTATATGTGCATGATGATGATGTTTATATGATATTGGAGTGATATATACATATGTTTGTATATGTGCACAATAGAGATGTATAGATGGTATTGGTGACATATACATATGTTTGTATATGTGAACAATAGAGGTGTTTAGATTGAATTGGCGTGATATATGTGTGTGTATATGTTTTATGTGTTTATATGATGAATGTAGAACCATGTGGTTAATGAGTATTGTTATTATGTTATGGTAAATGAGAATTTGGTTCGAAATGCGGGATGCATTTCGGTCATGTAAGTGTAGGGGATGCCTACGGTTTATAGAATAGGAGGAAAGAGAAACTCCTAGTGAGCAAATTATCAGTTGTTAACCAAGTATGGTAAACTTGTTTGAAATAGTGGAATTTGTTGCAATAGGAGAACTAATTCCGGTAATTGAGAATAAGAGTTATGAGACTGATTGATGTGACGCAAGGGTAGTTGAAAGAAAACTAGGTGATGGTTTGAGTGACCAAATGTTGGTCAACAATCGGTAAGGGTCGATGTGACCATATGTGAATGTACGACTCTCGGATAATTGGGAGAGAAAATGAAAGTGGGGAAAAACAGGGACAGTTGTTAAGGGGCCAATAATGATTGGAACCGGAAGTGAGATATTAGTGATGGTGCCCGAGAGTATGAAATTGGTTAGTTGAAAGAGTATGGTTGACTTCACGTAAAAGTCAAGGGTGACCAATTGGCGATTGGTTGACTTAGCCAAGGATGGGCTTTGACTCTCGTTATGAACGTTTAGTGAATGTTGAGGGCATAATGTATCGATTGTATGGTCGTGATAGGATTGATGGAATAATTGAAATAGTTGTATTCGGATTATCCGACTTTGACCCGTTTGGGGTGTTGTCAAGATTGGATTTGGGAATCGAGTATATGGTTGTAGATGGATCATAAATTAAAGGTCAATTGTAAAGGAAAGGAGGATTTATGGGATCCTTATCGAGAAAGGAAAATGTTAAAGTGTAGTTGACTTTGTACTTAAGTCAAAGGGTAGATGATGTGGGGATATACCAAGGTTGGGATATATCGGTTGGGTCAAAGCTAGAGTATGACATTCGTTTAAACCAACTAGTTAATGGTATGATTGTGTCATACCATTGTTATGAGAATGAAAAGATCAGTTGAGAGAGTGTCGGTGTTATGGTCAAATTGTGAAATTTTGACCCGTTTAAGTATTATGAGTTTTTTATTTGGGTCTTGACCGATCGGACTTAACGGGGTTAAGTAAATGTTTGGATACGTAATGTTAACGGAACCGGAATGAGAAAAGTTTGATGGTAATGACCACAAGGGAATGAGAACGGAATGCTCGGATAAAATGAGGATTGGAAAGTCCTAGTGATTCCGAGGACGGAATCCTTTTTAAGGGGTAGATAGTTGTAACGACCCGAAATTTGTAAATAAATAAATTGTATAAAAATATGATAAATAAGGATAAATCGTTTAAAGAACGTAGGAAGTGGTTTCGTGTCATTTGGACACCGTATGAGGAAGTTATGGGCGAAACCGGGTCGAGACAACAACCGAAAAATGCAGCCCTGCTGCATTGAGGAGTTCGCGCCGCGAACTATAGTTCCCGATCGGGAACTGTCAACAGCGATTGTCACCATCAAGCGTGAAGTAGTTCACGACCACTTAACGATCGCGAAGTATGCGAGCGAGGTGCGAAGTTAGCGACGCGAACAAGTTCACGCCGCGAACTTGGGTCGACAGCAATAAATCGGGAAAAAGCTAGGGTTTTCTCATTTTCCACTCCTTCACTTGGTGCAGCCGAGATTGGAGAAGAAGGAGGCGATTTTGGTGTTCTTGAGCTTAAATCTACACCATCTTTGAGGATCTATGCATCCAAGCTAAGATCTAAGGTATATTTCATCTCCTAGCTAGTTTATGAACTTATATGGGGAAAAATTGTGATTATGGAATTGATATGTGGAAGATCTTGTTAAGGGTGTTTATGGAGGGTGTAAAACACCCATAAGTAGTATGTGGATCATGTGTACAAGTTGGATTTATGATTTGTTGGTGAAATCATGAACTAGGGTTTATGGATTTCCACCAAGCTTATGAGCTTGGTGGTTGGGGTTGATTATGATGATGTTAGGTGATGTCTAGTTATGGATGATGACTAGAAATGTGATGATTTTGTTGTTAGGTCGCAAGGACCTAAGAGTTGAAGTTATTCCATAGGCGGGAAGCAAGGATTCGGGTTAACAAACGCGATCTGGAGAGCATTGCAAAGGTGAGTACATGAGACTTTTAAACTGAGTACATAGTAAATAGTTTTGAAAATACATATGATATTTTATGGGTCTTTATTAATAAATATGTTGATAAAGATAGTGACTGAAAATGTATGAAAGTATGTAGAATGTGATACTAGAATATGTCTAGTATGATTGGTGAATTTGAAGTAAAATATGATAAATTAAAGTAATTATGGAATCTATGTTAATGAACCATAATAATGAAGTAATTGATTAAAAGAATGTATACGGAGCCTTTATTAATAAATATGTATTAGTAAAGCAATTGGGAATGATTTTATAGTAATGAGTACCTATTGGTAAGATATACTAATAAAAGTAAAGAACGAATATATATGAAAAAGAATATGATGTGACTAGTAATAATGGTGTATTATAGTCAAGGAAGAGATAAAAGTATTATGATACCGATAAAATAAGAAATGTATCTTATGTATAAAGTAAGTATGGACCTCATAGGGTTCATAGATGTAGAAGTAAATGTGGTTGCTTACGATCGGGTCCATGGGACCATACAGGTACGTTCACACTGTGTTGAACTAATTATATGTTGTTATTATTAGATAACTAACTTGTTTGATGATTGATGTGATAGCCGAAGGCTTTGATTGGAATAACTGATGAGTTATGGTAAGAACGAGATGATGTGATGCTAGTTAGTTCGGGGGCAACCCGATAACTAGACATGGTGATGTTTCTAGCTAGTTCGGGGGCAACCCGATAGTTAGACAGGATAGTGCTTCTAGCTAGTTCGGGGGCAACCCGATAGTTAGATATGTTTGTGATTCTAGTTAGTTCGGGGGCAACCCGATAACTAGATATATATATATTTGAGTTCTAGCTAGTTCGGGGGCAACCCGATAGTTAGATACGTTGAGATTCTAGTTAGATCGGGGGTAACCCGATAACTAGATATGATTGCTAGTAAAGCATTGGAACGATAGGGTCACTATAGGGTGGCTAGCTTATAATGATGTAGTATATGTATATATATGTTCATATATATCTAATTATGAAACGACTATTATTGTTATTGGGGTCTAAACCCATGTATCTCGCGAGACTATTTTGTCTCACGTACTACGTTTGTTTTGTGGCTATGTACTCAGGTACAGGTTGAAGTGTAGAAGGTTGCACTAGAAGTGGCCTAGAGATGCTTAGTTCGGGAGCTCTTAGGTAGTTCTCGTTGCCTATGGTTTTGATATACTTGGTGACACCGTATTTTTGTAAACTCTGATAAGGGTTTTAAAGTTTTTGTTAAACTGTATTTTGGACAATATGTCATATATTGGGAAAAATGTATTTTAAATGATTTAAACGATGTTTTAAAAATACGGGTGTTACAGGGCCGAACAACTTACTTGGGCCGAAATGTAGAAGTTCGGGCCGAACTTCTCAATTGGGCCGAAAATAATGTAGCCGAACTTGTTCTTGTTCTTGAAGCCGAAGAATTCGACGGACACGAACAGTAAGTCTTTTCTTCACTATTTTTTATCCGATTTCATTCAATACTCAACCGATTTCAGTGATTCTTTTTGCTAAATGCTCGAAATCTATTTGCTAACACTTTGATCCGATCAGCTTCTTCAATCCATAACACAACAGCTTCAATTCGTTGATTTTCAGTAGTTTTTGAACTTTTTCAATTTTTCATCAAAATCACTGAATTTCGGTTGATTGTTGATGGAATGGATCGAATTTTGATTCTATTCTGCTTAGAATTGACGGAGAAACATAATTCTTCAATCAAATCTTCAATTGAAAACAAAAAAAAATTCAGATTAAATCACAGACACGAACACAACTATTTTCTTCAAATTTCCAGATCTTGATCAAATTAGCTCGAATTTGGATCTTCTCGCAGAGAGATTTCGCTCTGATACCACTTGATAGCTCGAATTCAATACAAAACTAGCTAATTCATGTTGATTCTAGAAGGATTGAAGATTAAGTGTGTGTGTGTGTGTGTGTGTGTGTGTGTGTGTGTTCTTGGTGTTATAGTGTGTGTAGGTTGAGACAGAATAGATAGAGGGAAAGGGAGCTTTCAAATGATAAATGCAATTAATGAGGAAAGCTTACAATACAATTCATCATCTAAGCCTTTTATACCTCACCTCTAAAACATGCTTAATTAACACTAATTAAGTCTAAATCCATTGACTAAGACTAATGACTAGTTTATAACTATTACAACATGACACATCTAGTCCCCTAACTATTGCCTACAACATAAATGACCCTAACACTTATTATATTTGTCACGTCATCTAATAACCTGTAACACCTCAAATTTTAATACAAAACATTTGCCCAAATTAAATCATTTTCATAAATAGAAGACCAATTCCAAAACACGGGTTTACAAAAACCTTTGATATGAAAATCAGAGTATGAGGTTTGGTGTTACAAAATATATCAAAACCAAGGTTAAGCACAAATCCACTCTAATGATCTTCTACTCTAGGCCCCGCATATCTCAATCCATGCGCACCTAAATCCTCGATCCAGAACCTGAGTACATAGCAAACAAGCAAGGAGTACGTGAGACACAAAAAATGTCTCGTGAGCTACATGGGTTTAGACCCCAATAATATCAAGTATCACATCGTATATAAATACATACTTATATTTTACCAACACATCTCAGTCACTCTATGGTGACTCTATCAGTCCTGCTTCCCTAGCATACATATCTAGTACATAAACATATATGCACTAGAACACAGTCATATCTAATACATAAACATATATGTATTAGAACACAAGCGAACCTAACACATAAACATATATGCATTAGATTCCTAGATCACCTAGTACGCAAACATATGCGAATTAGAAGCACCCGTGTGCTTAGTGTACAAACATATGTACACTCGTCTCAGTGACCGGGATCTCCCCCGCGTCACCACCATCTATCTCTAATCACAACTCTATCAGTTATGCCAGTCAAAGCCTTTGGCTATCACTAGAGATGCAAACGGGTACGGGTAATAGCGGGTACTACAAAACCCGTACCCGTACCCGACGGCTATTCCCATACCCGTACCCGCCCCGTACCCGGTCAAATACCCGTCGGGTTGGGAAAAAAAATCCCCGCCGGGTACGGGTAACCCGACGGGTACCCGTTCTATAAAAAAAATTAAACAAAATATCTAAAACATTTAATACTCTTAGTTCGTTCAAGCTTATTTCGTTCAATACGTAATGAACTAACGGGAGACGAGCCATATTTTAACCATTATAAAATTGTGCTAATGAGAGATTAAGAGTTGGGTTAAGTTTGAATAGTGACAAGTGAGCTAAATTTGTATTAAAAAAGATTACACATTAATATATATATTTGGGTCGGGTATAAACGGTGCGGGTATTATAAAACTCGTACCCGACCCGTACCCGCTCTCGGGTATGAAATTTAAACCCATCCCCGACCCGTTACCCGCTTAGACGGGTAATACCTGCCCCGTAAGACTCGGAGACCCACGGGTACCCAAACCCGCGGGTTAAATTTGCATCCCTAGCTATCACATCAATCATCAAACAAGTTAGTTAGATATTATCAATAATATATATATACTAACTCAACACATAATATGTCTAGACAAACATTATATAGACCGATCATAAGTAATCAAATACTTCATATAGCTATGTACTCAGTAAAGTCCACACGTACTCACCTTAGCAATAAAGTGCTCCAACCGTATTCTTTACGTCAGTTTCCTTGCTTCACAATTCGGTCAACCTTCCAAGACCTCACCAAATGCCTAATACAATAATCACAAGATTATCAACATCACATACTACTACCAATGTGTCCATCTATCTCTTGATAACACTTACTAAATCATTTCCCCCAATTATGGTGATTTACCAAACCCTAGGTTTAACCAACCCTCAAGATTCTTACAAATCATAATCATACACTTGTTTCCTTTGATAATATACCATCTATTAAGTGTATACATCACTTATATCACCATAACCCATAACCCCAAGAACTAGGGTTTCAAACCCACACATCAAAATACATAGATCTTAAGCTACGAAGATCAAAGAGTGAAGATATACCTTTAATCTTCAACTAGGAGTGAATTTTACCAAAGATTTGTGAAGGGTCCGACCTCAATCAGTCCCCAAGCTCGAAAATCGCGAAAGAAGAAACTAGGGTTTTGATATGGCATCAAATGAGCCAAAACCCGACTTAAAGCTGATCGTCCGAAGTTCACGACGCGATCTATACTTCGCGTCGCTAACTTCCCCTATTCGCAAACTTCGCGATCGTTATCCAAACGTGAACTACTTCACGCACAACAGCCCAACCTTCGGTAGCCAGTTCCCGATCGTGATCTTCACTTCGTGGCGTGAACTCCCTAGTGCAGCAGGGCTGCACTTTTCGGTTGTTGTCTCGACCCGGTTTCGCCCATAACTTTCTCATACGGTGTCCAAATGACACGAAACCAATTCCTACGTTCTCTAAACGATTTATCCTTATTTATCATAATTTTTATAAATTTATTTATTTATAAATTTCGGGTTGTTACATAACCTATTAATTAAAAACTTCTCCAATGGTCAACCTTTCTAAAGACTTTTTCTTATTAATATTACTAATTTACCTTTATTTATATCAAATAGTACTAAATGCCCCCTCTTATGTAATTTAACAATATTTAAGCATTTATAAAACTTAACATTTTTTTTAAAATGTCTCTTACAAAAATATTATAATGCTTGACCTTAGTAAGTATTGAAATATGTTAAAGTTATAATTTATAGTTATAAAAATAATAAATAGTTCACACATAAATATATATACGATTTAAAATGTAAAAATTATTAAATATAGGTACTAAAAGAATTAAATATTGAAAGATAATTAAGTGATTAAGGAAAAATAGGTGGTTGGAGTGACCTCCTAAAAAAGTCATTTGTTTCAATAATAAAAAAATCATTTTAAAGGTTATTCAAATAATAATAATAATAACATCTTAAAAAACCTTCTTGATGCTCTAACAAAAAGGTGTTAAAGTGTGTGTTGTTAAAAAATAAGTAAAAAAGTTAGTTATATTGTTTTGTTCTTATTTACATAATATATGTACCATAAAATTAAGTAAAAATAAGAATTCTGAATTTGAACTTTAAAGAAACGACGAACTAATTCATAACTTTTTATTTATGACAAATAAATTTGAAAATTACCAAATTAATCCTAAGACTTGAAAAAATAACAATAGAAATAGAACATGGAACTGTAACAACCTTCGATTTACCACATGTATTATTTGAGTTCACTATATCTAATATAGCCATATGATGCTGGATCGAGAGACCTACTAACTATACAAGATATTGCAAATAATTAACAAAAAGAAAATGAAACCCTAGCACCGTCATCCTTTTGGCGATCTCAGCGTAGCTCTCCGTTCAACCTGGTTGCTCTTTAACTTTCTCCCCTGGGGGTAGGGGTGGGTTGGGTTGGGTTATGGGTTTCAAACCTAAGTTTGAAAAAGATTCCGATGGATGGACTTGGAAGATTGGTAATTTGAAGAAACCTATTGATAATCCTTTCTCCAATTCTGATTCCAAAGTAGCGTCATCTTTTTTCATCACAAATTTCCCCAAGCATCTTGTTGAAAATGGATTGTGGAAGTGGTGTAAGTTACACGGTAAAGTCGTCAATGTCTATATCGCGAAAAAACTCACGAAATTTGGAAAATGGTTCGGTTTCATTCGCTTCTTGGGGATTCTTAATGATGATGAATTTGCTCGTAATCTGTCTCTTCAATGGATAGGTTCTTATCGTATTTATTTTTCTATTGCCCGTTCCAATAGGCCCAATGTTCAACGATCTGTGAAGCCAATCTTGCATGCTGATCGTCCTAAACCTAATCTGCATGGCTCCTCTTATGATATTAAACCTAATTTATCTTTTGCTAGTGTTGTTGCTGGTAACAATGTTCCTTCGACTTCAATAGCTGCCAATCCTATTGAACCTCCTTTGAAATCTTTGGTGCTTAATGATAATGATCTTGTGAAGCTTGAAGATCCTGAATTGACTGTCCTTGCAAAGTTTCTTCATATAAGTTTTTTGCCCCATTTGTATGATCATTGTAACATCCCAAAAATTAGTGGAAATTTAAAACTTTTTAATTAATAAAATATTACATTTTCTCTCAAAAGTACAAGTAACTCGAAGGTCCCAACTCATAAGTAAAACTATAAAACCGTCTCGTGGTTTAAATGCGGAATAATTGAAGGTTTTAAAAACAAAACGTGTTTGACTCGAAATAAATGTTTTAATCCAAATCCATAAATATAAAAATAGAAACGCAGCTCATCAAACATTGACCTTTTCTTTGCCCCTTGCTAGTACCTGCAAATGGGAGGGAGTGTTTGGGGTCAGCCGCCGCTGAGTGAATAATATCAAAATAAACAAATAGATACAAACAACTCAAGTCACATAAGTTATCCCTAGAGACTCTACTCAATTCTCAATTACCCAAATTTATTTCTCAGATTTTATTTCTTAGATTTTAATTTATATAGCGCGCTAGTGTGACTTGGGCCGAGAGATCAACCTCGACCCGCCTCACACCACCTCAAGGCTCAACACCTATACTCTTCGGTGTTAAGTCAAAACGTCTGGCACCAATACTCTTCGGTGCCAAGACAAACATCTGACACCAGTGCTCTTCGGTGTCAAGTCAAGTATATTATGTTTAATGTTTTAACTCAAGAACTCAAAACTCAGATAACTCAGTCTCCAGATAACTCAGATCACAGATAACTCAGATAAATCACACAATCAATACTCAAGCTCAATCAACAAGACAATTCACAACACATAGCACATAATCATGAATCGAAAGTAAGTACAAGTTTATAGTGAGATTACCCACCTCGAATAGACGTATGCTCCTAAATATCCTCGGTACAGTAGAACGTCTCTAACAGGTTCTAGAAGGGCCTACAAAATACAAGGAAGCTCGGGTTAGGATTTGGCTCAAAGGTTGTTTCAGCAGAAACTAAATAGCACTCAGCACTTTCGCGGGAACGGCTATAACTCTCAAACCGCTCACTAGACTTTATTCAAATTTTTATAGTAGCTAAATGACTCAGAGAACTACAATTTTACAGAAGACCTCGGAAACTGAATCCAAACAGAAAAGGCTCAAATCAGGCTTACAAGACAGAATAGCTGAACCGAAAACTATTCTGCGATGGTTTTACTAAAACAGGGATATCTTTTAAACGACAAATCGGATTAACGAGCCGTCAGCGGCATTGGAAAGAGGACTCAGAAAACTAGAGACTCACACAGGCCAAAATTCCAGAAACGTATTTTAAGTGTGTTAAAGACGGACTCAAACACAACCAACATAATCTGCCCAAATTTCAGCGCGACATTTAAAACCGTTTTAAATTCCCGACATCAACCCGTTCATTCCTGAGACATCAGACAGCCCCAAAAATCACGTTTTATCACAGAAGCTTAAATTCACATAACCTTGTTAATTTATTTATGAAAACTATTCGGTTTAGGAAACCAAGAACCCTACGGGTTCGGTTTGTCTTCGCTTATTAAAACGTCTAGACCATAAACCCGTGATCTTTACCCAACCCGACACTTATACAAATCAGAGATTAACCCAACTCCTCAATATGATAACTGATTTGATAATAAAAAAACGAGCTTCAAAAGATTAATTACAAAACTAGACCAAACAAGTGATAAACGAAACCAAACGGACACACAACCACCAACAACAAAAATATACCGGTCTCACTCCTTGGTCTCAATACCGACAGTACACCCCAGCCCTACAACAACTCAGTTAGGATTTGGAAAAACAACAAAGGAAGGAATCGTGGAAAAATAATAAAACTACCGAATCAATATAAGCCTCGTCTCAACCTCGGAATGTTCTAGGCTTGATCACCTCTGCAACATGCTCGATACATCATCCAATTTCCATGCTCGAATAATAGTACAATGTCCTAATCAGATACTTGCTTGCCAACTTCAAGAAAATAACAAAGACTTAAGATCACGTGGGGTTGGTGATTCTTTTGTTTAAGACAAACTAATAAAGGATTTATCCTTACCGACTTAATCAT
The DNA here is from genome assembly GCA_963853835.1 of Calendula officinalis. NCBI lineage: Eukaryota > Viridiplantae > Streptophyta > Magnoliopsida > Asterales > Asteraceae > Calendula > Calendula officinalis. The sequence goes on along the minus strand of OY970820.1, from coordinate 82,703,377 downwards.
GTGATTGGATTTTCCTATATTCTCAAAATTACAATCATCTCACCGCCTCACAAGATAAGTTATTTAAACCAATATATATCTGGGGTTTTCTTCAACGTCGGCTAGGGGAGATCGTCGACAACTGCCATCGAAGGGGAAAAGGAAAACATGGGGCGGCCGAACTACAATTTAAAGGGATTAGGGGTTTAAATCAAATAGCTAAATGGACTCTTAACTCCTATTCGGCTTTAAGCCCAAAAACAAATTTAAACCCGACAATAAAGATTCATTCCTTGGCTTGGCTTTCGGCCGGCCCGACTTAAAAGAACACAACTCAACTCCTACGATTAACTAACCGGTCCAAACTCGAGACTAATTATTTAGTTACATTTAAATAATATACGAATGCCCGTTAAATTATAAATCATTTATTTAACAACTTATAATAAGTCTAATTAATAAATTTGGTCCGTAACATTATTGATTAATTTAGTTGACTCGGCTCTCGCTTACGAATCGTATTAAAACCCGAGACGCACTCGCTAAAAATGACGTGTATCAACTCATAATTTAATATGCAACAAATAACGTCTCATTTAAATGTCGTCTAAAAATATATGAACCGTCTAATTACAGGTCGTTTAAATAATAATATTAATAAAACGTGATTACAATAATATTATTTACCTAACACAAATTTCAGGGCGTTACACTCATTTAGAAGAAGAAGGTTTTGTGGACGTTGGAATTCACCACATAGGTGGCTTCTGGGTTTGGATTGAATTTAAGTCTTCTAAGGCTTGTATTCGGTTCAAAAACAAAAAATTGAAGAATTTATTCTCTGATATACAACATGTCACGAGTAGTTTCTTTATTGATGAAAGGATAACTTGGATAGAAATTGATGGTCTACCTCTTTGTGCTTAGGATTCCGATGTTTACAAGAAGATTGCGCAATTATGGGGAAAATTTTAGTTTTTTGATGAATTTGATAGCAATCCAAGTAGGGGAAAGCTTTGTCTCAGCACGTCTATAAATTCAAGTATAAATGAAACGATAGATATTGTTGTGGAAGATGTTCCGTGTCTAGTTAGAGTTCGTGAAACTGAGCTTTGGAAAGTGAATATTTCCAAATGAGTCTCCCCCTCGGTCTCTAGTCAGAGCTCAGATGATGTGGAGGAGGTTGAAAATATGTTTTTAGACCACGTTTCTATTCCTCAAAATGAAGATGACTTGAATGCTGCTACTCTTAAAGATGATGAAACTGTTTTTAAAGAGATGCAATTAAAAGATGATTCTGTCAAAGCAAACACGTCCAATCTCGATGTTCCCTTAATTCATGTAGAAGTTAATTCGGGTTCTGATCACTTTGAAGAGCCGATTTTGGCCACTCCAGTGGTGGATTCAGTTCCAACTGTTAGTGTTCCGTCTATCTCTTCTCCAGTTGCTCCATGCACCAGTTCTTCTAAATCCTCGCTTAGTTGTCCTCCCGGGTTTGGTAAATTCAGGAAGTTTTCGGCCTCTGATGCTCAAGAAGATAAATCTTATTCCTCATGTGGCACCTTGTTTGGCCAAAAATCTTCACAACTTCCTGAAGTATCGAAGATTCGAGGTAAAATTGTGTTAAATTCTAATGATGAACGTACTATCTATTAATGCAAGGGGTACTGTTAACGTGGATAAGAGGAAGTGGATAAAAAACCTTTGTTTTCAAAATAGTATCTCCTTCCTTGGTATTCAAGAGACGATGATGACTTATGTAAATCTTTTTAGAATTAAATCGATGTGGGGAAATTACAAATGTGATTTCGCGTGTAGCTCGGCTCGTGGTCACTCGGGTGGCATTCTTTCTATTTGGGATACTGCTGCCTTTATTAAGTCTAAAATTATTTGTGATGTTAATTATGTTATTGTTGAGAGGAAGTGGATGGGTGCAAGTGTTAATTGTTATATGATCAATGTTTATTCTCCTCTGGATGTTGATGATAGAAAAGTTATTTGGACTGATCTAAATTCTTATATTGGTGCCAACTCTAGTATTTTTATTTTGTTTGGTGATTTTAATGAGGTCAGATTTGAATCTGAAAGATAGGGTTCGATTTTTAATAAACATGGTGCTGATCAATTCAATCATTTCATAGATTCTAATGGTTTCATTGATTTAAGTATTGGGGGGGGGGGGGGGGGGGGGGAAGTACACTTGGATGAACAAAAGCGGTTCGAAAATGAGCAAACTAGATAGATTCCTCATTTCAGATCGTATGTTACAACAAGACCCAAACTTGATAGTCATGGCTCTTGACCGTAACTACTCAGATCACACCCCACTTCTCTTACATTCGAAAAAAAAACGACTTTGGTCCTATTCCGTTTCGAGTCTTCCACTCTTGGCTTGAATCTGACTCGTTTGACAAAGAGATGTGTAACAACCCAAAAATCAGGGGAAATTTAAAAGAATTTAAAACATTTAATTAATAAAATTTCCCAAGTACAAGTAATGAAAAGGTCCCAACTCATTAATAAAATATAAAACCGTCTCATGGTCTTTAAATGCGGAAATAAATAAAAAGGTTTAAAATTATGTTTGACTCAAAACAACATTTAAGAACTCCAAATCCAATAAATAAAGATGCAGCCCATCAACCGTTGACCTTCTCTTTGCCCTTGCTAGTACTTGAAAAAATGGGGGGAGTGATTGGGGTCAGCCACCGCTGAGTGAATAATATCAAAATAAACAAGTAATTACAAACAACTCAAGCCACATAAGTGATTCCTAGAGACTCTACTCAATTCTCAATTACTCAAGTTTATTTTCTCAGATTTTAAATTTATATAGCGCGCTTGTGTGACTTGGGACGAGAGATCAACCTCGACCCTCCTCACACAACTCAAGGCTCAACACGTATACTCTTCGGTGTTGAGTCAAAACGTCTAGCATCAGTACTCTTCGGTGCCAAGACAACTCAAGTATATTATGTTTAATGTTTTAACTCAAGAACTCAAAACTCAGATAACTCAGGCTCCAGATAACTCAAATCACAGATAACTCAAATAAATCACCCAATCAATACTCAAGCTCAATCAACAAGACAATTCACAACACATAGCACAAAATCATGAATCGAAAGTAAGTACAAGTTTATAGTGAGATTACCCACCTCGAATAACCGTAAGCTCCTAAATATCCTCGGTACTGAAGAGCGTCTCTAACAGGTCCTAGAAGGTCCTACAAAGTACAAGGAAGCGCGGGTTAGGATTTGGCTCAAAGGTTGTTTCAGCAGAACTAAACAGCACACAGCACTTTCGCGGGAACGGCTATAACTCTCCAACCGCTCACTAGTTTTTATTCAAATTTTCACAGTATCTCAATGACTCAGAGGGCTAAAATTTTACAGAAGACATCGGAAGCTGAATCCAAACAGAGAGGGCTCAAAACAGGCTCACAAGACAGAATAGCTGAACCGAAAACTAGTCTGCGATGGTTTACTAAAACAACGATAACTTTTAAACCGGTACACCGAATGACACCAAATTTTCACAGCATATAGTATGCATAAGACACTACAAACTGTATATAGAAAGTTCGGCCCGGTTCTGCCCCGAAGGGTCCCGAAACAGGCCTGCCAAAGGCAAATTCGTGCAGTATTTTAGCGCTGCAGTCAGTTACAAAACGGGTCGTATCTCACAAACCGTTAACTCAATTAACGAGCGATCGGCGGTCACGGAAAGGTAAAACAGCGATCTACAAAAGTCTAGAAGGCATGGGGTCCAGAATCTGACCCGAAGTAGGTCAAAAACAGCCACGAAAAACCCGACAGTAAGCTGTCCCAAAATCAGCACAGTAACAAATCGATAAGACAATCCCGACACCGCGACCTAGAAACGAAACTCATATATTACGATATTCAATAAATGAAAAGGAGAAAAAGATGACTACCGAAAACACCACGGTTATGGTTTGAAGACGAGTTGCTGCTGCTTGGTTTGAACCACCTCTCGATTGGGTTGAGGAGGTGCTTCTGCTCGGAGTAAATCAGTCAGTGTCCACCATATTCATCCCGCACACAAGAACCCAGCAGATTAGAATCTTCGATTGAAAGAACGCAAGAAACAAAAGAAGAAAAATAAGAAATTACCAATTGGAGAACACTCCCTGGTTCCAACCCACACTTCTTGCTCACGGGAGGAAGGAAAACAATGGAGCTGCTTGGTGGTTTCTGCTGTGAACGAACAGGAGGGGTGGGGAAGATGGTGGTTTGCGGCAGAATTATCACTAGGGTTTAGGGGAGTATTTCGGTGGTAGCATGCAATAATAGAGAGGAGATAATCACCAAAAATAAGAAGGCTTAGTCCCCAAGCTAAACGACAAGGCCTCCAAGACATCAAATTAGATGGGCTGGCATTGGGGCAAAATAAATTCGGTGGTTCTAAAACAAGAGAAAGAAAAACAAACGAGCTCAGCCCTTCACTTCCTTTTATCGAGGTGCTAAGTTTAAACTCCACCTACACCTGACCGAAATTTAATCACAAGACTCATGGGTTCGGTGGTGGCTCATGGATTGCTGAATCAAGGAAAATAAGTAAGGGAAGCGGGCTCGAGATAGAATGTAGTATAGGGTATGCCTTGGTCTATCGGCCGGCCTCAGAATAAATAACGTTTAAGTTAATTAGCTAAGCTCGGGATTAAATATCACGACACATTCAGTTAACTCATAAATAATTTTCTCCAGAAGTTAATAACACCCTAGTTATCAAATAATTAATCCTCGCGATTAAATAAGCACCGTTTTAAATGACACTCCTCTCATTAAAGAATAAATGCGTATTTATTTTTCTCGAATTAAATACACATAAACCACATAATACAAAAAAATAATTCTCATATAAATAAATGTCACATAATTTATTTTAAATAAAAAGTGAATAATTCAATTACGTAAATTTTAGGGCGTTACAAGATGAAATTCTGTTTTGATAGATCTTTTGTAGATACGGGATCCAAAATCATTAACCTTAAGAACAAAATGAAATTTGTAAAGGGTTCTTGCAAGAATTGGAACTCTGAAAGGAAGTTGAAAAGCAAAGGCCATTATAATGAATTGTGCGCGTCAATTGCAAAAGTAGATATCAAAATGGATCACGGATGCGCTTCTAGTGATGATATAGACAACCGGGTTTTTTGGCTTAAATAGGTTAGAGAATTGGAAAAACTTGAAAATATTGATTTGAGACAAAAGTTAAAGATTAAATGGGACGTAGAAGGTGATGAAAATTCTTCATTTTTTCATGCCTTGTTAAATCAACGTAGAAGATCTCAATCAATACAAGGTATTATGGAAGATGGAGAGTGGTGTGTTGATCCGCCAAAAGTCAAAAATGTTTTTCTTGACTTTTTCAAATCTAAATTTAGTTCAATTCAAGTCTCTACTCCGAATTTTGATCATGATCAGTTTTTGCACCTAAATGATTCGGATGCATCTTCGCTTGAGAAAGTTTGCACCATGGAGGAAATTAAAGAGGCGGTTTGGAATTGTGGGAGTGAAAAGGCTCCGGGTCCCGATGGTTTCTCGTTTAAGTTTATTAAAAAATATTGGGATTTTCTTAAAAATGACATTTTTATGCGGTTTTTGAGTTACTTTCTAAAGGTAAGTTACCAGTGGGATGTAATGCTTCATTTATTACCCTTGTACCGAAAAATGCAAACCCTATTTTAGTGAAAGATTTCCGACCTATTTCATTGATTGGGTTTATATACAAAATTATTGCTAAGGTTCTTGCATTGAGATTAGCTAAAGTTATTGATTCTATAATTATTAGTGAACAAATGGCTTTTATAAAAGGAAGACAAATATTAGACGGGCCTCTCATGTTAAATGAAGTTATAGATTGGTACAAGTTTAAGCACAAAAAACTTCTTATTTTTAAAGTTGATTTTGAAAAAGCATTTGACTCGGTTAGTTGGGAATATCTTGACTACATTATGATGCAAATGGGTTTTGGTACCCTTTGGCGCGGTTGGATTAAAGAATGCCTATCTTCGGCTAGACATTCTATTCTCATAAACGGGAGTCCTACCGAAGAATTTTCTTCTTTTCGTGGTCTTCGTCAAGGAGACCCTCTTTCCCCATTCTTGTTCATTATAGCTATGGAGGGCCTCCATATTTTAATTAAGAAAGAAGTCCAAAATTCTCGTATATCCGGTGCTCAAGTTGGTAATTCAAATTTAACCCTTTCCCACTTATTATATGCAGATGATGTAGTGTTTGTTACAGATTGGAATAAAAGTAATTTAGACGCTATAATCGGTGTTCTTAAGTACTTCTTTGAAATTTCTGGCCTCAAAATTAATATCCATAAATCTAATATTTATGGAATTGGAGTAGAAGATGTTGTAATTGACCAAATGTGCTCTGGACCGGGCTGCATCAAGGGCAACGTGCCTTTTCCCTATCTTGGGCTTCAATTGGGCTCTTTCATGGGAAAAAAATTGAATTGGCTCAGTATTATTGATCGTATGAAAAACAAACTATCTTCATGGAAAGTAAACTTACTTTCTATTGGAGGTAGGCTTACCCTTCTCAAATCAGTGTTGGGTAGTTTGGGTATCTATTGGATGTACATCTTTAGAGCTCCCTCATCTACTCTAAAAATTTTAGAGCAATTGAGAGCTAGATTTTTTTGGGGTAGTTCGGAAAATAAAATCAAAATGAGTTGGGTTAATTGGAATTCATGCTTGGCTTCAAGAGATAAAGGAGGTTTGGATATTGCTAGTCTTGAGTCTCTTAACTTAGCTCTTATTGTAAAATGGAAATGGAGATTCTATAATGAGAAAGATGCTTTATGGTGTCGTGTTATTTAAGCTATTTATGGTGAAAATTGTGGCTTTCACAAAAAGGTTCTTAATCGTCATAAGAAAGGTACTTGGGGTCGAATTATTGGTACTATGAATTATTTACATGATGCTAAATTTGTAGATAATAATTCATTGCGATTCAAACTAATGAACGGAGACAACATTCAATTTTGGTCGGATATTTGGGCAAGTCATATTATGTTCATTATATAACCGTCTCTTTAAATTAGAAATGAATCCATATTGCAATGTGAAAGATAGATTGCAAAATGATCGCTCGAAGTTCAATTGGAAGACCAATTAGAGGAGGTATTGAAGAAGAGCAATTACAAAATCTCACATCCCTAATCAGCGATTACCATTTACAAGAAAGGAAGGATAGAGTATGTTGGTACCTTGGTGACTCTTGTGAATTCACGGTTGCGGATACAAGAAAACATTTAAGTAACTTTCTTCACCCCGGTTTCTCTTACAGTTCTATATGGTGTTCCTCGGTTCCTATAAAGGTGAACATCTTCATTTGGAGGATTACTCTAGATAGACTTCCTACTAGATTTAATCTCTCTAGAAAGATATTAACACCATTTTTTGTTCGGTTTGCAATTCGGGAGCTGAAACAATTTCTCATTTGTCTTTCCCGTGCCAATTGGCGGAAGATGTTTGGTCTAATATTTTTTGTTGGTGTCAAATTGGGTATACTCGTGCAGACTCCTTCACTAAATGGTGGGATCTTTGTGATACTCTGTCGAACAAAAGCCATCGAAGATTGAAGTTCCAAGTCATTGGTTTTACAACTTGTTGGATCCTTTGGAGATATAGAAATTCTTTTTTGTTCGACAACGGTAAAATTAGTAAAGCTGAGTTAGTTGATAGTATAAAGTTGTTTTCTTTTTCTTGGATCACCCATCGGAATCATATAATTAAGATTTCGTGGGTTGATTGGTTGTTAAACCCTTTGTAATTTTTTCTTTGTCTAGCTTTTTGCTAGACTCAAGTTTTATTTATTTTAGTTAGGAGGTCCTCGGGAGAGTGATGGCAATGCCGAAGCTCGATCCGTTGCGTTCTTTTTTTTGTTGTTCAAAAAAAATAAAAATAAAATGATGCTGGATCGAGAACTGACTGCAACCGCAGAACTGAATGGGATCGCACCGAACTGAGGTACATCGGTTCGGTTCGAGCAATCGTGTTCAGTTCGGTTTAAAACCGAGAAAACGATAAAAGTCGAAGAAACTTTCTCAGTTGTCGGTTCGGTTCCGAACGATTCTCAGTCCGGTTCGCTTCGTTCGAGCAACATCGGTTCGGTCCGGTGAAAACCATTTTTATAATTCTTGGTACAGTTCGATTCCAAACAGTTCAGTTCACTTCTTGATACGATAAGCAAAGATGAAATAAGACCTCTCTGAACAACTCTATTTCTTTCCTGGTTAGTCCAGCGTTTTTTTACATTTCTTTATTTATTTTCTGGGAAAGTATATATATTTTTTGATATTTGATATGATTTAGTTATTTTAATGTTCTGAATTTTTTACTTCTAAAGTGGGCATCTTCACTCGTTTCCTCAGTTTAATTTTTAGCCGTTACCCCCTACGCCCACTCGCCGAGTAGCCGTTGCCTCCATCTCTCATCTTTCATTCTTTCCTCTTCGTTGTTTTCGTCGTTTCACCGAAGAATTCCACAGACGAGGCCGTGGCAACGGAGTCGGTTTGGCGATGCAACCGACGAAGAAGAAACAATGAGTACCGTTGGTGGCACGGGTCTAAGATGAATTAATGTGTAATAGCCCTACCTTAGCAATCTATAGTTGTGTAAGTGAAGGAACCAATTATTTTATCACTAAATGGCATACCAACTGCTAATATAATTTGGTCAATTGGTAGAAAGTGTATTGAAGGCGGTTGTTTGTTTTTTGACGGTGACTTCATACCAAAAGAAGGTTTGTTACATAACTTTTTGACTATTTTCACAATAAATCACCGTGAATGATCACAAATTGAATTTAAGCCTTCCATATGGGGTGGCTCCAGTCTCTCTTCTCCCCCTTCAAGAGCTTATGGAATCGAATTCATTTGACTAATCGGAAACGTAAGTAATTGGATCATATTTGGATCACATTGTTCTTGATTGTGTTTCGATTTATTTGTAGGTAAAGGATTGTACGTGTTGTATGAAGACGTCAAGTGTTGCTCGTGTGAAGATGTGCAAATGTTGTGGTCAATGTTGGTTGGACCCGAATCCGGTTTTGCAATCTAAAATATGTGTGTTTTGTATATTTTGTATATTTTGTAAAATATGTGTGTTTTGTATATTTTGTGTGTGCATTTTAGAAACACTATGTTTTCTCATGTAGTATATTTTGTATCATATTGTTCTTGTAGTATATTCGATCGACTTCTTGTAATTTAACCGGTAAACTAGTGTAATCACTAGATATTTATGATGATTAAGATTGGATATGTTTTCTTTTTTTTTAGGAAAATGATAATGACAGCCCTAAGGGCTGTCAATAACAAGGTAAAATCAGTGTAAAAACCGCCCTCCAAATTTTAGGAACATTTCTCTATCAATGAATGTACAATCATTTTATGCATGTTAGAGACAACCCTAAGGGCTATCATTAACAAAACTTTTATTTATTTATTATGTGTTTCTTACAAGTTTCTATAAAATATTATGTCATGTTAGACCCTCTTTATATCACAACTGAAAATGACACAAAACCAGCTGATCAGTTTAGATTTTTGATTAGGGTCGGTTGTATCTTACAAATCGACCTGGCCCAATAAATGAGTGACGTTTATTTATAAATTATAACTTATAAGCATCTTACAAATCGGGCCAGGCCGGCCCACTAATTGAGCGAGGCTAATTTGTTATCGAACTATATACACATTTGCAATTTGAACGTAGGGTTTCTAGTCTGTCTTTGCCGTTAGCGGAACGAAACCAGCAAACAGCCGTCGGTCAATCGGAGTAACTAACCTCAGGTATGCGTTCCTCGTGATTATTATGCTTCATACCCTAGTTGCAGTATCTGCGTCTTTAAATCTCGATGTATTACTTTATTTCAGTCGAATTTTAAATGCGTAATCAATTAGCGGGGAAATTTCTTAAGAATCAGCTCGTATGTTTAATCTGTTGATGTGTGTTATTAATTAATGTAGTATTATTCAATTCATTTGCTGTTCTGCAATTGTAGCTCTATAATTGTTAATTAATGGCGTATTAGCTCTTATTATCTCAAAATAGTGTTTGGGTTAGCTTATTAGCTTATTTTGGAGGGTTTTGATAAGCCCCAATTGCGTGGCTTATGAATTGCAGCAAACAGCAAATTAATTGATTAGTGCGACCTTCATTTAGAGTCCAATAGCTATGTGAAATGTCGATTTTACATGATAGTGTTTTTGGTAGATCAAAATTGCGTGTCAGATGAAGGTATAACATTATTAATGTAGTGTTATATACATTAAAAGTTGTTTTGCAAATGGTTAATTGCAACTACATGGTATTAATTCATCACTCGTATTATTTATGAAATTTTGCAATATGCAATGAGCTGCGAAATCAAATGCCTAATAGTAGATTCTATAAATAGGCAAATTTCAAGATCAACTTTGATTTTTTAGCTTAACTTTTTTCCTCGTCTTATAGTGACAATGGCGGACACCAAGGCAGTGACAATTCGTACTAGGAAGTTCATGACAAACAGGCTTCTTTCCAGGAAACAATTTGTGAGTTGTGTACCTCCACAATTATTTTTTATATCTAATTTTGTCAATTGTTATCAAATTCTAATACTTACAGTTGGATTGTATTATTGTAGGTCATTGATGTGCTACACCCAGGCAGGCCAAATGTCTCCAAGGTTTATATCATATATATTTTTATATTTTTATAGTTTTTATCGCTATGCAAAGTTTTGTATTCAAATTTTCTAAATCGGGCTGTTACTTAATATTTGAAGGCTGAATTGAAGGAGAAATTGGCTAGGATGTACGACGTGAAAGATTCAAACGCTATTTTTGTTTTCAAGTTTAGGACTCATTTTGGTGGTGGTAAATCAACTGGTTTTGGTTTGATTTATGATTCTGTTGAAAATGCAAAGAAATATGAACCAAAATATAGACTTGTCAGGGTAACTTTCTAAACTCTGTTTCATATCAATCTGAAAGGTTTCTGTATAGAAATATATATTTTTATATAATATCTAAAATCTTGTGAATTTATGCAGAACGGACTTGATACCAAGGTTGAGAAATCAAGGAAACAATTGAAGGAAAGGAAGAACCGAGCAAAGAAGATTCGTGGTGTAAAGAAGGTTCGTCATTTTCTTTTTGTAAACAATAATCGTTACAAAAATTATGTATTTTTTAAAATGAAATTATTACATTTATTTTTGTTAATTTTGCAGACCAAGGCTGGGGATGCTGCCAAGAAGAAGAAGTGAGCAATGATATTCGCGCTACTTACTTTATTCTCATGTCACGTTTTGTGTTTTTGGTGGGTAATTTTAAACTTGTCTATTGACAGTTGGCCTGTTTTGAGATGAATCGGGTTTTTGTTTTAGAGATTTTAACGAATGAGAATTGTAGCTTTGTCTTTTGATCAGTTTTTCTATGGAATTTATTATTTTGTTATTGTCATTTGGATTTAGGTATAGTATAAATTATATTAAATAAGCTAATTGATGAATTGAATTGAATTGTATGTTCTATACTCATAAAATCCAAGAATTTCATTTTCCTTATAAAAAAAGCAGCCTTCCTTTATTCCCACTGCGGATTCCCCGATGATAAAATGAACAATAAGTAGATGATAAGATGAACATTAAGTAATTGCAGGTTTTGCGGTTTTAGGACTATTTGTAAACTTTATATATACTCAAAGGATATAAAAACCTATATCCTAATATTTCCAAAATCCAATTACTTATTTTCAGATAAATCATCTTTCAATTTAGCCCTGAGTTTTTCCAACATGTGTATAAAGATACAGTTCACTATTTTTTTTTCTCTTCTCGTTGCTTACGCTTATTTTTGTTAAGACGAAACAAAACCAAAGTGAAAACGAAACAAATAAATAAGTATGCCAAACCGACAACACCCGTTGGGATGGTCAAACATTCGATGAAATTTAAAGTATTTACTAATTTACATGAATTCAGGAAAATATGCTTGCATATAATATAAATTTCTTTTTGAGTTTTGGAGATGGAAAGTCAGTCATGTGGAGGGAAATCAAATCACATAAATTTTCACAAAATCCCGCCATTTTTTCTTACAGGTGTTGCTCAATCCACAAAAGATATTCGAATCAACACGAAACCAAAACCCTAAATCTCTCTCTCTCTCTCTCCACAATATCACTTCAATCGCTGTTTCATATTCCCCGATTTTACTGTTTCAGCATATCGATGGCGTTAAATCCAGCTTCGTCTCAACTGTTCATCATTGTTTCTTGATCCGGCCTTCAGGTAAAATATTCATATTCTAGCTGATTTTTGGATCTTTTGAGCAAGTTTGTAGTTCATACAGTTTCCGTTACTCGACTGTTTAATTTATGTTTGAACGTTTTGAACTGTAAACCGGTTAGGAGTTCTGTACTTAGAAACTTCATTAATGCTATTTAATGATCAAGTAATTCGATCGTTTTAGTTTATTGTATTGTTTTTATTATTATTGTTAGGGTTTGCATCATTATGTGCGCGCGATTTGTGTGTTATTGTAGTGATGCGATTAAGGTCACGTGAGCTATCAAACTCGTAGAAACCAGAATCTGATTCCTGTATGGAGAATCATAATGCTGTTGATGAAAAGCCATTGTTGAACGGAATAGCTGAAAAGGAGTCAAACGAGGCTGAACATATGACATCTGTCAATAATTCTGCAGATGATCTTAAACTGGGCTTGTGTAAAGGAGAAAAGAATGCAACATTGGAGGTTGCAGAAGATAGCAGAAATGCAGATGATACACTGATGCCTTTTGGTTCAAAAGTGATGATTCCTATGAAAACTTTGACTTTAAGTCCAGAAAAAGAAATTTCTAAAAAAGAGGCTGAATGTGTTACCGTTGGTGTTAAAGAGGAAATAAAATCATTACCACTTCTGTTGGTTGATACGTGTCAGTTTAATGATTCGGTTCCTAATTCACCAAATAAAGCGATTATGGAATGTCAAAATCGGTCTGATAATGTGCAATCTGAGAGCATCATTAATGAAGATGATGTCATAAATGAGAATGTTAAAGGTGAAACTAGTAATGAAGATGATGCTGTTAATGAAAATGTTAAAAGTGCTTGTGAGGTTAAAAATGGTAAAAGGGGAAGGAAGAGGAAAGTTCTAGAAACTTCTGGAGATGTAACGCCTAAAAAGGAGAAAATTGAGAAAGATGGAGTCAAAGTCAACCGTAGGGTGCTGCGTTCAAACACTATGACAGTCAACGACGTTGTCAAGGTGGATGAAAATGAGAGTGTTGCTGGTTTCAAAAGACAGATGGAAGCTGAATGTTTGGGTCAAAGTCAAACTGAGCATGAGAAAGAAGTCAATGCAAAAAGTCAACCGACTGGTAGACCACAGAAGAAACAAAAACGTCGTGGGAGACCTCCGAAGATACAGGGTGAAACTGGTTCCAAAAGAAAGATAATAAATGTATGTTTGGACGAAAATGCCCTTCAGAAAGAAGTTGATGAAAACATTTCAATAACAGGTAAACAACAGAAGAAACAAAAACGTATCGGGAGACCCCCAAAAGATCAGAGTGAAAAACTTGTGTTACATAAAGTTACAGTGATCAATAATCAAAAGCGTCCTGGTAGACCACCTAAAGGGCAAGATGGTAATTTGTCAACACATGTGACCAATGCAAAAAAACAGAATACCAACAATCAGGTGAAGGGTAAAAACGTCAAAGATTCTCCCAAGATTCACAACGTCCAAAACGAAGATGAATCATCTGATGATGACATCAAACTAAAGATCAAAACTTTTGAAGAAAATAACAATCAAACAACCATTGAAGAAACCGAAAAAAGTCAAACTACAAAACAGTTGAAGGGTACAAACATCAAAGATTCTCCCAAGATTCACAACGTCCAAAACGAAGATGAATCATCTGAGGATGACAACAAACTAAAGATTAAAACTTTTGAAGAAAGTAACAATCAAACAACTGTTGAAGAAACTGAAAAAAGTCAAACTACAAAACAGTTGAAAAACAGTTTTGTTGGTTTGGAAAAACGACAGGAACAGCAGTTGGTGAGAGATAAAATAGTTAGTATAATAGTGAAAGCAGGATGGAATATCGAGTATAGAAAAAGGCTAACTAGAGATTATAAGGATGCAGTATATGTTGACCAAAAAGGGAAAACACACTGGTCTGTCACAAAAGCTTATTTTTGTCTTTTAAAGAAAATTGAAAATGGTCTCGCTAATAGTCAAGAAATATCTGCATTTACTCCAATTCCTGATGAAGAAATGAGCCTATTATTCAGATCAGTTTCAAAGGTCAGGAGTGATAAGAATATGAAGAAAAACAGGATAAAAAAGGGCAAAAACAAGGCTGAAATAATCATCCGTGGAGTAGCACAGCTTAGGAAATATAGAAAGAAATCTGCCAAAAAGGGTAAAAATGTCATAAAAAAGAAACCGTCAACACTCAAAAGAGGACCAAAAGTCAAACCACGTCTGGTAGCTCGTAAGGAACCAGATGAACAAAATGCTGACTGTACATTATTTGATGGAAAACGTAATCTTTTATCATGGATGATAGATTCAGGTGTTATTTTGCCAGGTGGCAAATTGCAATACAGTGGGCTTGAGGGAACAATTACTCATGATGGGATTAACTGTAATTGTTGTAATGAAATTATGGATATTTCAAGTTTTGTAAAACATTGTGGAGGAAAGGGAGTTGAAAATATATATTTAGAATGTGGATCGAGTTTTTTGAAATGTTTGTTGGAATGTTGGAGGAAAGAAGAGAATTCTGGTAATATTAGGTTTAATGATGTTGATGTTTCGGGTGATGATCCTAATGATGACACGTGTAATATTTGTGGAGATGGTGGTGATTTGATATGCTGTGATGGTTGTCCTTCTACATTTCATCAGAGTTGCCTTGATATACAAGTAATCATTATTTCTTTTCTTATTTTTATTAATTAATATAAATATAATATATACTCCCTTTTTCAGGATTTTCCTTCTGGTGAGTGGCGTTGCGTATACTGCTGCTGCAAATTCTGTGGTCTAGTTGGGTGTGATGCTTCTAGAATGCTTACATGCTGTTTGTGTGAAGAAAAATGTAAGAAAAATCAAAATTTAATCATTAGAGATAATAAATAATTATTATATTTTATTTACTTAAATCCTACTAACAATTTCTGTTACAGTTCATCACTTGTGCTTACAGCAAGTCGATTCTAGTAGCCTAGCATTCTGTGGGAGCAAATGCCAGGAGGTATCAATTCGACCCGTTCATAAGTAAACGGGTCAAAATTTAATTTGTGAAAATATGGTCTAATAATTTTCATTTTGCAATTTTTATATCTAATAGTTTGATTTGTGATAGATACACGAGCAACTGCAAAAATATATTGGGGTAAAATTCGAACTGGAAGATGGATATTCTTGGAGTTTGCTTAAGCGTTGTGATGTTAGTCAAGTTTTTGCACTTATTGATGATCAACCGAAAATTGAATGCAATTCCAAATTGGCAGTTGCTTTTTCTGTAATGGATGAATGTTTTGTGCCAATTATGGATGAGAGAAGTCGAGTCAATGTGATTCACAATGTTGTTTACAACTGTGGGTAAGTTTTTATTATCCATATTTTTATTATATATTTAATTATATGTTTTTTTATTAGTCTGAAATTTAAAAAAATTGTTGTCAGGTCAAATTTCAAGAGGTTGGATTATTCTGGCTTCTTTACAGCAATATTGGAGAGGGGTGGTGAACTGATCTCAGCTGCATCCATAAGGTTTTTTTTTTTTTTTTAGTTTCATTTAATATTTTTCTGTTATTTCTGGTATTAACTGAATTTTATTTTCATAATTAGGATCCATGGGCATCGGTTAGCAGAAATGCCATTTATTGGTACTCGTAACATGTACAGGCGTCAAGGAATGTGTCATCGACTTTTAGATGCAATTGAAAGTGTAGGTTTTATTTAATTATTTTCTTTCTTCTTTTAATTATTATACTTAATTTTATATATTTTCAGGCTCTGAGTTGTATTGGTGTTGGAGAGCTGGTAATTCCTGCAATCCCTGAACTTTATAAAACATGGACCAAAGTGTTTGGATTCAAACCTCTGGAAGAATCAAAAAGGCAAACAATGAAGTGCATGAGTATGATTGTGTTTCCTGGTACCGATATGCTTCATAAACCGCTACTTAACAACAAATTTCCTCTCAATCCAGTGACAAATGACGATAACGCCCTTCACTCAGAAACCAAATCATCAGATCACAAGCAAACACTTGTTATATCTGAAAGCAATGTGGTCAAAACATGTCCTTTGACTTGCAAAAGAATTACCTTTGACTTGAATCTTCAACCTGCTGCAACTGACACGGATTTCCCGTCCATTGATGATGACTCTATATCACAAGTATGGATTACAGGTGTATAATTGAAGAAAAAATATGGTTGATTAAATTATTAGTGTTAATGATGCTTTAATACAGCTGAGAATTCTGTAATTTACAGTCTGTAAATACGTCTTTGTAGTGAAATTTGGACACATGGGGTTTTGGCTCTGGAGTTTGTTAATGTTAATACGACTGGTGTAGAGGTGTTCTTTCCCCATTTCAATCCAAGTATAGAAATTTAACTAATATAATTTATTTTTTAAGTCTTCTGCTTATTATTTGAATATACAGTATAATTACTTAGTAATTACAGTATATTTATAAGTTATAATATTGGGCTGTCAAGTTATAAATAGCTAATTAATTTGTCCATGGCAAGCGATTTTAGTGTTCTGAAAATTAAAAGTTGAACTAAAGCATTATTAATTGCCATTTTCAATCACTTAGTGAACATAATAACATAAACCCAAGGCTAGAAGTGGTATTGGTGAAAAGATAAGGTGTTGTCCATAGTTAAGGTCATGTGTTCAAGTCCCATCATGAATGTGAGGTTTATTCCCTATAGTGGAAGGTTCAAGGAAAGTCATAGAAGAAAAAAAAACATAATAACATAAAACCATTTACAATATATACTACAGCCAGTAAAACCTTAACCAACACGTACATATGTGTATACATAAAAGCTGACTTATATAATTACTCTCTCCCATCATTTGCAGTGACACTTGCCTTGTATATATTCTTATATACAGATACATACACACCCTACATAAAAACATCATATTGTACGTACTATTATATGTTAAAACTAGCAAATATCCGATGAACCATGGTTCAATTCGATCACTTATTCTGGTTGAGCCTGGCTGCTGCAGCCATGGTTGCAGCAACCCCACCTGGGTACGTGGAAAGCTCCGGTTGGTTTCTGATCTCCGCCCCTATCACTCCCTCCGCATCCTCCCTCGACACCTCCGGGCAACAATGTACTCGCATCCTACATATAATATTCCTATTAATTAATTAATTCTTAATATAACATAAAAATATGAAATTAATAAATAACACTTGCCACCAACACATCTCCAAGGTTTGTTTTATCCTCATCACGCATGGTTCGAGCATTCTGTGACGCCGCCGCCTGAGCTTTGGCCGCCACCCCTTGTGGTATCACCTGCATACGACCCGTTGCACGAACTTCTGCAGCCTGTATCGCCGCTGCGTCACTTTGCTCTCTCCAGCAGATATGGCAGCAGCCTCCAATGCTTCTCCGATCGTAACCTTTTCATCCCTATTCACCGGAGCAGGAGCTGATGTTCTGTACTGTCCCACCACCTGTCGGAATCAAATTAATTTCATAACTTAAATTGAATTTTTTGTTAGTATCAACGACGGCAAACTAAGAAAAAGTTTATTTTGTTGCCTGGCCGCCGACGGATTCAGTTATGATGTGACGACCGTCGACTTCGGCGTCGGAGACGGTTACACCTTGATCTCCGGTGTCGCTAGTGACGTCATAATGACCTACAAGGCCGCGGTTTTCATTTACGTAAGCAGCATGACGGCGGCGGGTCCGCTTTTCTTAGTTTGACCAAGGAGCATGTTCTCGGCGGCTTGCATGGTGGCAGCATCTTGTGGGGTGATTGGCCAAGTCGCCGGAGACTTGGAAAACGTCTCCGTATTTGATAGGCTCTTGCTGTTCAGGTTGAGGTCGTCGTGGTTGTCCTTGACTCATTTTTGTCGGTAAAAAGAAAACTGACAATTGACGTGGTGGAATTAAGCGGTATATATACGAAGTAGAAGGGTTGTTTTTGGAAATTGTGAGCCAGATAATTGACACGTGGACGATGTGTAGGATGGCTATTCGGTTTGAGGTCTGCTACGTCATACTAGTGGTCAACACGTGTCAATACTCCAATAGATGTGGATTGTTTTGCGATCGCTTGACAAAAGTATCGGATAAGTCTCAATGTTACCGAAATGGCTTTCGGTCCAATATAATATTTAGTACTAGCTTATAACCCGTGATAAATTACGGGTAACTTATAGAAATTTATAGAAATTTATAGAACATCACATATTGAAATTACAAATTCAGTAACAGCCAAAACGCTTCATAAATTGTCAGAATATCGTAAAATTTAAAGTAGTAACAAACTATTAATTGCGGAACTACGTCTCAAAAGTATATATATGAATGGGTCCTATATACGAAGTATATAAATTGAGTTGTTGAAAACATCTCTCATAAGGCCAACATCAATTGCATTAGAAGTTAGAACAACTCGTTGTCAACAGCTGTCAATTAATGTTTGCCCTAGTGCCATTTGTAACATTCTTGTATCTCACCTGCACAAAATTTGGTAGCAAAATTTAAGTTATACTCCGTTAATTTGAACTAAATTACAATCCTTGATAAAGTCTATGTCCCGTTTTATAGTTGATAATCACTGTTGAAAACTAAAATGGTTGTTGATAATGCTTGACATTGAGATTCAAATAATGCCATGTAAACGTTCAAAACATCTTATATCTGCAATAATTAAAAGTACTAATATTTGAATACATTCACATCATTTATTATGATTTTATTTTGGTACACAATTACTGAACACGAAGAACATACGCTGGAAATCTTCATTTGCTACCATAGACTACAAAATAAATCACGTCACAAGACCTCAAATTAAAATATCAACAGTTAAATTATCATTTTCGAACGTACAAAAACAGAAATGAATTGAAACTGGGTGATTTCTAGAAGGAATTAGAGTTTACCATGTTTTATCCTGGTCGGAGGAGAAATTACCAAACGTCTAGCATTCCCTCACGCTTGGCGCCAATGAACAAACAAAACAAAAAAGAGGGCCATCTCAGCGGAAGGAGAAGGACCCGCAACGGCAGAGACTACTTACCCTATTCTTGTTCCTAGCCGTCTTTTACGAGTCCGTCTCTTCTTCAAGCGGCTCGTGCTACAAACGCTCTAAATCAGTTGCAGTAATTCCACTAAATCCTCTGGAGTCAATTCACCCTGCACACACGTCCCAATATTCAGGCTATTTAAAATTATATAATTATTCATTTCCACATATTTACTTATAAATTTGGATTTTGTTTTATCTCAAACGAGTCAAATAAAAACGCATGGTGAAAAGTACCAAGGATTAATGGGTCAAACTGATCGAAAGTTGCCTAAAGTCTAACTTTAGTGCATGTGACTGTTTAAATAGTTTTATTCAAAGATCTAGGTTATTTATTGTAGTCATGATGCTTATATAATCATGAGTGAAAAAAGTACACTTATGGTGCAAGCATATAAAAAGACAGTGTTATCAACACCACGAAAAGACAAAACGTGACCATTTTCATTTACTCTAGCAGTGTGATTAAAAACAACATCCATGAGCACCTGAATTAGAAAGAGACTTTGTAAATCATAAAAAGAAAACACCTTAAACATAGTGTTGTCACCTGAAACATCTCTCGAGCACCTTCATTTTTAATGGAAACTACAATTGACTGCACTCTCTGGTGGTAACTACAATTGATTGCGGCTTTTTCAGGAGGATCACCAACCAGCAATAGTAACAGATTGGGTTTTCGAATTAGTATCGAACAACAAATCAGCGTTTTCAGATACGAATCGGTTTCGACTGGAATCGAGTTTCTGGATCAATCGGGTTCTTATTTTGGCGATTTCAATCGTGTTCTTATTTTGGCGATTTCAATCGCGTAGCGGACATAAAAGTATCATGATTCGGTACTTCACATACCATACGCAAATCACCAGTATTCCTATGAATCTGGCATCTGCTATAATTTTAAGTTTCCGTTTTCCGTTATTTTTAAACCTTCTAATTGAAGTCAATTTTGCATTCAAGAACTGTAATCTATATCACAGATTAATGTCATACCAAACACGTGGTTTAAACATTTCAAAACTGCAGGCATTATAAAACAAAAATGTTTCAAATAATCAATGTCACATAATCTGGTTTGGTAAGGCCTTCCATTAAACCTGGGATTGTGTTAAACCGTCTACTAACTTCATCAACCGTTTTTAAGGCTGCACTCACGACACTTTTCATAGTCATTGTTGAAAAACATCACAACGTAAATCCAAATATCCCCATTACAGACTAACAGAAAAAGATTAAAATTTTCAAAAACAAATTATGTTTAGTTTTAGTATAGAGTAACCTCACGAGCCATCCAGTGATAAGTTCCAGTTTTAGCACTCATCACACCAGACTTATCTAACACTATTGCAACACCAAAATCAGATACCTTTACAATCAGCATTTGAATCACATATCAGAGAATTTGACAACTATTTTCCAACTCTACAATTAACATGGTTTTATATGGTTAAATGGAACTATTTAGAGTTTTACCAGTAACGATGCCAAGATTTGGAGGTCTTGGACATGCACCTATAAGCTGCACAACATTTTTGTGTCGAATTTTCCTGTCAGAAACTCAAGCTTCATCGAAACAAAGGACCATTTCAATTTTTCAATAATAATCCTAAACTTTGAACAAAATTATCTATCAACCGGTTTTACCCATTTGATCCATTCCCCTTCACTAATACCTAGGTTTGACCCGTTTGGAGAAAAAAACACCCCCCACATCAACCCATTTATGATGCAGTACACAACTACATCGATCAATCTTAAGTGAACCTAGAAACTATCGTTGAAGAACGAATTGAACAGCGAAATCGTCAAATTGAGAACCTAGAAATAAAACAACAAAGCAAATCGAAGAAACTATACCTCGAACAAGTAAGAAATGCATTATTTCCTTGGGCAACGTACGGAATGACCCAACTTGACTGATAAATCGAAGAAATCCTAAATTGAAAACCCCTATGAAAGAGAATGAGAGAAGCCAGCGATTGACGACTATAGAAAGATCGAGATGTAGGGCTGAAGTTTTGGAGAATGAATACTGAAGATGGAAAACGGTTTGTAATATCATGGCAGTCAATGCTAAAATCAAGGGGTAAGATGAGACGTGGGTAACTGGTGGATGGAAACATGTGGAAGAATAATAGCAAATGCGTGGAATGAGTCAGCCGATTATGAGCATACGTGGAATGCAATTTGGTTGGAAAAATTGGGGTATATGCCGGTGGAAGTAACATGTGGCAGTTAAGAGTGACATGTTATTATGATTCAAACATCTAATGTGGTATTTCTAGAGATAAGTGGATTTAAAATTATTTGATTTAATAGGAATATAGATATAGATTTACCTTCAATCTCTGTAACTGGAGATTTAAATTCCGAATAAATGGTATTTAGAGCATATTAAAAGTTTTCGGAAAAAAAGTCTCAATGTTAATTTTTTGCTAGTAACGAACTTTCAATTCAGTATAATAAAGGATTTTAATTCAAAGTTGTTCTTTTAATGGTTTATTTTAGAATTTTTATCCAAACACTTATATTTACTTTCGTATATAACTTGGTTTGGCTCTTTTGCTGATAAGAAGTCGTTTTTATACTGATGATTGATGATTGATGAATGAATACTTTTTCTTGAAGACCTAATATCGCCGGAATCCTCCCCACCAACTTCACCGGAACATTATTATTAATTGTAAAGGGAGAAATAGTTTCAAGATGCCGCCGCGCCGAACATAAAAGAAAACAAAACCTCCATGTGCAGTTTGGCACAAGCACTTGTTAAAGCCAATAAAGTTAGGTGAGTCTTTGCAAAACTTGACACGACATACGCGAAAAAATACACGAAATAAAATGAAATTGAGACGAAGTCGAAATTCGAATTCGTATCGTGTTCGTATCAAGTAAAACAAACACGAAGTCATGTCGTGTTTGTGTTCAATTATTAACACGAAATTAACACGATAATTTTGATTTTCAGAACAATTAGAAATTTATGTTATATTTTTGTCGTGTTTGTTGGGTTTTAGCATGTATTAAGTAAAAAACTTAATATTTTTGTTATCTATATTGTGTTGTCGTGTTTATCGTTTTTTAATTGGGTCGCGTTCGTGCTAGCAAAATTAAATACGACTTCATGTCGTGTTGAGAAATACGAATTCGTGACGTGTTACCTAAAAATAGGAAACGACAACACGATTAGCGAGTGTTACAAGCAAAAACCAAGTCGATTGGGCATCTACTATAAACAAAAGTTGAAGGTCCAATCCATTTGACCATGTATGACTATTATTACACTTTTTAATTATAAATAAAGTGTCAAAGAGAACATTAGCCGAAAACTGACAAATATAAAGCGGTTATAATGAATTAAACATGATAAAAAATGGGCGAAATCCTTGGAATATATTCAAAGTCAAATGTTAAAGGAGGTCCTCAAATATTTTAAAGTGTGAAGAAATATTTTTCAGCCTTTAGATCAATGTTGATCAATGGCCTAGATTATATCCTATTTTAAATTGTTATTATGCGTGAAGGGTATATCCGTCATTTTACACTTTGATGTAACCCCCATCACTTTGTCATTTCTTCCTTTCCCGCTCTCGATTACGTCTCTTTCTCTCTCTCAAAACCTCTCGAAACCGTTCGTAATTTTCCGTCAAAATTCTCGATTTTAAGTTGATTTTGCGTCGATTTCTGGTGATTATTCTTTCCTATTTCTTCCTCGCACAATATCAATCGAAGAAATACCTTTTTGCGCGTTTTAATGTCTGATTTACGATCATCTTCTCCAGTACAACCTTCTGTTGAAGCTTCCGTCAATGCCGTTCAACAATCAGGTCATTTTAATTTTGTATTTGTTTTATTATTAGTTTTTTTTACTGTTTTTTGTATACATAGGTTTTCATTTATGTGTTTTTGTCTATTTTCGGCTTTTCTAGGGTTTGTAATCCGTCGATTTTACCGTTTTTTTGTTGATTACTTGTTTTCTAGTGTTTTTTAGTTGTAAATCACATGTGATTTTACCGTTTCTATTGTCGATTATTGCTATCTATTTTGTTTTAGTTGTAAATCACATGTGATTTTCCATTTCTATTGTCGATTATTGCTATCTATTTTGTTTTAGTTGTAAATCACATGTGATTTTACTGTTTTTATTATAGATTTCAGCTTTATTGTGTTTTTTAGCTTTTAAATCACATGTGATTTTACTGTTTTTATTATAGATTACAACTTTCTAGTTTTTTTTTTAGTTGTAAATCACATGTGATTGTATCGTTTTTATTATAGATTTTCAGCTTCTAGTGTTTTTTAATTGTAATCACATGTGATTTTAATGTTATTTTAATGTTTACTCTGTTTTTAAATCAAATGTGATTGTTTTTTATTATTTGATTATTACATTTTGTTTATTTGACATTGTGAGTTCAATCACATGTGATTTCAGTTTATCTACCTCATATTGTTATTAGTTGTCATAACTTGCTTCTTTTTCTATTTTATAGGTGTTGATGATATGTCTACTCTGTTATCTGACTTGCCAGAGATAAGAACTAAAAGACCTAGGTCATCATCAACAAGAGGAACTGCTGAGGGTAAATCAAAAATCAATAAAAGGTTTAAGCTTATAAGACGTTCTGAACCCGAATCTGTACAAGAGAAAATTTCTGAAGTTGATTCTGAAGTTAAGCCAATGCCTCCAAAAAGTTTAAAAATAAAGTTTTCTACAAAAGGCGTATCTTCTTCTTCAGTTCAATCAGAAATCATTCCTGAGGCTCCAACAAAATTAAAACCAATAACAGAAAAGAGATCAAAAAAATCAAAGGCTCCACAAAATGTTTCTGTTTCTAAACATCTTCCATCCGTTAGGACTCGGTCAACTCCATCTCAGTTCTCATTTGTTATGTGTGGTTTATCTCTTGAATAGAAGGAAATTGTAAAAGATATTGGCTTTGGTTCTTTAATTGATTTTGATTTTCATCAACTTCCTGGAAAGTTAGGATATTATGTTGTTGACAGTTTTGATGATGCAAAGATGGTTATTAATACTAAGAAAGGTGTTATCTCAATTGATGTTGATTCTGTTCATGATGTGTTTGGTATTCCCAAGGGTGGTACCAATATATACTCTTTACCACTCAATTCTGAATCTAAATTTATTAAACAATGGCTTAATCAGTTCACATCGTCCAAGGATATTAGGCCATCGGTTATCAAGGAAAAAATTTTAAGTTTAAATGGTGCTGTTGATGAGTTTTTTAAGATGAATATATTGATGCTGTTTGCCAATACATTGGTATCCTGTGATTGCAATGGCATAATTAAAATGGATATTTTGTGTAACGACCCGAAATTGTAAATAAATAAATAAAATATGTAAAAATATGATAATTACGGATAAATCATATAAAACACGTGGAAATTGGTTTCGTGTCGTTTGGACACCGTACGAGAAAGTTATGGGCGAAACCGGGTCGAGACAAAGTTGGAAAAGTGCAGCCCTGCTGCCTAAGGAAGTTCGCGACGCGAATCCTACTTCGCGATCGGGAAGTAGGACCAGGGAGTTTGGTTAGGTGGCGTGATATAGTTCGCGGTTGGGTAGCGATCGCTAAGTATGGCCGAACACGCAAAGTTAGCGACGCGAACAAACTCTGGACGACCAGCATTAAAGACGGGTTGAGCTCATTTAATGCCATATCAAAACCCTAGTTTTCTCTCTTGGCGATTTTCGAGCATAGCATCTGGTTTGGGTTGATTTCTTCACAAATCTTTGGTAGATTTCACTCCTAGTGGAAGATTAAAGGTATATCTTCACTCTTTCATCTTTGTAGCTCAAGATCTATGGATCTTGAAGCTAGGGTTTGAAACCCTAGTTCTTGGGTTGGTGATTTATGGTGAACTAATCGGTGTGTACACTTAATAGATGGTATATTAACAAGGAAAACAAGTATATGATTATGATTTGTAAGAATCTTCGGGTTGGTTAAACCTAGGGTTTGGTAAATCATCATATTTGGGGGCAATGGATTGATGGGTGTTATCTAGAGGTAGATGAACACATTATTAGTAGATTGTGATGTTGAACATTGTATGATCTTTGTATTAGGCTTCCGGTGAAGTATTGGAGTTTGATCAAATTGTTGGAACGAGGAAACCGGTGGAAAGAATACGGTTGGAGCATTTATTGCTAAGGTGAGTACGTGTGGAATTTACTGAGTACATAGCCCTTGTAAATATTTTCATTAATTGTGTTACGGACTATTTGCTTATATGTGTAGACTTATAGTAATTTGAGTTAGTGATAGATATTACCGATGATAGTATTGAACTAACTTGCTTGATGATGAAAGTGATAGCCGAGAGCTAGATTGACATAACCATAGGGTTATGATGAGGTTGAGATGATGTGATGATACGGGAGACTCCCCGGTCATGAGGTGTGGATTGAGGAGCAGTTGGGATGAGATTTCCATCGACTCTTCCACGTTAGTAGTCTTACTCATTGGACGTATTCCGGTGGGAAGGCAGGTATCGGTAGCGTGGGCGATCCTATTGCCGGTACCTTGTTTCTAGTTAGCTCGGGGGCGACCCGATAACTAGAAATGTATGTGGTTCTAGCTAGTTCGGGGGCGACCCGATAGCTAGACATGATTGCTAGGTAAGCAAGGTTGATAGGGTCACACTAATGTGACTAGACTGGATAGTTGGATATATATATGTATATTGATTAGTTATATGGAACGTGACATTTCATTTTATTGTCGGGTCTAAACCCATGTAGCTCATGAGACGTTTTTGTCTCACGTACTCCTTGTTTTGTTTTGCTATGTACTCAGGTTCGGGATCGAAGGCTTAGGTACGCATGGATAGAGATGCGGGACCTAGATTAGAAGAGCACTAGATTGGATTTAGTCTTAGCTTGGTTATGATCTATTTTGTAACACCTACTTTTATACTCTGATTTCATACCAAGGTTTTTATAAATCCAAATTGAGGATGTTCTTCTATTTATAAAATGTTTTATTTTGGCCAGTATTTGGTATTAAAAATTGAGGTGTTACAACTTGGTATCAGAGCTATAGTTTAAGTGAATTAGGTTGGATGACCATCCTAGTCTTAGACTGTAGCATTAGGAATATAAGATTCCTTGAGATCATAGGTTGACCTTGAGACTTTATATTAAGTTTAGGGTTGAACCTAGGGGACCGATGAATTTGATATGATTTTGGGTATTGAGTCTTATGCGACTAATGGGTTGTACACAAGGTACTAAATGTTTAATGTCTTTCATATAGTCTTGATTGAAAGAAATGGTGACCACACGTAGAAGTGGTAAAGCCCCGGAGGGCCGGGAGGAGGAAGTACCTCCTGTCGAGAGGGTGGTTGAGCAAGAAAGTCAACCGTCGATGCATCGGGTTGATGAATCAGAGGTCGGAGCTAATAGAACTCCGGTGACCATGGCGGATCTCCAAACTATTATCGATCAAATTAAGGGAACGGTGGCCGATGAAGTGCACCGAATCATTGGAGACCGTGAGAAATCGGGTGGAGACCGTGAATCCGAGGCTAAGTCGGAAGAGAGAACCGGGGGTAGTGGCACCGGGGAGGGAAAGTCCTCCACGGGTGGCCAAAGTGATGCTAGGGCTAGGCCCATTGTGAAAGAAGGTTGTTCATTTAAATCCTTCATGGCTTGTAAGCCAAATGTGTATGCGGGTAGTTCGGACCCGAAGGTAACAATGAGGTGGATCCGAGAAACCGAGAGGGTTATCGGTAGTAGCAAATGTAAGGATGCCGATATGGTGACGTATGCGTCACAATTGCTAAAAGAAGATGCCATGGTTTGGTGGGATATTGTGTATGAGACCCTTGGGAGGGAGATGATTGAGAAGATGTCGTGGGATGAGTTCACCGCGAGGTTGAAAAAGAAGTTTTGTCCTGAAAGGGATTTGGAAAAGATGCACGAGAAATTCGTGACCCTCAAGAAGGGTGATATGTCGATTGAGGAATACTCGAGAGAGTTCACGAGATTGCTCCCGTTTGTTGCTAAAACCTACTCGGATGAGAGGTTGAGAGTGGTTCGGTATGCAAGTGGGCTACCGTGGGATTATCAATTGGAAGTGAAGAGGGCGGTTTCACTTGATGAGGCCATTAGTGCCGCCCGGGGTGTTGAGGAGGTTAATGAGGCAAGGGTTGCCGAGAGGGCCCATGTGGGCGAGAAAAGAAAAGCCGAAAGCGGCTCTAGTTCGTTCAAGAAGGGGAAGTTCACTTCGAGCTTCTCTAAGCAAGGTAGTGTTGGCTCGTGCAAGAAATGCGGGAGAAATCATACCGGCATATGCCGAGGGGAGCCGAAATCGTGTTTTAGTTGTGGGAGGGCGGGGCACATAGCCCGAGATTGTAGGGCCAAGTCGATGGCCGATGTTGAGTGCTTCTCGTGTCATGAGAAGGGGCACTATAGCAATGCATGCCCGAAGAAGGGAATCGAGTCGATGGTGTCCACGGCTCAAAAGAAAGTGGAATCGGCGAAGGTGAAGGGGCGATCCTTCCAACTCACTCGGGAGGAGGCGAAGGAGGCACACGATGTGGTGTCAGGTACTCTATTTATTAACTCCTTGCCAACTCATATTTTGTTTGATTCGGGTTCCAATTATTCGTTTGTGTCTTATGAGTTCGGTTGTAAATTGAATGTGCCGTCCGAGATGTTAGATGAAGTTTATGAGATAGAGGTAGCCGACGGGAAAACGTCTATGGTTGAATGTGTTTATAGGAATTGTAAAATAGAAATAGACGGTAAAAAGTTTAAGGTGGATTTGTTGCCCATGGGAATTAGGGCGTTTGATGTAGTTATCGGTATGGATTGGTTGGGTATGCACCAAGCCAAGATTTTGTGTGGAAAGAAAATAGTGTCGATTAGGACACCCGAGAATGAGAAGGTGTATGTGTATGGGGAGAAACGACATCACATGCCTAATGTGATTACCGCCATTAAGGCAAGGAAAAGTATATCGAAAGGTTGTGCATCGTTTATTGCATATGTATAAGATGGTCGAAAGGAAAAGAAGTCAATGGATAGTGTCAAAATTATTCGGGATTTCCCCGAGGAATTTCCCGATGACTTGCCCGGTTTACCACCGGAGAGACAAGTCGAATTTAAAATTGATTTAGTGCCGGGGGCGACACCGATTGCTCGTGCTCCATATCGTTTAGCTCCCACCGAAATGCGGGAATTGATGACCCAATTGCAAGATTTGTTGGATAAAGGTTTCATTCGTCCGAGTTCGTCATCGTGGGGTGCACCGGTGTTATTTGTTAAAAAGAAAGACGGTTCAATGAGAATGTGTATTGACTACCGAGAGTTGAATAAGGTAACTATTAAGAACCGTTACCCGTTGCCGAGAATTGACGACTTATTCGACCAATTGCAAGGTGCTAGTTATTTCTCGAAGATCGATTTGAGGTCGGGTTATCACCAAGTTCGGGTGAAAGAAGGCGACACCGAGAAGACGGCTTTTCGTACACGTTATGGTCATTATGAGTTTCTAGTGATGCCGTTTGGTCTTACAAACGCGCCGGCTATTTTTATGGATTTGATGAATCGGGTTTGTAAACCGTTCCTTGATAAGTTTTTGATCGTGTTCATTGACGACATTTTGATTTATTCGAAAACCGAGGAGGAACACGAGAAACATTTGAGGCTTGTGTTAGATGTGTTAAAACGGGAGAAGTTGTATGCCGAATTCTCAAAATGTGAATTTTGGTTGCGGGAAGTGCAATTCTTAGGTCACGTGGTGACGTGTGATGGTATTAAAGTTGATCCGTCCAAGATTGAAGCGGTGTCAAATTGGGAGCCTCCGAGGACTCCTACCGAAGTTAGAAGTTTTCTTGGGTTAGCCGGTTATTACCAGAGATTTATACAAGACTTCTCGAGAATCGCGATTCCACTCACGAAGTTAACGAGAAAAAGTGAGAAGTTTGTGTGGGAGAAGAAGCAAGAAGAGGCGTTTAATTTGTTGAAGGAAAAGTTGTGTAACGCGCCGATCCTTACGTTACCGGATGGTATGGAAGATTTTGTGGTTTATAGTGATGCTTCGAATCAAGGGCTCGGTTGTGTGTTGATGCAAAGAGGTAAAGTGATCGCGTATGCCTCGCGACAATTGAAGAATGCGGAATTAAGGTACACGACACACGACTTGGAATTGGCGGCGATTATATTTGCCTTGAAGTTGTGGAGGCATTATTTGTATGGTACTCGGTGTACGTTGTACACGGATCATAAAAGTATACAATACGTGTTTACTCAAAAAGATCTTAATATGCGACAAAGAAGGTGGATCGAGTTGATTGCCGATTATGATTGTGAGATTGTGTATCACGCGGGAAAGGCTAATGTAGTAGCCGACGCCTTGAGCCGAAAAGTTTATGAAAATCCGAACCGAGGAATTTTATCACGTATAGAAGTTGTCTCGAGCATCATCGAAAGAATCAAGAATGCTCAACGAGAGGTTATGGGAAAAGACGAGTTAAGACAAGAACGGTTAGGTAAGAACCAACATTTTCTCGAAAATGCACAAGGGTTGAAGACCGTAGGCGGTCGAATTTGGGTTCCTAAGTTCGGGGGTGCCGAAAAGAGTTGTTGTATGATGTGCACAAGTCGAAGTATTCGATTCACCCGGGAAGTACAAAGACGTACCAAGATATGAAACGGGTTTATTGGTGGCCCGGAATGAAGACGAGAGTAGCCAAGTACATCTCGAAGTGTGCCACGTGTGCAAAAGTAAAAGCCGAGCATCAAGTACCGTATGGGGTAGCTCAATCATTAGTTGTACCGGCCGGGAAGTGGGAAGACATAACTATGGATTTCATAGTAGGGTTACCGAAGACGAGTAGAGGTCACGATGCCATTTGGGTCATAGTTGACCGGTTGACCAAGAGTGCGTTATTTTTAGCAATTCGGGAAACGTTGCCACTTGAGAAATTGGCTAAGTTGTATGTTGATGAGGTGGTTCGACTCCACGGGGTTCCGTTATCGATTGTGTCCGATAGAGACGCGAGGTTTACCTCGAGATTTTGGCGTTCATTACAAGAAGAGTTGGGTACAAAGTTGCGGCTGAGCACGGCTTATCACCCGCAAACCGACGGTCAAAGTGAAAGAACAATTCAAACGGTTGAAGATATGTTGAGATCGTGTGTGTTAGATTTCGGTGGTAAATGGGATGAACATTTACCGTTAGTCGAGTTCTCGTATAATAATAGCTATCACTCGACTATTAAGATGCCGCCTTATGAGGCGTTGTATGGAAGGAAATGTAGAACTCCATCTTGTTGGTTGGAAGCGGGAGAGACGAAACTCACGGGTCCCGAGATCGTGAGAGTGACAAATGAGAAGATCGGTATTATTCAAACCAACATGAAAGTCGCCCAAGATAGACAACGAAGTTATTCGGGTTTGAAGAAAAGGCCATACGACTTGGATGTCGGTGATATGGTCATGTTGAAAGTGTCACCTTGGAAAGGTGTAATGCGGTTTGGTAAGAAAGGAAAGTTAAGTCCAAGGTATGTTGGACCGTTTAAAATATTGAAACGGGTCGGGCTTCAAGCTTTTAAGTTGGAACTTCCACCCGAGCTTCAAGGTGTGCATGACACCTTTCACGTGAGTTATTTGAAAAAGTTTATCGGGGAAGTTGAAAATATTATTCCGTTGCAAGAGTTGCGGGTTGACGGCCCGAACCGATTGATTGAAGAGCCCGAGGCTATATTAGAAACGAAAACAAAGAAGCTTCGGAATAAGGAGATCGAGTTGGTGTTGGTCAAGTGGAAGCATTCACTTGGGCCGAATTTGACTTGGGAAGTCAAGGACGAGATTCGGAAGAGGTACCCGGATTTCGTGAACTATGATGAGATTCCGAGGACGAAATCTTCTTAAGGGGTAGATAGTTGTAACGACCCGAAATTGTAAATAAATAAAATATGTAAAAATATAATAATTACGGATAAATCATATAAAACACGTGGAAATTGGTTTCGTGTCGTTTGGACACCGTACGAGAAAGTTATGGGCGAAACCGGGTCGAGACAAAGTTGGAAAAGTGCAGCCCTGCTGCCTAAGGAAGTTCGCGACGCGAACCCTACTTCGCGATCGGGAAGTAGGACCAGGGAGTTTGGTCAGGTGGCGTGATGTAGTTCGCGGTTGGGTAGCGATCGCTAAGTATGGCCGAACACGCAAAGTTAGCGACGCGAACTTTGTTCGCGCCGTGAACTCTGGACGACCAGCATTAAAGACGGGTTGAGCTCATTTAATGCCATATCAAAACCCTAGTTTTCTCTCTTAGCGATTTTCGAGCATAGCATCTGGTTTGGGTTGATTTCTTCACAAATCTTTGGTAGATTTCACTCCTAGTGGAAGATTAAAGGTATATCTTCACTCTTTCATCTTTGTAGCTCAAGATCTATGGATCTTGAAGCCAGGGTTTGAAACCCTAGTTCTTAGGTTGGTGATTTATGGTGAACTAATCGGTGTGTACACTTAATAGATGGTATATTAACAAGGAAAACAAGTATATGATTATGATTTGTAAGAATCTTCGGGTTGGTTAAACCTAGGGTTTGGTAAATCATCATATTTGGGGGAAATGGATTGATGGGTGTTATCTAGAGGTAGATGAACACATTATTAGTAGATTGTGATGTTGAACATTGTATGATCTTTGTATTAGGCTTCCGGTGAAGTATTGGAGTTTGATCAAATTGTTGGAACGAGGAAACCGGTGGAAAGAATACGGTTGGAGCATTTATTGCTAAGGTGAGTACGTGTGGAATTTACTGAGTACATAGCCCTTGTAAATATTTTCATTAATTGTGTTACGGTCTATTTGCTTATATGTGTAGACTTATAGTAATTTGAGTTAGTGATAGATATTACCGATGATAGTATTGAACTAACTTGCTTGATGATGAAAGTGATAGCCGAGAGCTAGATTGACATAACCATAGGGTTATGATGAGGTTGAGATGATGTGATGATACGGGAGACTCCACGGTCATGAGGTGTGGATTGAGGAGCATTTGGGATGAGATTTCCATCGACTCTTCCACGTTAGTAGTCTTACTCATTGGACGTATTCCGGTGGGAAGGCAGGTATCGGTAGCGTGGGCGATCCTATTGCCGGTACCTTGTTTCTAGTTAGCTCGGGGGCGACCCGATAACTAGAAATGTATGTGGTTCTAGCTAGTTCGGGGGCGACCCGATAGCTAGACATGATTGCTAGGTAAGCAAGGTTGATAGGGTCACACAAAGGTGACTAGACTGGATAGTTGGATATATATATGTATATTTATTAGTTATATGGAACGTGACATTTCATTTTATTGTCGGGTCTAAACCCATGTAGCTCACGAGACGTTTTTGTCTCACGTACTCCTTGTTTTGTTTTACTATGTACTCAGGTTCGGGATCGAAGGCTTAGGTACGCATGGATAGAGATGCGGGACCT
The DNA here is from genome assembly GCA_963853835.1 of Calendula officinalis. Classification (NCBI taxonomy): domain Eukaryota; kingdom Viridiplantae; phylum Streptophyta; class Magnoliopsida; order Asterales; family Asteraceae; genus Calendula; species Calendula officinalis. Next base: position 82,670,564 of record OY970820.1, on the reverse strand, counting down.
AGATTAGAAGAGCACTAGATTGGATTTAGTCTTAGCTTGGTTATGATCTATTTTGTAACACCTACTTTTATACTCTGATTTCATACCAAGGTTTTTGTAAATCCAAATTGAGGATGTTCTTCTATTTATAAAATGTTTTATTTTGGCCAGTATTTGGTATTAAAAATCGAGGAGTTACATTTTGAATTATGTATCTCAAGATATGGATATTAAGTCTCTTGAGTGGTGCTCGTTTTTATTGGCCAATCTTAAAGACAGTAAAAAACTTTGGAATAGGAATGCTGTTAATAAAAATTTTTATTGTGGTCCTATTACATTTTTGATAGTGAGTTTCTTTTATTTTAATTTTTTTAGATATAATTTTATAAGTTTTTTTATTAATATTTTTTTTTTATTTTTTTATAGCTTTTGTATTGTGATCGCACAAAATGCGATTCTCTGTCTTTACCTCTTTAGCGTCCAGTGTGTAAAAACTGGAAGGGTTATTTGTGCATTCGAGAGAGTAAAGAAGCAAACTGTGGATCATTTGGTTTATTTGATGTATTACCTCCTTTAGATGCTGCAGAACCCTCAAATGCCAATGATGATGATATTAACAATGCTGACCCTGCTGATATGGTATCGAAAAAGGTATTACATTTTTTCAAAAGTTATTATAATTTTCTTGAATCACTTGTGATTTTACATTTTTATATCACATGTGATTGTACTTGTTAAATCACATGTGATATAAAACTCTTTATGTCATTGTTAACAACCTCCCCTGTTTTTATGGCAAATAAATCACATGTGATTCACTTAGCAACCTCAAATGAATCAGTCAACTAAGGCATAGCATACAATCACATGTGATTTTGTAAAGCGAATCACTTGTGATTTGTCCCTTATCAACTTCCCCTGTTTTTAAGAAAACAAATCACATGTGATTCACTTAGAAACCTCTTTTATAAAGATTTTGTATTTTAAAATCTCATGTATTTTTCAATACCATAACTTGTGTTTATTTTTTTCCAATCTAATGTGATATTAACCTTCTTTTTTGAAATTTTGTAGAAAATTCTCAAAAGACACCAGGATTTGGTTTATGAAATTTTTGCTCGTGTTGATGCTCAGTTCCCTCAAGGCGATAGATCGGTAAATTTTGTTAAATCTGAATTTAATAGAACTTTTAATCTTGAGTTAGTGATTGCTTCTGAGGTATTATCATTTCTCTTTCTTCTTAATTTCTTATAAACGTACTTCAATCACTTGTGATTTGCAGAGTATTATTTGAGTTTTAATAGTATTAACTGTTTTTTATAGGCTGAAGTTGGTGTTTCAAATGTTGAGTTTGTTGAGAATGTTGAGGTTGAGGTTCAGGCTGTTGAGGTTGAGAAAGTTAATGTCGTTTTTGTTGAGAAAGTTAATGAGGCTGAGAATGTTTCTTCTAAGGTTGTTGAAGTTCATAGTGATGTTTATGAAGATTATGAGATTCCTGATAATGATGAAATTATCTCTCAATGGTGGTCTCTCAATGCTGATATTTCAAGAAAAGGAGTGCAGCCATTAAATGATCAAGGATTTTTAAAACCTTCACCACCTCTGAAATCACCATATATAAATAAGAAGACTGCTGCAAGTCCATGCCTTTTAGCTTCTGAATTTGTTGTTGCAAGTGAGCTTTTTGCAGCTCTTGAAGAACGGATGTGAGCTTTTTGAATTATTATTTAATTTTGTATTAGTTAATGTTTATTTATTGTTATTTTTTTATGTAACATTGTATTTTTTTTTCTTTTCTTCCATAACAGGGATAACATTTTTGAAACTGCTGATCAAGTGACATTTGCTTGCCGTTTGACTCTAGAGTCACTTACTCCTCGTCTTTATGTTGATGCAAGTATCATTGATCTTTGGTCAATTATTATAAATCATGAAGAAAAGTTCAAACATCATAAAGCTTTGAAGAGAGTGTTTTTTCCATCCACTATATTTGTAAGTCTAATTTTTTTAATATGTATATTTTTGTATTAATATTAACTATCTTTTCATGAACAGCCTTCCCCTGTTTATTCATCTAGTAGCAAACATACAAAAGACTGGGTATACAATACTTTTTCATCAAGTGTTCGTGCTTTTTTTAATGACGATGTTGATAAGCTGTCGTTTGAGAATTTTGATCTGGTAACTTGATTTTGTGCTTTTGTTTTTTTAAATTTCAAAGATAAAAATCACATGTGATTTTCTTAACAATCACATGTGATTCTCTATAATTTTGTAACTTTTATCTAATTTTCGATTTTAATTTATTACAGGTTTTCTTCCCCACATGTGCTCATGAACACTTTTATTGTTTGGTATTTGATTTAAGGAAGAAACCATGATTTTATATTCTCGACAATAGAGTTGTGGATGATTTTGATTCTAGATACAAGCACATATGTGATTTGTTTGTAAGTTTTTAAATAAATATTCATCTAATTTTCTATAAAATTATTACATTTTGATAAATATTTAATAAACTTTTTTTGTATACAGCTACATTGTTTTTCTTCCCATTTAATCGCATATGGTCATCATTTTGGTGAAGATGTTTCGACCTTGGAGCCGCAGTTGTTGGATTTGAAATGGGCCACTAATAAGAATTCCACTTATTGTGGTGTTTTTCTTATGTTCCATATGGAAGGATACAATGGACAATCAGGAAATTTATGGGTAACTGATATGCCATCTGATTTTGAGAAACAAAATATGATGTTGAAGAAGCTTAGGATGCGGTTCGCATAAAAAATTATTACTCATGACCTTAACATACATGCTTCAAAAATGATTCAAAAGGCTTCTGATTTCACCAAGTCCAACACAAAAGAACAAATCAAGCTTCATATTCTTCATGCCATTTCTAATCGATCAGTTCGTGATAAATAAACAATTGTGTTGAAACAGTTTTATATTTTTAAGTTATGTGTTTTGTTATAGTCAAACAATGTACATTGTAGTTTAATTATCGTACTTTCTAGTTTTTTTATTCTAGTTTTTATATTTAAGTTATGTGTTTTTGTTATATAGCAAACAGTTTATCCAGTTTTTGTTACTTGATACTGAACTAAAATCACATGTGATTTTTGTTGTTTATATTGACTCCCCTGTTTTCATTAAAAACTCTGTTTTTCATTACAAAATCACATGTGATTTGTTAAAAAATATTGATTTTATTCTTATTAAAATTACTTGTGGTTTCTAGTGTTTTTTACTTGTAAATCACATGTGATTTTTTACTTTTCCAAATCATGTTTTTGTGCACTTGATTCTGATCTAAAATCACATGTGATTTTGTTTTGTATATTGACTCCCTTGTTTTCATAAAAAAACTCTGTTTTACATTACAAAATCACATGTGATTTGTTAAAAAAATATTGATTTATTCTTATTAAAATCAATTGTGATTAAAAATCACTACTTTCTAGTGTTTTTTAGTTGTAAATCACATGTGATTTTACTGTGTTCACATGTTTTATCATTATTATTTTTTACTCTGTTTTTAAATCACATGTGATTTACATGGCTCTTTTAAATATCTAAATAAGTGAGGGCAAGGGTATGTTGGTCACTTACGCCGAGTGTTAAAACTAATTTGTGCTTTACTTTTCATCATTCCCGCTCACTTATATCGTGTTTTCATTCTATCTCTCTCTCAATCTCTCTCTCTCTTAAAACCCTTTTCATCTCAATCAATTTGATCGGAACCCGTCGTGATTCAACACATTTTCGCCGATTTGTGCCGTCGTTTACTGAAATTGGTAGTTTTACACTTCTGCATTCAACTTTTACTCAACTTAGAATGGCCGATTCTGCTTCTTCTCCAAAAAAACCCTCCGATGAAATTCTATGTAAGTTCAAACGCGATTTTCTTCTTATTATTATGTTTTTTTACTGTTTATCCACAAACACTTGTTCATTTATCTGTATTATTGTATTGCGAACTTCTATTTAGGGTTTCTATTTTATAATCCTTCGATTTCGTACGATTTTTTGTTGATACGATTCACTTAATGTGTTTGTTTTCTAATGTTTTGTATTAGTAAATCACATGTGATTTAGATCTATTTAAGCTTAAGATAAATGTGTCTGGTAAATCACATGTGATTTTGGTTCTGTTTAGAAATTAACCACTGTTTTAAATCACATGTGATATACTTAAATGTTAATAGCTCTATTGTTTTTGTGAAACCTCTGTTTTAAATCACATGTGTTTGCGCATATAATTAGCTTTAAAACATATATTTTGCTTTTAGTAAATCACATGTGATTTAGATCTGTTTAAGCTTTAAGATAAATGTGTCTGGTAAATCACATGTGATTTTGATTCTGTTTAGAATTTAACCACTGTTTTAAATCACATGTGATATACTTAAGTGTTAATAGCTCTATTGTTTTTTTGAAACCTCTGTTTTAAATCACATGTATTTTGCTTTTAGTTAATCACATGTGATTTAGATCTGTCTAATTTTTAGATAAATGTGTTTGGTAAATCACATGTGATTTTGATTTTTTTTAGATTCTAACCACATGTTTGTGTTTAATCATTTCCCAATCTAATCATTTGTGATATCTTATGTGTTTTTTTTCATTTGTAGGTGGCGACAACAATTTAGATATGTTAATAATCAAGTTGCCTATGTTGCAACCGGATGAAGAAATCTCCAAAAAAAGAAAATTACAAGATGAAAAACAACCTCCATTTAAGGAGTCTAAGAAAACAAAACCTAGAAAGAAATTGATAGCAAAAAAACATGGACCAATTCTATTTTGTATTTCACCTGACGAGACTAAGAAAACAAAATCTGAAAAGCTCATATCCAAAAAAGCCGGAAAGCCTATATCAAACAAATGCAAAGAGCCTATATCCAACATATCCAAAGAGCCTATATCATCCAACAAATCCAAAGAGCCTATGTCATCCAACAAAGACAAAGAGCCTATATCATCCAACAAATCCAAAGAGCCTATGTCATCCAACAAAGCCAAAGAGCCTATATCATCCAACAAATCCGAAGAGCCTATTTCAAAAAAAGCAAAAATTTCTAAATCTAAAATAAATCCAAAACCGAAAAAAACGAAAAAAAAATCTGCTGATGAAAACATATCCGTGGCTAACACACTTAGATCAATTCGAACTAGGACAACTCCTTATCAACTATCCGAAGTTATGAATTTTTTGTCTTCTGCTCAACAAGAATTAGTCAAAATTTTGGTTTTGGTTCTTTGATAGGGGTTGACATTCAAAAGCTTCCGGGGAGATTGTGTTATTACGTTGTTGATAGGTTTGACCCTGTGGATATGGTTATTAGAACTGATAAAGGAGTCATACCTGTCGATGTTGATGCAGTTCATGATGTTTTTGGTATTCCAAAAGGTGGTTCTAGTATTCAATCATTATCGTGTAAATCTGATCCCTGTTTTATTAAGGAATGACTTGATCAGTTTCCGGCAGATAAAGAGATTAGGCCTTCTAACATTACATTTCAAATTAAAAATTCAGTATCTGCTCCTGATCATATATTTAAGATGAATATACTGATGTTATTTTCTAATACAATGGCATCTTGTGATAGAAATGGGACAGTAAAACTGGATGTTTTGAATTATGTCTCAAGAGATGTTGATGTTAGTTCGCTGGATTGGTGTTTGTTTGTTCTTGACTGTGCTAAAATCAGCAAGAAAACTTGGGATAGGGAGAAAATTGAGAAAAACTTTTACTGTGGACCCGACACTTTTTTATCTGTAAATATATTCTTTTTTTTTGTTTTGTTTTGTTATATATATTTAAAAAACTTGTTTATTAATATTATGTTGTTTCTTATTTATTTTTGTAGCTTTTGTATTGCGATAGAACAAAACTTGATTCTCTTCCCGTTGTTCGGCAACGTCCAATTTTTAAGAATTGGAAGGGATTTTTGGGTACCCGGGAGCTAAAAGAATTGGAGTTGGGTTCTTTCGGTTCACTTAATCTATTACCTCCTTTTGAAGATAATGAAAATGATGATGAAGGATTCTTAAATCCTGATGTTAATAAGAGTCCTGAATATGTATCAAAAAAGGTATTCAAATTATATTTGTATTTGAATCACATGTGATTGATAACATTTTTCATTACCTGCTTCAATCACATGTGATTTTGTATTTGAATCACATGTGATATTGTATTGAAATCACATGTGATTCTGAATATTACAACTGCTGTTTCAATCACATGTGATCTTAGTGTTTGAATCACATGTGATTGATAAAATTGTTTTTAAATTATATTTTGTCAAACACATGTGATTTAAAATATTTTTTCAATCACATGTGATTGAAATCGTATTTTTAAACTGTTTGTCCATCATGTCATTTTTTTATTGTCAAACACATGTGATTTTTTGTTAAAATCGCATGTGATTGTGAATATTACAACTGTTGTTTCTTTTTGAATCACTTTGTGAATTTAACTTCATCGTTTATGTCTTGTAGGAATTTTTAAACAAACATAAAGATTTAGCATATGAGATTTTTGATAGGGCTGATGAAAAATTCCCTGAGAGGAATGTTGCGTATAATTATATAAAATCAGAATTTAAAAGAGTCTTTAATCTGGAATCGTTGGTGTGTGAAGATGTAGATATGGCTCAGAATGTTTCAGATGTTGTTGTTTTCTCTCCTGTTATTGAGAGCCAAGCTGATGTTGATGTTTCTCCAAATGATGATGTTGTTGGTGAGGATGTTTTTGTTGAGAAGGAAGATGAAGCTGATGTTGTTCGTGATGCTGTTTCTGTTGAGAAGAAAGATGAAGGTGTTGGTGTTGTTTCTGAAAAAGCTGATGTTGTAGATCAGCCTGTTGAGAAGGAAGATGTGGTTGTTCCAGAAGAGTATATTGATGATGATTGGTGGTCCAAGAATGCTGAGACGTTGGATGCTTTATGTCAAGCTGCAAGTGAAAAGGCCGTTACAACAAACAATGTACTTAAAAGACTAAAAAAACCAACAGCTGTTTTGAGGTCACCTTACATTAATAAGAAGACTTCTTGTCGTTCTTATTTGAATAATAATGAATATGTAGTTGCTTCACATTTGTTTTGCATGACGGGTGATTCTGGGTTAGTTTATTCACTTCTTAAAATTAGTTAATCGTAATTAATAATTTTTTTTTAATTCTAAGTGGCTAATGTTGTGTTGTTTTGTTTCTTTCAAAATAGATCTATTATCTTTCAGGCTTCTAATGATCCGTGTTTTGGTGATCATTTGGGACTAGAGACTTTGTGCCCGGGATTGTTTCTTGAGGCATCTGTTATTAATACATGGGCCTACATTTTAAACTATGAAGAAAAGTATAAAAATCCCTCTGCTCCTAGAAGACTTTTTATGCAAACCTGTCTATTTGTAAGTTTTATTAATTTTTTATTTTCATTATATTTTTATATTTTTTTCTGATTATTAATTTATCTTTTATTGAACAGCAAAACAGTGATTTAGAACCTGATTGCAAAGTTTCAAAGTTCCAGAGATATAAAACTTTTTCAGAAAAACTAGCGGTGTTTCTTGGGGATGATCAAGATAAATTATCATTCAGAAATTATGATTTGGTAATGAGTTTTTTTTTTTAAATCACATGTGATTTTTTATTTGAATCACATGTGATCGATAACATTTTTCTAAAGCATATTGTATTGAAATCACATGTGATTCTGAATATTACAACTGTTATTCAATCACATGTGATTTTTTAGTGGAGTCTTTTGCATAACAGTGGAGTTTTTATGCATAACAAAATCACATGTGATTTTATTCTGTAGAATAGTGTTTTCAATAAATATTGGGGTCTATAAAACAGAGTTTTCATGAAACAGGGGATTTATATAACAAATCACATGTGATTTTAATTATAATTAATACGAATCACATGTGATTTTGTAATGTAAAACAGAGTTTTCATGAAACAGGGGAGTATATATAGCTTATCAAATCACAAGTGATTTCATTATCAATCATATATGTTGTAGTTCTAATGATTTGTATTTTTTTTTACATTTAAATTTATTTCAGGTTTTCTTCCCAATTTATTATGAATCACATTTCTATACATTTGTGTTTTACATTAGAAGTAATCCAAAGTTTCTGATTATTGATAACTTAACTGGAGGCAATTTTAATTCAAGATACAAAAGAATATCATGCTTTGTTGTAAGTTGTATATCAAACTTATTTTTTTATTTAAAATTATTATATTTTGTTCCTTTAATTAAATCTTTTATTTGTAGCAATATTGTTTCTCGAAGCATCTTCAAAAGAAAAATCATAAAGTTGCTGATGCGGTATCAAAGTTATCTGTTAAGAGATTGAAGATGCCATGGTTTGCGGACCAAAATTTTGTTGATTGTGGTGTGTTTCTGATGTTGCACATGGAGTTATATCTAGGTCAATCTAACAATTCATGGGATATAGGGATGCCGTCAGATATTTCTAAACAACAGTTGGTTCTTAACAAGCTAAGGATGCGTTTTGCAAGCAAGATTTTAACTCATGAGCTTAACATCTTTGCAAAAAAGATAATTGATGAGGCTTCAATTTTTTACAATCACCATTCCAAGGATGAAATCAGACAGATGATACTTGAAGCTCGTAAAATCAGATCAAGTCGAGACGTCAGATAAATCTTTAATGTTTGTGAAACTTTTTTAATTCTGCATAAACAATGTTCATTTTCAAACAATTTGTGCTTAGTTTGTGTTATCCTTATTTTGAATTTTAGAACTGATGTATCATGTGGTCCTATGGTATTTTGTTAACCTACTTACAATTACAGGTGATTTTTAGTAATGATGCACTTTTTGATGCTTTTTATGTATTAATGTATAGAATGCTAAAATCACTTGTGATTTAGTACTAAATCAAATATCTCTGTTTTTGTTCACTTTATTCTCTTTTCCAATCACATGTTATTTTGTTATTTTATATAGAGTACTCGTTTTATAATAAAAACTCTGTTTTTTAATAACAGAATCACATGTGATTGTGTGTAGAATCACAAGTGATAGATAATAAATCACTTATGTTACTGTGTTTTTCTGCACTTTATTTTTAAGCAAACAAATCACATGTGATCCTGTATTGAAATCACTTGTGATTTTTTACTTTCCGAGTACTGTTTTTATGCACTTCATACTCAATTTTCATGTCACATGTGATTTTTACTGTAGAAATCACATGTGATTATTAAAATCACTTTTATGTAACTGTGATTGTTAACAATCACATGTGATTGTTATCAAGAATCACATGTGATTCTTTTTCTATTTTAAATGAGATAGTTCTGTATTACAAAATTCTAAAAAGTCTTTATTCAAATATAGTATTTCTAAAGTGTTACAGATTCTTTTAATCAAGCAAAAAATTCAAAGTGTAAGAATTGCTTCACTCCTTGTTCACAGCGGCTTCAGATTTTGCTTTTTCCTCTTGTTCTTTTTGTTTTAGCTTTTCATGATATCTATCACATGTCCTGGTATTGTGATCTGTCTTTTTACATTTTCCACAGATTATTTTCCTCTTGTTGCTTTCTTTAATTCCTATTTCTTTACCACTCATTAATCGTTTATCTCTTCCACATCCTTTGTATTTTCCAAGACTTGGGTTTCCTAAATTATTAGGATCAGGCTGAGGACCGTAAAATTTCTCTATAGTAACCTTTTTGTTTTTTGAAGGTTGTTTTGGCATATCAATTTCAATTTCAGTCTTCAACAATTTCAGTTTTTCTAGATATGATTTGAGCTTTTCTTCATCAGTGTTAAGCAGCTCCACGGAATCCTCAAAAACAGATGTAATTTCATTAACCAAATTTTGAACTCCTACATTCTCATTGCCATATCTGTTTCTTCTTGCTCTTAATTCAGGTGGTATTATGTTTCTTCTCCAACGTCGCATTATGTATTGATTAAGGATTTTATCAATATTGGAATTCTTCAAAACCCAAAAAGAATGTCGGCATAGGAGTCCAAATCTAAGATAGTGTCTACAACTACACACTAATAATCCATCCTTCTGATTATAGAGTACCTTTGTAATCAGAAAAAATAGTTTCAATGTTAGTAAGTTAACAATCACATGTGATTCAACACACAATCACATATGATTATATTAACAATCACATGTGATTCAACACACAATCACCTGTGATTTTATTAACAATCTCATGTGATTCAACACACAATCACCTGTGATTTTATTAACAATCTCATGTGATTCAACACACAATCACATGTGATTTTATTAACAATCACATGTGATTCTGTTGAAGAAATCAATTTTTGTTTAGTAATTATACCTTGTATTGAAGATCACATTCTTTTTCCTTTGAGGTTTCGTTAACAATAGAAATCTGACAATCCTCCTCTGTATTCATGTTATGTAATGAATGATTATATATAGCTGCTTCTATCTCCTTTTGAATGATTTCAAATATTGTATTTGTGTACAATTTTGATGCATGCTCTTCAATTTTCAGTTTGGTGCACAACTTTCTAGTAGTTTTGATGGTCTTCGCATCCATTTCTGCTTGCTTTGACCTCTGTTTCAACATTGCTGAATCAAAGCTCCCCATAAAATTTATTAGATTTGTTCCTTGTTTAATGAAGTTTGAAAAAAATGCATTCTCACTTTCAGACCTTGAAGTTGTTCTCATTAAACCAAACATTTCGGTTTCAATAAAATATGCAGGTATCCAAGTTGATCTAATGTCAAACATATGTTTGAACCAAATATCGTTCTTTAAATCAAAATCAGTCATCAACTTTTCCCATTTTTCCTCAAATTTTTCAGGTTCGATGTACATATTCCAAACAATTTTATCAAATCTGCTTTTGAAATCTCTTTCAGCTTCTAATTCAATTCCCGGAATTGCATCATGTACCTATATCATAATTTATAGGGGACCATAAATTCTATATGTTTAAGAAACTCACATGTGATCTTAACTATAATTAATACGAATCACATGTGACTCAAGAATATGTATGCAAATCACATGTGATTTTATAATGTAAAACAGAGTTTTTCGTAAAAACAGGGGATTCTATAACAAATCACATGTGATCTTAACTATAATTAATACGAATCACATGTGATTCAGTAGATACAGTGAAACACATGTGTTTTTAGTGACTCAAGAATATGTATGCAAATCACATGTGATTTTATAATGTAAAACAGAGTTTTTCATAAAAACAGGGGATTCTATAACAAATCAAATGTGATCTTAACTATAATTAATACAAATCACATGTGATTCAGTAGATACAGTGAAACACATGTGTTTTTAGTGACTCAACAATATGTATGCAAATCACATGTGATTTTATAATGTAAAAGAGTGTTTTTCATAAAAACATGGGATTCTATAACAAATCACATGTGATCTTAACTATAATTAATACGAATCACATGTGATTTAGTGACTCAAGAATATGTATGCAAATCACATGTGATTTTATAATGTAATGACTTGTTAATACCTTTGCTGGCAACTTTTGAGTAATATGCCACATGCAAAGTCTATGCTTAGCAGTCCTAAATACAATGTCAATAGCTTTCTTCATAGATTTATCCTGGTCTGTTACAACCATAATTGGCTCTTTCTTAAAAGTCTTCATGAATGAGTTAAGAAGCCACGTGTAAGTCTCTGCTGTTTCATCTTTTATCAATCCCGCAGCAAAAGTCACACACCTACGATGATTATCTATTCCAGTGAAGGGCACAAACATGATGTTGTACCTATAAATCACATGTGATTTTATTATTAGTAAACAACTTCTGAAAATGTTATTTCAAAATCACATGTGATATATTTATGAATCACATGTGATTTTAAATTAGTAGTTTACCTGTTTGTTCTATATGTTGCATCAAATGACATGACATCGCTAAATTCTTTGTAGTTACACTTGAAGGAATTGTGTGCACAGTCAGTCAACCTATGATGATACATCCATGCCTACGAAACACTTAAGGGTCACACCGGTGAGTGCATGTAATACGAGCAAGATAAGCAATGATACTACGAAGAGGAATGATTCATAATAGTCATTATGAATCAGTTAAGTATTAAGTTAAGTTTAACTTATTACTAGATTAGTTTAACTAACTAATTAATACAAGTAGTTGTACATTTACTAGTTGAGTAAATATACAGTGTGTTAATTATAGATTATCCATGATATGATTTAAAGCTATTAAATCATATAGTAATTGGATAATAGTGTTGTATAAATTATATAAAGGTTATTATATAATTAACTATTAAAAGTATAAATACAAGTGTATAATTTCGTGTATATGGGTACCGAAATTATAGTGTGTTAATACTAGACATTTGATAGTTAAGTGCAATGATAATAAACTAGTTAAAACTATAAGGGATGGAAGTGTAAAAAGGAAGTTTAATTAAGAAGTTAATCTTAATTAAACTAGAAGGGTTTTAAGTGTAACATCTTCTATTATAAATAGAAGGCTTATGTTAAACCCTAGATGTTGTTCTTTTACACCATAAGCCACAAAAATTCCCTCCCTCTCCTCTCCCTATTTCGTCCGAACAAGATCAAGGGAAGAACACAAGTCTTGTGTTCTTCGTGTTCTTCGTTCGTTCTTCGTGTTCTTCAAGTTTTGAAGAACAAGTTCATTGCTTAGATCAACTAGAAGATCGCTCGATTTGTTCATCATCAGTGGATCAATCTTAAGCAAACAACAAGGTATGTTTTGGGAAACCCTTTACTCCCTTCTTCCTCTTGGACGACGAACACACACAAGTATGTGTGTGTGTTCGAGTTCTTCGTACAAGGTTTCTTTCTTGTTAACCTAATCTAGTTTTCCAACATCCCAATCCTTTAGGATTTAAGGATTAGGTTTAATCCCAGTTCCGCATTTAGGGATTAATACAGCTAGTTAGTTTAAGCCGGTCAAGAACAAGTTCATGTTCTTGGTCAGCAAGGTTCGAACTCGTGTACTAGGTGGTCGACCCTAGTGGTCGATCAGTCGCATGGTGCGTAGTAAATCCCTACAGTGGTATCAGAGCGATGGTTCAGAAATCTAGACTAGATTAACAAAGTTTTTTTTGTTTACTTTAATTAATCTTTTGTTTCAAGTATTTTTCTTTCTTTCTTCTTCTTCATATTTTCGAAAATAAGGGAAGAAACCCTAAGACCAAGAACATTAAACTAGTCTAAGTTTAATTGGTCAAGAAGGTTTCTAGAAAACCCTAGCAAATTTTCGAAACCATGGAAGAACCCTAGGATCAAGTGTATTAAACAAGATATGTTTAATTGATCAAAAGGATTCTTTCCATAAACCCTAGAATTTTCGTGACCTAGAAAGAACCCTAGGATCAAGTATATTAAACAAGATATGTTTAATTGATCAAAAGGATTCTTTCCTAATTACCTTAGAATTTTCGAAATCTAGAGGATTACTTGGACACCAAGTTTGTTAAACTAGCCTAGTTTAATTGGTGGAAAAGTATCCTAGTCTTAAGTTTTCGAAAACCCTAAAGAACCCTAGAACATTAAACTAGTTTAAGTTTAATAGTTTAAATTTATTAATTAGGATAATAATCTAAAACCTAGTTAATTAGACAAGTTTATGTCTAATAGGTTTAATTATTATTTTGATAGATTTATTAAAGCTAGTTCTTTAAACCTAGTAATTTAGACAAAGTTTATTGTCTATAAGGTTTAAATTAAAGAGTTTAAATAAATTTATTAAAAGTTATAATCTATCTTAGAATTTAAACAAAGTTTATTGTTTAAAAGGATTGATTTAAATTAATCTTTTAATTAAAATAATGTTTTTGATCAAGAAAGTCAAAACCCGAGTTTTGATTGGTCAAAAACAAGATTAGGGTTCATCTAATGAATTTAGGGAATTGATAAAGAAGGTGTTAATTTTTAAGTTCTAAAATTAACAAGGTGTATTTAATTATGTATAAATATATATATATATATATATATATATATATATATATATATATATATATATATATATATATATATATATATATATATATATATATATATATATATATATATATATATATTTACATTTTTTCGTTTCTTTTTATTGAGTAAAATTGAATTTTAAAATATATAATAAGTTTATACACATTTTAATTAGTTCAAGTTAAAATGTATACATATAAATTAGATGTAATATTCTTATTAGAATGTTACAAGTTTATTATTATTTACATATATACGAATTTATATATATATATATATATATATATATATTAAATACAAGATAAAATGAAACAATTAAAAGGATAATGTTATTTTGATCTTTAAAGAAATAATAGTGTAACTAGTTATTGAATAAGTTATAATATAATTAAAACTAGAATGTACAAAGTTATGATTTAATTATAACTAGTAATTGTACAAGTTGAAATTATATTATTAACTAGAAATATACAAAGTTATATTGTTATATATATCAAGGTGTATAAAGTTATAAGTTATTATAACTAGATAATTATACAAGTATGATATAAGTATTTTACAAGTTATGTAATATACTAGATTAATGATCAAGTATAAATAACAAGAACCTATATTTAACTAGTTCAAGTTAAATATAAGAAAGGTTTAAACAAACTAAAGAATCATTATATATAGTTTTTATATAATAGGTTTATTATTTCCACCAAGTATAAACCAGTGATTGTGTTAGCTTAAGTTTCATCATGGTTGTTGAAGCTAGTGGGAGCTACACAAGAAAATCACAAAGTTTATAAGTGTGTCGTTAAGGCATAAGTTATGGTCAAATTTAATAAGTAAGAAACAAATGTCTAATCATTATTAGACTTATGAAAAACTAGGTGTGTTAAACTAGGTTTATGTTTCAAGTTTATGAATCATAAAAGTCTTAAAAGTTTAACATAAGTTTTATAAGTTTTTCAAGTAATATAAAACAAGTAAGTTTTATTAGAAATAAGGTTTCTCACAAAACCTAGTAAAACGTTTTGTACACCTCGATTTAGGTATACATGTAAAATCGTGTAAATTCTTGAAACTATAAGTTTTAAAGAATAGTTCTTATGTTTTAGAAAAGGTGTCTTGTTGAACCATTCAATTCTTCAAGTCACACATTTTTTAAACAAGGATTAAGATTGGAATAAAAGTTTAAGTTTAGTTTTAGACTTAAACAAACCCAAGAAAATCTTAGATCTAAGTACTATCCACCTAATGGAACACCTCACTTGTTCAACGATATTCATATTGTAAGGATAAAGAACCTTAGATATGGATTCAAATCATTGCGAGTGTTAGGGTGCGTAAGGTTCTGTGATAATCGGGAGTCCCGACGCAGAGCATCGCACTGTCTTAGATGGTCTGATCTACTTTGGTGATAATCGGGAGTCCCGGCCCAAAATGTACTTGAGTAGAATAAACATACTAGACTTTATTACTAACTTAGAAATGTACAATTAGATTGTACAAAGTTGTAATAAGTTATAAGTCTAAAGATTCTACGACCCCTAGGAATCGTGTCAAGTCTTGATACGATCGGTAAGGAAGTTACCTCCAGAAATAGCATGTCTCGTCGGGAAGTGCCCAAACCTTGCAGCGAGAATGTGACATATGGATCATAGGCCTAAAATAATAATTATGGGTTTATAATATATTTTAGAGAATGTTTATTGATGATTACTAATTAAACTGGGTTTGATTTGTAGATGGCAGCAACAAACACAACGATAACCTACAACAAACTATCACGACGTTTCTTTCTAGGAAAGAAAGAAAAGACTGGGTCAAATTTCCGAAATTGGAAGCGTGATTTTAAGATCATGCTCAGACAAGAGAGGGGTAGGATTGACCGAGAAAGAAACGTGTTGAAAACCCCTGCCAAGGATGAAGAAAATGAACCAGGACAAGCGTTTTATGCTTGTAAGGCGTTCGCTTCTTGCAAGATGGCTGAGGGAGCATAAGTAGGTGCACATGTCATGAGAATGAAAGTGCACGTTGATCACCTTACTAGACTTGGTCACCACATGCCATTGCAGTTTGCAATTGACATGATACTCAACTCATTGTCCGATGACTACAAATTCTTTGTAGCCAACTACAGCAAACGTAATATGGATAATTCCATTACCGAGCTACAATCTATGCTTGAGGCTGTTGAGTTGAATATAGAGACCAATTCTAAAAGGGGTGGCATAACTGATGGCAGCGATGAGGATGGGCATGGTGGTAAAGGAAAGGGTAAAACCTATCCTAACCAAGGAGTGCCAAATGGTAAAGGTGTCAAACAAAAGGTCAAGAAGGTTAAGCCTAACACTGCGAGGACCGAGAACCGGTGCTTCAAGTGTGGTGAGGCTGGGCATTGGAAAAGAAATTTTCCAAAGGGTGCAAGTGGTAGTGGAGGAAACGCAAGTTCCTCAGGTAACACAACCACACTTCTTAATCACTTTAAGATACTTGTAAAGTACATTACGAGTAATCTAACTTTTGCAATCGTTTATTGCAGGAGATGGAAAGTGATGGTGACCGGCATGAGATGGTGATGATCCCACGAGCACCAAGTTTTTATAAATCAGTTTTTTCAGTGGATTCGTTTTAAACAATTTACTTTATTGTTTGGATAATTTTATTTTTATGTTAAAACAAGTTTCATTTTGGTTTTAATTAAATTTTCGAATCCATGGTTGAATTATATTGTGTGCATGTGTGATAATTACGCTAGTCAAGGTTTATGACTAGATTGTAAGTCAAGTTTTGATTTACTTATGTTTCATGTTTATATTTATATATTTGTTTGATTGTTGTATAAATAATGTCTTGATAGCTCAAGGTATTTAGATGCTAGTAATTAGAAAGTTTTTCTAATGAAAGTGTTTAAGAGTTTTATGGAAGCATAAGGTTCAAAGGTTATTGAACTTAGTTAAAACATCTTAAGTAATAATCATTACTTATGATAGAAAGTTTTAAAGTATTAGTATTAATATAATATGATTATATTGGACTAGCAGGGTACCCGCGCAATGCGGCGGCGAGTACCCGTAACCATATTTCGAAGTGACGACAGTACCGGTGGTGGTGACAATAGCGATGGTGATGAGTGGTGGTGCGTAGTGATGGTAGGTGCTGACATTAGTGATGGTAGGATCAGATCCGAAATTGGCCTTTTTTTGTGAAAGTAAATATGGGCCTTTTAAATAGAGAAATGATGGTTGAGTTCTGTTGACGTTAAAGGTTATATATATATATGTATCTGGAATAAATCAAAATAATCAAGTAGTTGAAGTGGTTAACACACAGTGACTACTTAGGAGAGGTCTTGTGTTCAAATCCTGTAAACAATACTTTATTTTTTTAATTAAAGAACTTACTAAAAGTGGAAATCTCCTTAAACTTAAAATTAAGGAGCTCCTTAAACTTACTAAAAGAGGTAGGCTTAAATGCA
Organism: Calendula officinalis; assembly: GCA_963853835.1. Lineage (NCBI taxonomy): Eukaryota > Viridiplantae > Streptophyta > Magnoliopsida > Asterales > Asteraceae > Calendula > Calendula officinalis. The sequence goes on along the minus strand of OY970820.1, from coordinate 82,653,101 downwards.
TTAGTAAGTAGTAAGATATAATCAAGATAGACTTTAAAGAGTATTATTACAAGTCTTTCATAATTGTAGTAAAGGTTTTAATGAAGTCATAATTCCCTAGTAGGAATAATTGGATATTCGTATAATCCAAGTAAAATGACTTAGACATTAAATGACTCTTAAAAGGGACATAACTATATTAAAATCTTTAAGAATTAAAAGGAATTATTGCAAGTCTTTTATACTTGAAATAAATACAATATTTAATCAAGTCATAATTCCCTAATAGGAATAATGGATATTTGACAAATCCAAGTGATGACTTTGGCATTAAATGAAGTTCTTAAAGAATACTAATATATTTAAGAATTGATAGTATCGTTTCAAGTGTTTCATACTTGTTAGATACAGTAATCAATAAAGATCATGATTCCCTTAAAAGGAATGTTGGATATTCGCAAATCCAAAGGATGATCTTAGTTATTGATAGAATTCTTAAAAGATTAAACTACAAGTTATTGACTAGGTCAATATAGTGGTTTAAGAGATGCTTAAGTTCCATAAAAGTAAGTGGGAGCTAAGACTAACGTAATTCATTAAAGATGTTAGTGAATTCAGTAAGTTAGTAAGACATTAACAACAAGGTTTTACCAAGTCGTTAGCCAAAGAGTTAAGAGAAATAATAAATGATCATTGATTAGATTATTGCAAACCTAATAGCGTGATCACAAGTCTTGTGATTGATTATTGCATATCTAATAGGTTGTTAAACACTTCAGTGGATAACACAATCACTTAAGGAAATTTCTTTAACCAGTAAATATATCTACAAATCAAGTAACTAAAAGTAGCTTTAGTTACAAGGAGAATTTTATGAATTCAAGAAACTAAGGAGTTAATTTCCAATCCTCCTATATTTACCGAATTACATAAAAGGCAAGACTAGAATATGTTCTAGATTGTTGCAAGAACAATATCTAGCAAAGACAAAAGTAATAGTATTCCTAAATACTCGTCTTATGTCTTTAGTTTAATAGAAATGATTGGTTTAGTGATAAAGTTACAATTAAGTTTGTAAGAATCATTAAGTAATCAACACGAACGAAAGGAATAAGTAATGATCCAGTAATAATTCAGTATCTATGTCCAGTGAGGAATAATACTTGAGTTAGTATCATTCTTATTCAGACTTTGTATGTTTTACAAGATTCATGAATAAAAGTCTATTTATTCAAGAAGACACAAAATCCGTGACTACTCGTCTTGGTGGGAACCTCGATGGGACGTTAACGTCATCGCGGTATTTGGTGGTAGATTCGAAGTTCTTCGAAGATAGCTACACAAGTTTTGTGTAAACCAAATATCGGTGATATTCTGTTGGAGGCTCAACGAATATTGGATTAACCACCGTGACAATACTTAGTGGTTGAAAAGTTCAAAAGTATTGTTCACTAGGATTATCCTTAAGCCTGAGGTATTTGGTTTAGGATACAATGACTAATGTGCTTTGGTTCAACTTAGACAATACTGAAATACGTTTGTCATACGAGGCGATACTGGGTACAAAGGAAGTTGTATTTTAAATCGAAATATACAAGATGGTAATTGCACCTCCTTTTTAGGAGAGATATTTATAGGTCCTTTGACGTGATGATATAACTGAAAGTGGCCATGACCAAACGAACTGATTTGTTCTTTGTCGTTTATCACAACAGTTTGAATCCAGAAGTCATGAAATGATTTCGAATACAGGAGTTGATAATTTCTACCATGCTCGTATTCGTTGTCACAAATATCGTGCTGCAAGGGATGAGCCTAACATAGTTTGCCCAAGAAGTAAAGACAGAGTGTTCTTTACTAGGAGACGCTATTAAAGAGTTTTTCATAAACCATACCTGGGTTACGTAAGCTGTTTTTATGGGGTTGGTTACCTACATGCCCATCTAGAAGGCCACTGTAGCTCGTATCATTAAGACAAAGGTTACAGACTTGCACAAGTGGGAGTCTGAAGGAATTGTGTGCACAGTCAGTCAACCTATGATGATACATCCATGCCTACGAAACACTTAAGGGTCACACCGGTGAGTGCATGTAATACGAGCAAGATAAGCAATGATACTACGAAGAGGAATGATTCATAATAGTCATTATGAATCAGTTAAGTATTAAGTTAAGTTTAACTTATTACTAGATTAGTTTAACTAACTAATTAATACAAGTAGTTGTACATTTACTAGTTGAGTAAATATACAATGTGTTAATTATAGATTATCCATGATATGATTTAAAGCTATTAAATCATATAGTAATTGGATAATATTGTTGTATAAATTATATAAAGGTTATTATATAATTAACTATTAAAAGTATAAATACAAGTGTATAATTTCGTGTATATGGGTACCGAAATTATAGTGTGTTAATACTAGACATTTGATAGTTAAGTGCAATGATAATAAACTAGTTAAAACTATAAGGGATGGAAGTGTAAAAAGGAAGTTTAATTAAGAAGTTAATCTTAATTAAACTAGAAGCGTTTTAAGTGTAACATCTTCTATTATAAATAGAAGGCTTATGTTAAACCCTAGATGTTGTTCTTTTACACCATAAGCCACGAAAATTCCCTCCCTCTCCTCTCCCTATTTCGGCCGAACAAGATCAAGGGAAGAACACAAGTCTTATGTTCTTCGTGTTCTTTGTTCGTTCTTTGTGTTCTTCAAGTTTTGAAGAACAAGTTCATTGCTTAGATCAACTAGAAGATCGCTCGATTTGTTCATCATCAGTGGATCAATCTTAAGCAAACAACAAGGTATGTTTTGGGAAACCCTTTACTCCCTTCTTCCTCTTGGACGAATTTCGGCCAAAGAACCCTATGGTTCTTTGGTTGATGGTCAACGAACACACACAAGTATGTGTGTGTGTTCGAGTTCTTCGTACAAGGTTTCTTTCTTGTTAACCTAATCTAGTTTTCCAACATCCCAATCCTTTAGGATTTAAGTATTAGGTTTAATCCCAGTTCCGCATTTAGGGATTAAATCAGCTAGTTAGTTTAAACCGGTCAAGAACAAGTTCATGTTCTTGGTCAGCAAGGTTCGAACTTGTGTACTAGGTGGTCGACCCTATTGGTCGATCAGTCGCATGGTGCGTAGTAAATCCCTACAACACTTTGCCACTTCATCGGCCCACAATATTGAGTGCAATTGATTGTTTTCAGTCTTGTATTCAAATGAGAAACTTGGAGCGTATTTCATCCTTTCTTCCATTTTATTTACAAGCATTTGTGAATCACTTTCATTTATATAGACATTTAAATCCCTCCTCCAATTCCTGAAATTATCAACTGTTCCATTGACATTCTCTTCACATCCTTTCATATTACTATAAAGAAGATGTGCTTTTGTTGGACCTATGTTTGCATTTGCAGCATTGAATACAAACAGTTGTTCAGCATACTTTAAATTTCTACTTTGCCTAGATAAATGCATATACTCTGGAGGAACCAACTCGTGATTGTGTCTATCCTCGAAGCCAACAATTGAAAATTTTGCTGATCGGTCATCCCAAAGAAACCTAACATGAGCCATGCATCCTGTTTTTCTGGTGTGTGTTTTTCTAATTCTTGTAACATTTTCTTCTCCATTGAGGGTGTCAATAGACACATTCCTTGGGTAACTAGCTCTATCGCACTGCACATATATGTCTTTTACTAAACCTGACCTTGTCCGTTTCTGTGTTGACAATAGTACGTCAAAACCTCCTTTAAACGCATAATTTTTATACATTTGAATACATTCCTCAAGTATTTCAAACATTTTCCCCATAATTGGTAGTAGTCCCTCATCTACAATTGGAACATAAAATATCGATCCTCCTGGTGTATCCATGTACAATGAATTAACTTGTTTTGGAGTGCCATTCCCATCAAAATCTGTGTGTTGACATAACTTGTTTTGTAAATTGAATCACTTGTGATTTGTTTCTTATCAACCTCCCCTGTCTCTAAGCAATCAAATCACATGTGATTTCTCTTAGCAAAATCAAATGAATCAGTCAACTAAGGCAGAGCAAACAATCACATGTGATTTTGTAAACTGAATCACTTGTGATTTGTTTCTTATCAACCTCCCCTGTCTCTAAGCAATCAAATCACATGTGATTTCTCTTAGCAAAATCAAATGAATCAGTCAACTAAGGCAGAACAAACAATCACATGTGATTTTGTAAAGCGAATCACTTGTGATTTATTTCTTATCAACCTCCCATGTCTCTAAGCAATCAAATCACATGTGATTCTCTTAGCAAAATTAATTGAATCAGTCAACTAAGGCACAACAAACAATCACATGTGATTTTGTAAATTGAATCACTTGTGATTTGTTTCTTATCAACCTCCCCTGTCTCTAAGCAATCAAATCACATGTGATTTCTCTTAGCAAAATAAAATGAATCAGTCAACTAAGGCAGAGCAAACAATCACATGTGATTTTGTAAAGCGAATCACTTGTGATTTGTCCCTTATCAACCTCCCCTGTCTCTAAGCAATCAAATCACATGTGATTTCTCTTAGCAAAATCACATGAATCAGTCAACTAAGGCAGAGCAAACAATCACATGTGATTCTATTATCTAGATAACTTGAAATAAATTTTATTACCTGAATCATCGGTTCTTTTATCTGTATGATTGTTACTGACAGACTCTGGATTCAGATTCATTGATAACGTCAGTTATTTTTTATTTCGATTTCAGATCTGCGTTCAATTTCTGCGATTTTATAAAAAAACGCGATTCGCAGTTTTTGATTTGTTTTGCTGCAGTCAATTCGATGTTTGAGATTCAGATCTGACGTTTACGAGTGATTTTTGAAGCTCTCGATTGAAGAAATCGCAAAATCAATTCGAGTGATCCAGCGGAAGAAAGAAGCTGCCGATTGAAAAAGAAGTCGACTGAGAAAGAAGGTCTGAATCAATTTTTGGACGCTTGGACGATAATGTAGGAGCTAATACCAATTTTCATTAATAAAATACAATTACAATAAGGGAAATTGACGAATACGTTTACAAAAGATTTAAACAGAGTTAAATAGAACAAACAAGTAACAATGTTTTTGGTTGAGTCTCGTGAACTTCACGATCCCCTTAAAATAGATTCGTTGTCTATTTCCCAGGGTAAAACAACCGAGTAGTTTTACACTACCGGATATAATCCAAGCCAGAACACTAACCAAAGTTTAGAGTGTTTTCTTTAAGAGAGAAAGCTGTGAAAGAAGAAGTAGGTATAGCTGTAGAAGGTGTGTCTACAAATGAGACCCAATGTCTCCTTTTATAGTGTAGAATGCCAAATGATGTTTAATCAAAACATTAAATGCATTCAATACAATTAAACAAGAAATCAAAACAGTAATCTGCACTAATTGCAGAATTTTCGTAACTGTTCTGCTCAGTCCTTCTGGTCAGTCCAGGAACTCAGTCCGAGAACTCAGTCCGAGAACTCAGTATCAGAAGTCAGTATATAAACTCAGTATTAGAAGTCAGTGCAGCAGCTCAGTATCAGATTGCTGCTGCGCAGGTCAGTATCAGACTGCTGTTGCGCAGGTCAGTATCAGACTGCTGCTGCGCAGGTCAGTATCAGACTGCTGATGCGCGGGTCAGTATCAGACTGCTGCTGCGCAGATCAGTACTGCAGGAACTCAGTATTGGAAGTCAGTATCAGACTGCCTACTGCGCAGGTCAGTATGAGACTGCAGTGTCGAAAAACTCAGTACCGAGGTGGTCGGTATTGACCAGTCAGTACAGAGGAGGTCAGTACGAGACTGATCAGTACTGAGGCGGTCAGTACGAGCACACTGCAGTGTCGACTAGATGCAAAAAATTGACCCGCACGAGCCCGGAATTTCGGAGCTGCATTCGTGCCCGCAGGTCGCTCGGGCGTGCACGAGTTCAAGCCATTTCGGGCAACTTAGTCCAAATTATTTGCCCCCCCCCCCCCCCCCCCCCCCCCCCCCGCGCGCGCGTAGGCGCGTGGGTAAAACCCATGTATAAGGATTTAATCTTCCATACAACTTCCAACCTTATAAACCAACGAATGGTTTCAACTTTTTCCTATGTGGGATACTCTCCCACATCCCCCACTTCCAAGATTTCTTGTATCAAACACCCTACTTTGAGAGTCGATATCTTATTCACCACAACTCGACTTTGGACACGCTATATACCGTTGCGTAGCTCTCATATAGGAGAACACATAGCTACCAACCAATAACTATATATAACACATATATATATAATTATATAGGTCCAAAGTTGGTGAAAAATCATTTTATCACAACTTTTTCCAACAATCCCCCACATGAATAGAGAACGATTGAAAACACCACAAAATATCGATAAATGTTCAACATTTAAGTCTTGCAAAGGATAGGTAGGTATTAGCCTTTGAACCTTCCCTTGAGAAGCACACTTAGTCTCCTAGCAGTCAGTAGACGCGATGTCCTTGAACTGAGTCCGCCTTTTGTGTAGACGACAGTATACATTCTCACAAGACTCTCCCTAACTTGTTCATATCCTCTTATCGTGCCCGTCTTGGTCATGGACACTGCCTGGTTCTGCGAGAGCTACTAAGAATTGTGCCCAACAATCCCATTCGAAGCGACCCCACTTCTCTCTCACATAGGTGATTCTCTACCACGAATCATTAAAAGCCATAGTGCTTATCCTCATTGTCACTGAACTAGGAATGTACTAGGAAGTAGTACAATGTACTCCCTTTAAGAATGTATGGAGGAATTCCGTTACCCCCACAGTGACATCCCTTCGTTTATACAATTAGGTTGTCCTATTGAACCTAGATCTTGGGATCTCCAGTCAACTAGGTTAGGTTTCCTTCGCATAAACTTTTATTCCAAGGGCTTTAGTCCCATTCCATTCGACGACTTATTAACTAACTCTTTGCTTAAGCCTTTCGTAAGCGGATCCGCGATGTTATCTTTTGACTTTACATAGTCAATCGTGATAACTCCAGTTAAGAGTAGTTGTCGTATCGAGTTATGTCTACGTCGAATATGCCTTGACTTACCATTATACATTGCACTCTTGGCTCTACCAATAGCCGATTGGCTATCACAATGTATACAAATGGAAGACAAAGGCAATGACCAATTTGGAATACATTCCACAAATTGGCGTAACCATTCCGCCTCTTCACCACTTTTATCCAAGGCGATAAACTCAGATTCCATTGTGGATCTAGCTATAATCGTTTGCTTGGACGATTTCCAAGATATAGCCGCACCTCCAAGGGTAAACACATAACCACTTGTAGATTTGGAATCCTTTATATCCGATATCCAATTCGCATCACTGTATCCTTCTATCACAGCGGGATATCTAGTATAATGCAATCCATAATTTCTAGTGTACCTCAAGTACCGAAGTACTCTAGTAATACTTTTCCAATGTTCGACACTTGGATTACTAGTGTACCGACTTAGCCTACTCACCGCATAAGCTAAATCCGGTCTTGTACAACTCATTAGGTACATTAGACTACCAATAATCCTTGAGTATTCTAATTGATTCACACTTTCACCTCTATTTTTATATAGATGGTGAGAGGTGTCAATTGGAGTACTAACTTTATTAGTGTCTCCCCACTAAAATTCTCAAGTATTTTATCAACATAGTGTTTTTGAGTTAACACAAGTCCATCATGGGTGCGTACAATCTTGATTCCAAGAATGACATCCGCCAAGCCCATGTCTTTCATGTCAAACCTTGACTTCAACATATCTTTTGTAGATTGAGTCATCTTATCATTGCTTCCAATGATAAGCATATCATCTACATAAAGACATAAGATGACATATCCATGACTTGTGTTTTTCACATAAACACATTTGTCACACTCGTTAATTTTAAAGCCACTTTCTAGCATGACATTGTCAAACTTTTGGTGCCATTGTTTAGGAGCTAGTTTTAATCCATACAATGATTTAACGAGTTTACATACTTTTGCCTCTTGAGCGGGAGCAATAAAGCCTTCCGGTTGTTCCATATAAATCTCCTCTTCTAAATCACCATTTAGAAAGGCGGTTTTCACATCCATTTGATGAACCTCTAGATTTCTTATGGAAGCAATCGCAAGTATCATCCGAATTGATGTTATTCGCGTAACCGGTGAGTAGGTATCAAAGTAATCTAGACCTTCTCGTTGTCTATATCCTTTTATCACCAACCTCGCTTTGTATTTATCAATGGAACCATCCGCTTTCATCTTTTTCTTAAAAATCCATCGGTAGCCTAAAGTTTTACAACCCGGAGGAAGATCAACTAGCTCCCACGTATGGTTTTGTAAGATAGAATCTATCTCGCTTTTAATGGCTTCTTTCCATTGAGGCCCTTCCGAAGAAGTTACCGCTTCACGGTAGGTCCTTGGTTCACTTTCTACCATATAGGTGACAAAGTCCGAACCAAAGGATTTTTCAATCCTTGCCCTTTTACTTCTTCTAGGCTCAACCTCTTCTAATTGAGGTTGTTGTTGTCTCTCATCATGGACAACTTCGTCAACACGTGTAGATGAACTTCCTTGTTCTTTGTCTAAACAAGGAAACACATTTTCAAAGAATGACACATTCCTTGATTCCATAATCGTATTTTTGTGTATATCGGGAATCTTAGATTCATGCACAAGAAAACGATAGGCACTACTATGATGTGCATAACCAATAAATATGCAATCAACCATTTTAGACCCAATCTTTTGAGTCTTAGGAAGAGGAATGGCTACCTTAGCAAGGCACCCCCACACTCGTAAGTACTTATACGAAGGTTTTCTTCCAAACCAAAGTTCATACGGTGTTTCATCCTTTTCCTTACGTGGTATCTTATTTAAAAGATAATTAGCCGACAAAACGGCTTCCCCCCACATTTCGTGGTTTAACCCCGAACTTATAAGCATGGCATTAACCATCTCTTTTAAGGTACGATTCTTTCGCTCGGCAATACCGTTTTGCTGTGGCGAATAAGGAGCCGTGAATTCATGTCTTATTCCATTTTGAGAACATAATTCCGCAAAAGGATAAACATATTCACCTCCTCGATCACTTCGTACAGCCTTGATTTTCTTATTAAGTTGGTTTTCAACCTCATTTTTATACAAAATGAATTTCTCAATTGCTTCATCCTTACTCTTAAGTAAGTATACATAGCAATATTTAGTACAATCATCAATGAACGTAATGAAGTACTTGTTTCCACCCATGGTAGGAATTGATTTCAAATCACACACATCCGTATGAATCATATCAAGTGGTTCGGTTTTTCTTTCAACTGATCGAAATGATGTTCTCGTTAGTTTGGCTTCAACACACGTGTTGCATTTGTGATTCGAATCATTATGGAATGTTGGTATGCTATTTAATTTAATTAAACGACGAATTGAATTAAAATTTACATGGCCTAAACGACCATGCCAAACATTTGACGTTTCAAGTAAATGAACGATATTAGTAACATTTTTATTAAAATTTTGTTTAAAATTTCTCAAATTTAATTTGAACATACCATTAAGGGCATAACCTTTACCAACATCCATTCCACATTTTGATAACACAATTTTATCGGATTCGATCACAACTCGAAATCCAAACTTAGTAAGCAACCATCCGGACACAAGATTCTTACGAATCGCCGGAACATACAACACATTGCTTAATGTGACATCATTTCCGGAAATCATCCTTAAGATGACATTTCCTTCACCTTCGATATCCGAGGTAGCCGAGTTTCCCATATAAATTTTTCGTCCATTTTCAACATCTTTGAAAGTGGTAAACAAACTTTTATTGAAACACACATGACGGGTTGCAGCCGTATCGACATACCATCCACTTGAATCGTTTCCCACCAAATTAACTTCCGATAAATCGGAAATCATAGCCACAATATGCACATCTTCCTTCATATGCATTTCCATATTAGGCATTGTCACAACATTTGTCATTTTTATCAAATAAAAAATGCAAATATTTGACCAATAAGCCTCTACAATTATACTTATTTCGATTAGAAGTAAGATATATTTCAAGTGTTAACTCAAGAAGTCTATGACTATCTTGTATCTTACAACCAATATCAACAAATATAAATTTTTAAATCCAAAATTGTTTTAAACAATATATCAAGTTATTTAAAATCAAACTTTAAAAACTTGATATAATGAACTTTAAATCCAAAAATTTGACTTAACAAATTTAAACAAAACAAAATTGGAAATTTTCGAAAAACTCAATTGAACCTTTTTGTTCTATATAAACGTTTCAATCACCACTTTTCCGAATCTATGCTATTAACGAGCAAAATCCGAGAAAAAAAAATATGTATTTTCCAACCGGTATTAGCTAGAGAGGAAAATTTATTTTAAGTTTGTAGGAGCTAATACCAATTTTCATTAATAAAATACAATTACAATAAAGGAAATTGACGAATACGTTTACAAAAGATTGAAACAAAGTTAAATAGAACAAACAAGTAACAACGTTTTTGGTTGAGTCTCGTGAACTTCACGATCCCCTTAAAATAGATTCGTTGTCTATTTCCCAGGGTAAAACAACCGAGTAGTTTTACACTACCGGATATAATCCAAGCCAGAACACTAACCAAAGTTTAGAGTGTTTTCTTTAAGACAGAAAGCTGTGAAAGAAGAAGTAGGTGTAGCTGTAGAAGGTGTGTCTACAAATGAGACCCAAGGTCTCCTTTTATAGTGTAGAATGCCAAGTGATGTTTAATCAAAACATTAAATGCATTCAATACAATTAAACAAGAAATCAAAACAGTAATCTGCACTAATTGCAGAATTTTCGTAACTGTTCTGCTCAGTCCTTCTGGTCAGTCCAGGAACTCAGTCCGAGAACTCAGTATCAGAAGTCAGTATTGGAAGTCAGTGCAGCAGCTCAGTATCAGACTGCTGCTGCGCAGGTCAGTATCAGACTGCTGTTGCGCAGGTCAGTATCAGATTGCTGCTACGCATGTCAGTATCAGACTGCTCAGACTGCTGCTGCGCAGATCAGTACTGCAGGAACTCAGTATTGGAAGTCAGTATCAGACTGCCTGCTGCGCAGGTCAGTATGAGACTGCAGTGTAGAAAAACTCAGTACCGAGGTGGTCGGTATTGACCAGTCACTAATTGCAGTATTGGAAGTCAGTATCAGACTGCCTGCTGCGCAGGTCAGTATGAGACTGCAGTGTCGAAAAACTCAGTACCGAGGTGGTCGGTATTGACCAGTCAGTACAGAGGAGGTCAGTACGAGCACACTGCAGTGTCGACTAGATGCAAAAAATTGACCCGCACGAGCCCGGAATTTCGGAGTTGCATTCGTGCCTGCAAGTCGCTCGGGCGTGCACGAGTTCAAGCCATTTCGGGCAACTCAGTCCAAATTATTTGCACCCCCCCCCCCCCCCCCCCCCCCCCCGCGTAGGCGTGCGGGTAAAACCCATGTATAAGGATTTAATCTTCCATACAACTTCCAACCTTATAAACCAACAAATGGTTTCAACTTTTTCCTATGTGGGATACTCTCCCACATCCCCCACTTCCAAGATTTCTTGTATCAAGCACCCTACTTTGAGAGTCGATATCTTATTCACCACAACTCGACTTTGGACACGCTATATACCGTTGCGTAGCTCTCATATAGGAGAACACATAGCTACCAACCAATAACTATATATAACACATATATATATATATATATATATATATATATATATATATATATATATATATATATATATATATATATATATATATAATTATATAGGTCCAAAGTTGGTGAAAAATCATTTTATCACAACTTTTTCCAACAGATAATACCCCTCCGTGTCTAATTCAATGAAATGATCTTGATCATTGATTAGATCTGATCTGATGGCTGTGAATTGTCCCTTGGGACTTTATAATTTAGGTGTACTTCCCTGAACACAATACTATATTCAAAATGTAAACATCTTTTGAGCCAAAAATGACTAGAAATTAGCATTTGAATCCATGTTAAGCTGTTGGTATTTGGTTCCAAGGGTTGGTAACTTGACAAATTGTTGGTTATTGATATTCTGCTTTTCTTTACCTAACAATTATTTTGTCGGCCAGACTGTTGCCAACATATATTGCATTATGCCCAGAAGACTACCCCACGAGAAGACATGTTTCATCACTACAATTATATAAAAGTAGGGTATGCAAGTTGGCAATACGGTGTTTCATTTTACTTTTGATATTAGAACGATTTGATGTAGGCGCGTATTTAAAAATAATTCTGTAACATTTATTAAATAGAAAAACTAGACAATCACATGTAATGAAATAGATTGTTTGATGTTATGTTAGAGCAAATACAATTATGAATTTATGATTACAATTAATGAGTCGAACGGGTTGGTTTGGGTAAGATGTTAATTACCTATTAATACATTTATGGTTCAAAATTCCGTCTATTTAAAACATTGTCGTTCTTAATAGTTTGTTATTAAATATTGAATTAAAGAACTATCACTATCCCTTTCTGAAACAATCCTTATTTTAATATGGGTTTGGCTAACTCATGCCCTAAGGGCATGAGATAAGAAGTGTTAAATGAGGTCAATATTTCCTTAATGCAAGTCAATGAAATCTATTTTTTACATGTTATAAATGCATTTTCAAATAAAAATGGTAAATTTAGTTTATTAACTACTTCTTATCTCATGCCATTAGGGCATGAGTTAGAAAAACTCTTTTAATATTATTAAACATAAAATGCTAAGGGTTTCTCTAACATGTGCTCCCTAGGCATATGTTTAAGTGCAATAAATGATATCAACTTTCCATTCAAATTAAAAAATACATTCAATACATGTATTGAAAGTGTAACATATGAGCTTCATTAAAATTTTATAAGATTATATTAAGAAACTTTGAGTTATTTATTGCACCTAAACATGTGCCTAGGGGCACATGTTAGAAAAACCCAAAAGCTAAATACCTCATTTTATTTTAACTTATAATTTTAATTTAATTGTAGTAGTTTTTATCTCAAGAGAAAAATGTGGTATTTGTTAGTTTTGTCCTACCTATTTGATAGGATGATATGTGTAATCTATTAATTCTCTCTTATAATATTATCCATTAATTTTGACACATATCTTCATCTAATGAGTAGAATTATGAATAGTACTAAATTGTAGGACTAAATACAATTACTCTTAATATAATATAATTCAAATACAATCCTATATAATAAATTTCTCATTACAATTACTATGATTTGGATAATATAATAGTTTTTACACGATCCGATATTAACATTTTTAACTACTTTAAAAAACTTTCACATGCTTTAGATTGAAGAGAAAAATTTATAAAAAAAATTCACAGCAACGCGCGGGGCATTACATTCCTCGTACAAATACATGATACGTAAATAAATATCTAGTAAACTAGAAATAACAATGAAGTGTTGGGAAAAATGTGAATAGTATGATTTGACCAACTTGGATACAAATAACAACTCCCTCCGTCCCTAAATAAAGTTCTCATTTCTCTTGGGCACAACTTTTAAGGGGATAGTTAGTGGTGGGGTATTCGGTATTACTTTTGATTAAAATATAAAGTTTGATTGGAGAGATAAAGTGTTTTAGGATATAGTTAGTGGTGAAAGTATTGGCAATAATATTATTATATTAAGTGAGCATCTTAAGTTTGAGAAATGAGAACTTTATTTAGGGACAAAATTTGAAGGAGAAATGAGAACTTTATTTATGGACGGAGGGAGTATAAATTTTTACCATCTATAGCGCAATGACATAGTTATTAATATATACTAAAAAAAATATATGAGGTGTTACATAAATAAGTATATAAATGCTTTATATGTAATAAAAATGAATTAACTTATAATTAATAATATAACTTTTACTTAATACTACTTACAAGTATTTAATCCATGATATTTACATTAAATTTCATTATAACATTTTATTTTAAAAAATCACACCGATTTTTTTTTATAGCATAAGTTTTGTTCCCCAAACGGATTCTACAAATACGAACGAAGAATACAAAACGAAAGGCGGGTCATTTTAGTAACTTTGATGGTATACACGTCATACAGGTTACAGGGACAGGACGAGTATATTATAGGCGGACGTATCGAACCCCCTTAAATACGACTGTGACTAATTTCAGATCCGTTTTTATCTGATACATTTCTCTCTCATATTTCCCAAAGCTCTCACGGTCATCAATCGCATTTCTAACTCAAAATCATCGAGAGCTGCTGCTAAACGTAACATAGTAAAACTCTCAGATTAGTGATCCAAAGTGATAGATCTGAATCTAGTCGTCCCTATTCAGGTAAATTAAGCTATTTAATTTGAAGTTTGTGCATTTTTTTCGTTATTTTAAGTATGAAGCATGTATTTATTCGATGTATATGTTCGATTTTATATAGATACGGTTGTTTGATCGACGATTTATACAAGTTTATGTTTGCTGTCTGGTTTGGATTTACTGAAATTAACGACGTTCTGCTAAAATTCAGCTGGTTGTGGAGAAGATCTAATAAATCAACCGTTTGTTGAAATCTGGTTTTCGATTGTCTTTACAAGGCTAATCGCGTACTAGAGATTGTAATTTGAGTTAGTTGATTCGGTGATTTGACTCAAAATGGAGACGCTTGTGATTTTCTCGCAGCAGGAACAATATCATAGCAGAAGCCGTGGCCGAAATCATGGCTGGTTTGGTTCTTATCCTTCAAAGAATTTTTATAGAGAAATCAATTACCGTACCTTTCAATCCGGTTCAGGTATACTTCCAGCTCCAAACCAGCTGAAAGCTCGTTCTACACCTAACACCAAACAGTCCTCACCTACTTCCCCTAAAACACCACCTTTAACCACATCTAATGTGAAAAAACACTTCCATTCTGACCAAAATCCTAAACACACGAAGAGAATTACAAAAAGTAACTCTGTTCCTATCCCACTTAATATTAAACATGTTGATTATTCTCTTAAGGATAATAAAAAGGCTTCTTTAAATGATAATTTCTTTTATTCTGAGCTTTGGGCTGGACCTGCTTATTCAAATTCACCACCTCCAAGTTCTCTACCTATACCTACATTTTCAACCAAGCCAAAAAGGACTGTATCCCTCGAATTGCCTTCAGTTTCAGCTGCTGATATTGACTTTTTGACCTCTGTTGCGAAATCTGCTCCACCTTCCCCTACAGGGGAGTCTTCTCGTAGAGAATTTTTTAACAGCAGTGACGATGAGTTTGCGACTAAGACACTTCGTCGCATTCTCAATCTCGATGATTGACATATTAGGAGTGTTAAATCACTCCTGTAAATAAAGATGTTTAATTTCTTTCAGTATTTTATTTTATTTTAGGTTGTATATAGAATGAATAAGTCAGTGGTTACTTTGGGTTCGGATTCTAGTTTCTTTGTAGTTACGCGTTGTTGTGTAATGGTACAAGGATACTGATGGCTGTTTAGTTACTTGGTGGTAGAATGCTATTCTGAAAGTTGATACAGATTCGTAACTTGTTGGAAGTTTCCTGGGAATCTAAGTTGGGACATATTGATGCTGATCATATGTCGAGTAAGCAGTCAGTTGGTATAAAAAGGGGTTGGCTGTTTAGGTGGCTGGTGGTAGATCAGTATTCTGGAAGTCTACTCAGATTCATAAATTGTTGAAGTTTCTTGGCAATCAAATCTAAGATTGAGATTGATGGTAGATGTTAATGCTGGATCATGTGCCATTGAAGCAGTGATGTAGAAAGGGTTTGGTTTAGGCTTGGCTGGATCATATGTTTTGCAAGCAGATGTTGGTTGGTGGTAGAATGATATCAGAAAGTGAATAGAGATACATAAGTTGTTGGATTAATGGGAGATTTTGGGTGGATAATATGTTGTGTAAGCAGATGTTGGTTGTAAATTGGGATTGTCTGCTTAGGCTGTTGTTGGTATAACTTATTGAAGGAGAAGTGAGTTTGTGGTGTTGCTAAATGTGTGACACAATGAGTTCTCTGCTAGTTAGGTTAAAATTCTTGTATATATAGAGTGTAGAATCCTTATCCTAATTGTGCAGGATCATCTGAACCCCCCCTTAACCCTAGCCTTTCTCACCAATTCATCTCCAGAATGTTCCTGTCTATCCATCCCCTTGTCTTGTTTCATTTCAGCCGGTCTTCGTTTTCTTGCATCTTTTTAGTTTCAGTTTTTACCTTTTTTTCCCAACTTATTTCGTCAACTCTTCACCATCTTTTCTGGTTTTTAAGAGAGAAAAGTGGGAAGGTTTCAAGTAAAAGTAGATTAGGCCGCTTGTTGTGTACGGTTAGCTGCTTACATCACTTTATAATGTCACTGTTTCTTTGGTCTTCAATCTTGCCTAGCTACTTGAAGGTGAGGATTTTGAAATTAATTTATTATGATTGTTTATCCTAATCAATAGTCACGTGGCAGGGAAAACATCTTCACTCTTCAGGAAGCTTTTATTAGTCTGTTGTAGATTTAAACTCTTTGAGCTAAACTTCTGTTGAGGTTGGTTGTTATAATTATGTTTGATCTCGTGAAATGAGTTTGATTTTGTGTTTGATCCATTGCAGTGGAAGTAGCCAATTGGAGAGAAAGCATCTTCAGCTTGCAAAACACTCCGTCGTTCTTATTCTCTTCTCTTCTTTTTTTTACTTTCACTTTCACTTTCAAAGGTTATGTTTGTTTCTTCTGTTGTTTACTTTCATGAAATGACTTTGGTTTAAGCACTTTTTGGTTAATGTAGACTGCATATTTTCTATTTCTAGCTTGAGATGAGATTCCAAGGTGGTGTTTGGTTGAGAATCAGTATGGTAAGATTTTATATATCGGTGTTTGGAGGCATGACATTTAAAATTAGGAATGAAATCCACCAATATGGGCTTGGGTATGGAAACCCTTTCCGTCTTTACTAATATATGATCATACTGAATTTATAATTAGATTCCACATTTGTACCTTGTCAGTCAATTCTTCTGTATAAATATAAAATAAAAATGGTTGATATGGAAGTATTGGTTAAAGGCGTTATACATGTTTAATAAATTTGCATATTACATTAATACTTGAGTGCTTCCTGTTAATATGTTACTTCCTCTGATTTAAAATAAGTGATACATTTTTATTTTGGGGGTGATTCAAAATAAGTGATACACTTTGTGAAATTATCTCGCAAAAATTAGTGAGATCCTCACACACTAACTATCTACTTTAACAAAGTGAAACGATCCTTTACCCTAACTTTTTACTTTTAAACATCATTAACTTCACTTTATTCAAAATGTATGGGACTCATTCTCTACTAATTATTCAATTAATCTAATTTAACTATCATTATAATCTTTTGTAGATTACGTGAAACTGAAAGTGTATCACTTATTTTGAATAAGAGAAAGTATATCTATTGGTCTCTGCGCTTTTAATTTCATCACGTGCCTTAGATCTCGTCATTAACTCTTGTAATTTTAATAGGGTTGGTGATTTGTAGATTACTTTAATTTTTCGTTCACCAGTAAACTTGTATATGTACAATGTAATTACTAAATAATGAGCTAATTGTATACACGAAATTTGAAAAGTAATAACACTATGTTTGGACGAGTTAAACTAGAATTAGAACTATACTTCCTCCGATTCAAAATAAGTGATACACTTTCCTTTTTGGGGTGATTCAAAATAAGTGATACACTTTGAAAAGTTTCCTTATTTGGTAAATAAAATGGGACCCACACCCACTAACTATCCACTTTAACAAAGTGAAATGACCTCTTTACCCTTACTTTTTACTTTTAAACATCATTAACCTTACTTTATTCAAAAGGTGTGGGACCCATTCCACACTAACCATCCAATTAATCTAATTTAACCATCATTATAATCTTTTGCCTTAAAAACCGTGAAACCCTAAGTGTATCACTTATTTTGAATCGGAGGAAGTATCATTTTTCAACAGGTAGGTTAACCTGATCTGGTTGTCATAAAACCGAGATGTAAAACGACGCAACCTATTATTTATTGAGTTGTGAGTCCTTAATACTAATACCTATTATCTGTTAATTTAACAATACAAGAAGTGTTCCCACGCAATGTGGTGATAGATATCCTGTAATTATATTTTGTGGCAACCAATTGATTTTTGAGATTCGAACCCGGGTTTCGACCCAAATAATCCGACCTGTTTTAAGGGCAGTTTTAGTCAGTTTTAAGTAGCTACTTAACTGCCGTTTCGTCAGTTTTGGTCATTCCTGTTATTCGGTACACGAGAGCATAACGATCAAAATTCTGTGTTCTTA
Organism: Calendula officinalis; assembly: GCA_963853835.1. Classification (NCBI taxonomy): domain Eukaryota; kingdom Viridiplantae; phylum Streptophyta; class Magnoliopsida; order Asterales; family Asteraceae; genus Calendula; species Calendula officinalis. Next base: position 82,634,761 of record OY970820.1, on the reverse strand, counting down.
GAATATACTCTCTTATTTTATCCGGTTGCAGGTTTCGATTGTACCATCAAAATACTTTAATCTGAAACTGATCACACGACTTCAGAGGATCCAAAGCATTTGAAATCAACAAATTTTCTACAAATATAAACTCCTAAAACAAAGTTTTGAAAGGCAACCAACATGTGCAAAGTCAAGTTCTTTAAGAATAAATGAGGGAAATATACGAGGCATTTGCAAATTAGATTGGTGAATCAGTGTTTCACAAGAATAATCGTGGATGTCCAACCACTGAGGGTAAAAAACAACAACCTAATCTGGCACCTCAAGATACCCAAAGGCATAGTGAATCTAACAGATGAAATATACCAAAGGTACTGTTAAAGATCCATTGTTGAAATTACAAAACTGAACTTAAGGAGGATATCAAGCATGCTTAAACATTTTCATACTAAGCCAGTAGAAATACACAGCAACCACAAGCACCGGGAGTGTTAATGGCACTAAGAAGCAATAATACCTATTGCAAACATAACCAATCGAAAAATATAAACATTTAAAAATGTTAGCATCTGGAATCTGTTTGTAATTATGAAAAAGTTCACGATTTATACCTATCGTTTTGTATTGCAAAAATTATAGGATTATCTGAAAGTGGAAGTAGCTTTGATATCACTGCAGTATACAGAAAACCACCGAAGAAAGTGGAGCCAAATATAATGAAGAATCCGCCCCAAAAAACGCTCTCTTTCGCGGTTATGAATTGTGAAATTGTTAACATGTCTTCAAACAATTGTTAACATACCTGCAAATCTCATATTAAATTGAAGGAAACAAATAACAGAACACTGAAATCAGTGTACAATAACAGCTATTTCATTTGCAAAGGAAGCAAACAATGATTCCACAATCACTAATAATGTACAAGTTTTACTGTTTCGACAGAAACAGTCAATTTGGTTACAACGAAAATAGCAAGATGCGTAAATTCGAATCAAATTGTTTCTCAATTTTAAAGTTTTTAGGTATTTATATAAAATTTTATTTTAAATTGTTGATCAAATCTTTTGATATCGAGAGCTATATGTCTAACTTTCAAATTAGCTAAATTGGTCCAATCGTGGATCTTATTCCTCACCAAAAAGAAGATACATATTCATCAAAGAACACACATAACGTATTCATTCAATTTAGTAAGTTTGCATATGTTGGCAGGCGAGAAACAATTTGAAGGCAAAATTGAACAAAGAGGCAACAGCATTGAAGATATTGGCAACCAAATTTAACCAATGGAACCAACAGCAAAATGGAACAAAATTTAAGAATCAGGTTGAGAGACATACCTAATGTGCAGCGGCTGCCGGCGATCTGCGTGCAATGGGAACAGAGAGTAACGACGACGTGGGAGAGAGGATTTCTGCGTCTAAAAGAAAGTGAGGTTTTACATTTAGGGGCCAATTTTATATCAAGTATATATCTTATACTATCACAATCATCAACACATGGCCCCTTTTTTTAGGGGCCAATTTTATATGAAGTATATATCTTATATTATCAGTGATACATTTGAATTTTTACAAATTTTGAGACAAACGATTAAAGTATGAGTTAAAATATAATAAAAATAGATACTTAGTGATTGGTGGCTTTCACTTTTTTTGGATAAAGTGATATTAATGAGTTTTAAAAGTAAAAGTAAGGGTATAAAAGTAATTTCACTTTATTAAAGTGGATAGTTAGTGGAAGTTGGGTCCCATAATTTGTCAAATAAGGTAATTTTTGAAGTGTATCACTTATTGTGAAACACCCGTTTTTAGAAAGTGTATCACTTATTGTGATACGGAGGAAGTATATGTAATCTTAAAATCTTAAGTCAACTTAATAATTTAATAGGAAAAGGAATTAAAAAATCTAATTTTTGTATATAATTCTATATTCCCATTTTCGACTATTCGCACAGGGCTTCAAAATCTCGGAGACGCCCCTACTTACGTTAAAGTTTTTGCAAATGCTTAATAATGATCTTATTTACTTTCTTTCAGATAACAGCAACAATAATATCATATGTTCATAGTCATTTTGTGATAACCTATCGCCCTATCGATAAAGATGTCCCACATAACATTGTATAATTCACAGGTTTAGGGGGTGTTTGGGAAAACTTATTTAAAATGGCTTATGCTTATTAGCTTATAAGCTTATTAGCTTACTTAAGTTAATAAGTTTTTGTTAAATAAAGTTTTTGGATGAGCTTATATAAGTTTATTGTAAAATGACTAAAAAAGAGTTAAACTAGAGCGTTAAACTTCCGTGAGGGTGAACTAAGGTTATAGTGAAATGAGAGGGCAATGAAGTAAAAACCCCAAATAAGCTCGTTATCCCCTCCCATAAACTTATAAGCTCTACCAAACACTTAAAAGTGTTTATTAAATTTAAATAAGCTAAAAAGCTCATAAGCCCCCTAAATAAGCCCTCCCAAACACTAAGGGTGTTCAAAAATATCCGAAAAATCGGATATCCGAAAAAATGTCCGAAATCCGAAATCCGGATACCCGAATTTTCGGGTATCCGGTTTTCGGACACCGGATACGGATGTTAATATTAAGAATTTCCGGATACCTGGTATCCAGATTTTATATATATATATTTCAAAATTTAATCATGTTTAGTAATCTTTGTTATTTAATGTTTAACCCTTTGGGCTTTACCTGCGTATTTCAAAGTAATTACAAACCCTAAAACTTCCGTAAACTTTGATCTTCGAGCAAATCATCCACTTCAAAGCTCAATAAAGGTTTTAATATGATATTAGAGCTAGTTCACAGCCACTTGTTCATTTGATTTTTAACTTTTTATGGAGATAAATCCTAAAATGAAATAGATTGTAGATTTTTTATTACTTATTCGTAGGTTTTCTATATTGGAAAAAAATTGACATACAAGAAATCCTAGATCTGTACTGATTTAAATTGCTTCTATGTATTATGCTCACTGTGCGGTTTACTGATTTAAATTGCTTCTATGTATTATGCTCACTGTGCGGTTTATTGTTTAAAATCGGGTAGCAAAATCTACTATCCGGATTTTCAGATACCTGAATTTCCAGATACCCAGTTTTGAACACCCCTACCAAACACCCCCTTAGTCTCTTCCCTAAATAAACATCAGATATACCCAGTTTTGAACACCCCTACCAAACACCCCCTTAGTCTGTTCCCTAAATAAACATCAGATAAAAGAAGGTTTAGAACAGCCAGTTCGTTGAGTAAAGCTTGGATCTCCTAGGAGAGTCCGTTAATAGTTAAAACTGATGAAAAAGTCAAGACAAAATTACCTATCAATAAAAAATTAATTTATCAAGAAACACGAGTTCATAAAAAGCTAATGAAATTATTCGACAAAGCAAAACGAATGCAAATAATCACGACATAACAAACAAAATTACTATCTTTTCCCCTTCTTATCATTGCGGCCTCTTTTTCTAAAATCCCGTCTTTCAGAAGAGTACTGCTTCTTAATCAATAAATTACGCATTGACGTTTTCACAGCTTCAGCAGCTTTAGAAAAAACATCTTTATCAATACACAAACTTCCTTGCAATTGCTGCAACAGTTTGTCTCCACATGGAACTTGTTCATCTTCCAATATCTTATAATTATCACCACTCGATTCTGAATCACATTTGCTTAACACACGCACTCGAGCCAATGATGAAGAATTAAAACCAGGTAAATTAGAGACTCCCATCACCATCCATACCAAATCTCCTGTTAATGAACTCCCTAATCTTGTGGGTATGAAATCTTCCCCAATAATAGACACCACCTGAAAATATAGATATATATATATTAATCTAATTTTATGAATTATATGTGTCAATCTTTAGTTACTTACCTTTAAAACAGAAAGAGTTTTAGCAGAAATGTCGCAACTCAACAATAATATTCCTGGAAAGCTGCATTTTTTGAATTACAACAAACTTAATATTCTAACTCGATAAAAAACCATATTAAAAATATATGTTCAAAGATCAGAAGGACTTTATTACCCTTGAACAGCAACAAAAATTGATGAACCATCAGGTGTTGCACAAAGATCTGTAACTGCATAATGATTGCTTTCTGTTCTGTTATCCTCTTCATGTCCTACCTATAAACAACAAATAATTTCACAAATGCAAACTACAAAAAGTACTTAATAGTTATTATTTTATATGTAAAAAATGTTAATTTAGAAGCAAAATGAGAAACCTGTGATCCAACTTCACATGTATGAAGAAGTAATCCAGATGTATAATCCCACAAGCGTACCTACAGTACCAAAAATGTCAACTTCATGAAAATTGCAAGTCAAACTTCCAAAAAGTCAAAGTTATATTATTTCTCACTGTTGAATCACCACTTCCAGATACTAAATACCCATGTGGACAATCTTGATTGTAAACAAAGGCTAAGCAGGACATGAATCTGCCATAAATGTATTATAATCAATGTAAAAGTTAATAATGAAGAACTCAATTTACTCATTAGATTAAAAGAAACACACTAATTATGACATCAGAAATTAAATATAAATTATGTTATTTCAAGTAACTGACTCACTCAGTATGGCCAAGGCAATAACTTTGTATCTCATGTGCTCCATCTAAAGGTTTCTTCGGGAATACACTGACCTGTTAATGTTATATAACTTATATTAATTTATAAAGTCGTATTTACAGGTTACAAAATGGTCTAAATGAGGTATTAAAGTGTATTACACGAATTTTAAAATCACGGTCAGCAGTAATAATGAATTGTCCATCTGGTGAAAACTCCTGCAAGATGATATTTTATGTTAGTATTTGTTTATAGATCATGAATTAAACAATGTTAAGTTAAGATCAACTGCTTACCAAACTAGTGATGATACTACAATAATGGGCAAGAAGCGGTGATCCTTTTTTCTGGATTAGTGTTTGATTTTCATTCAAGACATCCAGCTCAACAACCCAAACAGCTCCAAATTTATCAGCATAACAAACAAATTGGCCATTTTCAGTTACAGCAACTGCACTCACTTTCTTTTCAGTAGGCCTATAAGTTCAAAAAATGACTATTAGCGATAAGATTAAAATAATATGGTGTTATGATTCGACAAACAGAACTTACACTGAATATATGCATTTCCATGAATCTGTGGCCCAAATCTTAACTATTTTGTCATCTCCAGCTGATACAAACAATTTACCCTTTGCACCATAGCGAATTGCTCTGATGGATTCCTTATGATGACAAACTTCATTCGACTCAGCCCCTAAAGTTATCGGACAACCTTCTCTGTAAAGCAACAATATTAACAGAATTTAATCATAAAATCATATTTTGTTTACCATTTGTTGCACAAAGTCAATGTCATTTTGTTGTGATGTTATCAATTTCCGTTGTATTGCTCGTTAGAAGGTTAAATCGTGTTAATAGGTTGATATCCGTTGAATATGAAGTCAAACAGTTCAACATCATTTCGAGATCAAACATATTCGATCACAACTCAAATTATGACGGTTGTGATGCTCTATAGTCAATAGCAAGCGATAGGAATAGATGTCAAATTGAATGAAGAAATACAAAGTTTACCGGAGATCGAACACACGGAGTTCACAGCCAACGGCGACAGCGACGGAGTGCTGAGCAGGGTGAACGGAAATGAGAGCCGGAGCAACTTCCGCTTCAATTGCTTCTTTATTGTTTTCTTCCGTCGGAATCATAGAATCGTCATCTTCCATTGTCGCACGCCAAAGAGTTTCCCCCGAAGTACTAGGGTTTAATGGCGGTTTTAAGATTTCGTAGTTTGTATGCTTCTCTATGTTCTTCGGTAGTTCGATTCGTTTAAGTGGTCTTTTTTTTTTGGGTCGTTTATAGCCCATTAATCAGAAGCTTAATGGGTTTTCACCGAAAAACTTATCTTTATCTTTTAAAGCACAACTAGAATTAGCTAGAAAATCAAATTTGAAAAAATATTAATTATTTAATTTACTTAAAAATGATATTCTCATTTGTAACTTACATTGAAAAATAAACAATATTTTTCTTATACACTGCAGGATGCAGATATTTGGTCTACATCTTCTCTGCAGATATGGTCCGCAGACTGCAGACATTCTTCCTCTTTAAAAACAAACATCACCTTAGTGAATAGCTTTTTTTAACGGCAAATCTAATCTACTCCTAAATAACCACTTGATGTCCACTATGAGACTCGAACCTTCAACCACTAGGTTCGAAGGCAACCACCTTACCGCCAGGCTATTTACCCTTTTATACCTTAGTGAATAGCTTGAGCAACTATATTCGAACATTCTCCTTTTTATCCGGTAAAACATTATAAATTAAGTATTCAAATTATGTATGTTGTATTACTTTCATACTTTGTATGTGCAGCCTGTTTTTCTACAAAACTTCTGAAAACCTTCTTTTAACTCTTATTTAGTCACAGTTTTTTTAAATTCAGAGATTCAAAGATATAAACCTCTTAAAAAGATCATAGATGATAGATCAATTGTTTAACTAAACAGCAAAATATTCGACTAACCAAAGTACATGAAATAGAGGGATATATCAGCATATCACATCTATAACCAATCTTTTAAAAAGTCATTTAGATGACTACTGTATCTAAAAACATACCATATAATTTATTGACATAACTCCAAGTACATCTATGAAAACCAAAACAACATAAACCTGAAACCTAAATTCTCAGCTCAGCACACCCAAGAATCGTCCCCCGACACCGTGTCATTGCCGCCGCCTGCCGCCACACGGCCCGCTCACTGCCAAGTGTCAAAACATCAACATCCGACATTTTCTGGATATCACAATTCCATCTTTCGGGCCCGATCACACCACCAATCACATAAATATCATCTTTAAACCCCATCATAGCAATCCCGATCCGTTTCTTGAACTCAAAAGCCGAAATCACCACTTTACTAGCCTCCTTCTCTTGCCTATAAATAAGCCCGTGACTCATTACATACAACGAACCATTGACCACTGTCATCGGACCCTGGACCCACGAATGCTCGTGAACGGTCCACCCGTGTTTCACATTTTCCAAAACCTGAACCGTGGTTAGACCCTTGTGAACCACATGCATCTTACCACCAACCACCAAGCCCGAACACGCAGAGTTGTGGGTGTGGTGGAGATCGGGAATCGGGACCCACACGTCTTTTTCAGGGTTGTAAATTTCGGCTTTTGATATCGATTTTCGGCATGTGGTGAACCCGCCCGCCACCACTATCTTCCCATCTAACACACAACATGCAAACATGGCCCGTGGAACGATCATTGGAGCCCGCGGGGCCCACCGCCTAACAATCGGGTCATAAGCCCAAACCTCGTTTGTTGCAAAGCTCCCGTCTTGGTCACCGGTCAACGGGTCAACCGCATCACTACCACCGCCCAAAACAAACAACTTCCCGGTTGTTGAAACGACACCGAAATGGGCCAGGTTTCGGACTGTTGAAGGAAGTACAGGGAGTGTGAGCCAGATATCTTGGTTCGGGTCATAAAGTTGCCACATATTTTCAGGGTCAAATGCACACACGCATAAGAAAGTTTCTGTTGATTTGACTTCTTTACGGGCTTTGTAAAGCTCGGTGCTATGAACCGCATCCCGCCATGAACGGGAAACGCGGGCTAGTGTTGGGTGAAGGTAAAATGGGACCCGGGCTAGACACCTGAGTGCAACAGCATCAGGGAGCCCGTCTATCAGAACAGCCATTCACACAATCGGGCTATTGTGGTAACCTAGAAAAAATGAGATTATTATCACTTGCAAATGGTAATAACTAAAGTACTAAACATCTAAACAAATATGTCACCTTATTCAAAAATAGTTCGGTTTGAGTCAAACGGGTTACAAGTTGTTCAAAATCTAATTTTCATACATACAACATCCTAAGTCTTATTTTTAGACTAATATGTAAGAATATTGTTATTGTAATTAATGCATTAATTAGTTAATAAGTTTTATCATGAACAGTTGACATGAGAAATTGACGCATATACAAAAAACAGGAACTCATAAGCAAGAAAACGTCAATTTGCAGTTGGAATTTAGCAGTCGGTTAGACCTCATAAAGTCAAATTGCATCCATGATGTTTACAACACAGCTAGCAACATAAAAAATCATGTCAAATATTAATTATTTCTGATGATTGACTATTTGCAATATTGGGGGAAATCAGACCCTATAGGTATTCCAAAACCAGATACAATCAAATCTCATTAAGTTAAATTTTAATTTAATTGTAATCACAAGCTTTAAAATTCACGGGAGATCAAGACACAAACGCCAAATTGAACGAAAAAACAACAAATTAATCAAAATCAATGACCAATTTCCGCAAATTGCAACAAAACGTATGTCGAATTACATAACTGCTACCAAATTCAAGTTAAAACTCGATAGATACAAGTGATATTACAAGTAAGAATATTTCATAAATCAAAAGGATACAATAATTCTACCTTGAAACTCAGATTTGGACCTAAATTCTTCAGTAACTGATTGAGAAATGGGTGCGAGAAAGGGTATTGTTGTAAACGAAAGAGAGGGGTAGTGTTTGGTTAGTGTTACAGACGAGATGTTTCAAGAATTGGATTCGTAAAAGGGAGACATAATAAGGGGAAGAGGGAAAGATCGTGTGTGAAATGTTGAAAGAGGGTTTTTATTAAATAAAATAAAATAAATTAAATTACAATTTATTTTTCTAATAAAATATCAAAAAGTATATTCCTTCACATGCTTTGGTAACGTTATTTGGGGTAAATTTTCCAATTTTCACCCTTAACTATGTAGGGTAAATAATCCAAAATTGATGTTTGACAACAAGTTTGAAAAAAGCAACTAATAGCATTTTGAGGGCATCCAATTACTTGAATTTGAACATAAATTTGACTTGTTTGATCTAGTTAAGTATTAATCAAACTCCAACTAAAAAAGAGAAGTTTAGAACATATAAATGAGTCGAGCTTGAACTATAATAGTTTGGATTTTAACTTTTAGCAGGTTTTTCAAACCTTTGTAAAAATGCCGAACTCGAACATGTATACATGTTTAAAATGTGTTTAGCTTTTTGATATATATAGTTCATATATCTTTTCGAATCTAGTACTCAAACAAGAAACTCGTGTTTATCAACCGAATTTTGTCATCGTAAGAAGATACATGTAAATGTTATTTTTAGATGATATTCCAATGACAAATCCACCCTATAGAAGTACGATACCACGCAATGAAGCTTATAAAGAAAACCATATTGAATTATATTTATCAAATAAGAAATAGCACATTACATTACAAAAGAAAGAAATCAAAACCATAAACACACAAAACAAATGAAACAATTTGAGAAATGAAAACAAAGGAACCAACAACAATCTCTCAACAACCGCTAGAATTCTCATAGTTTCATTCCCAAGAACAGAACAAAAAGCACAAGGTAACTCGATGCTCCAAATTTGCTTCCATTCGATGCATTGTTATTTGTTGACGGCGTTGTTTTCGATCCTGATCCTGATCCCACATGTTCGATATCTTAATCAGCTCAAAATTCAAAACTTATAGTAACTTTTAATGACGTGGTAAGATGACCAGTTTGAATTAAAAGTATTTTATAGTTGGGTTGTTTTGCTTTCTTGCCAGATATTCTTTTATTAAATAGTCCTTTAAATATGATTATAGTATAACTATATCAACCCAAAATGGATGAAAATGAAGACATTAATTACCTGAAGTGTCAGTTGGGGTTGATGATGCAGTGGGAACTTCAGCTGCAGGGGTTTCTTCTGTCTGTGAGCCAGTAGGGGCAATTGTGGAACTTGTAGGTGCACTAGCAGGTGCACTAGTAGGAGAAACACCTACAATAATAATTTAAATTATCAAATAATTAGAATATTTAATTATAAGATTATAGGCAAACCATGTTTTCATATTCACATGAAACGTTTAAAAAGGGAGATGACCATTATGAAGATTTGCACGCCGTAAATTTAAGTAAGATAAAAACAAAAATAAATGAACAAAAAGCATACCATTGCATAAGCTAATTGGAGGGGTTTGTACACTACAAGCACCCGGAAGTGCTATCGCGAGAGTTTGATTAATAGTGACACCAACATTGGGAAGACTGCCACTAAGCAACGAGCAAAGGCAACGTGGTTGTGTTTGCACAACGGTTGAGAGTTGTGAGCAACAAGCCGGCGAAGGGGTCGTTGAGTTACCCGTGACATAGTTTAGACACGAAGCCAAGCCCATGAGTGTGTTGGTGCATGTGATCGGTTGAGCCTGGGCTCCGCCACATACCATGACCATTAAGACAAGGGTTGCACCCATGACTTGTTGCCCTAATTTGAAAGCCATTGGTTTAATTAATTAAGATTTTGCTTTTGTAAGGACACAAAGGGGATAGATGTTTGCAGTTGCGATTAATGGCTTATGGGTTTATGTGATTAATGGGATGTATTTATAAGGTGACACTTTGGGGTTTGTGAAATAATTGAGGTCTGATTTTATTTGATTATAAAAATATAGTTTGGGTCGCCAACTTTAACTAATAATAAGTGGAATGTGATTATACTAATCAACATATAACACGTAACTTGAAAATGTGTCATATTAGATGCAAATATGGTGTCCAAACCCAAAGTGGATGTCAAAAGAGTTGGTGAAAATTGCTAACTAAATTTCTTATAATAGATAGAGCACAAGGTGTTATTAAAGTCATAGCAATTCTGTCCCTTTTAACATTGTTTCAACACCGAACTCATAATTACCCTCTCTCATTTAATATACATTCATTTGGGACTCACAAAAAATACCTTGATCAATAACAATTTACAAGAATAAAAAAAACCTTAAATTAGGCTTTGACGGATGTTAAATGTCTAGTACGGATCTAGTGACACCTTGGTGTCGTGTGGCACCGCCAAACACACTTTGGCATGGGTTTATCCTCTCAACACCTAGAGCTATTACTAAGCAGTTCTATCTATATTTTTTCTTTTTGACCTTCTTATTATACTTGATAACTCATACAAGTTACCAAGTTATATTGTTTATTCTCTCGCCAAATTAAAGCTTGAATAACATATTATTAATTGTTATAGGTTTACAACTTTAGAGCTTTAGAATTTTAGGTTTACAAGATTTTAGTAATCAAACATGTTATAGACTTATTTATATTTAATCTTCGTAAGTATGAAGAGTAAAAATCACATCTTAGTATATTTTCTTGTTGAAACAACCCTCGTAATCTAACATGGTGACTTGTCATAATAAATGAGTAAAATAAGGATAAGGTGAACAAACTTAGGTGTAGCAGTTGTGATTGGTAGTATCGGTGTTTATGTATAGGGTTGGCACTAATAAAATATTTAATTGCTCGGTGTGGTAATATTATAGCCACACCAAATTTAATTTGGCAGAGCCAAAGCTTGCGAAATGATATCGGGTATCGCGTCAAAAGCTCCGGCAACATGGGTTTAACGCAGATTAAAGTAATCTTTTATTTTCTGTTTTTGTGATTGGTTTGTGATATTCTTTATAGATTACAAATAGATGTTATAAGAATGTTAAACAAGATAATGTAATTTTAATGTAGATTTAAAAGTTAAAATCATTTAGCTTTAACACAGCTTTAACAACCCATACGCATATCTCATGCTCTAACTTTTATAGGATATAGTTTTATATAGCTTACATTTCCATCAATCTGACTTTAATCCAATAACTTAGACCATGGTTCACAATTGGGTATAATTGACATAACTAATACAACTATATAAAAACATAAATATACAAATTTCATGTTTTTAGTTTTTACTGAGGTGTACCAACAGAAAAACCATACCAGCATAAAGAGCATACAATGTAAACATTTGAAACAAACTTGTTACTTGATTCATGAACGAAATAAATGGTACAAACATAATATACTCCATAAATGACAACATATTATCCCTGAAATATGAAGGAAAACCACTGCTTTTCTTGGCGTAGACATCAGAGTCTGCTACGCACCCTTGAGCAGATGACATGAACACTCGATATGCTTTTTATTAGAAGAGGACCAATCTTAGAAGTGAAAATTTTGATCCGTTTACTGATGAATTGGTCAAAACACATGATGTTTTAGTATGGGTTGAAACAACTCAAGCCGACTCACATACACTTTTTATTATAAAAAAGTAAATGTGCTAAATGTGATTACAAAAGTAATATTATAACAATAATAGTCTTAACTTTTTTAATAACACGATTCAGGTAGTATGTGTTAGAATTTAGTCGCCTTTCGACATCTCAGTAAATATAACCCAAATCGACGTATTGTTAAGGTAATTTTAGAAGTAACTAACAGAGAGTATAGAAGAGATGATTTTGTTATATATTTCACTAAAGGTTTACAGTGGTTTTATAGCCATATTACGTACAAGGAAAGGAGACTAATACAAGAAGGTACGAACTAATACAGGAAGGTATTGAATTGTATAACAGCTGTGCATTTACTGTAATTGTCTTGATTATAATTGACCTAATTAGGTGCCTTGGATGTATCCGTAATACGCCCCCGCAAGATGGAGGATCCATTGGATACTCCAATCTTGGAACGAAGATGGAGGAAAGCTGCTCGACCTAGCGGCTTTGTGAGAACATCGGCTAACTGGTCGGTGGAGTTGATGTGTAGAACACGCAGGGAGCCATCTTGAACTCGTTCACGCACAAAATGATAGTCTAAAGCAACATGTTTCATTCGTGAGTGATAGACAGGGTTAGCACATAAGTATGTGGCACCCGTGTTGTCACAAAATAAAGTAGGCGGCTTAGAGGATGCCAAGCCTAGATCACGCAACAGGTGTTGGACCCAAGTGACTTCGGCTGCTGCATTGGCTAGAGCCTTGTACTCTGCTTCTGTTGATGAGCGAGAGACTGATTTTTGACGAGCTGAACGCCATGAGATGATATTAGACCCAAGATATAAAATATATGCTGTTGTAGACTTGCCACCGTTAGACACTCCACCCCAATCTGAGTCAGAGAAGGCCTTGAGGTCAAGAGATGACCCTTTATTAAGAAATAAACCATGATGTATTGTCCCTTTTAAGTAACGAAGAACTCTCTTTAGGGCCTGCCAGTGTGTTTGTGTTGGTGAATGCATAAATTGAGAGAGCCGGTTGACAGCAAATGATACATCGGGTCGTGTAAATGCAAGATATTGCAAGGAACCCACAAGTTTCCGCTAGGGTGTTGGATCAACAATCGGAGAGCCATCCATAGGAGAGAGAACAACTGACGAGTTCAACGGGATAACTACTTCTTTGGCGCCATCCATCTGAAATTGGGACAAGAGATCTTGGATATGTCGATGTTGGGAGAGAAATAGACCGGTGAAAGTGGGTATGACCTCAATACCAAGAAAATGATGAAGTGGACCAAGATCTTTTATGGAAAAACGAGTGGCAAGAATTTTGGTGAAATGTGTGAGGAAGTCGGAATTATTGCCTGTGAGGACAATGTCATCCACATAGACCATGAAATAACATGTCACTTTATCATGAGTGTAGATGAACAGAGATGCATCTGCCATGGATTTGCGAAAACCGAAGGTAAGTAGGAATTGTGTAAGTTCCGTATACCATGCTCGAGGAGCTTGTTTTAGACCATATAGAGATTTGCGGAGCTTACAAATGTGATTTGGGAATTGAGAATGTACGAAGCCAGGTGGTTGAGACATGAAAACTTCTTCATACAATGTGCCATGCAGGAATGCATTGTTTACATCCAATTGACGGAGTGGCCAGTTTTGGGATAAGGCAATGGAGAGGATGGTGCGAATGGTCACAGGTTTGGTAACCGGACTGAAGGTTTCAAAATAGTCTTTACCGAATTGTTGATGAAACCCTTTTGCGACTAGGCGCGCTTTGTGTTTGGCAATGGTACCATCTGGATTTCTTTTGACACGAAAGACCCATTTACAGCCGATGGGTTTTTGAGATGTTTGAGGAACAAGTTCCCACGTGCCGTTTTGCATTAGAGCATTGAATTCATGATCCATGGCTTCACGCCATTTTGGATCTTTCATGGCTTGGTTATGAGTGGTAGGTTCAATTGTGGTTGGTATAGGATGAAGAGTAGCGGTGTTGACAAAGTTAGAGTTGTAATATTTGGAGTTTGGTTTGTGGGTTCGTTTGGAAGTGGGAGGGGAAGGTGGAGGAGTTTGGGAGATGGTAGGGGTGCTCGGAGGTGAGGCTGATAATGGGGAGGCGGAAGGTGAAGATGAGCGAGGAGATGGAGGGGGTGGAGGCGAAGATTGCCTTGGCCGGCGGGAGTAGGTGATTGAGTATGACGGCGGATGAGGAGTATGACTTTTGGGAGTTGTAGATGAGTTGAGATTGGTTGTAGGTGTATTTTGAGGGGAAGGTGATTGAGAGTGATGTAAGGGAGTTGTGGGTGGAGTTGGAGTAGGTGTGGGTGATGAGGGAGGTATGGGTGAGGGTGCGGGAGGGGAAGAATGTGGTAGGACGCTAGGGGTGGTGATAGATGGATGTGGTGGAGTACTAGAAGTCGAAATAGGGTTGAAATCATTAGTTGTGGGTGGTGGAGATGGGTTAGGATGATGGTGAAATGGAAAAGTTTCTTCTATGAATTGAACATGTAGAGAGTGATATAGACGTTTGGTGGAAAGATCAAGACATTTATACGCTGATTTGGATGTGGAGTAGCCAAGAAATATGCACGGGGAAGAGCGGGGTTGAAGTTTGGAGGTAGTGTATGGTTTGAGCCACGGATAACAGAGGCATCCAAATGGTTTTAGTTTGGAGTATGTTGGTAGTTGATGAAAGAGAATTTGGAAGGGGCTTTTATTGGCAAGAATAGGTGTTGGTAGACGATTTATGAGATAGGCTGCAGTTTGAAAAGCATGAGACCAATATTGCAACGGAAGTTTGGCATAATGAAGGAAAGATAGACCAGTTTCAACCAGATGCCTATGACGGCGTTCCGCTACTCCATTTTGTTCGGGAGTATGTGGTGGGGTAGTATAATGAGAGATACCATTGGATTGTAGGAAGGGGAGTAAGCCTAGGTACTCACCTCCATTGTCTGTGAAAAGAGACACAATTGGATGATTAAAGAATTTTTCAACAAGTAACTTGAATTGTGGGAATAACTTGGCAACATCGGATTTGTATCGCATTGGATATAGCCAAATATATTTGGAGTAATAGTCAACAAATATCACATAATAAGTAAAGCGATCAATGGATTCTTGAACAGGCCCCCATACATCTGAGTAAATTAATTGCAAAGGTTTGGTAGCAACGAAAGAATTTTCACCAAAAGGTAATTTATGACTTTTATTAACCGCACAAGAGGGACAGTGAACATGTGAGTGAGACATAATTTTAGAATTAAAACCTAGACTTGAGGTGATAGTCTTGAAAACTTTAAGAGATGGATGACCTAATTTGTGGTGCCAATGGAGAGACTGTTTGGTGGTGGTGAAGTGTAGTTGACGTAATGATGAGATAGTAGCATGATAGATATCGTCAGTGTACTCACCCCGTAGTAGATGCGCCCCCGTGCGAAGATCCTTCACAAGAAAATAAAATGGAAAAAATTCAACAGAAACATTGTTAGTCTTGCATAATTTAGCAACAGAAATTAAGTTCCGTTTCAAGTGTGGAACACACAAAATATCAGGTAAAGATAGAGATTTTAGTGGTGTGGTGATGTGTGTTGAGCCAGTGTGAGAAATTGATAAATTTGTACCGTTTCCGAGCATTATTTCATCCTGGCCTCCGTATTCAGAAACATTTTATAGGGTGGATGGATCAAATATGACATGATTTGATGCTCCAGTGTCAAATAACCAGGTAGGTTGTACAGGGGTGGAACCGGCGGTGGTGACATTTGCAACTGGATTCTGAGATGCAGTGTTAACAATTGAAATGTTGTTCTCACGAAGAAACTTGGCTAATTTTCGACAATCCTTAGTAGAATGTCCTGGTATGTTACAATACTCACAGTTAGTTGTGTTACGGGTTGAAGGCTGGCGATTACCTACCGATGGAGGTCGATGTGTACCTCGGTATTGAGTGTTTTGTGAAAATTTATGGTTTCTTTGAGAGAAGTTTTGGGAAGGTTGGCGGTTTTGCTGGCGAGAGGTATAAGTGGCTGTCAGCAGAGAGGATGTCGAGGATCCCGAGAGTTGAGTAGGTTCATTGAGTCCCCTTTCAAAATCAAGTAATTTGTCAAATAATTCTGGATAAGAAAGTGCAGTTTCACGCACCTTGATGGCTGCAACAATATTGCCATATTCATTTCCTAATTGAGAGAGAATATGCACCATGAGATCTTCTTCAGAGATTGGACTTTGAGCAAGGGCAAGGTCATCGGCAATTGACCTCATATCTTGAAGGTAAGCTGTGATAGATCGGTTACCTTTTGGGTTTTGTACCAGTTTTGATTTTAAGGAGATGACACGAGACCTCGAGGCACTTGCAAAGCTTGAGTTCAGCCGTACCCAAGCTTCTCGAGCAGTAATTGCAGACGAGATAAGTGGTTGGATAGATTCCGAGCAGCTGCCAAGAATTGCACTTATCAAGGTTTGGTCTTGTCGATACCAAGGTAGGTATTCTGGATTTGATTTCTTAGCCCCATCTTTGTCATCGATTAGTTTTTTTGGTGGTTCACGGCTGCCATCGATGAAAGCTTCAAGTTCGAGCCCGATTAGGGTGGATTCCACTTGTTTGCGCCAAATAGGGAAATTAACAGAGGTTAATTTGATGGGAAAATGGGTTGCGGCAGTGATTTGAATGGTTGAAGGTTGGGAAGCCATAGAGTGATTGATTTGGTATCGAACCAGAAACTGAATCAAGGATTCGAGAATTGAATCAGACGGTGGTGAATCAGAGGTTCGTCTGAATCAGATGGTGGTGAATTTTGATGAAGATGACCGAGAATTGTTTGTCAATTGACTGTATTCTCTGGTATATGTCACGATTAACTGTATTAGGGTTTGGGTTTTGAAGGAGATTGATATTGAAGGTAAAGAAAAGATCGAGAATTGCTCAGAGGAGCTTTTTCCTGCTCTGATACCATAACAGAGAGTATAGAAGAGATGATTTTGTTATATATTTCACTAAAGGTTTACAGTGGTTTTATAGCCATATTACGTACAAGGAAAGGAGACTAATACAAGAAGGTACGAACTAATACAAGAAGGTATTGAATTGTATAACAGCTGTGCATTTACTGTAATTGTCTTGATTATAATTGACCTAATTAGGTGCCTTGGATGTATCCGTAATAGTAACATGCCAATAGCAAAGAAACAAATTTGTTTGATACCTTAGATTAACAAAGTAACACACCTAAATTTTAGGTAGCAGATAACAAGAACCAGCCAAGATAGATAACAAACCGTAGCAACTAGCAGAAGCTGTTCAATGATTTCAACCAAAATCCCGCGTATCCGCTAAAACAGAGTTCAACAGAGTGCCTTAAACGATTCTTGTGTTCCCAAAATAATCCAAAAATCAAATTCTTATTTGCTATATAAATGAAACTTGCACAGGACTCGATCCATAATCACCAACAAAAATGGCATTTTATTCAGCAAAGTCTCTACCATTCTTAGCCTTGCTTCTAGTAACACTAGTAGTGGGGTCCAATGCGGGTGGTATTTCCATTTATTGGGGCCAAAATGGGAACGAAGGAACCTTAGCTGAAACTTGTGCCACAAGAAACTACGAATACGTAAACATAGCTTTTTTATGGACATTTGGCAACGGCCGTATACCAAAAATGGATTTATCCGGACACTGTGATCCCTATAGCAATGGTTGCACCAATTTAACCACCGATATAAACTCATGTCAAGAAAATGGGGTCAAAGTAATGCTATCTATAGGTGGCGGGATCGGTAGTTACTCAATTGCATCAAAACAAGATGCTAAACAAGTTGCTACATATTTATATGACAACTTTCTAGGCGGGAAATCAACCGGTATTCGTCCACTTGGCAACGCGTCATTGGATGGAATTGATTTTGACATAGAATCCGGAGGAAGTCAACATTGGGATGACCTGGCGAAGTATCTTTCGGCATATAGTACCAAGGGTAAAAAGGTCTATTTAACCGCCGCCCCACAATGCCCGTATCCTGATGCGTGGTTAGGTGGGGCCCTTCAAACGGGTTTGTTTGATTATGTTTGGGTTCAGTTTTATAATAATCCTCCTTGTCAGTATTCGGAGAATATTAGTAATTTTGAAAATGGTTGGAAACACTGGACTTCTGATATTCCGGTTTCCAAGATTTTTTTAGGGTTACCGGCGGCTTCTACGGCGTCTGGAAGCGGTTATATTCCGGTTAATGATCTTACTTCAAAAGTGCTTCCGGTAATTAAGAGTTCTTCTAATTATGGTGGCGTGATGTTGTGGTCTAAGTATTATGATGATCAGACTGGATATAGTGCAGCCATTAAGAAAGATGTGTAATATTGTAAAGGGTTACTCGAGAAATGTTTGTGATTAATATATTTATGTGATTATTTGTGTCTATACATTTTGTGCCACCTAAGATATAAATATATCCCCTCTACACACATTTTCCCATATATAATATTGTATGCAAACTAACAAAATTTAATTATAAAACTAATACTCATAATTGTCCAGAAAACAAGATAATGATAAAACTCTTATATTTGGAAACTATACTCCAAACAAAAAAGAAATTAGGGGGTAGTGGTCAGTTTAAAAGGATCGATCCAAACAATTATTTGGATAAATGGATCTATGTGTTGGATCGTTTAATGAATTAATGGAATAATGGATCGATTTTTTGATCCAGTAATAGATAAACTAAATTGGATCCGATCCATTGACACCCCTATTTTAAGGACAACATAACATTCTTAAGAAGCTTGTTAAAGTAATATACCTGAATTAATTCGTAAGACAATAGGTAAATGAAAACTGCATAGAGTAGAGGTGGCAACATGGGGAGGTCGAGTGTGTGGATTAACAGGCCAAAACGGGCTTGGGTCGAACTGTTGAAGCATGTCATTTTCAGAATGGGTCGACCCGGCCAATTCTTTTGTCTATTTTTTAAAGAAATTATAAATATTTAGTGGATTATATATGATTATAAAGACAATAGTATTACAACAAAAATATAAATCTTTGAATATAAGGGTTTAAGAAATTGTATAGAATTCATATAGACTTTGGGCTATTTTCAACCCACTTGGCCCATTTAACCCGTTTCCCTTTTATCTAAACTTTCTTATATTAACCATATGAGCCGTTTGAGATTATACACAACCCAAATCCACCCCATTCATATGTAAAAAGGTCGCATTTGCCACCTCTAGCATAGAGATAAATTAAAAGTCCATAAAGTGACTTTCTTTAAGAGAAACCTAACTTTTATGTAGCAGACAACATAAAAACAAACAAAACAGATGACAAACCTGAGAAACAAACAGAAGCTTTCCAACAAATCCAGCTCCTGCTAGAATAATATTCAACATAGTGCACTCCAAGTCACTCGATTTCTTAAAAATGCCCCAAAATTGGAATCATCCCAATAAACCATTTATATAAACACAACATCTGAAACAATTAAACACACCATTACAGCATTACTTCAACAGTTATCGGAAGTAAGACACAAATGGCATACCAGTTATCATTATTCTGTTCAATGATGCTGTTACTAGCAGTAGGTACCAATGCTGGTGGCATTGCAATCTACTGGGGGCAAAACGGGAATGAAGGCACTTTAGCTGAAACATGCTCTACTGGAAACTATGATTACATCAACTTAGCATTTCTTGCAACATTTGGAAACAACCAAACCCCAATGATCAATCTCGCGGGCCATTGTGACCCGTACAGCAACGGGTGCACCAATTTAACAACCGACATTAAATCATGTCAAGCTAAAGGAATCAAAGTAATGCTCACAATTGGGGGAGCTTCCGGAAGCTACTACCTAACCTCAGCTACAGACGCCAAACAAGTCGCCACTTACCTGTGGAACAACTTCTTAGGTGGCAGTTCATCCAGCCGTCCACTTGGCGATGCTGTATTGGATGGAATTGATTTTGATATTGAAGGAGGAACTACACAGCATTGGGACGACCTTGCAAGGTATCAGTAGTAAGGGTAAAAAGGTAATTTTGACTGCAGCACCACAGTGTCCTTTTCCAGATGCGTATATTGGAACTGCTCTTAAAACGGGCCTATTTGACAATGTTTGGGTTCAGTTTTATAATAATCCCCCTTGTCAATACTCTGGTGGGTTGACTAATCTAGAAGATTCTTGGAAACAGTGGACTTCAGAGATTCCTGCAACTAAGATATTTTTGGGTCTACCTGCTTCTCCTGCAGCTGCGGGCAGCGGATATGTTCCTGTTGGTGATCTTACTTCTAAAGTGCTTCCGGTAATTAAAGGGTCTGAAAAAAATGGTGGAGTTATGTTGTGGGATAAGTATTATGATGATCAAACTGGATACAGTTCTTCTATTAAGAGTCATGTGTAAAGTGTAAGAATCTCGTTGTAAAACTTCATTTGTATCGTTAACCTATGTGAGTATTAAGTTTCTGTTTATAATTGCAAAGCTCTGCTATCACTAAGTCACAAATCCAAACCCTAGATATCACCAACAATGCATATATGCAGTTACAATCCTTGAAACAAAATATATTAAAATAATAATTATTATAACAACACATAGTACGCCATGCTAAATTCCATGTCTACATCGAGGAATTTTAAAATCAAACACGTCGACTGAACATTCATTTCGTTCAATCATGTGAATTATCATATATAATATTAGCACTTTTAACCAAATGAGAGTTGATGCGCATACTAATTGATCACGATAATATCGCACAGAGGATGAAAATGACCGCCAAAATCAACTGTTAGTGGGCCGCGGCTGCCGGAGACGTTGAGTATCTGGACGACGACAAAAGCAAGGCGCCAACGTTTCGCGAATTCATAGGGGAGAAAACAATTTTGAAGTTTGCCTCCCCAGTATTTTCGTTAACATTACATCCGTATCTATCTATCTATTATATATTATAAAAGAAGTTTTTTAAGGTGCTACATGTCACTCCCGTATTCACCCAGAAATTCATTTTCCCGCTCATTGTTTAAATCCGATTTTTAATTCAATTTATTTACTGCATTTATTGTCATAATCAAACAATTAGGGAACATAATTTAAATTTTCACGCGAGATAATATGGTTTCTTAAATTAACAGATTTAATTTATTATAGATTTTAAACTTACCATAATTATTTTATTTAATTTATTGAATTCAAATATATCTTAACTATCCCCGGCAATAAAAACTTTATCTATTTATATTTTTGTTTTTGGCGGGTTCGGTGAGTACTAAATTATCGTAATTATCCTCTTTTAGTGCATCATAGCCTACTTAAACAATTTATTGTACCGGTTATAATCATAAAAAAAATCGTCTTCCTTGATTCTGCAGAAGCCTTAATCAACCGGTTCTCTAAAATATTATGGAGTATTTGGGATTAGTAATCTGCATGAGCTCAAAATCAAAACCATAACCATTTTTAATATAAATTTCAATTTTTCTAAATCTTTTAATTTGAAATATAACCTGATGTTCAATACTGTTATGCATGTTCAATTACCCGCATATAGTGTTTAACACATTATGGCCAAAAGTTTTCCTTCAAGTTTAAAAGAAGATAATTTATACTTACTCTTTGTTTTGCCATGACCATCAATATGAATTAAGGACAATCATTGCCAGATGTTGGTCTATATTTGAGAGAGTCGGTTTTTTTACATCGACAATTATATGTTGTCAAACATTGATTTTTAGTTAAGATTGATTGTCAAACAAAAAACTTCCAATGTTGTATTCAAAAAAGTGTACAAAAATGCAAAACATCATTATTTTTATAATGACACCTTTTTTGGTAATCATTATATTATTTGAATTTGGGTTATTTTTTATCGTATATGTAATAATCATACAATTAAGGATTCATATTTGTATTCTACAAAAATTACGTTCTGAAAAATTACTAGCTACTCGTAATTTTTCACGAGTAGTTTAATAAAATACACACACATATCCATGGTATGATAGAATTTGTGTAAGTAAAGTAGTTTCTGAATCCTTTTTAATTCATTATTATATGACGGATTAGATTAGATTTGCCGTTAAAAAAAAAAAGTTTCTGAATCCTTTTTAATTCATTATTATATTTATCGAGAAACGTTTAGAATTTGCTTATGTGACGGATTTGAAGAAATTTGGGTTAGAAGAATATTCCAAAGCCTAAAGATTATTTTAAAACATATGATCGCTAAATATGTAGTACATCTTCAACAATCATGTATGGTTCATCAAAATTAAAAAAAAAAACATACTGATTTAGATTAAAAACAAAATAAATACAAATGGAACATCTTGATTCACACAAATATAAGGGACAATTTTTCAATTATCGTTGTTTCAATGAATACTGATAATTAATATGACTTTTCACTCAAATACGGATTTTGAGTATTAACCGAAAAGTAAAACTTCATAAAATATAAAAATGTCCGTTCCGCAGGATCGCAATGAAATTTTAAAATAAACTTAGAATTTCAATTGTGTCTAAAATAACAAACGGGCCGAAAACCGCTTACAAATAAAATCCAACAAACTGGAAAAAAAAAAACATAACAATGAAAATAACTCATAAAATACAACGTTTTTGGACCCGAAAGTTACATAAACCATCGTAGGTAGGTGGTAGGTGGTTTACCACAACTTTCTCTCTATTGTTCTCCTCGTTACAAACTTTGATATGAAAGATCATGGGCCTGAAACAGAGCATGTAGCCCGAGTTATACTCATTTCAGCGAAGCCACTTTACTCATACGATCTCGGGTCTTTAGAAACCAAAATAATCCATTTATCTATTCTTGCGACACATCACATTCAGTGATTTCAACACATGAATTATTCAAATTTTTGTCAATGAAATGGTTATATTGAAGTATCTTGTTTTCTTGATTTCTAGATGTTCGGCCACATGCTTACTATACCTTTGAAATAATCTGTCAATTATGGAACTTCCGAAATGAGAAGTTAACAACGGTTCTGTAACAGCTCTGATCACTTTTGCTGTGTTTTCTCCATGGCAATGGCTAAGCTCATATGAATCTTTCCTATATGTATAATCTGTGTCGTTTGGGTCCCAGTTGGTTTGAAAAACAACCAACTTATCAAGAGAAAATGATCCCTCATTCTGAAGAACATTCCTAACTTCATCCTCACATGGAAAGTAAACTGGCATATTGAAGGATTCAATATCCGTTTCTCGAACCAGCCCCTGTGAATAACATAAATCGTAATTACTGCTTTGAAGAAGGGAGGAAACTACTTCATGCGCGACGCCACCACATTATATAACGTTTAAAACAGACTTTACAAACACTGTAAAACAATGATTGTGATGTAGAGAGTAATTTTTGTAGTATGAAAATCATCTGGCATTGAACAATATATTCTTCACTACTAAAAGTTAATAATTTGTAACAAAACTTTATAATACCTCATTAACCATGTCAAGAAGTGATTCCGCTAGTAGCTCCAAGAGACTACAACAATCATCAACACTAGGATCAATGATACTTCGACCAATAAATGATAAAACCATGCCTCCACCACGTATTATCTCCACGGAACGCATTTGCAAAAACTTTGTGAAATCAGTACAAAATTGCTTTCCATATGCCTTCAATACATTTGGAGGACTCGTTTTCGCCATGCATATATTTATCGAGTTATTTTCAAGGCCTTCGGGTACCTAATATATCACATATAGCGTGGATTATCATCGATTGATTAAGTGCATGTCTGGGAAAGCTTATTAGCCACGTTTAAAGGGCGTAATTAAGCTTACATAAGCTTATAAGCTCCTTAAATACGGTTTCTCAAACATGCACTAAGTGTTTGTAGGAATATAGAGTGCAAACCTGAGAAAGCCAATGAAGACTATAAGAAGAGTGAACAAGGTGCAAGCTTTGGTCCGGAAAAAGTTTACCATAAAAGGAACCTGGAACCACTGAAACAAAACACGGGCCAAATTTGTTTCCCTTCTCCTCCTTAACTTTGCATAAAATTCCGGTAACAATTTGAAAAGTGTATTGAAATCATTTCCGAAGAGGTCATTTAAGCAGACTTGAAACTGCGGTGCTCTACGATTCTTCTTTTTACACACCTCATCAACTATATCGATAATGGTAGATGCAACCAATAGTGTATTTTTGCTAGAAGCACATCCCAAATCTGCCATCTTAAAACATTGACCAAAGACAATATCATGACTTGCAAAACCCTTTATTCTATGCTTAAGAATCGGTTGCATTTTTCGTATCACAATTTCCTGGAAACAGAATAACAACATATGGCGAGTTAGACGCCACTGTAATTAAACGCAAAAGTTATGACTTTAAATAAATATTAATATAATGACATAGAGAGAATTCGAAAATAGACTTGAACAAGCGAGTTGTTGCTGTAGCTTGCTTCTCCATCGCCGGTAGTCATGTGTAGGACATTTTCTACTGCCATGGCTGTATATCTTTTGTCTTTGTTCTTCATGCAACTAACTGCCTTTTAAGTTTTTTAAATAGGCATTCCACAAACTTAAGATCGCTCCCAACAGTGCACCCAACTGATACCGTCAGTTGTTGCCAAATCAGCGTCACGTCACCTCACCTTCCAACCGACACTAAACTGACGTACTCCATGCCAACAATACCACTTCCCTTTAATTTTTTGGGACCCACCATTACAAAACACACACACAAAATACCCCTTTGGGCCCCACCACACAACTCACGGAACCCTCATCCCAGTCTCCAAACTGACGAGGTACCAACTAGCAGAACCACTGACGGGGCCGTGCCAATGGTATCTCTAAAGTGGCGGAAAACTCACACCAAAGAGACCGAATGGTTGGCACTAGTCTAATATAATATCTAGCACATAAATAATAATATTTTGAGTAAATTACAAAATTTGTCCCTATGGTATATTTGATTTTGCATTATTATCCCTATATTTGTTTCGCCTTTTTTTTCCCTGTAAATTTTTAGATTCTGCGTTTCTGTCATTCCGTCCAAATTCCGCCGTTAACTAACCCCAAATACCAAAAAAATAAAGGTATTTTTATCTTTTTACCTCCTCCTTCATCGGTTCATCCGCAAATCCCAATGGATGAACCTAATTTTAAATCACTTATCAATTCAATATGCTATTACATAAATTATTCAATATGCTATCACATATAGTGAAGAAATAACCAAATTACGTAATTTATTCAATCTAAAATTATGAGTTGGTCCAGTCATCTTCAATGGCTGATGGAAGTTTTTAATCCCCAAAATGGGTTTTGCTCAAAGTCCAAACTTGTTTAACAATAATTTGGGGAAAGGTCCAAACTTGTTTAACAATCATCTTCAATATCCGGAGATTGACATAAAAAGGTCCAAACTTGTTTAACGAGGTCTGTTCTTACGTTGATATAGAGAAGCAGATCCTTCGGAGGCACGATTCACCAACCGACGATGTTGTTCCAGTATAGAAATCGACCCACAGTTGGTGAGATCTAACGGGAGATAGTGAAATTAAACCGGAGTTGGTGAAATTGAACCCTGGATCTATAAATTCAAACCCTAGTACAAAACCCAAATCTTGAAATGTTCTTGAAATGGTGATGATGATGATGATGATGATGATGATGATGGCTATTTAACTTGAAAGAAGCTAAACATGTCATCACTTTTTATTGCACTTTGGAATTAAAAAAGAAATTTGGTTCTGTGTTAAAGGTGGAAAGAAAGAAAACAATCCATTTGGTGAAATTAAAAAGAAAATCTAATGTCATCATTTTGGTTGGAATCTTCTACCGATGTAATTTTTTTTCTTCAGATCTAATGTGTTGATTTTAATAGTTGCAGGTTTGTAGTTTTGATTTCATGGTGTTCTTGTTGATGGTGAGGTTAAAAAATAAAGTATAAATTTTAAAGTATATGGTACATGTAATTTGGGGAAAATGATCAAAATACCCATGTGAGGTTAGTTAACGGTGGAATTCGGATGGAAGGATAGAAACGCAGAATTTAAAAATTTACTGAGACAAAGTTACACGGACAAAAAAACTGAAGAAAAAAAAAATATAGGGACAACTTCTGTAATTTAAACTAATATTTTATACAAATTTGAAATATACATCCACATTAATTGCTAACTATTAATTACTCCCTCCGTCCTTTAATAAAATTTCCATTTCAATTGGGCACAAATTTTTAGGAGTTAGTTAGTGGTGGAGTCTTGATAATAAATTTGATTAAAATATAAGGTTATTTTGGAGAGAGAAAGTGTTTTTTAATGATAGTTAGCGGTGAAGTACATGGTAATAATATTATTTTATTGAGTGTGTCCCTCTAATTTGAGAAATGAGAACTTTATTTTGGGACAAATATTTTGATAGAATTGGGAACTTTATTAAGGGACGGAGGGAGTACTTTTTTTAACAACACCAAATCTTATCTTACTCCTTTAGAATACATTTAGGATTTCTTAATTTAGTAATGTCTTAATTTTCAAGACTTTGCTATTGCTATTTCAAGAAAATTTTTTCCTTAAAAAAAAACGGGACTGCCGGGTTTCAAACATGCAACCTACTGGTTATTAGGAAGAGCGCTAACCACTGTGCTAATAGTGTTTTACTTGAATACATTTAACTTTCGTAATAATTTAAACATTAACTTACCTAGACCCAAACGAATCCCTTCATTAACTTACACGCAATAATTGCCTATTCACATAGCGCTAACCACCGCCACCGCCCACCCACCAGTCAGTCGCCGTAAAATATAAAAACAAGGTACCCGCCGCCGCATTGCGCGGGTACCCTGCTAGTCTACTTTATTTGTCTATAATTAAACTTCCCATGACCTGATTATTGTTTTTGTCTTAATTTTTTAGAACACTCCTAGTTATTTAGGATTTTTTCTACTTTAAAGGGTAGGGTAAATTACAGAAATTATCCCTGAGGTATTTCAGATTCTGGATTTTTGTCCCTAAATTTTTTTTCCCGTTTTTTTGTCCTTAACGTTTTTAAGATTCCACTTTTCTGTCCCTCCGTCCAATTTTGGCCGTTAAGTGACGTCAAATGCAAAAGATATGAGGTTATTTTAGTCTTTTTTCTCTTTTAATTTTTTTTTTCTTTTTTCATCTTCTTCCCCAACACCCACAAACCCTAAACCCCCAACCATTAGCGGATGCATTACCAACCAAGGGGGGTGCATGGACCCCACTTGGTGGGTCACTCCCATGTGGAAATTTTTCTAAGAAAAGAAAATTAGTGGAAAAATTATATATGGTCCCCGCTCAAAATTTTGTGAAAGCCCCGGTTAACTTTCGTCCCCGGATTCGCCACTGCCCCCAACACCACCACCTTCGTTAATCAATGATGGTGAAAACCCCCAAATCGTGTTTCAGATCTAAAACTCTTAAACCCTTAACTTCTGTTAAAACCTAGATCTAATGTCTATATCTTCATCGATTTTACATGCTCACAAATCGATTTCACAGATCTAATGTCTTCTTCTTCTGCTTCCGATTTTCTTTAGCTACCGCCAGTCCTTCCTCCAGCAACCACCACCGGAAAGGTGCGACAGTGGTGATGGTTCTATGCCAAGAACAACAAAACACCAAGTTGGGGTTCTTCTATGCACGCCACTACAAATCGGAAATCATAAATACAAACAAATCATAAATTCGTCAATGTGTTCGTGGAGATCTCCAATTAAAGTTGTAACATTGGAGATCTGCAATTAGGGTGAAGATGGCGGAGATCTGCAATTAGGGTTTGTTTTTTAAAGATTCTTTTTGTTGTTGTTGAAGATATGAAAATTAATCGTCGATGTGTTCTGTGTTTTATCATGGTGAACCCTTTCTTGAAGATGGTGGAAGATTATGAAGAAGAAGACGCAGATGTTGATGATGATGGATCCGGCTTGTACGGTACAACATGAAGAACACATTTGGGTTGAAAGGGTTTTTTTTGATGATGATGATGATAAGGGTAATTTGGGGAAATTGACAAAAATATCGTCAGTTAACGAAAGATTTTGGACGGAAGGACAGATAGTGGAACAGGACAAAAAAACGGAAAAAAAAGTTTAGGGACAAAAATCTAGAATCTGGAATACCTCAGGGATAATTTTTGTAATTTACCCTAAAGGGTATCTTATTTTTAACGGGTTTATATAAAGTGTCCGAATTTATGTTCGAAATGTATGTCCCTTTAATTACCGTGGTCGTGACCGTTTCTGAATTTTTCTCTAACTATTTGTTAAACTAGCAGGTACCCGTACAATGCGGCGGCGGGTACCTTATGGCAGTAGTGATGGTGGTGTGTGATGGTGCGTAGTGATAGTGGTGGTGGATGGTGACAATAGTGTTAGTGGTGACCTGGTGGGTGGTGTTGCGTAGTGATGGTTAATGGCATCATTAGTGATTTTAGTCCTGGTGGTTAGTAGTGGTGGTGAGTAGTGATGGTGGTAGTAGGTTGGTGAGTTACTCAAGTTATTAACGTCTATCATAGTAGCTCAATAGCTTAGAGTAATTTGCTAATAATAGAGGTGATCAAAATGCCCGAAAAAAATCGAACCGATTTATCGGTTCGGTTTTCGGTTTAAGAAATTATTCAGTTTCGGTCCATATCGGTTTCGGACTTTCGGTGCATTCGGTATCGGTTTTGGACCGATATAGACCGATAAAAGGGCCCAAGTAACACTATTCGATTAAAGATATAATTGTGATTAATATATACTACCTCCGTATCAAAATAAGTGATACATTTGAGAATTTACGGTTTTTGAGGCAAAAGATTGGAAAGTGATTTAAAATAGTATAAAGTGGATAGTTAGTGGATAATGGGACCCACTTCTTTTGGATGTAGTGAAATTAATGATGTTTAAAAGTAAAAGTAAGGGTAAAAGAGTAATTTTACTTTATTAAAGTAGATAGTTAGTGGAGAAGGGTCCCACTTTTTTGCCAAATAAGGAAAGATTTTGAAGTTTATCACTTATTTTGTTCCACCCCTTTTAGGAAAGTGTACCACTTATTTTGATACGGAGGTAGTATGATTCTTTAATAATGTGATTGGTGATACAATTGTGTATGTTGAAGTTAACATATTATTATATTTCACTTTTTTAATTTTTTGTTAATGATTAATCTTTGTTAATTTATTTGTTTTTAGTTGCTCTAGCTTATCGGTCCAAATCGGTTCCGGGACCGAAATCCGAAAATCGAACCGAAAACCGAAGCCGATTAGATTTAATCGGCTCGGTTTCCAAATTTCTGTCTTATCGGTTTACTAAGCTCACCCCTGGCTAATAACATTGAGGTCTTAGGTTCAAGTCTTAGATTAGCCAATTTTTAATAACCATAATTTTACCCAAAATTACAAATTTCTGAAATTTAAGATTCACTAATATCAGAAAAACACCAAACAAACTTAAATTTTTAATACAAATATTGGTGAGCGCTCGTGAAGATCCTCTGATGGTATAGTCTTTAAAAAGGTCTATTTAAAGACAATAATAAAACTTGAAATCATCAAAATAACAGTTCTTGGCCTACCCTTTGCTAGAAATGAAATAGTAAATATTACATCCATAATTAACAATGGCAAGTTAATGGTTTAGAATTTTCAAGCACAAACAAGACTTTGTATCTTTTTGTTGATCTATTTAAAAGCAAGTCCAATCTTCTATAAATGTTTACATTTTAGGCAAAATTAATCTGTTCAAGTTAAAATACTTTCAGGTTAGGGTTGATGACATGATCAAGGCAACTTCAGTTGTATCCTGTTGATTTGAAACTTGAGTCTTTTATTACCAACACATTTTTTCTGGTATGCCATGTAAAAC
This sequence comes from Calendula officinalis, assembly GCA_963853835.1. Classification (NCBI taxonomy): domain Eukaryota; kingdom Viridiplantae; phylum Streptophyta; class Magnoliopsida; order Asterales; family Asteraceae; genus Calendula; species Calendula officinalis. The sequence continues at coordinate 82,604,724 of OY970820.1, read as the reverse complement.
TACCGCAACACAAAAATAACGATTTTGAATATAATATAATAATTATAAGGAGCTTAATTTAAAAAACTAAAATACCTAAGTTCATGAATTAGAGACAACAATCACTTTCAGAATCTTTGCATTTTAAATCTCCTTCTCCACCAGCACGATTTGGTCGAAAGCTTTCAACTATAGGGCCAAAATAATATCTGATGCTAACAATGGAAATTGTACAGATGAATTTGAGTTGTATTATTTCCCTTTAATCATTAATGCAAGTGGTTGACTGTTAAGAAACAATTTAAAATCACAAAAGAATTTTCCAGAGAATCATGAAAGAAAAGATTTATGCCCATAGTGAAGTAATAATATCTAGCAGATCGGCCTCTTTAGCAAGTTTAATTGCATTAGATGTAGAAGTATCTTGGTTAATACTTGGCAGTTGGTACCTAGCTTAATAACACCATTTTGCATCATTTCCCTGTAGAAATCATTACCCTAACGGGAACACATATCCAAAACCAAACCACCAGAGAGAACAAATAAAAAAACAGTTTTGTAAAGTTGTGTAAGGCAGATTAAAGTGTAGAAATGTATTAACAAAATTTATAAACCATGGTCATTGGCAATAATGTTGATAAGCTTCATAATGAACACCAAACATACAAGTCTTTCCTCCTCTTAGATACGGTGCAAGAAGATCGACAACCTACAAAATTACAAAACACAATTACATTTTATACTGGTACTTGTCAAAGAATAAAAAGTACTTTTCAGAGAATAAAAAGAGAACATTAATGGAACTTTTCCATTCGAGAGCAAAATTGCAACTTGCAAACATATCACATAAATGATTATTTCAACTGTTTCAAAGCTTTCTTTTCTTGCATCCATAACTCAAATTTATAAAAAATAAAAAAAAAATACCATTTTTGCAGAATCTACTTCATCTCAATATTGTTTTTGGTTCTTCATCTTGTATTCTTTTATCATTCTAAAGCACCAAAGTTATCAAAATTTAAATAAGCATTACACCAATGAGTTCGGAATAATAAACCAAAATCTTTGTTCTCATCTTCATTCAACAAATACATTACTTCAAAGGCAGTCTACTTATACAGTAATTGACTTGTACTCCTCAGTATACTGCTCAGAAGCATTCTCAAATTCAAGCTTCTCAACAACATCATCGCTAATAGCATCTGCAAGCAAGCAATAAGCCCTAATTATTAACGTTAACAAGTGAAAATAAGTAAGTAAAACGACCTATCAAAGAACCTCATCGATCAACAGTAGAGATATGCAATGGAACTGCTGCAAGCAAGCAATAAGGTCTAATTTGCTGTTAAAAAAGAACAAAGCAAGTAAGCCCTAATTATTAAGGTTGAATAATGATAGTTGAAGAAACCAAAGACGCATGTCTGAAGGACCCGAGGGAAATCAAAAGCGTGGGTGGATTCAAGTTTACGACTTTATATTAATGACATAGAAAATGACCCTAACTGTAGGCTTTATTCAACGCAAATATCGTAAACTCAATCGATTTTAAAACATTATCATCATCGATGAAACACAACTATGCATCCCATTTAACAGATTTCTAGGATTAGAACTCGTTTTCATGGTTGTTGAATTTTTATGAAATGAAAAAGAAATAATTACATGATTGATAGTGCGAATAAACAATGGAGAAAGGGTTTACCAACCAAAACTGAAACGATGGTAATAGAACGAACACGGCAGTGTGAAATTGAGACCATCAAACAATTATCCACCCACTTTCTTAATCCCGCAACGTCGTCAGAACTTAAGAAAAATTCAACGATCAGATAACAACCTGTAAGAAGAATCATATTAAAGTTAAAACGAATCAATGAAATTAGGGTTTGATGGAAGAAGAAGTTGATACCTACATAACTCAAATTTTCAGGCGTTCTTCTTTACAATCGGCAACATGACAGACTAAGAGGGAGCAATGTTATGAAGCTGAAACTTGATTGCTTCATTTCAAATTTCATATCGTAGTTGTGATTTCCAAAGTGGTTGTTCCACTTCCCAATTTACAAATTTACATGCTCAAGAAAAATCTCGAGGGTTGCACCAGGGATTAATACACACACATCTATTGGTTTATGGGGCGGTGGATTGTATTAAAAGTATTAATCATCATTGGCCCATGGAGCTGGATTTTAATTGATAAGGTTCTACAATCTCAAAAATTAAACGTCCACCTAATTACCCATGTTGGTTATCGCGTTAGTTGTTATGTTGGATGTCTCGAGTTCGAGCCTTGGTAGTCTTATTTTTTAGTGAAAAAGATAGTTTTCATAATTAGCAAGTGTGTTGGCTGAATTTTCAGCCTTGCTAATTATGGAAGTGGTAAACTCTTTATAATATAGTAGAGATATTTAACTACAAATAATTAGAATTTGTGACCTGTGAAAAAACAATAAGAAACGTTATTACTAGAGAATTCATTTCTTATGCCACAACTTTTAGCTCATACACCATACAATACAAGTGTTACAACTAATTGTATAATCATATTAAGTAATGATTATGATAAATGTAATACTTCCTCCGATTTAAAATAAGTGCTACACTTTCCTTATATGGGTGATTCAAAATAAGTGCTACACTTTCCTTATTTGGTAAATTTTTGTATATAAAATTACCATTTTATCCTTACTTAACTTTATTAAATATCATTAAGATTATCTAAGTTACTTTCTCTTTCTTCAATAAAGCCAAATGTGGGACCCTTCTTTACTAATTATCCCCTTTAATCTATCATAATCTCTATTACAATATTTTGCATCAAAAAACGTGAATGTAAAAGTGTAGCATTTATTTTGAATCAGAAGAAATAAAAGTTTATGGTGTAAAAATCACCGATGTTATTACTAGGCATTACCAACAACATTTTAGGACTGAATCAATCAAATTGATAGGCCGCCCCCAATTATTTATGACTGAAAATGTCAAATTGATCTATAGGTTGTGACGTCTTCCAGACTGCCATATATGGAAGTGCCACCACAAAAATCCTGTCACGTTTCATTATTGGATAGAACATTAACAGCTTCCAGAGTCCTTTAATGGCCACATTTTCGCCACATCTTCCCAAACCTAAATAACACGTCTCAGAACCCTAACCACAAATGCTCTCGCTCCATACCGTATTGTACGTGATGGTAGTTCTCAAAGCCGAATATATTGATTATTGATACGTCCTCCATGCCCATTAAATGAAACCAGAAAAAAGAAGTCAATATATATGAACGCCCATGCATTTTAATTGCATTGTATTCTCTTAATTAGTTGTTCCTAAATGATCATAAGCTTAACACCCACTATCTAAAAGTTATCATGCACATTTAGCTTTCCATGCATGTCCTGTCTTGTTGGCCAATGCCGGTAATGGTATAAATAATAGATGTTTACTCCACATGACGCTGCGAGGATTTTCTTGTGATACACATGCGAAAGACTATTACCAATTTATCATGCTTTTTGGGTGGATATGATTTATTACAAGGTTAAGTAAAAAATCTAATGAAGATGAAAAAGCACTTAAAATTGTTATGTAATGAGTAACCAATTGTTTCATGTGATAGTTAGGTAGTAAATAAATTATACAATATGTGAACGGAAGTAAATAAAAAAGTTGGTAGCAACAAAAAAAAGTATAAAAAAAGCAGGGTATGAAATGTGAACGAAAGTCAAAAAAATCAAAAACAATTTGACTTATTAGATTGCCACCATTCAATTCATACTAAATGTTATATAGTAGTATATAGTAGCTAGAATTAGTAGTATCCTTTAGCATTGTAATCGTACTTGCATCAATGAGACCAGAACATAAAAAATATCCAAAGTTATTACTTCTTTTATGTTTATTTCTTTAGATAGATTAACTATCGCGAATCGGTTTCTACCATATATATTGATATATACATGCAGACCACGAATATGAATTGTGTTGATGATTTTAGTGTTATTGTTCCCACTTTAGTATAATGAAAATAATATGTATGTCATGTCACTAGTTAGAAAAGGTTTGAAGGTGCGCGCCCAAAAACATATATACTGCGGTGGCCGCAGTAACAAATCAGATTCGCACAATAAGATAAACAGCCGCATTAACAAACATATTAGTTGGAGCGGTCCTACCAAACCACAGTAACATAAATATTTGTTGGGGCGGTTGTCCAAGCACCGCAGTAACATAACTTTTTGATAGGGCGGTTGACCAAGCTCTGCACCTATATTATAACTATTAGTGCGGACGTTTGAACCCCGCAGTAACAAAACCATTTGGTGGTGCGGACTTCGCATCTTCATCTAAACTATTTTATTCAAAAAATAAAAGTCCTTCAATTCACAAACGTTGTTCATGCAAGTAATTAATTAATGATTTCAATTTTCAATCTTGTGCAAGTAATTAAACGTTTTCATTAAGTAGTAATTAATGCCGGTTCAATACGAATTAAGAAGAAATAAAACGTTTTCATTCCCATGAAAGATCAGTTACAACCTAATGACAAACATCACTAAACCAAATCTAACATACATGCCCATCAAAGAAGAGAAACAGTGAACGTAAGCCCTTCACCATTGTTTTTTTTTTCTCAACATCAATGGTGAAATTCACATTTTGGTTCCTTTGGATGCCCATCCTCCTTCTGAACTCAACAAAATCACCTCTTATAGTCATATGGTCCATAAAACCAATATTGTTCCTTCTTCGATCACCGTGGATTTTCAAATCATAAATCCTAATAAATGGGACATAAGGATTTTCTACAAAAAACAAGAGGATGCTCATTCCAAAGGCGGTGATCCCGGACAAATTTTGCTGGAATAGTCTGAAACAAAAATAAATTACTTTATACTATTAATTTAATGAAAAGTAAGAAAAATTAAATATACTTAACAAGATACATACAATTCTGTTTTTCATGGAGGAACACCATTCTAGAACGAAGAAATCGGGTGGACCTTCATCATGTGGAACTGCATGTGGGACTTCTTCATACGGGTAATATACAAATTTATGTGGAACTTCATCGTGTGGGACATCATCATCGTGTGGAACTTCCTGTGGTAATTCTTGATCAACACTAATATCATTCATGTTGTAAAAGCAAGTATCTAAAACCAATGCTAACTGCATACGTGTAACACCGCATTTTTTTTATAAAGGCAATTAAGTATTAGTTTAAGTACGGAAGCATCTAGTTAGTTAAGTTTACAAAACGTGGTCCCACAAAATATTACAAACAAAGTTATTTAAAAGACGGTATTACTAGACACGGCTCATTTTACAAAACATAATTTAAGCATGGTCAAACTTCCCGTCCAAGCCCGACCCGTTCAAGCCATCCAACCTGAAATGTGTCAATAAGGGAGGGATTAGCACAAAAGCTAAGTGAATGAATTCCTAACCCTACCAACTACACTAAACACTTTAACACGGAAGTTAAAGAACATCTCCGGTTTGGTAGTCACTTAAACGCGGAAGTTATAAAAACATCTCCGGTTTGGGTAATCACTTATTTGAGAGGATCGGCGGCTTTGCGGGCCTTAAACCATGGTCGGCCAAAACCACGGTAACCGATAGCGTTTTGCATCCAACACCCAGGGCAACTCCCTCCCCTTAACACTGTAACATATACAGGTAAGGTCGGATACCCTATTAGTCGATACACTGTGCCCAGCCGTTATCCATCCGACACTGACCTCATCCCGATGGTGCACCTAGTCATGTATGGTATTCCCTAACACTAGGCATACATAACAAGTCATCTAGCTACGAAAAACACCGCGAAAAACGTCAAAACTGAGTTCCCAATCGCGAACTCTAGTTCGCGATCGCGAACTAAGGTTCGCGTCGGGAACTCAGTCGTGAACTACTTCGCGACGATCAACAATTTTCTCTGTACCGACTTCGCGATCGCGAACTAAGTTCGCGTCGCGAACTCTCTTCATCTGGCGATTGTTCTGCAATTTCCACCAACAAGGCAATACAAATGAAATAACCGAAACCCGAGTTGTAGGTCGAATCCACTCACCTTTCAACCTTCGATTCCTTAACTCAGTGAGCTAGTATCACTGAGTATCCTTCCCGGTTCCTGTCAACAACATACCGAGTTAGTGATAATCCACCGAATTGTCAAAATCATCAATTTCAACAACTGACTACATAAGACTCATAAAATACACATTTTATGACATTTACAACTACCACAAGTCCATCATCAATACAATTGACCATTTTGACCATTTAGCAAGTACTCACAACTAGTTGACCCAAACGGGCCAAAAAACCCGAACATGATCCAAACGCTTCCACATTTCCATTAACTAGCAATTTAATCTTTAAACTAGTAATTCACAATCATCTAACAATTCCATCAAGATCATAACCATCACAAATCCAAGTATGCTACTTCCAAGATCACTAGTTAACCATTTTGACAAAATCATCCAAACACTAGTTACACTACTTCACCAATTGATCAATACTAGGTTTTTAACATCCATAACTTACCAAACATGATTTCACAACCTAATAAACAATTCTAACCAACCAAAACTCAAGAAATCCAAGATTTGTCAAAACCCACCTTCAACTTCCACCATTAATGGAGGTTGGAGGTGATTTTCACCAAATCTTGTCTTCTTTCAACAAACAACCAAACAAATGATGTAAAAGCTTGCACAAACATAAACTACCACATCCATAACAAGATTCACCAACAAATCAACAAGCTACATAAACCCTAGTTCAAGTTCTAGCTCAAGAACACCAAGAACAAGCAAGAGAAAAGATGTAACTTACTTCTACACCCACACTAGTAAGAAATTCAGATTCTACCCAAGGATTTAACCACCAAAAGCTCAAGAACAAGAAGATGGCTAAAAGAGGGAGCAAGCAATGGAATAGTTGAAGTGTTTTAGGATAATGTTTTGAATGAGAAGGAAAGAAGGGAAAGAAGGGAAAGAGAGGGTGTCCCCTCTCTCTCGACACCAGCCAAACCAAGAGGGGGCCCCACTTGGCTTTTTCCATCCTTTTTTTTTCGCTTTTCAGTATATGTCTGAAAAGTCCCTTTCGTAATTAATTTATTTAAAATAGCAAACGGACTCCAATTTTAAAAACGAAAGCATTTCTGGAAACGATATTTGACAAGGAATCCAAATATATAAAAATCACGTTTTCACTCTAAATATAACACAAGTCGGGTATTTTAACCCCTTGGTTAAAATACCGCAAAAGACAGCAGGCTAATTAAATTAACTAAGTATTTAATCAGATAACCATTTAAAAAGATACCTTAAGGTCAATAAACTACTAGGCCGGGTTTTGGGATGTTACAACTCTCCCCCACTTAGAAAGATTCCGTCCCCGGAATCCCATCTCGATCAAACAAGGAAGGATAACGTTCCCGCATATCAGCCTCGGTCTCCCACGTCATATCCGCACCCAAACTGTGCTTCCACTTCACTAGAACCATAGGAATCTGTTTCTTTCTCAACTTCGTTACTTTTCGGTCTAATAATTCCACCGGTTCCTCGACCAATCTCTTTTTCGTATCAACCCGCAACTCTTGCACCGGGAGAATTTGGCTCGGATCTTCGATGTTACACTTTCTCAAGTAACAAATGTTGAAAGTGTTGTGTATCGCCGACAACTCCGGGGGTAACTCGAGTGTTACCGATTGAGAATTCACCACCTTACTAATTCGGAACGGCCCAATAAACCTCGGGGCCAACTTTCCTCGTTTACCAAAACGAATAACGCCCTTCCAAGGTGAAACCTTCAAATAAACCATCTCGTTCTCCGAGAACGTAGCGGGTCTACGTCTCGGGTCGGCATACATCTTTTGTCGGTCACGGGCGGCTTTCAACTTTTCTCGAGCAATAGCGACTTTATCCGCGGTCATTTGTACAATATCGGGCCCCGCATATTGTTTCTCACCCGCTTCCAACCAACACGTCGGGGTTCGGCACCGACGCCCGTACAACATCTCGTACGGTGGCATCTTAATACTTGAGTGATACGAGTTATTATAAGCAAACTCGATCAACGGTAGGTGGGAATCCCACGACCCGCCATACTCTAACACACAAGCCCGCAACATATCCTCAAGCGTTTGTATCGTTCTTTCCGATTGCCCATCGGTTTGGGGATGATACGCGGTACTCAAATTCACCCGCGTCCCCAATTCTCGTTGCAAGCTATTCCAAAAGTTCGAAGCAAAACGGGGATCTCTATCGGACACGCTAGAAATTGGAATTCCATGTCGAGATACTACATCGTCAATGTACAATTTCGCCAATTTACTAAGTGAGGCGGTCTCACTAGTAGCCAAGAAATGAGCACTCTTCGTTAATCGGTCAACTATAACCCAAATCATATCGTGACCCCTTTGTGTACGCGGCAATTTGGTCACGAAATCCATAGTAATCCGGTCCCACTTCCACTCGGGAATCGGTGATTGGGTTAGAGTTCCATAGGGCTTTTGGTGCTCGGCCTTCACTTGAGCACAAATATGACATTGGCCCACAAAACAGGCAATGTCGGTCTTCATTGTCGGCCACCAATAAAGTGCTTTTAGATCATTATACATCTTCGTGCTACCCGGGTGAACCGATAACCGAGAACTGTGAGCCTCGGCTAAAATCAATTCTAGCAAACCCCCGAGTAACGGTACCCAAACCCGAGATTGATATGTCTTCAAACCCCGAGAATCCTCTTCTAAATCATCTTTCCTATTTAATAAGATCTCGGCCTTCAAATGTTCGACATTCAAGGATTCCATTTGTGAAATCTTCAACCGGGACACCAAATCCGACACAATCTCCATCCGCATAAATTGTACCCGTCCCGAATCTCCCTTTCTACTTAAGGCATCGGCCACCACATTTGCCTTCCCGGGATGATATCGAATTTCACAATCGTAATCCTTAATCAACTCTAACCATCTTCGTTGGCGCATATTCAGTTCCTTTTGCGTGAACACATATTGCAAACTTTTGTGATCCGTACAAATCACGCACTTAGTACCGTACAAATAGTGTCTCCATAATTTTAGTGCAAAAACCACCGCCGCCAACTCTAAATCGTGAGTCGGGTAATTCTTCTCGTGATTCTTCAATTGCCTTGAAGCATAAGCAATGACCCGATCTCGTTGCATTAACACACAACCCAAACCCGCAAGTGAAGCGTCACAATAAACAATAAAATCCTCCGGGCCTTCGGGTAAGGCGAGAACCGGAGCTTGACACAATAATTGTTTTAGAGTTTGGAATGACTTCTCGTGATTTTCACCCCACCGAAACGGTACATCTTTACGGGTCAATCTCGTCATAGGACCCACTATCTTTGAAAAATCCTTTATAAACCGGCGGTAATAACCCGCCAAACCCAAGAAACTCTTTATCTCGGTTGGGTTCTTCGGAGCAACCCAATTCATAACCGCTTCGATCTTCGTCGGGTCCACCTTGACCCCATTCGAACAAATAACGTGACCCAAAAAGTGAACTTCTCGAAGCCAAAATTCGCACTTCGAGAACTTCGCAAATAATCGTTCCCGCTTCAACGTTTCTAACACTTGCCTTAAGTGTTTTTCGTGTTCTTCTTCGGTCTTGGAATAAATTAAAATATCATCAATGAACACAATAACGAATTTGTCGAGATAGGGTCGACAAACTCGGTTCATCAAATCCATAAATATCGCGGGAGCGTTCGTCAACCCAAACGGCATAACCAAGAACTCGTAGTGGCCATAGCGAGTTCGGAACGCCGTTTTGTGAACATCGTTTTCATGAACCCGAACTTGGTGATAACCCGATCTCAAATCAATCTTTGAGAAGTAAGAAGACCCTTGGAGTTGATCAAATAAATCGTCAATACGCGGCAACGGATACCGATTATTTACCGTTCTTTTATTTAATTCTCGATAATCGATACACATACGAAGTGCACCATCTTTCTTCTTTACGAATAAAACCGGAGCTCCCCAAGGTGAGGAACTCGACCGAATAAAACCCTTATCCAATAAATCTTGGATTTGTGTCATCATTTCCCGAATCTCGGACGGTGCTAAACGGTACGGTGCTCTAGCCACGGGATTGGCACCCGGCACCAAATCAATTTTGAATTCTACCTCCCGAACGGGAGGTAACCCAGGTAAGTCTTCGGGAAACACCTCCGGGTATTCCGAAACCACCCGGAGATCGCCAACCACTTTCTTTTCCTTTTTCACATCAATCACATAAGCTATAAACGATTCGCATCCCTTGGTCAAGGACTTACGGGCTTTCATCATATTTATCATGGGTATGGTCGGGGTCGCACGGTCTCCCCGGGCCACGACGTGTGACCCGTCGGGTAAAAGAAAAGTAATCAACTTTTGGTGACAATTTATGTTGGCCCTATTAGCACTTAACCAAGCCATACCTAAAACCACATCAAAGCCGGATATCGGCATAACAAGTAAAAGAATTGAAAATTTCACGCCATCAATATCAATACTAGCCCCGGACACGGATGTCGTGACCGGAACCATTTCACCATCGGCCACCTCTACCTCTAGAGGTGTCGCGATCAAGGAAATAGGCAATTTCAATTTGTCACAAAAACTCTTTGAGGAAAACGAACTATTTGCACCCGAATCAAATAACACGCGAGCGGGTATCGAGTTTATTAGAAACATACCGGTGATGACATCGTCGGTGGTGGTGGCATCCTCCACCGTCATTTTGAATGCCCGACCCGTAGGTGGCGGATGACTCTTCCTCTTTTGACTTCCCGACGAAGCCGCTCCCCCGCCCGAACCCGAACCCGAACTCTTCTTCATCGAACAATGCATCGCCCGGTGGCCCTCTTTCTGACACGTCCAACAAACACTATTCTCTAACTTGCATTCCGAGGACTCATGCCCGTGTTGCCCACACTTAAGACATTTTCGAGTTTGTGCCGTACACGGTCCGACATGGGCGGACTTACACGGTAAGCACCACGGGTTCCTTTGGTTGGAACCTTGAAGGATTTGTTTTCGACGATCATTGGTTGACCTATGATTTCCTTGGGGTTTCTTGTGGTTGCTCGAGCTTGATTGATCATACTTTCCCTTGTGAAACGAAGTCTTCTCTCGACTAGCGACCTTTTGAGCCAAGACATCGCTCTCGGCCGACTTGGCAAGATCATAGGCTTGCAAGAGAGTCCCGCAAGCCTCGTTATATTCCGGTACTCGGGCAACAACGCCCCCACAAAGTGTTTGATTTGGGTGGACTCATCGGGCACCCATTGTGTCACAAATCGGAGCTTACCATTAAATTGGAGGATAAGCTCATCCACCGTCATCCGATCGGTCATCTTCAACATCATGAACTCATTCCGGATCTTATCCAACTCAAACGGGCTACAATACCGAGCCTCCACTTGCTCCTTAAATTGTTTCCACGTGACCGCATCCATCATTTCGTTGCTAAAGTTCGCGGTCAACCCATCCCACCAATCCATAGCTGGTCCCCACAACATTCGGGACGCATACCGGACCTTCAAGTGGTCCTCACAATTACAAGCAATAAGAGCCCTCTCGGTGGCCCTAAGCCAAGTTAGAGTTTCCGCCGGGTCGGTACTTCCCCGGTACTCAGTTGGTTTACAATCGAGAAAATTCTTGTAAGTGCACGGTTTCTTCTCAATCGGGAAAGGTTGGTAGAAGAATTGTTGGTGTTGGGCATTGGCAATTGGTACGGTGTGGGCGAGTGGCGGTTGTAGTATGCTTGTATTGGGAGATGAGGAGTCATTTTCGGGAAAGACGGGATTTTGAGTAGTTTGAGTGAAGTGTGGGGGTGGGTTCGCTTGGGTTGGAGGTGGCAAGGTAGACCGAGCCTCGGGTCGCGGCTCAGTCAGTTGATTTTGGCGAAGAGCCCTAATGGTATCCTCAAGTTCCATATTCCGTGTCTCCAACAACAAGATATATTCTTCATTCGGTATTTCATCACCCCCCGAGCCCGCTGCTCCATCGTTCCCAAGGTTCGTGTTCGGTGGGATATTATCCAAGGTGTTTCCATCCGTAGCCATCCCTGCTACAAAACACAACATCTCACCAAGGCTTAGTTTAACTCGTTAGTACACATATACTAACTACTAAACCCAATTCACACTTGCTCTAATCCCCTTTGACCGGAAGGTTTGACCAACACACGAGCCACGATTTGGGAATGGAACACCAACCCCATGTATCCATCGCCAAACCGAAGCTCTGATACCAAGTTGTAACACCGCATTTTTTTTTATAAAGGCAATTAAGTATTAGTTTAAGTACGGAAGCATCTAGTTAGTTAAGTTTACAAAACGTGGTCCCACAAAATATTACAAACAAAGTTATTTAAAAGACGGTATTACTAGACACGGCTCATTTTGCAAAACATAATTTAAGCATGGTCAAACTTCCCATCCAAGCCCGACCCGTTCAAGCCATCCAACCTGAAATGTGTCAATAAGGGAGGGATTAGCACAAAAGCTAAGTGAATGAATTCCTAACCCTACCAACTACACTAAACACTTTAACACGGAAGTTAAAGAACATCTCCGGTTTGGTAGTCACTTAAACGCGGAAGTTATAAAAACATCTCCGGTTTGGGTAATCACTTATTTGAGAGGATCGGCGGCTTTGCGGGCCTTAAACCATGGTCGGCCAAAACCACGGTAACCGATAGCGTTTTGCATCCAACACCCAGGGCAACTCCCTCCCCTTAACACTGTAACATATACAGGTAAGGTCGGATACCCTATTAGTCGATACACTGTGCCCAGCCGTTATCCATCCGACACTGACCTCATCCCGATGGTGCACCTAGTCATGTATGGTATTCCCTAACACTAGGCATACATAACAAGTCATCTAGCTACGAAAAACACCGCGAAAAACGTCAAAACTGAGTTCCCAATCGCGAACTCTAGTTCGCGATCGCGAACTAAGGTTCGCGTCGGGAACTCAGTCGTGAACTACTTCGCGACGATCAACAATTTTCTCTGTACCGACTTCGCGATCGCGAACTAAGTTCGCGTCGCGAACTCTCTTCATCTGGCGATTTTTCTGCAATTTCCACCAACAAGGCAATACAAATGAAATAACCGAAACCCGAGTTGTAGGTCGAATCCATTCACCTTTCAACCTTCGATTCCTTAACTCAGTGAGCTAGTATCACTGAGTATCCTTCCTGGTTCCTGTCAACAACATACCGAGTTAGTGATAATCCACCAAATTGTCAGAATCCTCAATTTCAACAACTAACTACATAAGACTCATAAAATACACATTTTATGACATTTACAACTAGCACAAGTCCATCATCAATACAATTGACCATTTTGACCATTTAGCAAGTACTCACAACTAGTTGACCCAAACGGGCCAAAAAACCCGAACATGATCCAAACGCTTCCACCTTTCCATTAACTAGCAATTTAATCTTTAAACTAGTAATTCACAATCATCTAACAATTCCATCAAGATCATAACCATCACAAATCCAAGTATGCTACTTCCAAGATCACTAGTTAACCATTTTGACAAAATCATCCAAACACTAGTTACACTACTTCACCAATTGATCAATACTAGGTTTTTAACATCCATAACTTACCAAACATGATTTCACAACCTAATAAACAATTCTAACCAACCAAAACTCAAGAAATCCAAGATTTGTCAAAACCCACCTTCAACTTCCACCATTAATGGAGGTTGAAGGTGATTTTCACCAAATCTTGTCTTCTTTCAACAAACAACCAAACAAATGATGTAAAAGCTTGCACAAACATAAACTACCACATCCATAACAAGATTCACCAACAAATCAACAAGCTACATAAACCCTAGTTCAAGTTCTAGCTCAAGAACACCAAGAACAAGCAAGAGAAAAGATGTAACTTACTTCTACACCCACACTAGTAAGAAATTCGGATTCTACCCAAGGATTTAACCACCAAAAGCTCAAGAACAAGAAGATGGCTAAAAGAGGGAGCAAGCAATGGAATAGTTGAAGTGTTTTAGGATAATGTTTTGAATGAGAAGGAAAGAAGGGAAAGAAGGGAAAGAGAGGGTGTCCCCTCTCTCTCGACACCAGCCAAACCAAGAGGGGGCCCCACTTGGCTTTTTCCATCCTTTTTTTTTTCGCTTTTCAGTATATGTCTGAAAAGTCCCTTTCGTAATTAATTTATTTAAAATAGCAAACGGACTCCAATTTTAAAAACGAAAGCATTTCTGGAAACGATATTTGACAAGGAATCCAAATATATAAAAATCACGTTTTCACTCTAAATATAACACAAGTCGGGTATTTTAACCCCTTGGTTAAAATACCGCAAAAGACAGCAGACTAATTAAATTAACTAAGCATTTAATCAGATAACCATTTAAAAAGATACCTTAAGGTCAATAAACTACTAGGCCGGGTTTTGGGATGTTACAATACGTTATATATACAACTGATTTTGGTGGGGGTAGAAGTTTTGGCGCGCATCATAAAAGAACCGCACCTCTAAATTGTCATTTTGATAACTGCTGCAGCATCATCAAGATTCACTTACGTACACGAACTATATATGCTCTAGTTGGCATGTGAATCTTGATGATGCCCCAACAGTAAGCAATGACATTTAACATCTTCATATTTGGAAAAGTATATTTGAGAAATGGTAATTACAATCAAATTTATATAGCGGAAAATTAAATACGATTGTAACTTTTTTCAACCAAAACAATCATAACGTATATTGGAGAATCTCAAGAATTATTTGATTCCAGTCTAATCTAGCTACTGCATGGATAAACATCAAGAAAAATACATTTTTGGAGCGGTTTATCTATTTTTTGGAGCGGTTATCTAATAGGGTTTAGGCTAAAGCTGTAAAACCTATCTTCAATTTTTACGACTTTAAATTCAATATCAACTACAAACTAACTAATATTTATTCCATGCATTAAGTTGACTAAAAAGTTTACTAACTAATATCGAAGCTTGTTCCCCATCCAACAATCGACCACTTCCCGTTCTAGCCATCTTACTATAATAAGATGTCAACTCAATTAGAATCCAATAAGTTGACTAAAAAGTCAAAATTAAACATAAGAATAGCTCGATTTAAAACAATTCCCTCAATGGTCAACCCTAATCCTTAAAGGTCAACCTAACTTCCTATAGAACATAATGTCCCAAAAGTAAAGTCTAAGTCTAGGGTGGGTAACCAACCTAATTCACTTAGACTAAAGCTCTGATACCAAGTTGTAACACACCGATTTTTCAACCCAAATTAAAACTTTTAAAATAAAGATTTAAGTCTTTACAAACCGAACATCTAAAATATGGTTTAACCTAAACATTTGGAATAATTAGAAAGTACCAAAACCGGTGTTACAAATATATCAAAACTATAGTCAAGGGAATTAAATAAGTACACCGAGCTAATCCTTCCAAATGCTAACTACGGGCCACCTAATCTTTAGCTCCCGAACCTGAGTACATAGTCAAAGTAAACGTAGTACGTGAGACAAATATTGTCTCGAGAGAAACATGGGTTTTAGACCCGGTTAGAAATAATTTGCAATAAAATAATAATTAAATAATTATCAAATTGCACATAGTCAATCAAACTCTATGGCTTGCCATAAGCCAAACACATACGTAACGGGCCTCCCCGAAACAACTCCCCCGATATGGGTTAACTAGGTAAACTCCCCCGTTTCCGGGTTATCTATTTGCTCCCCCGATTCCGGGTTATCTATTTGCTCCCCCGATTTCCGGGTTATCTATTTCTCGACACACTACCCTTGCGCAGGATGGTACCGCCCCAAGTAGGTGTCACTAACTCTCCCAACTTGTGTGGGTTATCTAGGATCCAATTGATTAGCTACCACATAACAAATCATCAACTTGGGTCAAAGCCCCATATCATAACTCGATCATACTAGTGGTAACTAAGCAAGTCAATTTGCAATTCAATTCAATTCAATTCAATTAATTCATACTCTATCAATTCAATATTTCCTTTATTAAAAATATTTATCTAATAAAGACTCTAAAATCATTTCAATTCATAAAACATGGTTTACTATGTACTCAGAAAGATCACATGTGCTCACCTTAGCAATGCTATCCAACAATTGTGTTCAACAACACAATTCTTACTTCCAAATTGAGGAAGTACTTCCAATCTCAAGGTCTTCTTGACCTAACATCAATATCATTACAAAATCTAGTTATAATCCATAACTAGCTACTAATTATACCATCTAAACATTCTCAAACACCAAGTTCATACAACTTGGTGGAATCTCAAACCCTAGTTCAAGATTTTCCATCATCAATCCCAAATCTAACTTGTACACATTGATTACAAGTCTACAAGGAGTATTTTACACCCATGAATGTTCATCTTCCCCAAAGATGATATGGTGGGTTCCCAAAACCTCCATTGTTACCCATATTAAGCTCAAAATGAAGGTAACCAAGTGAAATATGCAAGAATTCTTACCCTTGATGCTTGAATCCTTCAAGAAGATGAAGATTTGAGCTCCAAGACTCCAAAAACGACCAAAAACTCTCCAAAAACGGCTGCACAAGATCTAGGGTTCGTAGGTGTTATGAGCCCTAGCTTCTACACAACTTTATATACTCCAGACAGTCCTCGCGCCCCGCTCGCGTTTGCCTCGCGCCGCGAGGTGACGCGGGATGTCTTCTTGGTCGCCGCTGAAAAACAGATCTCGCGTTTCGCTCGCGACTGGCTCGCGGCTGTTGTCTCAACTCGAGCCTCAACTCGAGCTTCTCGCATCTGAGCTCTGAACCCACTGTTCGATCTCGCGTCTGGCTCGCGCCTGCCTCGCGCCGCGAGGGCTGTTTCAGCCAGATTCTTGGCCTTTAAACTTGTTTCCATCAAAGTTTTGACCCATACTTGGTTATACCAAGCCCTGAACATTCAAACATTTCATAAAACACAAACCGAAATGTAAACTAATATAAATACTAAAATTCACATAAATCCCGAATAAATACACGAAATGAAAAACGTAAAATTACGGTCGTTACAACTATCTACCCCTTAAGAGGATTCCGTCCTCGGTATCGTCTCATAATCTACAAAATCCGGGTAGCGTTTCTTCATCTCATCTTTGACTTCCCAAGTGAAATCTTATCCAAGGGAATGCTTCCACTTGACCAACACTAGCTCAATTTCTTTGTTCCTCAATTTCTTCGTTTGGGCCTCCAATATGGCCTCGGGCTCTTCAATCAACGGGTTGGGTGCATCTTGTCCAAGTGGGATAATATTCTCCACTTCACCCACAAATTTCTTCAAATTACTAACATGGAAGGTGTCATGGACACCTTGCAACTCGGGTGGAAGTTCTAACTTAAATGCTTGTAGGCCGACCCGTTTCAAGATCCTAAACGGGCCTACATACCTTGGGCTCAATTTGCCCTTCTTTCCAAATCTCATCACGCCTTTCCAAGGCGACACTTTCAACATCATCATATCACCGACGTTCAAATCATAAGGTCGCTTTTTCAAACCCGAATAACTCTTTTGGCGATCTTGTGCCACTTTCATATTCTTTTGAATTATTCCGATTTTCTCATTTGTTATTTTTACAATCTCGGGACCCGTGAGTTTCGTCTCACCCGCCTCTAACCAACAAGAAGGCGTCCTACATTTTCTCCCATACAATGCCTCAAACGGTGGCATTTTAATTGTCGAGTGATAACTATTGTTATATGAAAATTCAACTAACGGTAAATGTTCATCCCATTTACCACCAAAATCCATTACACACGATCTCAACATATCTTCGACCGTTTGGATCGTTCTTTCACTTTGACCATCGGTTTGCGGATGGTAAGCCGTGCTCAATCTCAACTTTGTTCCCAACTCTTCTTGGAGTGATCTCCAAAATCTCGAGGTAAACCTTGCATCCCGATCGGACACAATCGACAATGGTACCCCATGCAAACGGACAACTTCATCAACATACAATTTTGCCAACTTCTCGAGTGGCATGGTTTCCCGAATAGCTAGGAATAACGCACTTTTCGTTAACCTATCAACAATCACCCAAATGGCGTCATGATTCCTACTCGTCTTTGGGAGACCAACAATGATATCCATTGTGATGTCATTCCATTTCCCGGCCGACACTTGCAACGATTGTGCAACACCATAAGGCACTTGGTGCTCGGCTTTCACTTGTGCACACGTGGCACATTTTGATATGTACTTTGCTACTCTTGACTTCATCCCGGGCCACCAATAAATTTTCTTCAAGTCTTGATAAGTCTTTGTACTTCCGTGATGAATCGAATACTTAGACTTGTGAGCATCATTCAACAACACCTTTCGGTTTCCACCGAATTTCGGAACTCAAATCCGACCATTTACGGTTTTTAGCCCTTGAACATTTTCTTCAAATACTTGGTTCTTCCCCAATCTCTCTTGTCTAAACTCGTCTTTTCCCATTACATCCTTTTGTGCGGTTTTTATACTTTCAATAAAGCTAGATACTACATCAATCCGCATCAACTTAGCCTTAACCGGCTTTTCATAAACTTTTCTAATCAAGGCGTCGACTACCACGTTAGCCTTTCCTTCATGATAAACGATCTCACAATCGTAGTCACTAATCAACTCGATCCACCTTCTTTGTCTCATATTCAAGTCTTTTTGTGTGAACACATACTTGAGACTTTTGTGATCCGTGTACAAAATACACCTTGTACCGTACAAGTAATGTCTCCAATCTTCAAGGCAAAAATAATCGCCGCCAACTCTAAATCGTGAGTTGTATACCTTTCTTCCGCATTCTTCAATTGTCTTGAAGCATAAGCTATCACTTTACCTCTTTGCATTAAAACACAACCGAGACCTTTGTTCGAGGCGTCGCTATACACTACAAAATATTCCATACCGTCGGGTAGAGTGAGAATCGGTGCATTGCACAACTTTTCTTTCAACAAGGCAAAAACCTCTTCTTGCTTTTTCCCCCAATCAAACTTCACATCTTTTCTCGTTAGCCTAGTGAGTGGGACCGCCACTCGGGAAAAATCTTCAATAAATCTTCGGTAATAACCGGCTAACCCAAGAAAACTTCTAACTTCAGTTGGAGTCTTGGGTGCTTCCCAATTCTTCACCGCTTCAATCTTAGACGGGTCAACTTTTATCCCGCTTCGGGATACTACATGACCAAGAAATTTGAACTTCGCGCAACCAAAATTCACACTTTGAGAACTTAACATACAATTTTTCTCGCTTCAAAACTTCTAGAGTTTGCCTTAAATGTTCTTCATGTTCTTCTTCGGTTTTGGAGAAAATAAGAATATCATCAATAAATACTATGAGAAATTTATCGAGAAAAGGTTTACAAACCCTATTCATGAGATCCATAAAAATAGCCGGGGCATTCGTCAAACCGCATGGCATAACTAAAAATTCGTAATGCCCATAACGAGTTCTAAAGGCCGTCTTCTCGGTGTCACCTTCTTTAACACGAACTTGATGGTAACCCGATCTCAAATCAATCTTGGAAAAATAATCGGCTCCTTGAAGTTGATCAAATAAATCATCTATCCTTGGCAAAGGATATCGGTTCTTTATCGTCATCTTGTTAAGTTCTCGGTAATCGATACACATCCTCATCGAACCATCTTTCTTCTTCACAAATAAAACCGGTGCACCCCGTGGTGACGAACTAGGACGGATAAAACCTTTATCGAGTAAATCTTGGAGTTGGGCCATCAACTCTCTCATCTCGGTGGGAGCTAATCGATACGGGGCTCGGGCAATCGGCGTTGCCCCCGGAACTAAATCAATTCGGAACTCGACTTGCCTCTCCGGTGGCAAACCGGGTAAGTCATCGGGAAAAACTTCGGGAAAATCCCGAATAATCTTCACATTTTCAACCATCTTTTTCTCTTTTTTTTCCATCTAAGACGTAGGCTATAAATGATGAACACCCTTTCGATAAACACTTTCTAGCTTTAATGGCGGTTAACAAGTTTGGCATATGATGCCTCTTTTCCCCATAGATGTACACCTTCTCATTTTCGGGAGACTTAATCGATACTAATTTCTTCCCACATAAAATCTTGGCTTGGTGGATTCCCAACCAATCCATCTCGATAATTACATCAAAAGCCTTAATCCCCATTGGCATCAAATCAACCTTAAACTTCTTACTATCGATTTCTAATTCACAATCTCTATAGATGTGTTGAACCATAGAGGTTTTCCCATCGGCTACTTCTATTTCATACAAATCATCAAGTAACTCCAGTGGAACCTTAAACTTAGCACCAAATTCATGAGACACGAAAGAATAAGTAGAACCCGAATCAATCAATACATATGTGGGTATGGAGTTTATGAATAAGGTACCTGAGACGACATCATGAGTCTCCTTGACTTCTTCACGTGTGAGTTGGAAGGCACGGCCTTTGACTTTCAACGGATCCGGCTTCTTGTGAGCGGTTGACACCAACGTTTCGGTTCCCTTCTTTGGGCATACATTGCTATAATGCCCTTTCTCGTGACACGAGAAACACTCTACCTCATCAAGGTTCCTCACCTTGCAATCTTTAGCCTTGTGGCCAAACCGACCACACTTGAGACGACCATTGGAATCCGCCTTGCACTCTCCTTTATGGTTCCTACCACACTTCCTACATCCACCAACACTTCCTTGTTTTGACCCGCTCGGGGCAAACTTGCTTTTCTTGGATGGCCCCGAAAAACTTTCAAACTTTCTCTTCTCATTACCAACCGACCTCTCTTGAACTCTTCTCTTGCTAACCTTCTCAACACTTCGGGCGACATTGATCGCCTCATCAAGGGTAGTCACCCTTTTCACCTCTAGTTCATACTCCCATGGCAACCGATTAGCAAACCGAACCACACGACTACGTTCGGTTGGGTAGGTACTTGACACAAACGGGAGATATCCCGTGAACTTCTTGGTATACTCATCCAAGGTCAAATTGCCTTTCTTGAAGTGCAAGAACTCTTCCAACAACTCCTCCAACTCCCTTTCGGGACAATACTTCTCTTTGAGTCTCCTAGTGAACTCATCCCACGACATCTTGTAAATGGCTTTCTTCCCCAAAGTTTCATACACGGTGTCCCACCATGTAAGAGCATCATCTTTGAAAAAACGTGAGGCATAAGTCACCATGTCTTCCTCTTTGCACTTGCTACTCTCAAGCACACGCTCCGTTTCTCGAATCCATTGAACCGTCACTTTCGGTTTCGTACTCCCGAGATAAAAGTCGGGTCGACAAGCAAGGAATGTTTTGTAAGAACATCCTTCACGCTCAATCTTTCTTTCTTCACCACTTTCCCCATTGGAGGACTTCTCGGCCGGGTTGGTATTTCCCGTTGACTTAGTCTTAGTGAGTTGAGGAGAATCTTCACCTTCCTCCCTCTCATCCTCAAAAAGACGTTCCTCTTCCTCCCTTTCCTCATCATCGCCTCCTAAGTTCAACCGATCATTTATGATCCGGTTAACATCTTGTTGCATCACATTTCTCATATTAGTGAGCATGGATTGAATGGCCTCCATGGTTACCGGAGTATGGTTATTCCCGATACCCGAATTGGCCAATCCATTCCCATCTTGATTCTGTAACAACCCAAAATTCAGGAGAAATTTAAAAAATTTTAAAACATTTAATTAATAAAATTCCCCAAGTACAAGTAATGAAAAGGTCCCAACTCATTAATAAAATATAAAACCGTCTCATGGTCTTTAATGCGGAAATAAATAAAAAGGTTTAAAATTATGTTTGACTCAAAACAAACTTTCAAAAACTCCAAATCCAATAAATGAAGATACAGCCCATCAACCGTTGACCTTCTCTTTGCCCTTGCTAGTATCTGAAAAATGGGGGAGTGATTGGGGTCAGCCACCGCTGAGTGAATAATATCAAAATAAACAAATAAATACAAACAACTCAAGCCACATAAGTGATCCCTAGAGACTCTACTCAATTCTCAATTACTCAAGTTTATTTTCTCAGATTTTAAATTTATATAGCGCGCTTGTGTGACTTGGGACGAGAGATCAACCTCGACCCGCCTCACACAACTCAAGGCTCAACACCTGTACTCTTCGGTGTTGAGTCAAAACGTCTGGCACCAGTACTCTTCGGTGCCAAGACAACTCAAGTATATTATGTTTAATGTTTTAACTCAAGAACTCAATACTCAGATAACTCAGGCTCCAGATAACTCAAATCACGAATAACTCAAATCACAGATAACTCAAATAAATCACCCAATCAATACTCAAGCTCAATCAACAAGACAATTCACAACACATAGCACAAAATCATGAATCGAAAGTAAGTACAAGTTTATAGTGAGATTACCCACCTCGATAAACGTAAGCTCCTAAGGAATCCTCGGCACGCACAAGAGTCACAACGCAGCTCCTAAAGGAATCTACAATGCATCACAAGACTAGGATTAAAACTCGGCTCAAAATTATTTCCAACAGAATTTGACAGCACGCGGCACTCTTACGGAAACGGTTATAACTTTCACACCGTTCATTAGATTTGTCCCAAATTTTTACCACAGAAACTAGTCTCAGAATACTACAAATCACTCTGAAGTGGCTTCTGCCCAAAAACAGACTCTAAGGGCCTCAAAACAGGCTCACAAAACAGCGTAGCTGCACAGGTAGGAATTTTGACAGCGGCGTATTAAAATGGTCATAACTTTCAAATGCTAACTCAGATTGACGAGCCGTCGGCGGAAACGGAAAGAGGACTCAGAAAACTAGGGTCTAGCATGGGCCAAAAATCCAGAAACGTATTTTAAGTGTGTTAAAAACGGACTTAAACATAGTGAACAGATTATGCCAAAATTTCAGTTTGATATTTAAAACACGTTTTAAATCACGACATCAATCCGTTTATTCCCGAGGCACCCGACAGCCCCGAAACCCATTTTTAACTCAGAAACATACTTATAAATAATATATTTCTTTCTTTTAAAATCTTTCTCGGTTTAGGAAACCAAGAACCTTAAGGTTCGGTTTCCGTTTCTCGATTAATAATACGTCTATCTTATTAATAAAAAGTTTTACCCAACCCTAAACCCGATACTCAAGAATCAGCTGCTAGACCCGACCACCATCCGAGACAAGATTGAATAAAACGATTTAATCATCTTGGTAAACTAGACTCACATCCCGATTAGATTGACAACAACAAGAAATCAAATCAACAACAAACTCGCTTAACAACAAATCAATGATAGATCGATTAAAGGAAAATAGGGTTAGAGATTATACCCTACGAACGATTCACGAGCATGACGATTAACACCTAAGAATTGAATAATATATGTACTCTAAAGATTTTCCAAGACATTGAGATGCTTCACGTGTAGATGTTTGCTGATTTCCACTTCAATTCCGTAAGGCCATAAACAAAGAAGAAACAAAACTAATTCTTGACTTTCATGAGCAACAATGGAAAGAAATTGTTTTGTCGGTGGATATCAACTAAATTTATACACTATATCCAAAGCTAAATCACACCGCCAATCATAAAATAGCCACCGCCTCTCCATATGTTAATTTATACCCACTGATGCTTCCCATTTCTTTTATTTGGACTCCATTCGATCGTCCATGCTTAATTCCCAACTACAATCGAACTCGAGGGCTACAACTCAGAATTCTCGAGGGTTGAACCCTTCCATGATTATCTGCTGCTCAAAACCACGATCGCCATGATTTCTGGCTCACCCGCTGCTTGATCGTGTGATCCACAAAACATGAACATGCTACGGTCAGGTTTCTGATTCGCAAAGGAAACAGAAAAGAAACGAAATAAAGCAACATAGTTTTACCCAAGAATCTCCAAAGCAGCTCGTAACGTTAAAGCTTGACGTCACCCACGATCGAATTCGGGTTTCCTCTTGGTCTTCTGCTCGTGGACAGAACTAGAGAGGGGAGGTTGATTTGTCGGCAATTAGGGTAGACAAATATCGCTGTTAATTTCTAATACTACTTAGTTGTAGTCACGGCTTCTTTAATCCTCCAGCCCAAACCCCACACTACTCGGCCCAATTTACCCATCACCAAAAGATGAGCCCACTGCTACTTCATTCGGTCTGATGCATCATAAAGAGAAGCAAAGAGGATCCGGCCCAACTCCTATTGTTCGGACACCGAACTCAGCCCTTGGCCAAAATGGTCGGACCTCGAAATCTTTAAACTCAACATAAGACTCAAATCAACTCAAAGTTCGGGACAAAACGCACTTGTCGGAATAATTAGCAACTAACTCATATAATCCCATTCAATAATTAAGTATAAAATGACACACTTATGTCACCAATAAATAATGAAAGAGATTAACACATTAATTATTTCAACATGAAACGTCACACACTTATCCCTTAGACAATTACATGAATAAACGTAAATTGAAAATCAATTTAAATTAATATTTTAATTACTTGAAATTTCAGAATGTTACAGATTCAAATTCGAAGCTTGTTCCCCATCCAACAATCGACCACTTCTCGTTCTAGCCATCTTACTATAATAAGATGTCAACTCAATTAGAATCCAATAAGTTGACTAAAAAGTCAAAATTAAACATAAGAATAGCTCGATTTAAAACAATTCCCTCAATGGTCAATCCTAATCCTTAAAGGTCAACCTAACTTCCTATAGAACGTAATGTCCCATAAGTAAAGTCTAAGTCTAGGGTGGGTAACCAACCTAATTCACTTAGACTAAAGCTCTGATACCAAGTTGTAACACACCGATTTTTCAACCCAGATTAAAACTTTTAAAATAAAGATTTAAGTCTTTACAAACCGAACATCTAAAATATGGTTTAACCTAAACATTTGGAATAATTAGAAAGTACCAAAACCGGTGTTACAAATATATCAAAACTATAGTCAAGGGAATTAAATAAGTACACCGAGCTAATCCTTCCAAATGCTAACTACGGGCCACCTAATCTTTAGCTCCCGAACCTGAGTACATAGTCAAAGTAAACGTAGTACGTGAGACAAATATTGTCTCGAGAGAAACATGGGTTTTATACCCGGTTAGAAATAATTTGCAATAAAATAATAATTAAATAATTATCAAATTGCACATAGTCAATCAAACTCTAAGGCTTGCCATAAGCCAAACACATACGTAACGGGCCTCCCCGAAACAACTCCCCCGATATGGGTTAACTAGGTAAACTCCCCCGTTTCCGGGTTATCTATTTGCTCCCCCGATTTCCGGGTTATCTATTTGCTCCCCCGATTTCCGGGTTATCTATTTCTCGACACACTACCCTTGCGCAGGGTGGTACTGCCCCAAGTAGGTGTCACTAACTCCCCCAACTTGTGTGGGTTATCTAGGATCCAATTGATTAGCTACCACATAACAAATCATCAACTTGGGTCAAAGCCCCATATCATAACTCGATCATACTAGTGGTAACTAAGCAAGTCATTTTGCAATTCAACTCAATTCAATTCAATTAATTCATACTCTATCAATTCAATATTTTCTTTATTAAAAACATTTATCTAATAAAGACTCTAAAATCATTTCAATTCATAAAACATGGTTTACTATGTACTCAGAAAGATCACATGTACTCACCTTAGCAATGCTATCCAACAATTGTGTTCAACAACACAATCCTTACTTCCAAATTGAGGAAGTACTTCCAATCTCAAGGTCTTCTGACCTAACATCAATATCATTACAAAATCTAGTTATAATCCATAACTAGCTACTAATTAGTCCATCTAAACATTCCCAACCACCAAGTTCATACAACTTGGTGGAATCTCAAACCCTAGTTCAAGATTTTCCATCATCAATCCCAAATTTAACTTGTACACATTGATTACAAGTCTACAAGGAGTGTTTTACACCCATGAATGTTCATCTTCCCCAAAGATGATATGGTGGGTTCCCAAAACCACCAATATTACCCATACTAAGCTCAAAATGAAGGTAACTAAGTGAAATATGCAAGAATTCTTACCCTTGATGCTTGAATCCTTCAAGAAGATGAAGATTTGAGCTCCAAGACTCCAAAAACGACCAAAAACTCTCCAAAAAACGCCTGCACAAGATCTAGGGTTCGTAGGTGTTATGAGCCCTAGCTTCTACACAACTTTATATACTCCAGACAGTCCTCGCGCCCCGCTCGCATTTGCCTCGCGCCGCGAGGTGACGCGGGATGTCTTCTTGGTCGCCGCTGAAAAACAGTTCTCGCGTTTCGCTCGCGACTGGCTCGCGCCTGGCTCGCGGCTCTTGTCTCAACTCGAGCCTCAACTCGAGCTTCTCGTGTCTGAGCTCTGAACCCACTGTTCGATCTCGCGTCTGGCTCGTGCGTGCCTCGCGCCGCGAGGGCTGTTTCAGCCAGATTCATGGCCTTTAAACTTGTTTCCATCCAAGTTTTGACCCATACTTGGTTATACCAAGTCCCGAACATTCAAACATTTGATAAAACACAAACCGAAATATAAACTAATATAAATACTAAAATTCACATAAATCCTGAATAAATACACGAAATGAAAAACGTAAAATTACGGTCGTTACACGGTCGTTCGTTGTTTTTTGGAGCTGTGGAACCGCCCCTTTTAAATAATTTTTATGTTTTTTCTTTTTTGGAGCGGTGCAACCGCCCCTATTTATGTTTTTTAATCAGTTTAATACACAACGGTTACTTTTTGAAATACTCGTCTTTCTTCTTCGTCGAGACTCTGTGTTCGTTCTGCTACTCATTTAAGGTAATTTCGTTTATTATTTAGTTGTCTTTTACAATATATCTCACTTTAAGCTTGGAATAGGCTCAGAAATGTTATTATGCCAAAATAGTTCCAAAATAGACACATTACATTCGATAACTAGAGAATACATCGGATTTAGACAAACATTGCATATGCTATGAAAACTAGGCAAATCCCTATCAAATACAACTTCATTTTCCTTATCTTTAGGTCACGTTCCATCAGTTCCATTTCAAGATTGTTCTTCGATTCTAGTAATCCTGGAATGATTTGTGTAGATCTTTCACACATCGCCAGATCACGCCACCCAAAAAAGTTACATTTAGAACGTCCATAAAAAGAAAACCAATACTTTGAACTTTACATTAATGTTTAATATTAAACTAGATCTGTTACGGATCGAACTTACCATTGTTGAACATGAGTAAAACCTTCTGCAAGGGTTTTTGGTTGTCCATGAAGTACGCATCACAGCTTCTTTCTCACACCAACAGATACCATTTTCAAATGAAATTTGTCACACCCAGCCAAAACTGGTTTTGCGGAAGAGCGGACGTGCGACTTGAATCGGAAATCACAACAATTGATCAATAGTAAATCAACGCAAATCAAAATGGATTACCAATAGTTAACGTTTCCAAAAAAAGTAGTAGTTTTTGATAAACAAAGATTTCTTCAAAATGGTAATCTGAATGCGTTTGAATGCTAATAAAGCTTCAACTTCAATTTCCTGAGAAAACATATTAGAAGAATTGTCAACACAATGGTTGGTGAGTTCACAGGTTTTATGACTTTATAAATCGTTGATTTATTCCAAAATGTTTGTCAGTATAACTCGTGTACTAAAATAATCGTTGAAAACCGTTTCAAAACCATGAAACCAAATTTACACATGTTTAGTGCTTAAAACCGTGTTGTAAAACGTTTTAACTCTATAAAACATAATTCGCATATGGTCGGTGCGTAAAACCATTTCAACATGATTTTAGAAAGGTAAGTCGTTTAGTACAAATCTATGTACGTTCAAGTTCACTCGTTTCAAATCCATGAAACCTAATTGTTTAATTTAGCGCGTAATCCCTTATAGGCTAGCTAGGCGTACAAGTTAAAGTATAAGTTCATGAGCCTGTAATCAAACCTAAATCCGCCTTTACCTAGGCATGTCGAGTCCACGATGTTTTAATAGAATATATATCTCATATGTTACACGGCTAGAGCAACTAGCCATGAGCGGGGGATCAAGCCCGAATAGTACTACTCATATATTCGTTGGCTAACCATAGTTGATGATTACAGTAATGTTAGATCTAAACGATCTGGTGATAGGATGATCGTCTATCAACTCACGGTTATACAAAGATTAATGTCGCAAAATATAGTTTTTCATACAAGTCTTAATTAAGACTTTTTCCTAAAAATACTTGTTTGAGTATGTCTTTCCAATGAACATTTATCTCAAAAGGATAGTTTATCCAAGTTTTCACAAAGATTGATTGTACCAAAGTATTGTTCATAAATGTCTTTCAAAAGACTAGTTGTACCAAAATACTGTTTATGCATGACTCATCATAATTAAAATACACCTGATACGTGATGAGAGTTTTGCGTGCATTTATAAAACGGTTATATGTTTCTCACCCCAAAACAGTTAAAATACAGTAAAAGTGGGGCTGTGAAAACTCACCTGATAAATCCGAATGCTAGCAATGATCAAAATAGTGAATACGGAGTCCGAATGGATACGCCTCAACAACTTAAATATGTGGGGTCAAACAATAAGTGGACGGTTCTACAAGCGCGTCTATGCAAGTGGTTCACTCCATTGATATCTTTAAATGCCATTAGGCGCGAGTGGTCCGTTGGCCACTTTGTAATATACCACTAATTTTAATTTATCGACAAATCTGTATTTTACAACTTATTTTACTTATAGATTTAAAGACCTCAAAATGTATATTATAAAAATGATTTTTATGTGAGTTAGAATCTGATAGCTAGCATCATGATGATGTCATTAATATGCCATATGTATATGAGCATATATTTTGAACCTGTTTTGTTTATCGAAGCCATTTAATATGCCAAACATATTCATTTATTTATATATATGTGTGTCCGATTTTTGAAGGGGTAAACCATGTAGCAAGGTTGTTGTCTCTATTTATATTTATGTCCATCATGTATCATATTCCTCCAATATACGGACTATACTTGTATACATTTAAAAGATAGGCAAATCCAGTTAACGATGCTTTTATAGGGGGCTTTAGTTATATTTTTGATGTTGTCATATGCTCCGTAGTATTTATATTACATGGTTTAAGGCTTTAAGCTACGTTACGATTTAATCTAAACTTTTGAAATTATTTGTTTTAGTCTCAAGAATGAAAGAATGAGTTTGACAAGGTTTCTTCCTGTATAAATAATCTTTGACCAAGTATATGTATATTTTTCTTGGTAAAAATATCATCAAGAGTGAACTTACGAAGCATAGACACAAAAGACCTATAGTATAAATCTAAAGGAGTAAGATTACTAACAAGAATTATGATTGTGTTTTCTTGAAAAATGATGCATCTTCTTCTCCATGTTCAAAGCTTCAACGAGTTTTTTCTTCAGGTTTGATGGATCCTTCTCACTCCAAGATTGACGGGTCTTCTTGCTAGAAATAGCTTCCTAGTAATCTACTTCAAATCTCGATTTAAAAGTGAGATGGAGATTGTTGTTTTGTTCCTGGACACTTTCGAGAGAATGAGATGCAGAAAAAGTAAGTTGTTTCGTTTTATTTATTTGAAAATGGAGTGAGGTTGATATGGTTGCTTGCAATAATAGGAAGGAAGATAAGATGGAAGGAAGTGCCAGGCGAATTTAGCAAGGGAAAATGGATTAATTTTCGGATTTTCTACTTTGACTACTATGGAAACCTTGAATCCCTTGTACTAGAATCGAGATGGGTGTGAGAGGGGAAATATAGAGTTGACTTTTATTAAAAGTGTAGGTGTATGGTGTCTTTTGTCTTTATAGTACTTAATATTGTAACTATAAATTGGTTGGTAACTAGCTAGTTAAATAGTGATGTGTATAGATATTAATTGGGTATTTAAAATTGTTAGTCCCAAGACTAAGTAAGTAAGATTTGATGCTCGACAGCCAAGAAGAATAAACAACAGCTGAAGTATGTATCTCAGCTGAAACAAGTATATACAATAAACCTTCAGCTGAGTACGTACTTAGGTTTAGGATACAAGTCAAATCAGCAGCTATTAACGAGAGTTCATTCGAAGTCTATGGCCAAAGGACAAAGACAAGAAGAAGACTATTCAGCTGATTGTGGAATCAGCTGATAGTACCTGCTGCAGATGAAGACTTAAAGGAAATGTTCATTGACACCTTGAACATTTCCCTTTCCCGCTCAAAGAAGAAGAAAACGATGAAGATCTTCTATTTTGGAATAGAAGATAATGTCAGTACAACTTCATAGTTTGTCCCTCAAGCATGTAAAGAGAAAGTCAACAACTTCTGTACTTGTGTAGTACACCTTTCACCGTGCGTCAGAAAAGGTACCAGAAAAAGTGGACATAAAGTACACTCGGGACGATAACTTGTGCAATCGCATTTAATGATCCATGGCAAGTCTACATCGACGAATAATATATTTACACGTCGTCAAACTTGTGGACTAAGGAACATGGATCCGTGGCTATAAATGCGGATGTAAATGCTTGCATTTAAAAGAGGAGAGAAAACCCTTTAGCCTTTAGAGCATCATAGAAATCATAAGCACAAGAACATTCTCTGAGAGTTAGTTATCGTCTAAGTATTAACTCCTCCATAGTTATTACTAAGGCATTAATATCAGCTGTTAGTATCAGCTGATATATCTCTCAGTGTTTATCTCTTCTAGTTTGAGCGGTCTAAAGTGTCAACTCAAGTATAGAGTTTTAGGTAGTGTGTACTATCTATTTCCGCAAACTCTGTATTGTATTAAGCTGTTTTTAATAAAACTCTTAATCATTGGAACCTTGTTGTTATTTACTTATCATATCCTTGTCACTCGGCCATAACGCAACACAGTTGTGTTGTTGGGATCCAACAACTGGTATCAGAGCGGGTGTCAAAATTGTTTTCCATCAATTTTGATCATCTGTTATGGCTGAACCTACATCATCAGATCTTCCATCATCTGGAAAACCTCCCAAACTCACTCAAACCAACTATCCCATGTGGAAAACCCGTATGTTGTCCCACATGGTTACCTATCACCCAAAACTTCAAGATAATATCACGATAGGAAAATATGTTCCCAAAACCCTCATTCCTGGTTCTTCTGAAACACCAGAACACTATGTTGTGAAGTCTGAGGCTCAGTGGGCAGACGCTGAAAAACGTCTTGTTCATCTTGAGAACAAGGGTAGAGATATGCTTTTTCAAGCAGTTGGTGATGAACTGTATCACAATATTCAGTTTTGTGACTCAGTTAAAGAGATGTGGGAAAGGCTGACTGAAGTTTATGAAGGCACATCTGTTGTGCGTGAACATAACAAAAACATGCTCATACATGATTATGAACTGTTTAAAGCCAAGCCAAGTGAGATTATAGCTCAAACTTTCAATCGTTATAACATTCTGTTAAACGAGCTGAAGTCTCATGGGGTTGATAAGGACGATATGTCCAAAATGTGTAAGTTTATGGCAGCCTTACCTTCTAAATGGGCTACCATCATAACTTGCATGAGTACATCTCCTACTCTGAAAGATTATACTCTTTCATCTCTCTATGGTATGTTCTTAAGCCATGAGAGAACCGTACTCAACAAATTTCAACCTCCAAAGGACTCTAAAGTGAGTTCTGTTGGATCTTCGACTGCTCTTGTCTCATTAAACAAGCCTAGCAGAATCGAATATCCACCATCAGATGATGAGGCTGACAACACTTCAGCTGTTGGTTTGTTCAACATGCCGGAAGTCAGCATTGAAGAAGTCGATGAAGATGAAGACAACGATGCCCTTATATCTGAGTTGGCCTTACTTGTTAAAAATAGAAAATTCTTCAAAAACAAGTCTGGCTCCTCAGCTAGAGGCTCGAGTAGCAGATCTATCTCTTCAGCTGTTTCTTCCAGACCCTATGGAAGTACACCTGACATCTCTGAGATAACTTGCTACAACTGCAACAAGAAGGGACACTATGCTAACGACTGCAAGCAGAAGAAAGCTAGTTCATCATCTTCAACTGGTGAGTCCATTGAAGAAAAATACAAAAAGCTACAAGCCTTCACCAAAAAGATTCTAGAAGAAAAGAAGGCACTTGAAAGCAAGTCTGCTGACAAGGGTCTAGTAGTTGAGACTCATGATTGGGTTGACTCTGGTGACAGCTCATCTGACGACGATGAACAAATGGCCACAATGTGTTTGATGGCTCGTGCTGATGACGTTGAATGCATTACAGCTGATGATGCTAGCACCTATAAATGGGTCAACATTGTTCACAAAAAGGTAACCTCTCTAATCTCCGCTGAGGCTACTAAAGCTAAAGAAATTGTTGACTCTATTATTTGTGACTTGCACTTCATTGATCAGCTGAAAGGTGAATGTTTGGATAAACATAATGCTATTCTACATGAAAATGCATTCTTAAAAGAACGTTTAATTGACCACAAAACTTTAAAAGAAGAACTTTCTGAAACGAAATTTATTAACTCAGTTCTTCAACATGATCTAAGTGAAAAAGTTAAAGAACTTGAAGCAATTAAAAAGATTTGTGAATCATGGTCTCGTTCATCCAAACGTGTGAGTGAATGTGTTAACTCACAAATCCCTAGTCAAGTACAAGCTGTACTAGGAGGAGATTTCTTTACTGCAGCCGCTGTACCTAACAGCAGTACAGATGATCTGTACTACTCGTCAGCTGATGCTTCTGTGCCAGCTGAAGAGTTGGTTTTTGGTTCCTTTGTTAGGTCTACCAAAACCTATGCTACTGAGATGTCCTCAGAAGATCCTTCTGTTGCTACCGGTGAAGAGTCATCTACTGACTCCTCTGCCATGGTAGTTAGGACACCTACTGTAGTTATTGTTGAACCTAGAAAATCTGTCTCGGGTTCAACACCTGCTGCATCTTCTGCTAAATCTCAGCAGAAGACTAGAAGAACAGCAGGAAAGAAAACTGTTCTTACACCCTCCAAGGGTGATCCAGTTGGAGTTCGTACTCGAGCTGCAAAGAACAAATGTAAGAGTGTGTCTAAAAACACTCCAAGTCCTTCTTCAGTCGTGTCTGTCAGACGGCTGAAAGGAAAGGTCAGCAAGCTGACATCACTCGTTCAAACTCTGACTATCTCTGATAATCAGAAAATGAAAGGTATTTTGGGTCCAGTTCTGAATCCTACTGCCTCGCCCTCTACTCCACTGCAAAGAAACAGAAAATGTTATAAGTGTGGAGATCGTGGGCACATGGCAAGCACATGCTTGAGACCTTCCCCAACTTCAGTATGTGAGCCTACTGAAAAGCCAATGTCTGTGAATCCCAGCGGGAAGTCACAAGGACCCACCGAAGTGTGGGTTCCCAAAAAGAACTAACTTCTTTATCTTATGTGCAGGGTGATGAAAGCAAACATGTCTGGTACCTAGACAGTGGTTGCTCAAGACACATGACTGGTTACAAATCCCTGCTGGAAGGATGTGAAGTTTGTGATGGCCCCTCAGTGGTCTTTGGTGATAATGGTAGAGGCTCAACTGAAGGATATGGAACCATTTCTAATGGGTCCATAAAAATCACAAGAGTTGGTTATGTAAATGGGCTGAAACACAATCTTATCAGCATAAGTCAACTTTGTGATGCAAAGTTCTCAGTGAACTTTAACGAATATAGAGGAACGGTGACAGATAAGAATGGAAAGGTAGTATTAGTTGCTCCCAGAACCAAGAATGTCTATACACTTGACATGAATCCTCAAAATCAAGAAGTCTGTCTATTCTCTCAATCTACTGAAGAGCTGAATTGGCTGTGGCACAAAAGGCTATCTCACCTTAACTTCAAAAATATATCGAAGCTGGCGCGAGGTCAGCTGGTGAATGGTCTGCCACAAATCAAATATGAGAAGGATAAGCTTTGTTCTGCATGTGAACAAGGTAAACATCACAAAAGCTCCTTCAAATCAAAGCAATATTTTTCGATCGACAGCTGCCTTCACATGCTCCATATGGATCTCTTTGGTCCCATGAGCACTGAAAATCTAGGTGGAAAGAAGTATACACTTGTTATCGTTGACGAATACTCACGATATACTTGGGTTATATTTTTACGCCACAAGAGTGATACAGCTGATGAAATTATCAAGTTCATCAAAAGGATGGAACTTCTAAATGGGTCTAGAGTCAAGATGCTGAGATCAGACAACGGTACTGAATTCAGAAACAAGACTTTGGAAGACTTCTGTTCAGATGTTGGGATCTCCCAAAACTTCTCAGCTGCTAGAACACCTCAACAGAATGGTGTCGCTGAAAGAAGGAACAGAACCCTTATAGAAGCCGCAAGAACAATGCTTGCTGAGTCAAACATGCCAAAGCAATTTTGGGCAGAGGCTGTTAACATAGCTTGTTTTACTCAGAATAGGTCTCTCTATGCGAAGAGACACAAAAAGACTTCTTATGAGATTTTTCGTCAAAGGAAACCTTTCATCGGTTTCTTTCACGTGTTTGGTTGTGTGTGTTTTGTGTTAAACACAAGAGATCAGCTGAGTAAATTTGACTCTAAAGCTGATGAAGCCATTTTCTTGGGATACTCCACTCTATCCAAAGCATATAGAGTTTTCAACAAAAGAAGACAAACATTGGAAGAGACCATAAATGTTACTTTTGAAGAACACTCAAAAGCTTTAAACCCCTCCTCTACTGACTCGTCTGATGCCTTTCAGAGATCAGCTGAATCATCTCCTGATGGTACAACTGAAGCATTCTCTGATGCTTTAAATCTCTTTGATGTTCCCGTAAATGAATCAGATGAGACATTCCATGATGCTCCTACATATCTTGTGGACATTGCAGCTGTTCGACAAGAGATTCCAAGAGTTAGAGCATCATCCAAGGCTACTTCTAAGCCACCTCTTCATACTTCAAGAAGATCAGTTCAAAATGAAGTAATTCATCCTGCTGAGCAGTCAGCCGCTCAACAAGGATCTAATTCTGCTGAATCTTCCTCTTCTACTGCTGCTCCTCAATCTAAGTGGACCTCAGAACATCCAATTGAGTTAATCATTGGAGATCCACAGCAGGGAGTAGTAACTAGAAGTAAAGCATCATGCAATCTTTTCTTATGGTCTTACTTTCTAGCAACTGAAGAACCGAAAAATATTAAAGCTGCTTTAGAAGACTCAAGCTGGATTCAGGCGATGCAGGAAGAACTTAACCAATTCGAGGTCAACAAAGTATGGCAGCTGGTGCCTCCACCAGCTGGAAAGACCATAATTGGTACTAAATGGGTTTTTAGGAATAAAATGGATGAAGAAGGTGTGGTTATTCGCAACAAGGCTAGACTTGTTGCACAAGGATACAGACAAGAGGAAGGAATCGATTTCGATGAAACATTTGCTCCAGTGGCTAGGCTTGAGGCTATTAGAATATTTCTAGCCTATGCTGCTTACAAAGACTTCACAGTTTTTCAGATGGACGTGAAGAGTGCCTTCTTAAACGGAAAGTTGCAAGAGGAAGTGTATGTTAAACAACCACCAGGGTTTGAAAATCCTAAGTATTTAGACTATGTGTTTAAACTGGATAAAGCGCTGTATGGATTGAAACAAGCTCCTCGTGCATGGTATGATACACTCTCCACGTTCCTCCTAGCAAATGATCTCACCAGGGGAAAGATTGATAAAACCTTATTCATTCGCAAAATCAAAGGTGATATCATTCTTGTTCAAATTTATGTGGACGACATAATCTTTGGTGCTACTGATGAAAAACTTTGTAGACGTTTTTCTAAACTTATGTCTACAAAGTATGAGATGAGCATGATGGGTGAATTAACATATTTTCTTGGCTTACAAGTTAAGCAATCTAAAAATGGAATTTTTATAAATCAAGAAAAATATATCAAAGATCTATTAACGAAATTTGATATGAATTCATCATCATCCATGAAAACACCAATGGCTCCTCCAAACAATTTAGATGCTGACATAACTGGTAAGTCAGTTGATGTCACATTCTATAGAGGAATCATTGGATCATTACTCTATCTCACCGCCAACAGACCAGACATTATGTTTGCTACTTGCATGTGTGCTAGGTATCAAGCTGATCCTAGAGAATCTCACTTAATAGCCGCAAAAAGAATCTTGAGGTACCTTAAGGGTACTCCAAACCTAGGTCTTTGGTATGCCAAAGACTCCGGGTATGATCTAATTGGCTATTCAGATTCAGACTTTGCAGGTTGCAAAATGGATAGAAAGAGCACCACTGGAGGATGTCAGCTGCTTGGTGGAAAGCTAGTCAGCTGGACAAGCAAGAAACAAAGCACTGTTTCTACCTCCACAGCTGAAGCAGAATATGTTGCTGCTGGAAGCTGCTGTGCTCAAGTCCTTTGGATGAAGAATCAGTTTGTTGATTTCGATACGAACTTCTGCAAAGTTCCCATCTATTGTGATAACACGAGTGCTATTGCAATCAGCAACAATCCAGTTCTTCATTCCAGAACCAAACATATCGACATAAGGTATCATTTCATTATAGATCACATTGAACAAGGTGATGTAGAACTCCACTTCATTTCAACTGACCTTCAGCTGGCTGATCTATTCACTAAGCCTTTAGATGAAAAACGATTCAACTTTTTGATCAGCGAGCTAGGTATGTTGAATGCTTGAATCAACTCCTGAAGTACTATCAGCAGCTGATAAGATTCACCTTGTCACTTAGTACATTCAGCTGACTAAAATCTTTTGAATCTATCAGTCAGCTGAATAAAATCTCTTAAATGATAACTTATCAAGTTTTATAAGTTAAAACGTTTGGTTCTCCCAAAAAGGCACATTCCTACCTTGTCCACACGTTCTCTATGGTAAATATTTCCACTCGAGTGGAAATATTTGGCATTTATGAGGGACAAGACCTCTGACACAGAAACGGCTCCACTACCCTGACAGAAACGGCTACACTTTCTCACACTGTCACATCCAACCACCTTTGCACGATAACCAACATGTGTATAGTTGGTTTGAAACTATCCAATTATGACCCGGTTTAAACTCGAACTTTACCCAAACCGACCCATAAAACCCCTATAAATACCCACCTCTCTTCCTCACTTTTCCTTCATCCTCCCACAATTCTTTCTCCAAAAATTCTCCATTTCTAAACCTTTATCTTTCTTCCCTCTCTCCTAAAAATGCCGAAGAAAGCCCCAAAGGTTTCTCTTACTAGGGCTGCTATTGAGTTCTATCAGAACTCAAACCTAGTAGGCAACTTTTCTCCACCGGATGATCTTGACGATATCTATAGACCGGTTGTGACGTTTGTGCGTCACTGCCCCATCCGTGGTGCCTTTACAAGAGTCACCAAGAGTATCACTGAACTCTTGCGTGATTTCTGGAAGTCCGCCTCCACTTCTGGAGACGACATCACTGCGCAAGTCGGAACTCATCAAATCACCATCTCTCTGGATGATTTCCGAGTTGCTTGCGGATTCGATTATCTGCAACCTGGTGAAGAATATCAGCAGATTAAATCTGCTGATGATGCTAAAGCGAGTCTAATCCGTATCACTGGATACAGATTAGAACACGAACAAGACAGGGTGCCGATCTTCAAGAAGTCTCAGCTGACGAGACCCTGGGCCTATTTCTTTACCCACATCATTCAGGGTATAGGAGGCAATTCCAGGTCTCTCAACCAGTGCAACTCCAGCATGCAAGTCTTTGCTGAAGCCCTACTCACTGGTCAGCGGATCGACTTTGGGAAGCTGGCGTACGAGGAGGTCAAGACGAAGCTGAAAAGCAAGGGAAATACCATTCCCTATCTTCGCTTTTTCACATTGTGCATTGCACATGTGATGGTTGAAAAGCTGGAGATCAGTTATGAAGACCTTCCAGGGGAATCGGTGATGGTCCGTTCCATTTCCAGCCTCATCTTCCAGAAGAAGGATGATGAGAAGGTATTTCCCCTCACCTCGTACATGCTGAAGATCGTAGATGATCGAGTCAGATCCAAAAGGGATCGAAAAAAGGGCGCAACATCGAAGAAATCTGCCCTCCAAGAAGGTATGTCCTTTTCTCACCTGAAGAGATTTCCATCAACTGATCGCACACAAACTGTTGATGGAAATAACACCACTTCCACTGGGATCTCTTTGCCCATTAACGTGGAAATCGTGGAAACGGGTGATATTCCACGTGGTGGGAAGAAGCGTGTGAAGCGATCTGCTCACCGCACCGAGTCTTCCTCTTCATTCTCTTTACCATCTTCTTCCACTGCCAGCGCCCCTTTTTCTCCTCAGCTGAGGGGAAGAGGGTCTGCTACCTGTGGAGATGATGATGTTGATGATGATGTTGAGCTGGCGATCGCAGCATCATCAGGATTCAGCCGGAATCCGTTGGGCTCTCACTCGAGATCCCAATTGGAAGGATCACAGTCAGCGGCAGTATCAGCCTCTGAATGCAGTCCTTCTCATTTTCACTCTTACAGTGTTTTTCCAGGAACTCTACCAATACTCGGAGTTCCTGTCCAGACACTTCCGGCTGTCTCTTTTTCTTCCTTGCCTTTCATCCACTCTGCTGATTCCTCAACAAGTAAGCAGACTTCAAAACGGCAATTTCGTTCTTTAGGAGTTAGTGCCGGCTCCAACCTTCTGCGTAGCTCCTCGACCGATTCATTATCTGTCGTTGTAACAAGGGAACAAACTCCACAAGCAACCTCAGTCTCTCAACAGACTGCTGGTGAAGTTTTCGGCTCAACCCAAGCCACCCGAGTGTCAGCTGCGCACACACCACCCCCAACTTCTTCATCACTTACTGAGTCATCAGCTATTGATAGATTGACTGGAAACCAAGTCAATCTTGAAGCTGTTCTTTCTGTTTCCCACAACGTTACCAGCGTAAACCAGCTGGTGATCGAGGAAGCCACCACCGCCAATGAAGAGACAACTCTAGACCGAGTTGTTACTGAGGCAACCACCCAAGCTTCCAGTGATCGCGAACGTATTCGCCAACTAAGCTGTGAGGCAGCTAACCCACCACCCAGAGGAACTCTTCCTCTAGTCTCTATAACGATTTCACCGATCATTGAGACTGAAGCACCACATTCTCAAACAGCATTTCATATGTTGTTTGACTCTGCTGATATCCCCATTCAGCAGTACATCTTTTCAGATGATGAAGAGATGCAAGAATCTGGGCTTCAACCAGTTTTGACAACTGAAGTAGGCACTTCTGTTTTAACCCCAGAAGTTTCAGTTGGACCCAACCCACCCCCCCATAGTTTCTGAGGATCCCATAGGAACTCCTCTTCCTACATCGGGAACGCCTTCTTACACATCTGAGGTTACCCCTCAAGCTGGAGACATGCCGGACCCCCTCCCCAAAAGCGTCCAAGTGTCCCATGCTGAATCCAGCAAAGCTGGAGGAAGCATTCCCATCAGAGCCGCTGCTGCTCTGATGTCTAGTGTTGTTACATCCCAGATTCGACTTGGGATGGCCAAGCTGAGTAAGCAGATGGACACCCTTCGCAGGGATGTTCCAAAGAAGTTTGCTGCTACTGCTGAGAAACTCTCTTCCAGCATAACTTCTCTGCACACTGAGGTTCACACTCAGATTCCTCAGCTGGCTCTTCTTACTGAGCAGATTCATAGCACCTCCAAAGGGTTCTCCTCCCTCAAAGAATATCTTCAGCACGAGGTGAACTCTATTCGTGAATCTGCCAATGTAAAAAAAGACAAGCTTCTCTCCGAAGCTCGAGCCACAGAAGCTAAATTTGATCGACATATGGATACCTTGACTTCCAAGGTGTCTCCTCTTCTTACAGCTGTCGATCAACTGACCACTGCTCATAGTCACCTCTCTATGGCTATTGAGGGGTCTGCTTCTGCTGTGTCCATAAGGATGGACAAGTTGGAGACTGAAGTCAGCTCGTTGACTTCTCAAGTCGCTGGTCTCCAAGGCACCCTCGACCTCATTCTTGCCAAGCTTAATGAGGGTGTGCCGCTGCTCGTCCTGCTTCAGCACCAGAGAGTACCCCTCTTCTTCGGGCACTCTCTGAGGGGGAGAAAGAGGCCACTTCAGCAGGTGAACAACATGGTGACCAAGAAAGTTCACAACTTATAATCACCTCTGCTGTTGGAGCCAATACTGAAGACGTTCCAGTAGGTGAAAGCTCAATAAATCCACCTATCACCTCTGCTGGAACAGTAGAAGAAGCTGAAACCTCAACTGGTTATACTAAAATCGTCGATTCTTTTGAATCAGTTGAGGTCCCAAAAGTCCAAGCCCCGCAAATCCAAAACCCTAAGCCTATTTCACAGGAGAATCCTCATCCTGCTGAGGGGGAGCCTACATATGCTTTAGTTGAAAACCTCATTTTAAATGAAGTTGGAAATGCTGCTGATCTTGATACAGCAATAGCCCTTCAAATGATAGCCCATGAAGAGCTGTATCAACAAGCTGAAGCACAAAGAGCTGAGAACATTAGGTTGTTCAAAAAGGTTCTTGATCAGCGTAGGCAGGAAGCAAAGATCACCAGCGTGAGAGCTCCCAAATTCGATCCCGGCTGCCCTAATGAAATTGTTATAACAAGGGCTGGGAATGCGGTGCTCCATGAAAAGTTTGCTCTGAACAAAATCAGCCTCATTCTCAACTACGATGAATGGAAAGAGGCTGAAGCAGCTACCAGAACTGCGAGACCATCGCGGAATGTAACAGACCTGGTATAAAGGATTCAAGTCGCAATCCACTCCTTCAAGATTCTATGCGATACAATCAGGAGACAAGCTCCTGAGTTGGCATATCGTATACCTCCTGAATTGTGTGAATCTCAAGCTGTTATTGTCAGAGAAACTGCTGGTGAAAGCTCCTCAGCGAGAAGGGAGAAACGTAAGTCCGTTCTCCTTGAGCCTCTTGCTGACTCCAGATCACTGGATATTGGGTCGTCCATCATATTTGCAAAACGACCAAAACCCAATATCACAAAAGCCATCCCCGAGGGAGTTAACTTTGTCCCTGGGCTGATCGTAAAAGAACCAATTTATGGCTTTTGCTATCTGGAGAAAAAGAAGTTGCCTTGCTTCCAGCGGGTAGATGAGTTGAACTTATGTGATGTGGATCAACTGATGCTCTATCACAAGGTGCTGAGTTCCTCTACTGAAGAGGGAAGAGAAATGAAGAAACTAATAAGCTCAGCCTTCAACTCACTATGTCACAATGTCCTTGGATCGGCTATATCCAAGACATAGTTTTTTTTTTCCCTTGTACTTTAAATTTCCTTATCAATAGAAAATCAAAATTTTGTAATATACTTGTAAAAAATTGTAAAAAGAAACATATACAAAAGAACCCTTATGGTCAAAGTACATAAGTATTCAGCTGACTCCTTTCAGCTGAATCATTACAGGGTTACACTTATACAGCTATTCGATTGCATCAAATAGAGGGAGATTGTTAGTCCCAAGACTAAGTAAATAAGATTTGATGCTCGACAGCCAAGAAGAATAAACAACAGTTGAAGTATGTATCTCAGCTGAAACAAGTATATACAATAAACTTTCAGCTGAGTACGTACTTAGGTTTAGGATACAAGTCAAATCAGCAGCTATTAACGAGAGTTCATTCGAAGTCTATGGCCAAAGGACAAAGACAAGAAGAAGACTATTCAGCTGATTGTGGAATCAGCTGATAGTACCTGCTGCAGATGAAGACTTAAAGGAAATGTTCATTGACACCTTGAACATTTCCCTTTCCCGCTCAAAGAAGAAGAAAACGATGAAGATCTTCTATTTTAGAATAGAAGATAATGTCAGTACAACTTCATAGTTTGTCCCTCAAGCATGTAAAGAGAAAGTCAACAACTTCTGTACTTGTGTAGTACACCTTTCACCGTGCGTCAGAAAAGGTACCAGAAAAAGTGGACATAAAGTACACTCGGGACGATAACTTGTGCAATCGCATTTAATGATCCATGGCAAGTCTACATCGACGAATAATATATTTACACGTCGTCAAACTTGTGGAATAAGGAACATGGATCCGTGGCTATAAATGCGGATGTAAATGCTTGCATTTAAAAGAGGAGAGAAAACCCTTTAGCCTTTAGAGCATCATAGAAATCATAAGCACAAGAACATTCTCTGAGAGTTAGTTATTGTCTAAGTATTAACTCCTCCATAGTTATTACTAAGGCATTAATATCAGCTGTTAGTATCAGCTGATATATCTCTCAGTGTTTATCTCTTCTAGTTTGAGCGGTCTAAAGTGTCAACTCAAGTATAGAGTTTTAGGTAGTGTGTACTATCTATTTCCGCAAACTCTGTATTGTATTAAGCTGTTTTTAATAAAACTCTTAATCATTGGAACCTTGTTGTTATTTACTTATCATATCCTTGTCACTCGGCCATAACGCAACACGGTTGTGTTGTTGGGATCCAACAAAAATGATAATTAAATATTTGGTTTCGTTTGGATAAATTTCCATTTCGGTATATTAAATTTCGTACTCGTTAAGTTTTAATCTGGTTGGCGGTTCGTGCTCAGTTTTGTATAATTTGCTTTGGTTGACATACATTGCATTGTAAAAATCTAATATTTATATTTATAATTCGTTCGACTATAATTTATCTTTACAAGTCACCAACTTGCTAAGACGTAGATTCTACTGAAAACTCGCTAAATCATAACAAATATAAGGCGTCCATAATAAAATGTGCATGATCCAACTCATGCGTGAGTCCGTATTAAACTTAATATATCAAATATATTTCTTGATTAATAAATAGTGTTTTTACGACACAGTGCACGATTTGGTCGTGTGTTGGAGAACGACCCATTTTCGAGAGTTGTCACAAAATTAAACCTTTAATTGTTCGAATAGGGCTTTATAAAATGACACATGAAAGAGTTAATTACTTAAATGCCCTCAAACCAATATTATTTGTTTACTTTAATATTTAATTTGATATATTTTAGTTTTTAATGTAATTGACGATTTTAATTTTATTTATCTTTTAGATGGATCGTGATTATTGGATGTACAAAGTTAGGAGGTGAGAAGTGCATACATGTATAAGTCAAATATGATAATGGTACGGTCTATAAGGCGAACAATCAAAAGGAGAAGGTCTGCGCCCCATTGCGGGGTCCTAGGGGCGCTGCCCATAGCGCAAGCTTGTGCAAATTAGACCGAGAATCGACCGGAACCGTAGATACGGACCGGACCGAACCGAGCTACATCGGTTCGGTTCTCGATTATACTTTATATGAAAAATCGGTTCTCAATTCCAAGCGGTTCGGTGCGGTCCAAAACCGAGAAAAAAACGGAAAAAATTACCTCGGTTCTCGGTTCGGTTCCGACCAATTATTGGTCCGTTCCAGTTCGGTTCCGAATATCATTGGTTCGATCCGATTCTTGGACCGTGCACAGGCCTACCCTAGCGGGAGGGGAACCCTCGCGGGGCTCCGGCAGCGCCTCGAAACAAAAACGAAATATACATAAGGATTGTATGGTTATAAATGATCAGGTGGGTAAGCAATTAGCTGCTATTTGTGATGCAGCGAGCAACCGCTGGCTGTTGTGACGAATCAGTTTTCTAACTATTGTAAATCGTTTATAATGGTCCCTAATTTCGTGAAACTGCTGCTAATTTCTTAGAATCGTTTTGGCTTCCCTATACAGAACATAAGTAATCTTCTGTGGGCTATATACGAAATCTCAGAATTTGACATACTATGATAAACACAAGTTTATCAACCACAAAAGTACAACAGGAACAGCCTGAGGTACAACTATTATTTGCACAAGCAAAGTAATCAACATACAAAATGGTCCAAGACACCGTAATACAGACGCT
Source organism: Calendula officinalis (assembly GCA_963853835.1). Taxonomy (NCBI): domain Eukaryota; kingdom Viridiplantae; phylum Streptophyta; class Magnoliopsida; order Asterales; family Asteraceae; genus Calendula; species Calendula officinalis. The sequence continues at coordinate 82,560,874 of OY970820.1, read as the reverse complement.
AACAACAAGTATTTATACTAATGACCCCTTAACAACTTGCTAACTACTTAACAGAGACTTAACAACTTTATCACAATTACACATTGACTCCTTGTATCATTCTAATATAATAATATAGCCCCTGACTATTTTGATACATAACATACTATTTGAATACAAATTATCTCAAAATCATTTTATAAATGCGAATTAGAAATTATGTTTAATTTCTAATTTGATTCTCATGGGGAATTATCCCCAAAGTTCGAATTTTGTGATACACATGCAACAAATTGAATATCTAATTCGGAAAGTGTCATTGATGACTCTTGTTTATTATCCAAGATTACAGCAATCCTTCTACCCCCAACAAATTGTAGCAATTGCTTGTTGAATCTGAACTTTTTATGATCTTTGATCATTGCTGGGATAGGTTACTATTTTAATTGGGAGGGTAGGGTATAATCTGATGTTAATCCACAAATTCATTTTCGACTGGCTTTGTTGAATAATGCAAGTGTTTTTATTAATCTGACAATCTTAATCATTGTAGGAATTCAGCATTTTATGTGTTATGTTAATCTAGTATTGGGGCCGAGGTGTGAAGTTGTGTGCTAACTTTTGTTCAATTCAGACTTGAACAAGAGATCCCTCGGACTACTAAACATGCATCTATGTAGGAGCCATCTTATAAAACGATCAATTAATAACATTTAACGATGGATCATTATTATGGTCAAAACAAACCCACACAAAACCCGTTAGCAGAACTGCTGTTTGCACCATTGCAGTGCCATGTAGGTTTGACACGTCATCTTACCAACAACGAGCACGTTAGAATGGCTGTTGAAATATTTTTTTAGCACAATAGAACCTTAAAATAGGCATGGAATTTTGAACAAGCCTAAAAAGACACACCAACTAAAAACTATCAGCAAACAAATTAAGTTCAAAAATTAAAAAAATGTAAATAACTCTTAAAATATAGCGTTTTAGTTCTGTAAATCACTGTGGGTAGTTCAACATGCTGTCCTCCTAAAACGTCATAGTCTCCAGCGTATGCTCATTTAAGCAAAACTCTGTTACACATACGACTATGGGCCTCCAGAAACAAAAGGCTCTGTTTCTCCAAGGCTAGCTATCACATACAGTGATTTCAACACATGAATTGTTCATATTTTTGTCAACGAAATGGTTATATTAAAGTATCTTGTTTTCTTGATTGCTAGATGTTCGGCCACATGCTTACTGTACCTTTTAAATAATCTGCCAATCATGGAATTTCCAAAATGAGAAGTCAACAACGGTTCTGTAACAGCTCGGACCACTTTTGCTTTGTTTTTTCCATGGCATTGGCTAAGCTCATATAAATCTTTCGTATTTGTGTAATCTGTGTCGTGTGGGTCCCAGTTGGTATGGAAAACAACAAATTTATCAAGAGAAAATGATCCCTCATTTTTAATAACATTCCTAACTTCATCCTCACATGGAAAGTAAACCGGCATATTAAATGACTTAATATCCGTTTCTCGAACCAGCCCCTGTGAACAGCAAAATATAAATATAAATCGTATTTAGTGTTTTGAACAAAGGAAGTGATTTCTACATCATAAGAACTACTTTATGCACACACTCTACAAAGCAAACTATACAATCATTGTAAAATAATGAGTATTGTTTGCAGAATAATTTTTGTGGTGCAGAATTCAAATGACTTTGAACAATATGTTATTGAAGTTAATAATTTAAAACAAAACTATATAATACCTCATTAACCATGTCAAGAAGTGATTCCGCTAGTAGCTCCAAATGCGTACAACTATAATCAATAGTAGGATCAACACTTCGACCAATAAATGTTAAAACCATGCCTCCACCACGTATTATCTCCTCGGAACGCATTTGCAAAAACCTTGTGAAATCGGTACAAAATTGCTTTCCATATGCTTGGATCACATTTGGAGGACTTGTTTTCGCCATGCATATATTTAATGAGTTGTTTTCAATGCCTTCGGGTACCTATATATATCACACATGCCGTGGATTATCATCATCGATTGATTAAGTGTTTGTAGGAATATAGAGTATGTGCAAACCTGAGAAAGCCAATGAAGACTATAAGAAGAGTGAACAAGGTGTAAACTTTGGTCCGCAAAAAGTCTGCCATAAAAGGAACCTGGAACCGCTGAAACAAAACACGGGCCAAATTTTGTCCCCTTCTCCTTAAGATTTGCATAAAATTCCGGTAACAGTTTAAAAAGGGTATTAAAATCATTTCCGAAGAGGTCATTTAACCAGACTTGAAACTGCGGTGCTTTACGATTATTCTCTTTACACACCTCATCGACTATATCGATAATGGTAGATGCAACCAATAGTGTATTTTTGCTAGAAGCGCATCCCAAATCGGCTATCTTAAAACATTGACCAAAGATAAAATCATGGTTAGCAAAACCCTTTATTCTATGCTCTAGAATCGGTTGCGTTTTTCGTATCGCAATTTCCTGGAGACAAAATAACAACGTTTTGTGATTTAAACACCATTATATAAAAAAATGCAAAAAGCTATGAGTTTTTTTTTTTAATGTAATAAGATAGAGAGGAATTGAAAACAGACTTGGAGAAATGAGTTGTTGGTGTAGCTTGCTTCTTCATCACCGGCAGTCATGTGTAGGACACTTTCTGTTGCCATGGCTGTATACCTTTTGTCTTTATTCTTCATGCAACAGCCTTTTAAGTTTCTTAAATAGGCCTTCCACAAACACTTGGGGGTGTTTGGGTTTTGTGATATCAAATAGATCACGTGATTATTGGCTTTTGAAAACGCAATATCTAAAATGAGTGTTTTGCAAAAAGAATAAAATTATATATCAATTATTAATTTGCGTTTATGATGTCCCAAAACCATGTTCCTAAAAGCAGGTGGGGACGTGTGCTATTGTGTTTTAGAAACTTATTATTTACATTTTACATATGAATTAAACAAATAATCAAATCCTAAAAATTGATTATTTGGTTATTGTGATTTCAAACATCCCTTAATATCTAGCACACACAAACAATATTGTTCTATACAAAATTGAAGTTTCCACATCAATCGTGAATTGTTAATTATATTTTTGTATGAAATGTTAAATAGTTAGTTAATTATGTGTTTTATCCCTGGCCTTTTGTTTATATTGCATAGTGTATGAACTTATGCGTGAAAGTCGTGTGGCTATAACTCTACATATCATATCAATAGAATGTACAACAGGTATTACTAAGAATGGCAAATTGATAGGTTATTCTCGTCCTCAAAATTGCCATGGAAACACATGTCTTTATTGGATGGGACATCAACAGCTAATTCTATGGTCCTTTAATGGCTACATTTTTGCCACATGTACCCAAACCTAAATATAACACGTCTCAGAACCTTAACCACAAACGCTCTCTAACCTGCATCAATGAGATTAGAACCTAAAAATTGATCCAATTATTGGTTTTATGGAGATTAACCATATCAAATTGGTTTTTGTCATGTATGCCGACAAAAAGTTGGCCCACTTCATTCGCACCGCATCTAACGCTGAGTAAGGGGAACAAGGTCTTACGTCACGGTCAGTCTATCTACAAAATACAAATATGAATCGTACCAATTTATTACGAGAAGCAAAATGATTATCTTTTATTAAGAACAAACGAACCATAAGAAGATGTAAACCTATCGTGACTAATGGAATGAAACGGAATATTAACAACTTCTAACAAACTCAACTAATTGACTAATTAATCATGAAATTACCATTGTATCCTTTTCAATTACTTGATTTATCTGAAGTTTGTTTGATCTTTGATAATTACTGGGTTAGGTTACTAATTGAAATCCGATGTTAAACCACAAAAATCATTTTCGTCTGGCTTTGTTGAATAATGCAAGTATTATTTTATTAATCTCACAATCTTATTGTAGGAATTCACCATTTTATGTGTTATGTTAATCTAGTAACGGGGCTGGCTTTAAATTGTTAGATCTATGGGTATTTTGGAGGGCTTATGTATGAAATTTAAGAGCTTTTAAAATTATCTTCAATGTTTTTAAACTTGGGTTTTTAGTCGACCCGGTATGAAGGCCGGGTCAAACCGTCAATCCGGTCAACTGAAAACTTGTAAAAAAGTCAAAAACTTATTTGGCCCTGCATTAAAGGTAGGTATAAGCCACCTGTATATATTATGGATAAATTTATATCTCAAGCAAAATTGATTTAGCCAATTAAAATTAATTTACCAAATTACAGATCAATCCATATCTTTTTTATAAGGAAAGTCATATCAATATTCAAATTACATTTAATGTGTATATTTATATTCAGTAAAGTGCAAAGTATAATTAACCAATTCTTCTTCTTTCCAATTGTTGTAATAACTATACAGAGAAACGGAATTATTCAAAAAATATCATTATCTTCAGTGTGCAAATCCTCAGGCAGTCACACTCATATGAAGTAGTATTCTTGTGGGATGTGTCATGCATGTAGAATATAACGGTAGGTGTCAAGACAAACTGCATGAAATTGATTGCTGTATGTACTTCTATACAAGTTAAACCTGCAAAAACCGGGTCATTTCAGGGTCAACGGGTCACTGGGTCGCAAAAACCCGCCTACTACTGAACCCTTTTCTTTTTCCCGATGAGGCTCTCGAAAGGTTGAAAAAGTATTATCATTGGCAATGTTGTAGAACTCGTTAGTTCGTTCGACGACCTTGTAGCGAGTACTCGGTTACTCGGTGTCGAGAATTTTTATGTATAAAGTTATAAAAATATATAATATACATGTAATTTACCTAATTTTTAAAATGAATACATACTAAATGATAAATTTGAAGTTAAATTATGCCTCATATATAAGATTAGTAGCATAGGAAATGAACATAGCTTCATTCCCTTGTGGACCTAACACTGCATACCCTTTAAATCAATGAACTTAAATATTAAAACCCAATTAGGCCTTAATCCCCGTTGTTGACTGATTATGATTGCCTAAACCGACTTTCACCGCCGTTGACCGTGCCGTTGACCAAGTAACCCAACTCAGTAGAATACCGGGTAGCAGTTACCTGGCGAGTACTCGGTCGGGTAGACCGAGTTTTACAACACTGATCATTGGGGTCAATGAAGTCATTCAACTCGGTTGTGAACGAAGTGAGCTAGCTAATAAGTTTTGATTTATATTTATTTGATTTATATAGCTAATTTTGAATCTGTTAAAATCTCAAGATCTTGACTAATGAACTTCATAATAACAAAATCGTAAATCTGATTTTATTATAAACGAACAATAAACTAATTACTACAAATATCATAACTATAAATTTGTATACAAAGAATAAGACTACGATTCATACAACCTACAAATCTATCTACACAAATAAAACCACAGAAGAACTTACAATCTCATATCAAGAAAACCGAGTAAGAGTAATCGATCGGCTTAGAGAGAGATTATATCAGAAAACGTAAGAGAGTTGTTAAAGTGAGAGGCTCATTCAAAGCCTATTATCAAATGTGGGCTTATGAGACTTGAGTGGGCTGCAGAGTGGAATAAAGATTTTGGGCTCATGACAACTTACTCTTGCATCCCAAATTCCCAATACTTCATTAACTCATGCACAATTTTTTTACACCTACAACTTGTCAGCTACAACTTCATTCCTTAAGCTTTTCAACACGTAAACATACACATTTCTAACCATTTAATGAGTAGAAACAACAATAGCTGCTAAACTTAGATTAACCTTTTGCCGAATTCGAGAGAAACGACGAATCAATATTATGGGAGCAATGGATTGCAGCCAAAGAGATGAATGGTTTAAAAGACAGTTAGCTTGATTTAGGCTGACAAAAATGGTAATTCGGAATTAGTTGAAAATGGTGTGAAAAACTCAATCTAAATACTTGAAAGTGGTCAGACTGACCGACCGCTGTAGTCTTTAGTTTGGTTGGTTTCGGTGTGAGGTAAGCTCAAGGTTCCAGAAAGCGTAAGGCGTGGCGTGGTGGCACTATCAAGCCTCAAGTCATGGCGAGCCGTGGCGGGCCATGACGTTTTTCAAGGCGTGACTTAACGCGGCAAAAATTTTATATAATTTATATGTATACGTATATCAAATTAATTATTAATTTATATAACAATTCATATATAAAGTTCACAAAAAGTGTTACATCCAAATTTATAATTATATATGTTATCATTTTTTTATAAAAAAAATTCATTTTCCCAGCCGTCTTACAAAACTCGTTATAAGGCGCGCCTTATCACGCCTTATCTCACGTCACGCCTAGCCTAGCCACCATGGTCTATTTCGTAATGTCGATGCCGCGCCTCACGCCTTGGCGCATTTTTTAGAACCTTGGGTACGCTTAGTACTTTTTTTCTGTTGTTGATGAACCCGCTGGTAATTAGATATTTAGGTTCATAAGGATTATCCAAACTTTGAAAAATGACAACAGCATTAAATATAAGTGATTTGATAGATCATCTAAGAGCATTAGGTGTGGTAACTTAAGTCAAAGTGCCACGTCTGCGCCATCTCTGCGCCACATCACCATTTCACATTCAAAACCCCCAAATACCCCTTCTACCATCACTTAAGCCATTTGGGCCCCACCACCCTTTTTTTCTTTTTTCTTTTTTTTAAAAACATAATACTTCATTAAAACAACAAATACAAACTACAAATTAAAAAATACAAATACCGAATTTAAGAAAAAAACCGAAAAAAAAACAAAAAATTGGCGAATTTTTTAAAAAAAAATTCCCGAAAATTACACACGATTTTCTTGATATCTTTGCCAAATATGGTCCATAATATTTCGTTGGAGCGATTCGTGTGTACGTTTATCACGTAATTCCCTTGATCTCAGTCGTTGTATTTCAGCTCTCTCGACCCAAGTACGTTCTAAATTAAGTTGTGGAGTAACATACAACTCGTTCATATCGCTTATGGTAAAGTTTTGATCTTTTACAATCATGTTATGCAATATGATGCATGCGTACATGGTTCTACGTAGCTTGTTGACACTCCACGAACGAGCCGGTTGGCGAATAATCCCCCAACGCCCCTGTAAGACACCAAATGCACGTTCTACGTCTTTTCTTGCACTTTCTTGTCTTCTTTTGAAGTAAGCACGTTTTTCATCTCGTGCAACAGTAAATGATTTGACAAAGCTTGCCCATTGTGGGTAAATACCATCAGCTAGGTAATACCCGTTTTGATAAGTCACTCCGTTTACAACAAAAGGGATCGAAGGAGCGATATCGTCAAGAAGGTTATCAAACAAGGGTGAGTTATTTAACACTGTGAGGTCGTTATTGGCACCCGCAACCCAAAAAATGCGTGCCAAATCTACAAATCTTGCGAGGCGACAGCCTCTAGTATTATAGTTGGGTATTTTTTATCACCCCTACCATATTGGTCGTGCCCTGCTTTTGGACAGTTGGTCCACTCCCAATGCATACAATCTATACTACCAAGCATTCCAGGAAACCCATGAGCGTTCTCGTGTTTTGTATATAGGTTTTGAACGTCATGGATGTCGGGTTTCCTTAAATGCTCAGCGGTATATAAGTCGATAATACACTTGGTAAAATGATTTAGACAATCACGTGCACAATGTTCACCAATTTGTAAATATTCATCAAGTGAATCAGGTGTTATGTCATACTCCAATTGGCGAATGGCAGACGTGCATTTCATTATAACACTAAAACCCATTAGACCGGTGGCATCCGGTCGTACTTTAAAAAATTCAAAATGGTCAGGAAGAGGTTCAGCAGTATAGTTAGAAATACCTTCGACTATTTCTAAGAATAATCGCCTGCTCATACGAAATCGACGCCGGAAAACCGTCTCAGGGTATTTTGGATTATCACCAAAGTAGTCGTCCAATAAACGTTGCTCGGCAGCTTCACGATATCGATAGACTGGCACGCGAGTCCGGGTTGGTTGAGCTTATTGGCGTTGCATGTATTGATGTGCTTGAGTCATAAAAAAAATATTCGTCTCATCGTCGACATCGGACGAATAACTTCCGGGATCCATCAAATTTCGACGCATCTTGATCAAAGATTGTGTAGAAAATATTGTGTGAAAGGGTTTAGTTTGAGAAATGGTGAGAAATGGTGTGTGGAAATATTGTATAAAAGGGTTGGTATTTATAAGGGTTAATGGTTTATTTAAAAAAAAAATAATTTTTCCAAATTATAGCCGTTACCCAACGGCTCGTACACGTGGCGCCCTCTGATTCGTTCGTTGATGTCGTCGACGGGCCGGCGGTACACCTCACTCACGTAACGAGGGGTGTGGAGGCGAGGCCGGCGAGCCTATGTGGCAGCCGGCGAGGCCACCCCCTCGTTACCATACCGTGTTCTCTAAGGAGCATCGTTAACCAAGCCACCAATGCGAGTATTTATTTATTTACTATAGTAACGATATATTTAAATTTTTTGAAGTCTAAACCGGAAATGTTGACTTTCACTTTTAGGTGATATTGATTTTATCTTGAATCATCCGCTCACTAGAAGACAAACATCTCTACTTTTATATCAAAAAATATTAAATAAAAAATAAAAATTTACCCATTTCAAGAAATTAGGATATACTACCTCCGTACCAAATAAGTGATATTTAAACCATTTTCTAATAATCAGGTAACCTTAGTTTCGACTGGCTTTGAGTGTAACCTGGAGTTAGCATGGATGAACCTCTGTAGCCTTAAAGAGCTTCTTTTAATGTTATAAAACCCAAAATTTTGAATTGAACCGGCTGATGCTCTAAAAATAGTCGGACCGGTCGCAACGATTCAACCGGGCGGTTGAACCGGATTACAATATTATTGAGTATTTATGTTAATGGTACTAAACACTTAATATTTAACTAATATTACCTTTCTCGGTAACTCTAATATAGTCATTCTTTCAAATTTACACATTAGTAATTTTCTTTACTTCTGAGAAATATCTTAAAGTCTATATTTTTTAGTATAAAATAGTACTAATATATAATATACTAGCTTCATAACCCGCCCATTTGGGCGAGTATGCCTCAAAATTTATTATGTGAGAAAATACCAACATACATTAATAATATTAAAAATTACATAATAATGATGTACATAAATAAATGTTAAATAGAATTCGATACATGAAGATATATTACATAAAATTTACAAACGAAATAAGACTTCTTTGTAAACGACATTTGCTGTTGAATTAGTGTAATTCCCATCTGTGTCACAACAAATGACCTTCAACCCGTTCTTGTTCTTAACTCGTGATACAGCAACATAAAGCTGGCCATGCGAGAATACCGGTTTTTGCAGAAACAACCCAACCTGAGACAACGTCTGGCCTTGACTTTTGTTAATGGTCATAGCAAAGCATACCTGAACAGGGAATTGCCTCCGATTCAATTTAATTCAGCGTAGTCACATTTTTCGATTAAATGATTAGAAAAAATACTAATTCAGTCCCCATACGTTAAATACATAATTGTTTAAAAACAGTGTTTGAAATAGTACAAATTCAGGCCCATACGTTAATTTTCAGCCCAATTGGGAGTAATAAAATGCTAACTAATCTATGTGGGCTTAATTGGGCCATTTAGCCTGCCAGGAAAATCTGTAAGTTAACATAAAACTTGGTTAAGGAAAGAATGTGTCGAATACTGAAGAGGCGTGTTAGATAGTCACCGATCAAATAGGTTACCAAAAAGAAGATTCAAGATCAGAAAACTAACCGAAGTGTGTTACAGAATCACGTACGTCCTACTTCAAGGGTATAACGATTTATTAGCTAATTCAATCCAATAAACTCCCAATAGTCTGCTGATCGAACGACTCAACGAATCCAGTATCCAATATGCGATCTGTAATTGAACCGGATTTCTGAATATTAATTAATAGTTCATGCGAAAAGGTAAATTGCTAATTTTAAAGTTGTTAATTGATGATTATGTTACTTATCTTCATACATGGAATACAGATTAGTATCAAATTGGGCGCCGATTTCTGAAACTGAAACCCTAAAATTGTTCACCTGCATTTTCGTCGAGGAAGCTGTTGGATTTAACACCTAAAATTCTTTAAAAATGATAATGGTATGCATCGTAATCCATGACCTTTATACTATCAGTCGTATATTGAATAGTAAAATTCTAGAAAAAATCCACATTAGAAGAAGATGTCGTTTCCTTTAATTTGGATTATGAATGCAAAATTCAAAAACATTCTATGAAAAATTTTAAATTGTAGATCAAACTGTTATAATAAGGTTTTTAAATACTCTGTTAAAAATCACCACTGTTAGCCATAAACGAAAAATCAAATATCTGTTATGAACTTATAATTACCCCTGAATTATAAGTGCAGCCATAAACTTATAATTGCACGCCTAAACTGAAATTCAACAGCAATTGGTTTCTGCCAAATATGGGTTTTTAGAAATGCTTGAAAATCGAATATAATACCAGTTTATGGCTGCAATTATAAGTCATATGTGTATAAGTCATATTGAATATATAAAAACGATTATCCAAATGTGTATAAGACATATCTCTACATGAAGTTTTAGTGCTGCATTTTAAAAACAGGTAGAAAAAAAGGGAACACAGTTATAATTATAGGGGTTATTGAATAGGTGCTAATACATACCTTTAACTTGAATCAACTGTGTTCTTTCAGATGAGAAAACTTCCTGTAAGAATACCAATTGCGGCAACAACTTCGTTGAACCTTGAAGACTGCAATGTCGTTGAATATTCAAGATTATATACACGGTTGAATAATCATTTATAATGGTTCAAAGTAAGATTATTGGGTTTCCATAATTATAGGGAAGTGAGTTATAAGTATGTATTTACTTATTGGTCACATTCCCTATTTATAAAAAATATATTATATTCAACTAATATCTTGCACATTTAATCGTACATATATGGTTTGAAAATCGACACAGTAAGAAATCCCCTGGTGATTTATAAATCTAAGTAACATTTATTGAATATTTGTTCAACAAACAGCAAATCCCATTTCAGTTTATGAGGCATAATCGTACCAACATTTTTATATCCAAACTAATTACAATATGCGATTTTATAAAAAAAATATAATTGAAACTGACTCTTTAAGTCATATGCGCATTTTGTCAACGAATAGTAAAAAAAATCATTATTTGAAATGGGAGTTTTACAGTGTTTAAATAGAGGTACGCACCAAAAAAGTTTCATTTAAATAAACTTTGAGATAGAATACCTTTTCAATTATGTAGTTTCAGTAAGCTAAAAGGATGCAAATGACGGTAGGAAGTTGAAGCTGAATTTCTTCTGTTGCTATGTTTCAAAGTATGTGGATTTCATAGAGAGAATTGATGGGTCTATATAAGGGCGAATTGAGAGAGGTAATTTATTTGTTACCATAATCTTAGGGAATATGGTTTACATTTGAAAATTTTGGAATCTTCCCCTATATTGATGAAGATCACAAAACCGAAGTTAAATATGGAGATATATATTTCAGGATCAAATTAGATTAATAAAATTCGGACCAATTAGGTTTTGACTTTCCAAAATCGAATTTTTTTTTATGGAATCAAACATATTGATTTGAAATATAATGAATTAGTATTAATGTGATCTTCATCAATCGATAACCGTAAAATTGATTTAATTTTTACATACCATTAATATTACCGAAATAATAACTTGCTGATTATATATAGGGGAAGATTGTCTAATATTTATTAGCTAATTCATAATTATTTATACATGTAATACTATTTGTTAAATTTATTAACCTTCAACAATTTCGTAATTAGCCAAAGTATAATGAATTTTTACATACCATTAGTTTTGGGCCGATAACGTAGAACAGTAAGGTCATTCATCAAATTAAAAAAAGTTTGGTTTGAAAATTTTATTTGACAAAAAGTGTTTAATTTTTATTTAACAAACAGTGTTAATTTCCAAATCTGGTTCTGAAACTTTTTTTAAATTTATTTCGGTAATAATTGACTATATTATACTAAATACAGTGGTGTTTAGTTTAATGGTGATCCACATAAAATGTTTGTCTAAGGAAATAAATCATAAAAAATGGAACCCGTATAACATAAAGTTGATAAATAGGGCGGTCTTCAAAAAACAAAAACACAAACAAATTTGTCTAAAAAATACTCAAAACAATAATATAACCAATATAAAAAAAATGTTTAAAAAACAGCGTTGGGGAATGTCATGCCTCTCAGTCTTCCGGTTCAATTTTCACCTCAACCAAACCGTTCGAGCTTTTGCTAGCCTTCTCATCTTCTGAATCAGTGTCAAGATCATCTAGATTGATAAAGACACGGCGTTTTTTGTTACTGGAATTTCCGCTCCCAGAAGCCCCATCACACGAAGTCGGTGTCTGCATGTTTAGCACACGTTTTACACTATCATCAACCATTGAAACCTTGTTTATCAAGTTGGAAGGCGTGTTGAATTCCTCCAGCGGCTCGTCCTCGGGCTGAAAAAAACATAAACAAAATTTTAATATGCTTATTATATTCTAACTATATTTTTTGGATAAAATAATAAATTGCCTTTATTACCTCATCAACAACATCAGCACATACACGATCCACGATAAAATTTTTCTTGAAATGCTTGATTAGTTGTGGATCCTCAGACATACCATCACACCGGTAGGTGTGGTTATTTTTATTGTGGTTCTCTTTAGAGTACCACAATTTTAAGAGTAATTTTTTACCGAGGATCATGTTCAACTCATCGGGGTAGTACTGGGATGGATCCTTTCCGTGTTTGTCAATTATGTCCCACACAGTAAGGCCTGTCAACTTAAAAATAGAACTGTTGAAAAAGACAACTTGTGCAGTACCACTCTCATCAATGATGGTTACAACAACCTTAAACCTGTTAAGTAAAAAAGTATAAACAAATCAAAAATTCAGAATAAGAGTCAATATACTTCATAAGTATTGTAAAATTCATTAGTTTATGTAAATTTTTACCTCGAATTCGTTTGTACTGCCCCACAATCGTCGCATTCGTAAGTAGTTTGGCGACTATTTGCTGATCTTACTTTAACCTTTTTGGTGCACTTCTTGCACGCCAAATAAGCCCATCCAATTTGATCATGTAAAACATGAATGGTTGCAAATACAATGCAGTGGGAATCCTGTATATATGTTAAATAAATATAAAAAGTAGATTTGTTGTTCCAATTAATAGATAATGGCCTTATAGTAATAATTACAGGACCGTGCGTTTACATACCGGTTGTATTTGGCGAATATGTGCCACCATGCTTTTAACGGTACCGCTAAAGAAATCGGTAACGGTAACAACTTTTGATTCAGGGGTAAAAAACTCAATTTTGAACTGATTTGGGTCATAATCATCCTGTTTCTCAGCCCTGACAATAACAACATATATCACGCAATAGGGGTTAAAAAATAATGTTTTTCATATATAAAAACATTTATAAATTTGTTCTATTTTTACTAACTCGGCTTTAAATGCAACAATAGCAGGATGACTTTGATCAATGATTATCTTTGTTCCGAACAAAGCGTTATGGACCGCAGGTGCCCCTGCATTTAGTGTGTAATGTACAGTAAAATAAAAATTAATAGCAAATAAAATAGGCATACATTGATTTAAAAAAACAGGAAATAAAGTATTGAAACGTATTCTCAAAATGTTTGACTGCAGATAATAAAACAGTTTGACTTTTAATAGTCAAACCCTAATAAAATGCAATTTTTACATCGTACCTACACATAGCATGACAACTCCTATTTTCATTGACTCTATTTTTCTACTGGTATTTTTGAAAAAATCATTTTAAAGAAAAATCGTATACTAATAGCATCACAATTACTATTTTAAATGAAAATTGTTATTACCCTTTATAAAAAAACGTTTCTAAGTAAAAAATTCAACAAAACAATCCAACTGTTTTGACTTTCCTTAACAGTGAAACATGCCCAAAAGTTTCTTAATATATAGGAATACATTTATTTAAAAAAACAGGAACTAAAGTATTATAACACTAAATAAATGTTGTAAATTTTTACTGAATAACAGTTTGACTTTTAATAGTAAAACTTTATTAAAAAGCAGTTTTTAAATCGTACCTTCGTAGTATTTAACTTTCCCTAGCTGTAGTATCACGCAAAAATGTCCAAACTTCTCTGGATCGGCAGCATAATCGTTCCACATCGTTGCCCACTCTTCACAAAACGTGAAATCAAGTTGTTCTCCCCTGTTTTTATAAAGTTGTAATCATTTATAAATATCTAAAATATAATATATTTTTTATAAATATGTATGTAAGTAATACGTACATATTATCCTCGACCACAACGGTACGTCGATATTTCGTACCACTTTGGGTGGCTACCTTCACACTCTCCATAATTCCCACAACAGAACCAATAACATCTGAAACATATAACAAAAAATAATTAAATTGTAAATAGAATATATTGTGCCATTAACTCAGGAAAATATTGAAGGTTAATAAATATAAAAATATGACGTACCAACAGCGTCTTTTTCATCATAAGTACGATTTACAGACTTAATCTCAGTATAAGGTTCGAGCAATAAACTGTAAATATTTTCATCAATCTATTTGAACTTATGTGGTAATAACGGGTAATATCCAGTATTCTGATAAATCGAAAAGTTCGATATTTCATAGCATTGGCCTTCTTCGAACAGAGGCTCGAACTTATACATGAATTCTTTCTTAATCCATATCTGAATTCGATCATTCTGCAAAAATAGAATTTAATTAAATCGATTTTGTATGTTTTTTTAACATAAGACCAAAATTTATTTATGAGGTATTAATTTATAGTTCCTGATCATCATGCAATACCAAGTCTAGAGAGTAAGGGTTATGGGATTCGTTCTTACGGTGGGAGTGCCATATTGAAATACATCTCCCACGCACGGTTAAGTCCCGTAACCCCGCATCTATTTGACCAATTGGTGTGATTGTTTTCACTTTCGTGTTTTCTGCAATAAACATGTAGACATATAATCGAATTGTATATATAAAATAAATTAAAAGGCTAGTGATATTAAATACCTTGGACTCTCCCGATGTTAACTGGTGAATGGTTTGTGTTTTCAGCGGCACGAAATCTTCGGGAACCTAGAGCTATTCCTGAACTTGCCAAAGGCCTCAATTTGCTACCGGACGAATTTGGTGTTTTCGGGTAATTCATCTTCCCTTTCCCCTTGTCGTTGTTCGGATTCATCCTGCATATTTAATAAGATTGTGTTCCAGTAAAAATGAATAACATAAATGTAAAAATAAAATATGTTCACTGATTTATAAAAGTCAATATATTAAAACTGTTTGACAAATATTTTCACTTTTTACAATGAAAATTTATGAATAAAATATTCTAATAAAATAGAGTCAAAGACTCTGATGTGAAACAGTGCAGTCAAAAAGTTTGAGAATGGGTAATTTAGTGAAGCAGTTTAGTAAAACAATTTAGTCAAATAATTTACTCAAACAATTTAGTAAAACAGCTTAGTAAAACTGATTGACAAATAATTAATGCGTTAACTGTTTCTCTTAATATCAGTAAAACAATTTATAATCATAATTAATGCGTTAACAAAATCAAACAGTGTAGTCAAACAATTTACTAAAAAAATTTAGTTAAACAGTTTATTCAATGACTTTAACAGTCAAACAGTTAAAAAAAATGTCAAAAACACGTTTAGTCAACTTTGCTTGGAGATCCTAGCGATGTTTGGGCACATTAACATAAAAAAATTCAAACAATTTTATGACTAAAGTAAATGAATTTAACTGTTAAAATTTTTTTAAAACTATTTGACTTTTAAAGTCAAACAGTTTGTCTTTTAATAGACATACTTTTTTAAAATGGAGTTGTCTTCTAAATTTAAAAAAAATATGTTTATCTATTACGCAGAATTTGACTGTTTATGCTATTACAGTCAAATAGTTTTACTGTTTAAAAGTAGAATACATAAACGTGCATAATTTTCTATTAACATAAAGTTATTTGAATTATGTTATTATTTAGGCCTGTTTTGTTGTAAATAAAACAATATTAATCCATATTTTTTATTAATAGCATTGTGATGACCAAATTGTTAACTATTGACTTTAAAAGTCAATATTGAATATATAACCAAAAAAATTCATGCAGTGAGTAAAGTTTTGACTTAAAATCGAATTTACCAAATAGAAAAGTATTTATTAAAGCTGGATTCAAACCAATATGTTTTTTATTACTTAAGTTCAAAA
Organism: Calendula officinalis; assembly: GCA_963853835.1. Lineage (NCBI taxonomy): Eukaryota > Viridiplantae > Streptophyta > Magnoliopsida > Asterales > Asteraceae > Calendula > Calendula officinalis. Next base: position 82,544,562 of record OY970820.1, on the reverse strand, counting down.
CTGTGATTCAAAACACTTTTAAATCGATGTAGATAAAAAATTAAAATCGTGTAATTTTGAATTTTAAAATTTGTCAGTCTTATTATTCAGTAAGAATGTCAAAAAGACGCTGTCGGTAAGTCAATCTTCCCCTATATATGGGTTTTAAATGAATGCACATTATGGTGTTTAATAATATATAATCAAAAAAATTCATGCAATCAGTAAAGTTTTGACTTAAATGGGTTTTAAATCACAGACAAATAGACCGAAGTTTTATTAGTACATCAGTTTTGTTGATTGTTAATACTGATGGTTTATACATAAGGAATCTAAAATAGCTGAAAAAACATACGTTGAAGTTGAAGTTGATGATTGACTGTCAGACTAAGACTATACTGCAATATCGGAAAAAACTGTGTTAATAACGCAATTTATTAAATCATATTACGTTTTTTCAGAATGATAACAGTTAAGGAATAACTTAAGTGCCTAAATCTAATAGATTGCAGTTATGTTTATGGGGGTAAAATAGCAAAACGAAGACAAACAATAACCTTGAGCGTTGGTTTCTGAATCGTGATGCAGGGATGAAGAATTGTGGGAATTATGTGGTGTTGTATTCCGGTTTATAAATGAAAAATACGAATATTGTGCTCCCGAAAAGGATGGAGAAGATTAGGTAATGATCTGTTTAATTATGGTTTTGTTATGTTAATTGTTGTTTAAAGGAAATCTGTTACTAATATTTTCGAATATTTGCTTTGATAGGGATTTGGACTTAATAAAGTGTGTTTATGTATTCGACGTGCATAATTAATTGCGAATTTCATGTTTGACTTGACAGGCTTATTTACAAAACGTAGCCGATTTTGTAGTGCAGTTTTTACGGACTTCCCATAACTGTGCAGGAAGTCGTATACACATTGTTTCGGAATTGAGGTGAGAACCTTGGACGAATCGGCTAATTACACGTGGAATAACTGGCGAATCAGGGGGCTGCAAACTGCCTTGTTGGCGAATCAAGGTCGAAACTACCTCCATATATAGGGGAAGATTTGAGAGTTATTTCATTGTATCTTAAAAAACAAATATTTTGGAACCTACATTTTCCTTTTTAATAGTTATTTCAATAATAGTCTTTAGTGTATTATATGAAATTACCCCGCGACAACGCGCGGGGTAGAAATCTACTAGTTATATTAATCCGACGATAGGACATAAATGCTTTATAGCATAGTCGTGCACAAAATACCCGAAACCGAAACCGAAACCGGTAACCGAACCGAAACCGTAACCGGTCAAAACCGGTGTTGACCGTAACCGATTCGGTTATTGAATAACCGATCGGTTAGGAACCGGTTTGGGTTCTTAGGGTTCGAACCGGTTAGTAACTGGTTACCCGAAACCAGTTTTGACCATAACCGACCACAAATTTGGTCAACACACCGGTTTTGGCCGGTTAACCGGTTTATAACCGAACCGAACCAGTTACAATACACATTACACGGTTATAGTTTTCGAGAGTCAAAACCGGTTACTAACCGAACCGGTTATTGAAGAAACCGGTTATGACCGGCGTTGACCAAAACCGGTTTTGGTCAAACCCGAAACTAGTTTGGTCAATAACCGGTTTGTGTGCATCTCTATTATAGCATATTCCATTATTTGTGAATAGTTATAGTTATTGATGAAACCTAATTGAAAAGGACATATCACCCCCCATTGAGGTTGAGACTTGAAAATTTGACATTTAGATATCAACACTTGTAATGGTTGTAGATGAAATCTAGTGGAAATCCACACATCTTGTTGGCCGCCTAGCCCAAAACTATCAATCAAGTTAATTGAGTAGATGTATCTAATTTCATTTTGAAATCTTGAAGAGACTACTTTTCAACCATAATTTGAGTACTTGTTGGTTAATTTTAGATAACGAGTAGAATTTCATCCGCGCGATGCCGTGGGGATTTTCATGTGATACTTAAATAACTGTTATTAATATATTCTTATAATACCCAAAAGATTATTTTATATTAAAAAACAAAATGTGAATTTCAAGATATTTTCGATGACATAACTTTCAAATAACAAAATAAATATTCAAAGATATTTCCTATGAGAAAATAAACTTGTTGAGGTTTATTTGCGAACCTGAGATTAGTCGGCTCACAAAGTAAGTGTTCACAAAACTATTATTATTATTTTTATTTTTTTTGGTAACATGGGTTCCTACTCGCTTCGCAAGCCGACTAATCCAGGGCGACCACCGGCTTTGCAGGTAGCCCGGAGTCGGCACAGGTGAACCTCCGTGGCCACAAGGGGGTATACTTTTTTTGCTCCAAGTGGGATTGGAACTTGGGACCTCCAAGCAATTTCGCCAATGGAGACCAAACTCTTACCACTAGGACACCCCCTTAAAGTATAATTAAAGCAAAATTGAAAAAAAAAAGGTTAAAGAAATGAGGAGAGGACATAATAAGTAATATTATCAAAAATTATGATGTTTAGTGGGAATCGAACCTTGGTTGTTCAAGGGTGAAGAGTTTTATAAATAGGCAAGCAGCCATCTGGGCAGATACCTTATTTCGTAATATTTTACCTTTTAATCCTATATTAGATATGTATGTTTTTAATAATACAAATAAAGGAAGTGAAAGAAAGACGGCTAGAAGAAGACGGCTAGAAAAAAGTAAAATACTTCAGCTGGTTGGTACTATTCATCAAAGTGTTAAATGTAATAGGTATATAATATGAGACATTTTATAAAAATATTATATTTAGTAATATGTTAAAAAATTGTCGAATTATATATAGAGATATTTATAAAATATTTGAAATAGATAAAGGTAAATTAGAAAAATTATAAAAGAAAAAGCTTTTGCAAAGGTTAACCATTGGAGATGCTATTTATTAAAAGCTTTTTGATTATTGAAATGTTGATGTGGCAAAAGCAATAAGCTTTTGTGAGGTTAACCATTGAGGATGCTCTTATGGTTTTCACAAAACTATTAGTATTTATTTGTGTAAAAAATAAATACATATCGAACTTATACAAAAGTTTAATTGCTCTAATGAAAACAAATTACTACGTACAACTTTGATCATATTATTAATAATATAAGTAATGGAAAAAGTTAAACATAAGATTTTTATATAAATTAATAGTCACATGGTTATCTTATAAAAAACCAAAAGCAATCGGGACCTATGTGATATTTTTAAAAATAATCTAATAAGAATAAATAGAAAATTATGTATGTAACCAAATTCCAAATTGGAGGAGCTCTACGCTAGAAACAAAGCCACAAAGAATCTCAGTCAACAAAAGTGGCTCAAGCAAAAAGGAAAAAAAAATAAAAAATTATTAACCTGTGAGCCACTGTTCACGCAAGTTACAAAATGTATGTATACTAATAATGAAGTTTATAGTATACTTTATGTTACACTTAGGGGTGAGCGCGGTCTGGAAACCGAATCGCACCGAAATCGATAATGATGAATTTTAAAACTCGAAAACAAACTGATTGCATTATATGTTTTCGGTTTCGATCGGTTTTCGGTTCATTATGATTTTTTCAACCTAAATGCTCACCCCTCTCCGAGAATCGGACCGAAGCTCACTAAAACCAATGAGACCGAAACCGAAAATCATGAATTAAAAAAACCGCAAACATAACCGATTGCATGTTATCGTTCGTTTTCGGTTCGGTTTGTTTTTTTCGCCCAAATGGCTCACCCCTAGTTATAGTATAGGGGATGACAAAGATGATTTTTTATCTTTGCATTTTTCAATCTTAAGACATTGTTTTTTTCTATCTTCACTGGCTTTGTGTTTGAAGTTGGGCTAAAAGGTATAATCCTTTCTATTAATATGATAAGCATGCTTGTTTCGTTTTTAACAAAATGAGGATACCCTTACTGAGTTCCGTTTTGTTAGTTTACTTCTTTTGGCATTTCAACCACCAACTACCTCATCCGTCAAACTCTTAACCCACATATACAATTCCAAAATATCAATTTGCTATGAGTTACTCAACTGGACACCACCACAACCATCCACGACATATCAATTTCAACTACGAAACATGTTTAAAACTTGTTTGTAATGAGTTGGAGACTTGGAGCTAAATTCGTGTATTTGTATATTGTTCCGTGAATTGATAAATATGTTGTAATACTAATACATGAACAACGAACACTTCACTCCATTGTATCTAGAAAGATATGTGGTTTGATTTGTTCGCTAACGAGTAACTAGATATCCTTATAATGCTATGCATATATTGTTGCTATCAATCAATCTCTACCAGGGGCGGAATTAGAAATTTCCACCAGCGGTAGCACCTTTATGGTGATAATAAAAAAGAGAGTAAATTACACGGATAGTCCCTGTGGTTTGACATGAGTTTTGAATTTGGTCCCTAAGTTCCAGAAATTACACCCGTGGTCACCGTGGTTTAGACTTCGTATCGGTTTTGGTCCCTAACGTTAACAGCTGTTAAAAATGGATGTTAAATCTAGACATGTGCAAAGCACATGAGGTATTTAGTCCTTTACCCTCCTCATCATCTCCATCTTCCTCATTATCACAATTAACAAAAAATCATCTCCTTCATCACATAACAAGCACCACCACCGTTAAATTTTTTATTGTCAAAAAATCCTCAATCTCCACCTCGATTTTCAAATCTGATTTTGTGGTGTCCGCTGATTATATCTGCTTCATCATCACACAAATGCGAGCCCTCTAAAAACCATCTGCCACTTCGTCTCTCCCTTAGGTCAAATCCATTACCGCCACCATTAATTGTTATTACGGTAACATGATCCATCATGAAATGTAAAAGTTATTTCCAAATATAAAAAGAGGAAACGAATCAAGCTTACACAATTTTGTATCCATCATGAAATCACTCAATTAGAGACTGAAAATGCAAAATCGGAATTCAGAATGCAGGAAACGATAAATCAGTTCAGATTAAAATCACACAATAATCATATGTTTCGATAATCACTGAAACCGATTATCGTATGGAAGATTAAAGGAAATGTAAGAAAATGATTCGAAATACTAAAACCCTAGAAAAGGTTTTTGTTAATATACCTTGAAAGCGCCCTAAAATGATTGGTCTTCGAGAGAAGGAAATAATGATTGAACAACAATCTGCTTATGAAGGGGAAGATTTTTTTTGCTAATGGCGATGATGAGGAAGATGAAGATGATGAGGAGGGTAAAAGGACTAACTTTGTAACACCGCATTTTTTTTTTGAAAGGCAATTAAGTATTAGTCTAAGTACGGAAGCATCTAGTTAGTTAGGTTTACAAAACGTGGTCCCACAAAATATTACAACCAAAGTTAGTTAAAAAGACGGTATTACTAAACACGGCTCTTTTTACAAAACATATAATTTAAGCATGGTCAAACTTCCCGTCCAAGCCCGACCCGTTCAAGCCATCCAACCTGAAATGTGTCAATAAAAGAGGGATTAGCACAAAAGCTAAGTGAATGAATTCCTAACACTACTAACTACACTAAACACTTAAACACGGAAGTTAAAGAACATCTCCGGTTAGGTAATCACTTGTTTGAGAGGATCAGCGGCTTTGCGGGCCTTAAACCATGGTCGGCCAAAACCACGGTAACCGATAGCGTTTTGTATCCAACACCCGGGCAACTCCCTCCCCTTAACCATGTAACGCATACAGGTAAGGTCGGATACCCTATTAGTCGATACACTGTGCCCAGGCGTTATCCATCCGACACTGACCTCGTCCCGATTGTGCACATAGTCATGTATGGTATTCCCTAAAACTAGGCATACATAACAAGTAGACTAGCTACGAAGAAACACCGCGAAAAAATCGTCACGACAGAGTACCCAATCGTGAACTCTAGTTCGCGATCGCGAACTAGTGTTCGCGTCGGGAACCCTGATCGCGAACTAGTTCGGGAGCATCAACCCAACTCCCTGGACATGCTTCGCGACGCGAACTCCCCCCATCTGGTAATTTCCTGCCCATTCCAATTAAGCCAATTCCAAACCAAACCAACAATCGAAAACCCGAGTTGTAGGTTGAATCCACTCACCTTTCAACTTCAGATTCCTTAACTTAGTGAGCTAGTATCACTGAGTATCCTTCCCGGTTCTTTTAAGCTCCTTCTACACAAACACTAGTATAAATTTCGGACCCTAGCACAAGGAATCACCAAGAACAAGCAAGAAAAGCTAGAGGAAGGAGATGGGGTTTTGCAATGGAATAGTGAAGATAATGTTTGAAAAAGAATGAAGTGTAAGACAAAAGAGAGGGTTCCCCCTCTCTCTCCCTATCCGGCCAACACAAGGGGGTGGGACCCCTTTGTGGCTTTTGTTTTAATTTAACAGTATATGTCTGAAGAGTCCCTTTCGAAATTAATTTATTTAAAATAGCAAACGGACTCCAATTTTAAAAACGAAAGCATTTCCGGAAACGATATTTAACAAGGAATCCAAAGATATAAAAATCACGTTTTCATTCCAAATATATCACAAGTCGGGTATTTTAACCCCTTGGTTAAAATACCGCAAAAGGCAGCAGGCTAATTAAATTAACTAAGCATTTGATCAGATAATCATTTAATAATATACCTTAAGGTCACTAAACTACTAGACCGGGTTTTGGGATGTTACAACTCTCCCCCACTTAGGAAGATTCCATCCCCGGAATCCCATCTCGATCAAATAAGGAGGGATAACGTTCTCGCATATCGGCCTCGGTCTCCCATGTCATATCCGCACCCAAACTGTGCTTCCACTTTACCAAAACCATAGGAATTTGTTTCTTCCTCAATTTCGTCACCTTTCGGTCCAATAACTCCACCGGTTCCTCTACTAACCTCTTCTTCGTATCGACCCGCAACTCTTGCACCGGAAGAATTTGGCTCGGGTCTTCGATGTTACATTTTCTCAAATAACAAATATTGAAAGTGTTGTGTATTGCCGACAACTCCGGGGGTAACTCGAGTGTTACCGATTGGGAATTTACTACCTTACTAATTCGAAACGGCCCAATAAACCTCGGGGCCAACTTTCCTCGTTTTCCAAAACGAATAACACCCTTCCAAGGTGAAACCTTCAAGTAAATCATCTCATTTTCCGAGAACGTAGCGGATCTACGTCTCGGATCGGCATACATCTTTTGTCGGTCGCGAGCGGCTTTCAACTTTTCTCGAGCAATAGCAACTTTATCCGCGGTCATTTGTACAATATCGGGTCCCGCATATTGTTTCTTACCCGCTTCCAACCAACACGTCGGGGTTCGGCACCGACGCCCGTATAACATCTCGTACGGTGGCATCTTAATACTTGAGTGATACGAGTTATTATAGGCAAACTCGATCAACGGTAGGTGGGAATCCCATGACCCACCATACTCCAACACACAAGCCCGCAACATATCTTCGAGTGTTTGTATCGTTCTCTCCGATTGCCCATCGGTTTGGGGATGATACGCGGTACTTAAATTCACCCGCGTCCCCAACTCTCGGTGCAAGCTATTCCAAAAATTTGAAGCAAAACGGGGATCTCTATCGGACACGATAGAAATTGGAATTCCATGACGGGACACCACTTCGTCAATGTACAATTTCGCCAAATTACTAAGTGAGTCGGTTTCACTAGTAGCCAATAAATGAGCACTCTTCGTTAACCGATCAACTATAACCCAAATCATATTGTGACCCCTTTGAGTACGCGGCAACTTGGTCACGAAATCCATAGTAATCCGGTCCCACTTCCACTCGGGAATCGGTGATTGGGTTAAAGTTCCATAGGGCTTTTGGTGTTCGGCCTTCACTTGAGCACAAATATGACATTGGCCCACAAAACGGGCAATGTCGGTCTTCATCGTCGGCCACCAATAAAGAACCTTTAAATCATTATACATCTTCGTGCTACCCGGGTGAACCGATAACCGAGAATTGTGAGCCTCGGCTAAAATCAATTCCCGCAATCCCCCGAGTAACGGTACCCAAACCCGAGATTGATACGTCTTCAAACCCCGAGAATCTTCTTCTAAGTCATCCTTCCTCTTTAATAAAATCTCGGCCTTCAAATGTTCGACATTCAGCGCTCCCATTTGTGAAATCTTTAACCGGGACACCAAATCCGACACAATTTCCATCCGCATAAATTGTACCCGCCCCGAATCTCCCTTTCTACTTAAGGCATCGGCCACCACATTTGCCTTTCCGGGATGATATCGAATTTCACAATCGTAATCCTTAATCAACTCTAAACATCTTCGTTGACGCATATTCAATTCCTTTTGCGTGAATACATATTGCAAACTTTTATGATCCGTACAAATCATGCACTTAGTACCGTACAAATAGTGTCTCCATAATTTTAGTGCAAAAACCACCGCCGCCAACTCCAAATCGTGAGTCGGATAGTTTTTCTCGTGATTTTTCAATTGCCTCGAAGTATAAGCAATAACCCGGTCTCGTTGCATCAACACGCAACCCAAACCCGCAAGTGAAGCGTCACAATAAACAATAAAATCCTCCGGGCCTTCGGGTAAGGCGAGAACCGGAGCTTGACACAATAATTGTTTTAGAATTTGAAAAGACTTCTCGTGATTATCACCCCACCGAAACGGTACATCCTTACGGGTCAATCTCGTCATAGGACCCGCTATCTTCGAAAAATCCTTTATAAACCGGCGGTAATAACCCGCCAAACCCAAGAAACTCTTTATCTCGGTTGGCTTCTTTGGAGCAACCCAATTCATAACCGCTTCGATCTTCGCCGGGTCCACCTTGACCCCATTCGAACAAATAACGTGACCCAAAAAGTGAACTTCTCGAAGCCAAAATTCGCACTTCGAGAATTTTGCATACAAATGTTCCCGCTTCAACGTTTCTAACACTTGCCTTAAGTGTTTCTCGTGTTCTTCTTCGGTCTGGGAATAAATTAAAATATCGTCAATGAACACAATAACGAATTTGTCGAGGTAAGGCCGACAAACTCGGTTCATCAAATCCATGAATATCGCTGGAGCGTTCGTCAACCCAAACGGCATAACCAAGAACTCATAGTGACCGTAACGAGTTCGGAACACCGTTTTGTGAACATCATTTTCGTGCACCCGAACTTGGTGATAACCCGATCTCAAATCAATCTTTGAGAAATAAGAAGACCCTTGAAGTTGATCAAATAAATCGTCAATACGCGGCAAGGGATACCGATTCTTTACCGTTCTCTTGTTCAATTCCCGATAATCAATGCACATACGGAGTGCACCATCCTTCTTTTTCACGAATAAAACCGGAGCTCCCCAAGGTGAGGAACTCGACCGAATAAAACCCTTATCCAATAAATCTTGGATTTGTGTCATCATTTCCCGAATCTCGGACGGTGCTAAACGATACGGTGCTCTAGCCACGGGATTGGCACCCGACACCAAATCAATTTTGAATTCTACCTCCCGAACGGGAGGTAACCCAGGCAAGTCTTCGGGAAACACCTCCGGGTATTCCGAAACCACTCGGAGATTACCAACCACTTTCTTTTCCTTTTTCACGTCAATCACATAGGCTATAAACGATTCACATCCCTTGGTCAAGGACTTACGGGCTTTCATAATGGTTATCATGGGTATGGTCGGGGTCGCACGGTCTCCCCAGGCCACGACGTGGGACCCATCGGGTAAAAGAAAAGTAATTAACTTTTGGTGACAATTTATGTTGGCCCTATTAGCACTTAACCAATCCATACCTAAAACCACATCAAAGCCGGATATCGGCATAACAAGTAAAAGAATCGAAAATTTCACGCCATCAATATCAATACTAGCCCCGGACACGGATGTCGTGACCGGAACCATTTCACCATCGGCCACCGCTACCTCTAGAGGTGTCGCGATCAAGGAAATAGGCAATTTCAATTTGTCACAAAAACTCTTTGAGGAAAACGAACTATTAGCACCCGAATCAAATAGTACACGAGCGGGTATCGAGTTTATTAGAAACATACCGGTGATGACATCATCGGTGGTGGCATCCTCCACCGTCATCTTGAATGCCCGACCCGTAGGTGGCGGATGACTCTTCCTCTTTTGACTTCCCGACGAAGCCGATCCCCCGCCCGAACCCGAACCCTTCTTCGTTGGGCAATGCATGGCCCGATGACCCTCTTTCTGACACGTCCAACATACGCTATTTTCTAGCTTGCATTCCGAAGACTCATGCCCGTGTTGCCCACACTTAATACACCTTCGAGTTTGTGCCGTACATGGACCGGCATGGGCGGACTTACACGGTAAGCACCACGGGTTCCTTTGGTTGGATCCTTGAAGAATTTGTTTTCGACGATCATTGTTTGGCTTATGATTTCCTTGAGATCTCTTGTGGTTGCTCGAGTTGGTTTGCTCGTACTTTCCCTTATGAAACGGGGCCTTCTCCCGGCTCGCGGCTTTTTGTGCCAAAATATCACCTTCGGCCGATTTGGCAAGATCATAGGCTTGTAAGAGAGTTCCCGCAAGCCTTGTCACATTCCGATACTCGGGCAACAACACCCCAACAAAGTGTTTGATCTGGGTGGACTCATCGGGCACCCATTGTGTCACAAACCGGAGCTTACCATTAAACTGGAGGATAAGCTCATCCACCGTCATTCGATCGGTCATCTTCAACATCATGAATTCATTCCGGATTTTATCCAACTCAAACGGGCTACAATACCGAGCCTCCACTTGATCCCTAAATTGTTTCCACGTGATTGCATCCATCATCTCATTACTAAAATTTGCGGTCAACCCATCCCACAAATCCATAGCCGGTCCCCCCAACATTCGGGATGCATACCGGACCTTCAAATGGTCCTCACAACTACAAGCAATGAGAGCCTTCTCGGTGGCCCTAAGCCAAGTGAGAGTTTCCGCCGGGTCGGTACTCACCCGGTACTCAGTTGGCTTACAATAGAGAAAGTTCTTGTAAGTGCACGGTTTCTTCTCGATCGGGAAATGTTGGTAGAAGAATTGTTGGTGTTGGGCATTGGCAAAGGGTACGGTGTGGGTGGGTGGCGGTTGTGGTATGCTTGCATTGGGAGATGAGGAGTCATTTCGGGGAAAGACGGGATTGCGAGTGGTTTGAGTGAAGTGTGGGGGTGGATTCGCTTGGGTTGGGGGTGGCAAGGTAGACCGAGCCTCGGGTCGCGGCTCAGTCGATTGGCTTTGGCCAAGAGCCCTTATGGTATCCTCAAGTTCCATATTTCGTGTCTCCAACAACAAGATATATTCTTCATTCGGTATTTCATCACCCCCCGGGCCCGTTGCTCCATCATTCCCAAGGTTCGTGTTCGGTGGGACATTATCCAAGGTGTTCCCATCCGTAGCCATTCCTGCTACAAAACACAACGTCTCACCAAGGCTTAGTTTAACTCGTTAGTACACACCTACTAACTACTAAACCCGATTCACCCTAGCTCTAATCCCCTTTGACCGGAAGGTTTGACCAAAACACGAGCCACGATTTGGGAATGGAACACCAACCCCATGTATCCATCGCCAAACCGAAGCTCTGATACCAAGTTGTAACACCGCATTTTTTTTTTTGAAAGGCAGTTAAGTATTAGTCTATGTACGGAAACATCTAGTCAGTTAGGTTTACAAAACGTGGTCCCACAAAATATTACAACCAAAGTTAGTTAAAAAGACGGTATTACTAAACACGGCTCTTTTTACAAAACATATAATTTAAGCATGGTCAAACTTCCCGTCCAAGCCCGACCCGTTCAAGCCATCCAACCTGAAATGTGTCAATAAGGGAGGGATTAGCACAAAAGCTAAGTGAATGAATTCTTAACACTACCAACTACACTAAACATTTAAACACGGAAGTTAAAGAACATCTCCGGTTAGGTAATCACTTGTTTGAGAGGATCGGCGGCTTTGCGGGCCTTAAACCATGGTCGGCCAAAACCATGGTAACCGATAGCGTTTTGTATCCAACACCCGGGCAACTCCCCCCCCTTAACCATGTAACGCATACAGGTAAGGACGGATACCCTATTAGTCGATACACTGTGCCCAGCCGTTATCCATCCGACACTGACCTCGTCCCGATTGTGCACATAGTCATGTATGGTATTCCCTAACACTAGGCATACATAACAAGTAGACTAGCTACAAAGAAACACCGCGAAAAAATCGTCACGACAGAGTTCCCAATCGCGAACTCTAGTTCGCGATCGCGAACTAGTGTTCGCGTCGGGAACCCTGATCGCGAACTAGTTCGCGAGCATCAACCCAACTCCCTGGACATGCTTCGCGTTCGCGAAGTGGAGTTCGCGACGCGAACTCCCCCGTCTGGTAATTTCCCGCACTTTCCAATTAAGCCAATTCCAAACCAAACCAATAATCGAAAACCCGAGTTGTAGGTTGAATCCACTCACCTTTCAACTTCCGATTCCTTAACTCAGTGAGCTAGTATCACTGAGTATCCTTCCCGGTTCTTTTAAGCTCCTTCTACACAAACACTATTATAAATTTCGGACCCTAGCACAAGGAATCACCAAGAACAAGCAAGAAAAGCTAGAGGAATGAGATGGGGTTTTGCAATGGAATAGTGAAGATAATGTTTGAAAAAGAATGAAGTGTAAGAAAAAAGAGAGGGTTTCCCCTCTCTCTCCCTATCCGGCCAACACAAGGGGGTGGGACCCCTTTGTGGCTTTTGTTTTAATTTAACAGTATATGTCTGAAGAGTCCCTTTCGAAATTAATTTATTTAAAATAGCAAACGGACTCCAATTTTAAAATCGAAAGCAATTCCGGAAACGATATTTAACAAGGAATCCAAAGATATAAAAATCACATTTTCATTCCAAATATATCACAAGTCGGGTATTTTAACCCCTTGGTTAAAATACCGCAAAAGGCAGCAGGCTAATTAAATTAACTAAGCATTTTATCAGATAATCATTTAATAATATACCTTAAGGTCACTAAACTACTAGGCCGGGTTTTGGGATGTTACAAAATTACTCCCATGTGCTTTGCACATGTCTAGATATAACAGTCATTTTTAACGCCAGTTAGCGTTAGGGACCAATACCGATACGAAGTCTAAACCACGGTGACCACATGTGTAATTTCTGGAACTTAGGGACCAAATCTAAAACTCATGTCAAACCACAAGGACTATCCGTGTAATTTACTCTAAAAAAACGAGGTTAATGGGACAGTGACCTCTAGCGGGATCCCAGTGGCAACTACCCGAAACAACAACAAATTTAACACAAACAAATTATATTACAGATCACCCTTTTTAATTACATACACCAACAAATATTCAAGAATGGATTTCACAAACCTACAAAAGAATTACTAATTTTATAAACATATTACAAAATTTACAATACATACTTTATGTTTTTTTTATTTGGTTCAAATGTTAAGGTTGTCTTAAGGTGTAGACTATTAACTAATAGTTAGAGGCTTTTTTAAGATTGATTTCGGATATTGAATAGGTTTTTAATCCATAAAAAATTGGGTTTATAAAATTATATTATATTTTTATAAAATACCCCCTATGATTTATAAAATAAAAAATCAATTTAAAGTATTGAAAAAATAAAATAAAGGAAAATGATTTGAAACGTTTGGACTAAAGGATTTTTTTTGTTAAAATATATAGAGTAAAAAAAGTAAAAAGTTAAAGTATATATATATGAGCTAAGAAAAAAGAAAACCTGTAATATAGAGGCTTAGAAAGGAAAAAAGTTGATTTAAAAAAATGACATCAACAACATTCGAACTTGCAACCTCTTATATACATGCAAGGAGTGTTAGCCAGCTGCACTGGTAGATGGATATGTCTTATTTCGCATTTTCGGATATATATTAATGTATTTAAAATGCTATAACGATAAAAAAGTCCCGAAAATTTATCGTAACGAAATTTTTTCGAGTTGTAGCATGTGCCACCGTGTGCTATGTAGTAAATCCGCCCCTGATCTCCACCTATATATGAAGCCTATATTTGATTCCAATTTGTCGACGTGTCTATTTAGTCACTTCTATTTGGCATGTTTTGCTGACTCATAATTGCAAGTAATGTCACAAGTCAAAGGGTTTTTTAGTCGGCGATTTCAAAACTTAAATTTAATTATACTAATTTTTGTAAGTCCACCTACTTCGTATTTTGATCATAAATTTATTTTATTTTTTTTTTTGTAAACAAAAAATTTAAAGATGTCAAAGTTCTTAAAATTAAATTCTCCACAAAATGAGTATAGTCTTAAATTTTGAAATTAAACAATGTTATGATTCAAACATATTATGAGCCAAAAGTATTATGATTTAAAAATGTAATGATCCAAATTTTGTATGATCAGGAAATGTTATGTTCGTAATTAAATAAAATGAGTATTGTTTATTATTTCCTAAATCCAGCAAAATTTAATTTAAAAATTAATATTAACTAGATGTTTAATTATCGGGTATATTGGTTTTAAAAGTTTCGGATATCTACTCTTACTGACTATAAATATCAGACCAAGTATATAGCATTATTATTAACTTGGTAACATTTTCATTATTATCACATAAATTTTAATAAAAGATAAATCACAATAAATATATACGGAGTGTATAATTTCAAACTAAATTACAATATACTATACGGAGCTAAGCATGACAATTTTATGATAACATGTTCATTCCCATCGTTTGATTGATCCTTTTGATGACGTGTGATGTTGACTGAAATGACCTTTTAGTCATTTGGATGATTTCAAAATTTAAATTTTTAAATTTAAATTTGAATAGAAATCCTAAAATATATGGCTGGAATTCCTGTTAAAATCTTTATTATATTTTTAAAAACTTTTAAAATACAAAAATTTAAATGAATTCAAATTTGAATAAAATTTAAATTCAAACGATTTGATTATCTAAAATATAGTAGAGATTTTAAGAATTTTTATAAAATAGGAATTCCATTAAAGTTTCTAAAGAATATAACAAGGCAAACATACGGTTAATATTTCCGGAATTTTAAATTTTATGTGAGATTTTCTCCTTTATGATATTTCTGAATTAAAATACATTCAACATTAATGAAAGTTAAGAGCAAGGTATGATTAAAAGTTATTTGTTGCGATCAAGATGACAATTACACTAACTCAACAACAATTGTCGTATACAAAGAAATTTTATTTCGTCTCTAAATTGTTGTGTACAATTAGTGATATGTATCAAAACACGTTATCATCGTTTAAATAATAGATTACTATATGATTTCTTAATTTTTTTTGTATTTTCCTTTTATTTTTCAAAGCATGTCCAGCCATCCCGGCGGGCTATGAATCTAGTTTATTATAAGCAACTTTCTATAAAATGATGTGTTGTAGTTCTTTTTAACATCAATTTTAGTATAAAACTAGTGTGTAGCAAAAAGGTAAAATAAAAATTACAATGCATTTTTAAAATATCAATCTATGAAATCGTACACTTAGGATTTTTATGAGTTAACCAAGTAAACGAGTTCAACGAGTTCAAGATAATGAGAACAACTATATAATTTTAAGAATACTACCGAAATCAAACAAAAAAAGAATTTCTATAACGTCAAATCATCAAACACGTTGTAATCTTGATTACCTTTAGCTTGAATCTCGGTTATTTCTTCTCAAGTCATTGTCGCAAAAAACACACCACTCGTCAAACAAAATCTCGGTTACTTAGGCTGTATCTGATTTAACAATAATTATATGTTCACGTGTGAGCTCACACTCATTAGCTTGGTGTTTAGAAAAAGTTTATTTAAAAAGTTTATATGCTTATGTAAACTAATAAACTGAAAACCTCCTTAAAAACACGAACTTTAGTGATTTAGTAACACACCAACAAACATAGTTAGGCCTGAAGTTAAAAATTTCTTTCAATTTAACCAAACACTTTATATCGAGACCAAATTTGGGATCAAGACAAAGGGAATAAAGGTACGTACAGAGTACACTTTGTTTTTCTTTAGATCGTCGGAATTCATGGTCCACCGCCAATCACTTTTCCGCTTTTTTATTTATGTAAAACAGTGAAAGCTGATAAATGTCCCTTTTTTCATCTGAAAATCCAACTGCTCCGATCAGAAATACGATCGATGTCATGAAACAGAGGCACGCTTCATATCATATAGTAGTATTTCTTTGTTTTGGATTTATCATGGTACAAAAAGTATTTGCAGGGAGACATGATCAGATCAGAATGTCGGATCGATCGGAATGATTGGTCGGCCGGTGATGTTGATACTACTGCTACTGTTTCTGCCACCGCGAGAATCTCATTCTCCGTCGTCTTCGATCGGTGTTACATCGTTCTCATTGACGAAAAGGACATTTTTTGCAAGCAGGGGAACAAGGGATAATGATTCTGATACCCGTTAATGTTATTAAGCTGTAGACACTTGTACACACTGCATTAATGTTATGTAAGCTGTAGGACATGAGGAATTACACGTGGAATTTCTTCAATACATTGAAATGTGTGGGCCCCATTGCGTTACCAATGAAAACGAGTTGCGGAAAGAGAAATCTCAATTTACGAGCGGGAAAATTGTTGACCGGGTCGAAACCAAAACAATAATCCCGACCCGACTTGACCCTATAATTTCCAATTTTCCACACACCGTCCTTCTATAAAACTCTAAAAATAAGAGCGTAAAAAACGCCCAAAATCAAATATTAACAAAAGAACCCATCATAAACCTTTTGTCTTTTCCTGGAAAAAAAAAATGGAAACTATCTGGCAGGAACAGAATCATAGCGGCGGCGGTTTTCAGCTGCCGGAGAGTCCAAGGCAGCCGATGGAGTTTTTGTCGAGATCATGGAGCGCTGCTGCTCTTCAGGTCTCAAAAACTCGTCATTCTCCGCTATCTCCATTGGTTCCAAAATCTGCTCATCCTACTGACTCTGGTGAAAACTCTGTCTCCGTGCCGGATAACAACCGTCTGTCCGGTGTTGAGCTGCCTGAGGAATCAGCCGCCGCCGCATTGCTTTCTGGAAACACGTTCTCCTTCGCGTCGTCAGCTACTTCACAACTTGTGCTTGAACGCATCATGTCTCAATCCGTAAGTTCTCTTATAAATCAAAATAAAACAGTGTTCTTTTCCTTGTAATTTACGACGGAGAATATTATAAATATTCGATAATGTAATAATCGTAATCATATATTTTACGTGAACAATTTGAAATCATTATCGAATAATTTTCCAAAAAAGTGTGACTTATAATTTGTAAATCATGCTATTTGAATGTTCGAAAGATGAAATAATTTTGGCGGGGATTTTTAATGATTATCAAAGTGAAATTCTATAATTTTATTTAAGCTGTAGAAATAAATAGAAGTAATAGATTTATTCAAGGGCATACTACTCTTTGTAATTTTAACGATTTTGTTAGTTGATAATTAATTTTGGATCATAATGATATTGATATTATTTGTTGCTGGTATATCTAATTTCGTATTATTATTATTATTATTATTATTATTATTATTATTATTATTATTTATAAAATATTTACAAAAAAAATAAATGGGGTCTATTGGGGAGGACAGGATATCTCGCCGTTAGCATCAGGGAGGCTGTCACACAGCAGTGGACCATTAAATGCGACGCTCACGGAGGAAACCGACAGTCCACCGATATCACCTTCCGATGACTACGACGACGTCGTTAAGGTAATTCCTCTTTTTCCTTAATTTTATAAATTTTAGGGCACAAAATAAAAGTTGAAAAAGGAGTGTTTATGTGTGTGATTGACTACTTGTTTGTTCATCGTTTGCTTTAGTCTTTCTCAAATTGAACTATTGTCTCTCTCACTTTTTGCTTTTTGACTAGAAATCCTAAAATTAATTGAAATATTTTTAAAAGAAATGCAAAATTTGAAAGACGATGCAATTATTGTGATCATATAGAAGTATAAACTTCTTTTGGAAACTGATTAAAAAGTCAGAGCGAGAGGCGCCGTATGACGTCAGCATCGTCACTCTGTAAGTAGTTTAGGGGTAGGCACCTCCGATCGCCGGCAATAAACTTTACCTTTATTTTACTTGAAGTCGACAGGACCTTTGATCAGCTTTTACTTTTAGCTTCATTTTGTGAGTTTGTTTGTAATTTACAATCGTAAATAAAATAGTCAAAATCACTAAATTAGTGGTCCATAAATCATTTATCGTTCATTTTTTTTTAATTGAAAATTGGTTTAATTATCTAAATATTTTCATCTGCTTTGTTACTGTTAAGATATAGATTAGTTAAGAACATTTAGGGATTGTGGGATCTATCTTATGCGTAGTTTTTTCATGTAAAAGATAGAAAGCGAGTATACACCTAAAGAAGCAAAGAATCTGTGCTACTCTTTTTTAAGGCTTTAGATCCTTCCCTAATTGATTTTTGTATGTTGTTCAATGCACAAGGTACAAGTCCCACTAAAGCAGTAAAGTGTTGATTACCAATAGCTTCAACTTTTTCACATGTGAATTTGAAAAATCCCAAAGGCAATGTACAAACTCTAAAGTATCAAAAGTTTCCATACACACTACTTTGAAATATACTTCGTACAATTTTACCCTTTTATCCTTGCCTATATTAGTAACTAGAGAGTACAATGGTAATTTACTTGTTTATGAGCTTGAAAGAAACTCATAAACAAACACCATATAGTTATAAGCACTAGTCTAGTTTGAAAATGCTAAAACAAACACTTAAAAGGCAGAACCTTTTTAAAGTAGAAATGAAATGATAACATGTTGAGTGGATTTAGTAATTTTTGCTTTTTGGAAAAGGAATTAATAACTTCTTTTAATGAAGAATTGGAAGAGAGAAAATAAATAAATGAAAGATATGAAGATTTGAGAATCTTGATTAATAAAATTCTGAAAAGACATGAGTAGTGTTTAGACAGCTGTCAGGTCAAGTTTGCTTTCATTTAGGGTTTTTCCTTACCCTCTAATCATAAATGCAAGTACTCTTCTCTACTTAATAACTGATAGGATAACATCTATGTCATAATTAAATAAATAAATATGCCCACAGATGGAATTATGGAAATAAAATATTTGTATGTTATCAAATTTTGTTAACCATTAATTAACTAAAAAAATATATAAAAAGAAAAAATCAGTTTTAGTCTGTACTTACTTATAAATAACTTTATTTCCTAAAACACAAATGAACTGTTCTTGTCTTCTTGTAGCATATTTTGTAAATAATCAGAATTAACATTTTGTACAAATTCTACTATATTATGTACAAGTTGGTCCATAAGTATACTATTTTGGAGTTGGCTTTTAAAGAAAATGATATCTACCCATAAGATATGTATTTTCAGTGATTACTATTTATAATACAAATTCTATAAAAACCTTAAAGACTCTTCTAAACCATAATTATTATTATTTGATATTTTTTTTACTTATTAAAAACATTTTTTTTTAATTTTACAAAATATATATAAATTGTTTTACCTGCCTTTTTTTTTTTACCTACCAATCATCTGACTGCTTGCTATATCTATCACAGTTGTCTCTTGTCCTCTCTGTCTGTTCAACAGTTCCTGTAACTTATTGATGGGGTCCTTTAAACTACGGTCCAAAATCTCTGTTTAATGCCAAATTTGAAATATATCATGTTTTAGTTTTTAAAATTGAATTAGTTAATTATTAAAATAAAAATTTGCAGTTACATTTTTAATAGCAAATATGATTGTATATAAAATTTTATAGGTGATAATAAAAGTGTTGGTGGTCAACCCAAACCAGAAATAATGTCTATTTTGAAGTTGTAAAATGATTACTTTGACTTTCAAAAGTCAAACGTTGACTTCTTTGTGAAAGGTATACTGAAGTCCGAGTTTGTATTGTATTCCAGTATCTCCGAGCAAACAACACTCTACAACCCCTATTCGCCAATACACGCGGCGGTTACGTTGCAGGCGGCAGCACCACCCCTGCAGGAAAAACAGTTGGAAGGTGGTTAAAAGAAAGGAGAGAGAAGAAAAAAGAAGAAACCAGAGCCCACAATGCCCAAGTCCATGCAGCAGTTTCTGTCGCCGGAGTGGCGGCAGCTGTGGCCACCATTGCTGCCGCCACTGCGGCGGCATCAGCCTCCCGGAAAGACGAGCAGATGGCCAAAACAGACATGGCGGTGGCCTCTGCCGCCACCCTGGTTGCCGCCCAATGTGTGGAGGCTGCAGAGGCCATGGGGGCTGAACGTGAGCACCTGGTGGCTGCTGTTAATTCGGCTGTTAATGTTAAGTCTCATGGAGATATATTAACTCTCACTGCTGCTGCTGCCACAGGTAAACATTTATAAAATAAGTGGCAAAATCAAAACTGTCCGTACATACAATATAAGTTTGTACCGTATAATGTATTAATGCGTTAAAAACTCATTATTCTTGTAGCTTTACGTGGGGCGGCTACTTTAAAAGCAAGGGCATTAAAGGAAGTATGGAATATAGCAGCAGTTATTCCAGTTGACAGAGGGATCAAAGTAAACAAAAACCATGGAAAAAGTAGTGGTTTTAATGAGGAGCTTTTACCCGAAGAAAACTTTCTCGGTGTTTGTAATCAAGAACTCCTTGCTCGTGGTAGCGAGCTTCTCAAACGCACACGTAACGGTAAGAATTTAAACCCGAGTTTTGCAATAAATCATAGAAAAACGTTAAAAAAATTAAAACATTTATAATAACTACATATTCATAATAATTGTATCGGATTTAGGTGATCTTCATTGGAAAATTGTATCGGTTTATATCCACCGGTCTGGTGAAGTGATGGTAAAGATGAAAAGCAAACACGTTGGCTCTACCATCACCAAAAAGAAGAAAAGTAAGAGTATTTTTAGGTTTAAAAAAATGTGATTTTTTAACGAAATTATGTGTGTTAATGATTTGAATATTGTTCAGATGTGGTTTTGGAGGTTTGCAAGAATATTCAGGCATGGCCAGGGCGGCACTTGTTTGAAGGCGGTGAGCAGCGGCGGTACTTTGGGCTGAGGACCACTATTCGTGGAATAGTGGAGTTTGAATGTAGGAGCCAAAGAGAATATGACATGTGGACACAAGGTGTCTCCAGACTTTTGTCTATTGTAGCTGAAAAAAAGCTAGCTCGGCTACCATAAGAAGGTGAATTAGTTATAATTTTGGGGGAATTACGGTTAATAAGTATTGTAAAGGACTGGGGGTGGTGGGGTTTAGAAAGTTCATAATTACAAGGTTGTGTAATGAATTTAATGATGCAAGTATGCCAGTATGGTTTGTTTAGTATATGCTAATTCACGCTAATAATTGTGAATTTGAATTAATCATTAGCTATTAATCGAGTTAGGATAATGGCTCTTCTACATCTTTTATTATTTGTGTATATTTATGTGTAAGAGTGTCTAATATTGGCAGGAATTCGACCAACATTGTCTATTTATGGAGGCTAATTTTGTCCGTATTTGTATTTAGAAATAGTTTTCACCGAATCCATCCTAAAATAACTTTTATAAATGACTGAATGTGTAGTTATGTTATCCAACAATTAAAATAACTTTCTAAATACATAGTTACGGAAATCTAGAAAATAACTAAGTTATGTAGGAAATATTGTAGAAAATAACATCTTAGACGACAAAAATTTAAGCTAAAGTAAAACTTTTGTTATTTGTGATGTTTTTAAGAGTATTTCTGTTAATATTGAGCCCTTAGACTCGTGCCAAAGGCACTGTTTCTTCACCGTGAGTGATCCCCTCAGTTGGGGATACCATTGGCACTAGGGGTGGCAAATTTTTTACCCGACCTGAAACCGACACGAAAATAAATAGGTTTGAGTTGGGGTAAAAAATAATTGGGTCAGTCTCAGGTTGAGTCAGCTGGCCCGTTTATTAAACAGGTTAGGTTTGGGTCAATGATAATTTAAATGGGTCGACCCGTCAACCCGTTTAATTATTAAAATATATTTTATAATATTTATACTTAATTTATAGTTTACTAGTTAAAACGTAAGTAATAGTTAGATAAAAATTAAAAATGTTACTTAGTAATTTAGTGTTTAGTATTTTGTTATGAATTTGTGTAATAATAACAGAATTTTGACATGTTTGAACCGTTTAACTTGTTTGACCTGAATTGCCACCCCTAATTGGCACCATCCGTCCCTTAAAGCCGCCAGTTGCAATGCGCCACTTTGGAGACGGTGAAGGAGGGAGCCGTGAGTTGGTAGGTGGGGCCCAATGGGGTATTTTTTGTGTGTGTATTTTGTAATGGTGGGTCCCAAAAAATTGATGAGAAGATGTATTGTTGTCATGGGTACGTCAGTTTAGTGTCAGTTGGAGGGTTAGCTGACGTGCGCTGCTTGTTGTTCAAAAAAAAGTTAGCTTTTGCACTAAACTAACAAGAGTGTTTTTTCTTTGGCATTTGCACTATTTCAAAATGGTATTGCATATAACGGTTTCCTGGTCGAACTTTGCTTGTGAATTACGTAATCCAACCGTTGTCGTAATTGTTTCGGAACCTCTCCTAAATTTAATAAATGAATACCTAGAAAAACGATAGGTGTAGGAGATCATTTCAAATGCCCTAACTAATGGGTTATTACTAGATGGTGCTTTTGGCATCCGCACAAACACTATAAATAGGTTGCAAAACTGAGCAACCAAACGTAGAGAACAAGGAAGTATTCAAAAGAATATGCCATCTTTCATAGTCACAACAAGCATTAAAGTCTATTCACATAATTTCAACATTTTCACACCAAATTCGCTTTAATAAAATACAATTCGGTATCGTATACAATATAGCCACAAAAAGACTAGCAGAAATACCGGTCCAGCATATATCATCATCGAAATTTTCCCCAGGGGAAATAATATCTGCACAAACATAAAGTAAGAAAATGGGTGGCTCGGGTTGGGAAATGGGTAGTTTTGGTTCCACAACACTATTTGTCTAAGTTATTATAGATATCTAGTATGTCATATATAATTACAAATTTTACTAAAATAAGTAAATAATTTTTCAAGGTTCTAGCTAAGCATAATGTTTAGGAGTTAGTTTTATCATGCTTAAATTATTGTACTTTAACCACCAAAATTAGAGATGAACAAAGAAAACGGGTAACCACCCTTAACCATAGCCTTCGTAGATATGTTTTAATCATTTTACTTTCTTAAATAAAAGAGTATAAAAAGTTTTATGCACTAAAAAGTACTTTTGGGTATATTGTAACCATCCTTAATCATTACCCGAAAGCCGGTCAGTATTTGGCGTGATGGTTTGGGTGATGTGGAGGTGAAGTGGAGATAAGGTGGAGAGGCACCACAGTGTGGTTGGAAGGGGAACACCAGCCCCTCCCAGTCTCCGACATGTGTAACACCGCAAATTTAAACCCGATTTTTTTTTAGAATAACAGAAGAGTATTAACAACCATCATAAAAACAGTTAATATATAGCAGGCCTTTTACAATAATTTTCCAAAACACTAATTTAGTTTGAAGTGTTAAAACATCCGACGGTCCAATTACTACTTCATCAAAATCAGAGTGTTGGTCAACCATTCCTAAAACACCCCTTGACCCATCCAAAAGATAAACCTGCAAAAGAGTCAACGAGGTGGGGATTAGCTAACAGCTAAGTGAATGAACTAAACCGACAATATATATATATATATATATATATATATATATATATATATATATATATATATATATATATATATATACTACTTATAAAGCATTTAGGACATTTCCATAAATAGCCGGCTGAAAATTCAGCCAAATTCTTTCCATTTTTTGAATTTATTATTTTTGCTAAAAAAAGATTGCCTCAAGAGGGATTCGAACTAAGAACCCTCAGATCGAATATCAACGCCCAAACCAACTGATCTAGCGTATGTCTGCATGTTTTGGTCTAAACATATTCTGTTAAAGACTTGAATCATTGAATTCTGCGATGTGATCAAGCCCAAATTAAAGACTTAAGTGGCCCCATCTCGCCTTCGAATCCATTCTGCAGCTGTTCGACCTATCATCACTCCCCCGTGATTGCTTCATCGCCTGCCACCTCGATTTTCCCAAGTCGACCATTCATCTTTCCCCTGTGATTGCTTCATCGCTTGCCTCATCGATTCTCTCAAGCCTCCTCGATTCCCTCAACCATGAGTAACCTGCTGTGCAAATGCCTCCTCGATTCCTTAAAAGCTTGCCCAAATCCTCACACTATAAATACAGCACATGGACGGGAGGAAATCTACAGTTCCATATGATAACGAATTCAAAACACAGATTTCCTGATTCGAAATCTGCAGTAACGAACTTGAAGTAAGAATTTAGATTTTTTTATTTGGTTATTGTTTCATATTTGGTCGGTTTTATTTAATATGGCCAACTGTAGATTTCGTATAATTATAAGTATGTCAAGTCTTAATTTGGTTATTTGGTTAGAACTTACATTTTATTGTATATATCAGTAAATAAGTATGTTGATTTCGTTTAGGAGGCCAACTGTTTAAATTCCAATTTCGTTGTCAGATTTTAGGTTAGAAGTTACATTTTTTTGTATCACTTTTGAAGGCACTAAGGTATTGAACTATTGACTACAGTCTTACGATTACAATAATCGTTAGTTGTATAGTTGATTCGATTTGGAAATTGCTTAAATTCTGTGATCTGATGCTGAATTTGATCACATTAGTGTTTGAAATCCATGTTCTCAACTTTTGTTTATGTTTGCTAATTTCCGACTGGTTAGGCAGATGACGAAAAGTAGTTGACTTTCTTCTTGAGAGTGAAAATGTTAGGAACATAACAGATATTTAGTTATGACACCGCATTATAAATTTGTCTTAGTGTAATTTTTTTCGTAAGGTATTTTATTCTTCTTTTTTCCCATCTAACTGTTGACCTTTTTTGTCAACTGATTTAGTTTAATGGCCGCCAAATTGGTGACTACGTTAAACAAAATGGCATGGGAAATAAATTTGTTGAGTTATGATGTTTCTATTTTTTTAATATTTTTTCACTTTTCCTTTTGCAGGTTGCAACGATCCAACTCTATTAGGGCTTTTTATTACATTTGCAGCAAATATAGCCAGCCAATCAATGACAGTTAATGAAGTGTATTTCGTTTTATTAATTTAATCATCACAATATGCATCATAAAGTGTGATTAATTTTGCTTCCATTATCCTTGTTCAACTTTTGAAACTGTTTCTTTCTTCATTAGTACTGGCCACATCCCCATTGATCATGATCTAGGAGAAGATGGTTTGATTGCAAATTTCTGTATCTGATACCATATTAGCCAAGATATGTAGATATGTTAGGCCCGTAGAATGTAAGAGGCCTGAGCCCATCCATAATGGGCTCAGGCCTCTTACATTCTACGGGCCTAACATATCTACATATCTTAGGCTAATAAATTGCAGCTTGTGAAGATATATTTTATGAAATTTTAGTTATTGTTTCAGATCATTTGGACCCGTTGAATGAGAAAATTGCTGAATTGAAGGATGCATTAGAATTTGTTAGAGCTGAACAGAAATATTTGAAAGAATTTAATGCTTGACGTTGCCATAATAAGTTGTTTGAACTCATCTTCCTATTGCTGATTAGATTTAGTTAACAATGTTTTAATGTTGGTTGGTTTTGCAGCAAATGAGGTTGTTATGCAATTGGCGAATACATTAAACTGGCTCTTGCATCTGGACTTTAAATGTTTTAACATTTGCGGTTGTTTAGCAAGACAGTTGAATATAATCACGTCTGAGCATTGTATTTTTCTAATAGATTAGAACTTAAGAACATTTATTTTTCTTTAGTATCATGTTATTTATTTGTCTTTTATTGATTAAAATTAATGATAAATTACAAATTTCAATCTAAATTCCACTTGTATTTGGATATTTTGTTTCGTTTGTTTTATTTTTGAGTTACTTGAACTCGAGATTGGTCTGTTACGGATAAAACTGAACCGATAAAACTGAAACCATTTCAAAACCGGTGTGGTTTTAAATTGTGAAAATATTGTTGGATTCGGTTTGGTTTCTGTTTTAAACAAAAACCGCCCCACTAATATTATGATTGTATGATATAATATCGAACTTTTTGTCAATGATAATCGTAATTATTATTGAAATATGTTATTAAACATGTAATTTAATGCTAACAATTAAATATTGATGTTGAATTTTGTATGAAATGATCCAAAAATGAAGGTTATTGCATGGTAATGTTTAAAACAAAGTGGGTTTGGTTTTAAAACCGAAAACGAACCATTAATGATTATAACCTGCTAAAATCGAAACCATTGGGTTTGAAAATTCTATAACTGAAATTAGTGGATTGGTTTCGGTTTGAGCCTAAAACCTCCCCAAACCGCCCCATGCGCACGCCTAGCCCGCCACAATCTTCTTCCTCGAGTCCGTTCCTTCCGCATAGCGCGTGTACCATAATACTGTTAGAAAAAGCTTGTAATCGAATAAAATTTGCTTGCCGGGAAATATAGTTACGTGGGTACTCGTCGCCGCATTGCGCGGGTACCCTGCTAGTGTATATATATATATATATATATATATATATATATATATATATATATATATATATATATATATATATATATATATATATATATATAGAACAACCGATGATAATTTACATTATCCCAATTAGTTAATTTTTGAAGAGTAACGGCGGTTCGGCCGAACCTTTAAATCATTGTCGGCCTAACAATGATAACCGATGGCCCTTTACTCAAGGACAATGTGTACCCCCTTAGAACAACCAGTGCTTCTAAGGGCGATACACCTTGTCAATAGTAAACTTCTGCCCAGTAGAATGTTCTGATTACTGACCTCTTCCCCAAATGTGCACTTAATTAATTACTGAATTATTTATACCGAATTGTGGACTTGTAATAAAAATTACAACAAAAAACCTGCACCTGAAAATGTTCGCGTCGTGAACTAAGAGTTCGCGTCGCGAACTCAATGTTCACGACCCGCGAACATCTTCACGATCACAGCCCAAAATCTCTGCCGAAGGTTCGCGTTCGCGAACCCAAGTTCGCGTCGCGAACTGCCCAGATACCAAAATCCTGCACCTTTTACCAAAGTAACCAATTTCCACCCAATTTTTACACCTATAGATTGAAGGCTAAATCCACTAACCTGAGTACCGCAATTGTCAAACTCAGTGGTCTTATATTACTGAGTTTCCATCCCTTTGCCTGTATTAACAATATAAACCAAATTAGTAACCCGAAATCGCCAAATGATAACAAATACCAATTTAAATTCAAAGCCAATATCCCATTCTAATATCTCTACTATTACGTGCATTCTATCAATAATTCATTACCACTCATCTAAGACTTTTACAAGTCAAAGTTAACCAACATATTAGCAAGTAATCCTATTTTGACATATTGTAACCAAACGGGTCAAAAGTGCATATTCAAGTCAAGGCTACAATTTATCATTTCCAACATGTCAAGGTGCACACAATCAATCATTTACATGATTACTAGTCAAACTACAAGCATACCAAACAATTACCAAGTCAAAAGTCATATAAATTACCAATTTGACACATAATACACAAACGGGTCAAAACTCATAAACTAACTTTGAAACTACATAATTCATGCCTTGTAATTCTACAATTTCCCAACTCATCATAATTAGACTTCTAAGGTCAAGAATACACCAAACAATGCCTTTTTAATCCAAATTTAGCATATAGGCCCAAACGGGTCAAAACTACTTAATTTGCTACAAGATTTCCAATTACATCTTCAAACATGTCAAGATACATTTAACAACTTTTAATATGACTAAATAATTATTCCATATTAATATCAAACTTAATATTGACTAGTTACCCTAGAAACACCCAAAACTTTCAATACATATTCGACCCAAAAACCCATCCGACCACCTGTTACAAACTCAGTAATCTGAGTACTTTTCTGACCACATTAGTTCATGAAAATATGGTACAAATAAAGTAGACTCTTAGACCTTCGAAACGACTGGCCGCACGCCCAAAACGGAGTTATGGTTGATTTTATATGATTTTTACAAAGTCGCCAAAATTCTGACAAAAAGCTGTTAAAAATTGTACTTACAGACTTTTTTACTAAAATTCATCCAAACACTAATTTAATCATGCTAAATACTTCCAATTTAAATCACAATCAACATAAACATTAATTATCACTTCCAATATGTTATTTAACCCAAATAAACATATAAAACATCAAGACTTCATAAATTCAAGAACTAGTTAAAATAACCCATCTTCTTCCCAAAACTCCATAAATGGAGATTCATGGGATTTCATCAAATCAAGTTTATATCTATGAATCAAGCATGCATTCGACCTATAACATCTTAAGAAAGTATAAGAGTTTAACAATTTAGCAAATTATAAGAAACTTAACCAAATTAAGAACCCTAGTTCATATTTTGAGCAAGAACACACAAGGATTTGATCATTTAGCATAAACCCTAGATAGAACTTCAAGAACACAACAATTAAATAGAAACTCACCTAAATCTTGCTTCAATCACGAAATCATAGAGAAGGAGAAGAGAAATTAAGCAAAGTTCTTCAATTTAGCAAGAACTTCAAAAATGAAAGTGTGTAGATGTGGGTGTCGTCATGCACAGAGAAAAAGAAAAGGGAAAAAGAGGGTTTTTTTTGGACACCTCTTGGACACGTGCCCTACCCCAAATAAAGCCAAATTGTTTTAAACACAGTGTAATACTGAAAGTCTAGATCGCGTTTGATTTATTTAAAAATACTTATCTAACTCAGATTTTAATAACGGAAATATTTTCGGAACTGTAATTCAAAGATTAATAAAAATGCAATTAATCATTTTTATGCTTGATTAAATCAAATAATCCTAATTTTAACCCCTTGGTTAAAATATGCTAATATCTAAATAAACCAAATAAATTATGCAAAAATAATAAACAATAGAATTACTTACCGAAAGTAATTTAAAATTCTAGGCCGGGTCTCGGGATGTTACAACATGTGGTGTGGTGACCCGTGGCCACAACTACATTTTACCATGGAGTGGTATATCAATGTGTGAGTGATATCGTGGGTCCCTTTTCACATTTCAAACACGGTGTGGAGGGGTGGTGGTCACATGTGGAGCACAATGTGGTGGGTTGCCACATAGGACCACAACACACCACACACTCATACCCACTAGCCTAGAGGGATTTGTAAAAGGGGTTGATATTATTAGTTAGCTTACAATTACTTTAAGATAAAAAAAATTTATTAACCATTCCATGAGGGTAATATTTAATATTTTCCTAAATTTAATACTAAATACTCCCTCGTCCCATTTTTATTATCTAGTATATTATTTTAGTTTGTCATATAAAATATATCTTTCCTAAATTTTAATAAATAAAAGAATATTTAAGTGGGAAAGAAAAAATTTTAATTGGTGATATAGTATAATTAACGTACTTTTCTTAAAGTGTAATTTTTTTATAGTAAACAATAAATTTGGGACGCAAAGCATCTCCAATGGTTAACCTCACAATAGCTTATTATTTTTGTCACATCAACAATCTACTCACCAAAAATCTTTACATAAATAGCATCTCCAATGGTTAACATTTCTAAAAGTTTTTTCTATTACAATATTTCTAATTTACCATTATCTATCTTAAATATTTTATAAATACCCTTATATAATTTGACACTTTTTATAACATCCGTACTAAATATATTATTTTTTAAAATATCTCATACAAATATATTATAATAATTGACACTAAATATTATATAATATATTTATTAACAAATAAAAATATAATAAAGAATTGATGTACAATATATCTAAGGTTTAAAATGAAAGACTATTATATATAGGGGACTAAAAATGACAAACATTGAAAGTTCATTAAAAATTTAGTAGAAAAAAATATTTGCAATAAGCTTTTAAAAAAGCTCACAATTCCAATAGTAAAAAATCATACAAAAACTTATTCTAATAGTAATAAGTTTTTAAAAAATCTATCATTTGAGAGGTTGTTAGTTTAGATGAGGTGTGTTATGTTATTAAAGAAAAATTAAGACGTGGCACTATGGGGTGGCAAGTTGCAGGCTCCCAATTGGATAATGCGGAAAAAGGAGCCGTTTGAGCCGTTACAAGTTACGCGCCGGCTAAATTGTCCACGACAAAAACACACTCTACTTCTCCCAATTTCCACAAAATTACTCTACAAAACCCCCCCTTGATCTCTTTTTGACTTTCTGTCAAAATCCGAGACCTCTGACGACCGCCATGACGACGGAGGAACCATCGCTCTCCGCCTCCGGCACCGCCACGTCACCTCTCGATAGACCTCTTCACCAACTCACCGAAGACGACATTTCTCAAATCACTCGCGAACAGTGCCGCCTGTACCTTAAACAAAAGTGTTTGCATCGTTACGGTTGTTCGTTGGTGTAATTGAGAAGTTTTCTTTGTTTGTTAAATGAATTATTTGATCCTGGTGCAGGAATGAGACGGCCGTCGTGGAACAAATCTCAGGCGATCCAGCAAGTAATTATGCTCAAAGCGTTACTTGAACCGACGCCGGACTCTGATGGTTGTCGCCGGAAGTTCTACATTACCCATCGGCAACAGGAAACCCCAACCACGCTTGTACGTTTCAATAATTTATTATCTGCCCTCGTTTCCCTAATTTTACGACTAAACTATTAACAAAGTTAGCGAAATGCTTGTCGTTTTACGCTTTTCTATTATCGTGATCCACAATTAGTTATCTGTTTAGACTTTTGGTTCTAATCGTGATTAATTTAATATAAAATATAATACAACGCAGGTCCAGAAAGGAACAAGTGCTGAATTGGTAGCTGGTAATGGCCATCAATCTGATATTCCTGGTGATAATGATTTTGTTCTTCATGGGTAACTTCTCAAGTCATTTTACCCTATCATTGTAATAGACTAATAACCATAGATGTTTGGAAGCAGATGTATTAATGACGAATCTATTTTGTTCTAGCTTGAAATGAATTCACTTTAATTTGAGTTATGTTAGCCTTCTTTCCTTGTATAATTATTGCATATGGTTGAGGATGCGTATATGAAATGTGGATAAACCTGCTACAAATTGAGGGTATATACATACACAGGTTCATATGGTTGAAATGAATTCACTTTTTTGGTTGTATGTTTCAGGATTTCTGGTGTGACAAATGAGGCAAACGAACAGATGACAATAATTTATAGTGGCAAGCTGAATGTGTATGATGATATCCCAGCTGAGAAGGTATACAAATACAACACTTTGCACCACTTTATTTATTTGGGTTACTAATACCACTAAATGAGTGATTTTAGGCATGGATGTTATTGCAGCTTGCTGCAAGCCCACTAGAATTTCCTCAATTTGATAAGAATGTGACTACAAATCTTGTTACATATCATTTGCAAGCTCCAAATACTACATCAACTGCAGATTCATCTGCCAGATTCTTGCAAATGGGTACCTAATATTTCATTCTTTATATATAGAGCCATGTTTCTCTCTCATGAAATTGATTGATTAGCAGGTGAAGGTTGTTCAGCAAGCAGAAAAGCATCAATACAGAGATACCGTGAGAAGCGGAAAGATAGGTATTTTTGTAACAAGCATCAATCCAACAGTTTCTTTTGCTTTGTTTTTGGTTTCTCATGTTCCTGTTAGATCAAGGTTCAAGAGCAAGAAAAGCGGGTCCCGCTTCAATGCTTACTTGAGGAATCAAATTCAAAAGCAGTCGAAGTTAAAGTCAAACACCCCTAATGGATTTACCTAAATGGAGTGATGTATTGCTGACAGAGGTAACAAAACACTTGTCTAATGTCAAATATAATTTCAAAAATATTATTATTTCAAACTTACAATGATTATAGTAATTGAAATAAAACGATTTTAATAGTCTTATGCACTGTGAATACTGTTTCGGTTACTTTTGACCTGTTTTTACTATATTTTATATATTAAAATGGTGTCGGTTTTTACCACTGTCTTTAGGTTTGTAAAAGTTGATACTAAAAGACGATTTTGGCATTTTATTGACTAGTGTTTGACTTTGGTATAGGTAAGGAAGGACTCCGTGGGCCCTGTTTTTAATAGGATATTGAAGGTAAATATACTTAAATCAAGTTAGCGGTTTTTAGGTTAAGTAAAGATGAGATTTCTAGTTTGATGCTTTCAAACGGCAGGCCTTTAATGTGCTTGATTTATTAGTCTCTATCTTGTGTTTGTGGCTAATGTTTTTGTAAATATATTCAAATCGAGTTAATATGAATCGCTAATGCTTTTTCCTTTTTTTCTTAATATTTAATAATCCGAGTTTCTTAAGTTTGTGGAAACTTGCGTGCATGATGACAACTATTTGCGTCGTGTGAGCTAGTTGAACTAATCAAGTGTGATACAGACACTAAAAGCAGTGATTATTCTTCTCTAAGTACCATTAACATGAATGGTGAATCCACTCATGAGAAGCTAATTATCTGTGGTAAAAGTATTTTATCTATAAATACTTCAGATAATTAGCTATTATATTTACCAGATAGAAAACGCTAAAATACTTCAATTATTATAAAGCTGAGAAAATAGAGGGCAATGACAAAATTGTTAATTATTTTTAAGTTATTTTAGTAAGTTAATTACTTATTTAATTGGGAAAGGTTAAAATTGGTAAAGCAAACATGTAATGAATGGAACACAAGGCTACTTATGATTGAAGTAACCTTCATACTTTAAATTCCGTTGCAAACTCTTGTTCCTACGGAAATGCTAGAAATATAGTATTTGAAATGGAAAAATAATCCGACTATTTTTTATGAATTATACAAAGTTTTAAGTAATATAACAAACCATCATATATTTTTCGTCCTAAATAGCATGATTGAGGTCCTCTTTTACATTACACAACAGTTGTTTGTTTGTAAAAAAAGCCAAGGACTATTGTAAGGTTTACCAGTGACTTAGGTGGAGTTTTATTTTAACTTAATCGACTTAATTGGGAGATAACTATTGGGAGATAACTATTGGGTAAAGTCATAAGGAGCCTGTTTGGTTACGTCTTAGGGCATGTTTGGGAAAACTTATTAGCGAGGGCTTATGAGCTTATTAGCTTATTAAGCTCAAATAAGCATGTAAATATGAGCTTAATAAGCTAATAAGCTCATAAGCCCCGTTAATAAGCTTTCCCAAACATGCCCTTAATCCGAAGAGCATGACTTAACCAAAAAAAGCCATGGGATGATGCTTTCCCCATTAAATCATAACTTTTTTTTTAATCTTTTTCATATTTATGCAATTTATATTAATTAAAATTTCATGTTCTATATATAGTCTGGTCAAACAAATGTTTAATTTATAATTTTATTATTTTAAAATTTAACTTTGTTACTTGTATATAAATATTTTTATTATTGAAAACTTCAAATTAAAATTAGAGTTAATTGCAAGAATGGTCCCTGTGGTTTGGCCAAATTGCACGTTTGGTCCTTAAACTTCATTAAGTGCAGGCGCAGTACCTATAGTATGCGTTTTGTTGCACCCATGGTCCCTCCCCCCTAACAGCGTTAAAAATGTCCGTTAGTTGGAGGGCATTTTGGTCATTTTGCACGGTTGGTCCCACTAATGTCTTCTTCTTCCCCAATCTTCTTCCCCAAATCCATACAAAACAAGAAACTTAAAATCTGCATCTTAACATATACATACACCACCGTTAACAAGCACAATCGAAAAGAATCAGAATCACATAAGATGAAGAAACACCACCGTTAAAAAGCACAATCGAAAAGAATCAGAATCACATATGATGAAGAAACAAGCATTGTTAATTTTCCAAAAATCACAAACACCATCAACAAAAGAAACAAGCCTTGTTAATTTACCAAAACTCCCAGATGATGAAGACTCCTTGAATTTACCAAAAATCGTGTTAATTTCTTTAGAAACAAGCCTAAAATCAAGAATCAAAATTGGAAATGCCTTAGATAGTGTCTCACCGCCATCGTCAGCCTCGTCTTCTTCTCCGGCGGAAATGCCCAAAACACACACAAGCACATACATCATCACCCAAATCAAGCATCTTCATACACAAAATCTAGGGTTCATGTGTTTGTGATGAAGTTAAATAGATCTGAAGTTAAACAGATTAATTTCGAACTTGTTCAAACCACCCTAGTGTTTTGTTCAATAGATCTGAAGTTAAATAGATCTGAACCACCCTACTGTTCAAACTTGTTCAAACCACCACCATCGTCTCCGGCCAACTACATAGCCCAAATCTGTTCCGGTATAGCGAATTTGAGTTCCTCCGTCGTGGTTATGGAAGAAGATGGTGTTTCCAATGAAGAAGAATCTGAAAGAGGGTCCGATGACGTCCGGTGATTCATTCTAAGATGGTCGACGACTTCCGGCGGAGCAGGCGACGGAGCAAGCTTCGTGATTTGGGCAAGCTTCGTGATTCACGATGCTGGATTCATGATTTGAATATTAATTGACGATTTTAGGAGGGGATAGTACATGGTGCATCAATAGTTGTACATTTACTTTATTAAATAAATATTATTAATTATAAAAGAGCTATAAAATGTAAATGACCAAAATGCCCTCCAACTAACGGACAATTTTAACGATGTTAGGGCGGAGGGACCATGGGTGCAAAAAAAACGCATACCATAGGTACTACGCCTGCACTTAATGAAGTTTAAGCACTAAACGTGCAATTTGGCCAAACCACAGGAACCATTCTTGCAATTAACTCTTAAAATTATATATCACTTAATTATGTTTAATTACAATAATGAGACACTGAAAATGAAAAAAATTGTCAAATTTTATTATTAAGACCATTCACTCAGCATGAAAAAACAAACAACACTAATTTATCCAGACAGACATAATATATCCAGACACCAGACAGCCCCCTAACATGGCTAATTAACCAAGAGACTGAATTAGCATATAGAGAAACGTTCAAGGAGGTCCATCTTTTTTATCAAGTCTCGATGAACAAATTTCAACCATTGATCAATAAGATCTAATGGTCAAGATTAATCATATATTTTATACATAAAGGGGTATTTTGGTCATTTGGCACTTAAAAAAATTGATTTTTTTTTATTTTTTATTTTAATATTTTTTTTTAGTTTTTAATTGAGGGGTATTTTGGTCATTTTGAAAGAAAAAAATTATTTTTATTTTTTATTTTTTATTTTAAAATTTTTATTTTTTAAATTTTTTTTATTTTTTTATATTATTTTTTTAAAATTTACTCCCTCCGTCCCACAAAAAAGTACCCATTTCTCCCTAAATTTTTGTCCCACAAAAAAGTTCCCATTTCTCAAATTGATGGGGTCCACTCAATAAAATAATATAATTTTCAAAGACCCCACCACTAACTATCCAATAACTATCTTTCTCTCTCCAATCAAACCTTATATATTAATCAAAAGTAATACCAATTACCCCACCACTAACTATTTTCTTAAGACTTGTGCCCATGAGAAATGAGTACTTTTTTGTGGGACGGAGGGAGTATTATTTATAAAAGATAATTATTTTTTTGTTAATAACACATAATATGATTGAATAGTAAATCACATGTGATTACATTCTGAATCACATGTGATTTTACACTAAAATCACATGTGATTACGAATTACTGTAATCACATGTGATTACAAATCACATGTGATTACAGTGTATAATCACATGTGATTACAAGGGATCGAACAACTGGAAATCACATGTGATTAGGTCATACACGTAATTATCAAATAAATATTATTTTTAATAAATAAAATTAATAAAAAAATAAAAAAAATAAAAAAAATTTAAAATAAAAAATAAACAAAAAGCGAAATTTTTTTTAAGTGCCAAATGACCAAAATACCCCTTCATAATAAAAAAGTAAAAAAATAAAAAAAATAAAAATTCTAAAATAAAAAATAAAAGAAAATAAAAAAATATATTTATTTTTTTAAAAATGACCAAAATACCCCTCAATATATAAAATATGTGATTAATCTTGACCATTAGATCTTATTGATCAATGGTTAAGATTTGTTCCTCGGGACTTCGTAAAAATAGTGGACCTCCTTGAACGCAACTCTTAGCAGATAATATGAGTAGAATCGATAATCAGTAGTTTTAGAAGGTAATTTATATGTAAGTGATTACAAAAACAATATGATTTTGAATCATGTATATTACAGGTCAGGGTCAGACCGCAAGTTTCTATAAATTATATTATATAAAGGCTACTCAATTGACAATGTGAATTACAAATTAAGCAAAAATTAATCAAAAGATAACCGCTTAGCTTAGCTCTAGTCCAAAAAAAAAAATTAAAACGTGTTTATAAATCCAGTAAACATGTAAAAAGTATGAAGATAAATCTAAAACTGAGTACTCACATGTAGGAGAGAGAAAACGTCCATTTTCAACCGTCAAAACTATCAATCCTCATTGAATTTTATCTCCTAGAAATTTATCCATAACGTTCTTAAATGCCTGTGGTAATTTATCCAAAATAAGTATTAAAAAAAAAAAGGAAAAGTGAGATTGTAAAAAGGCTGATTTAGTTGAAGTTCATGTTATGTTGTACCTTAGATGAAAATGACTCTTTTCCATTAAGAAGTGTATCCATTACAGCAAATTGGTCATCAAATACACCGTAAAATAAACTGTAGAATTTGTTCCTGGAATCAATAAAAAAAAGTTAAGATTATATATTGATGAATTATATTATAGTTCATAACAATATTTAAATACCTGTCTTGTTCATTATTTAGTTGATCCATCTCATCAAATTTCCTAGTTAGGACTTCAGCTCCTACTGGTGAAACCAAGTGCAGTATTAAACCCTCCAAAGTTCTTGGAAAGTGATGCTAACAAAGTACAACCAAGTCCGCTTAATTTTCTTTTTTCTTTTTTTTTAAATTTAATGAACACTTAATGTATACATTACTACAATAACAGAACTAACCACCATTGCAAGAAACATTTTCTGTAGATCAAGTGGTTCAAGATCCCATAAAATATTAGCAACTGGGTCATCTTTAAGGTTATACAATTCTGAAATCACAATTTTCTTGGCCTCTTTTTTCTTAATATCAGATCCAGATGTTGAATTTGAACTCAAATCAGCAGCATTTACATGTTCATGGACTAAAGAAACAAGTTCATGGAGAGATTTGAGGGCAAAAGGGTCCAGATCATCTAATTTATTGTTATTCCCACCAAAAACCTTCGTTTTATGCTCATCTGCTAAATAAATAATTAATTAACTCAATATTTTCATTAACTAACCTTGATTTATATTTATATATTAACGAACCAGAAGGTTTATTACTGGCATAATCAGAAGTCTTGCACAGCATTTGATTCTGTCCAAATGATAAAAATATCACCAGTTAAATTACATAAAGTTTATACAGTTGATTAGTAAAACTAATAATCATATTTATTATGCAAATATATAATATATACCATTTCTTTGTCAGTCAGTCTTGAAGATCACCAGTTTGATACAGACATGGAACATTATATATTAGTTTCTGTATGGTGTTATAATAAAACATTTAGAAACAAAAAAAATAAAATGCACAGAAAATACCTTTTTAATATTCTGCGTAAGTAATATGAATCCATGTGTTCTGAAATACCAGACATTATTTCAGACTGCCACCAGAAGTTGACAGCAACAGTCAAACTTTGACTGTCAACTTGGTGAAACCTGTGTGTAAAATGTAAAATAACAAACAGGACATTAAAAACTGCATAAAAAATAAAAGATGTTTAAAAATCGACTTTTAAGAGACGTTTAAAAAATTGCATAAAAAATTACCAGCCTTCAGGAATGAAAAGTGCATCGCCTGCATGAAGAATCACCCTCTGTGAATACTTTTTTAAGTGTTGTGCTCTTGGATGAACTGATAAATCAACTTCATTTATGGGAACTCCACTGGTACAACACACAAAACTATACAATAAACACCAGAAAACACACACACAAGTGAACTATATACATACATACACACACATACATATATATATACACACACACACACACACACATACCTGTGGTTTGAAGCCTCCCCAAACAAAGGCATGGGATATAACAAGGGAGTAGATGAAGGAGGCCACAGATCAACTAAACCAAAAAGTTTTACCAAACAAAAGATGTTAAAAGTAGTTGCAACATCAACTACCAGAATTGAATAGTGCAAGAAATTAATGTTTATAATTATCAAAAGATGTTGTATCTTATGTAATGTGATGACTAGATGGATAACTACACCGCTTTATTCTCAGTATATAAGCGTTGTAATTGAATATGTAGATGTTCATTGGTTTGAGTTACACGTTTTTCACGTCTCCCGATTCGGGTTGTATATAATTTTCAAATAATTGAAGTTAAGAGATCAATGATATTGATAAATAAATAAAATATTATGTTTATTTAACCATTTTCTTTTTTTTAGTACCAAATTTGAGTTGGGAATCCAATTAGCATTAACTTGCAATTTTTTAACATTATAATTATTTTATGGAGAGTGTAATTACTATGGTGGTAAATATGTAATTCCAATTAAGAGATAAGAGATAATACTTTCCAAATAAATTTATGCTCCAACAACATATGTAAATATTGAATGTTATTTGAGGGGTAAGTTGGTCATTTCAAGTTCTTAATTTATAAGAGTGACATGCAAAAAATTACCTTGTTTGCTTCCAGAGACCACACACAGAATATTATGATGTGGATCATAGTGAGTGCTTGATCTTGTTTGAGAACCATTCATCCATAGGTTTATAGAAGCCAAGGTTTTTGTTTCCAGAAATAAAGGCTATAAAAAAAATTAATAAATAAATAGTGTACAAAATCTGAAAAACGAGGATATATGACGGAAAGATTGAGAACTAAATTAAAGAGGATGATTCATGAGATGAATATCTAATCATTGTGTGTACATACCGTATGAATGTCTTGTATTAGATTTCCTAATTGAACCCTCTCTTCTTTCTCGATATTCATAATTGGTACCTATATTTAGTTTCTTAGCAAATAATTGTATATGCATAAAGAACCAAAGTTAACTACTAACTACTAAGAGGATATTCAGTGTCTTCACTTAAAAGGTAGTAGAATATTCATGTGACTATAGGTAGCAAAACGGGATGGTTGGGTAACAAATCAAAACAAGTTCTGGTCACAAGTGTACTGATACGGGTCATGTTGGGTTGACCCAAAACACTTTCTGTCCAAAATTATAAAACCTTCTACAAATTAATAATACAAAATAATTAATTATGAATCCCTGGAAGTGTAGCAAGTACCAACCTGTGCTAAATAAATTTGTCCAATATCATTTCCAACTAACCGATCATCTTGTTCTGTTTCAAAACAGGCTGGCAAAAGCTTTTCTGTACTAGAAAAATCCTTGCAGTATCCAATAAAGGTAGAAAAAGGTAACTGGACCTATTCTAGGAACAAAATAACTGCAGTAAGTATGATTCAAAGTGTAACCTTTTTATTCAACAAAATCATGAAAAACTACCCTCTCGTGGTTTCTAATATCACCATAAAAAACTGGTGCAGATTTGGACAGCATAACTTCCACAGTTGACGATCCTGCTACCTCCTATGTATCCATCCATATTAAAAAAATAATTGGTAAATTTCAACATATATTCAAGCATATGCTAACTAGAATTACTACACCAGATCCTGATTTGGAACATGGATTATGGATACACATACAGCATACAATACTCACATATTTGATATTTTTCAGAAACTACTCAATCTAAACCACGAATATGGTTCATTATACAACTAGTTTTGTAAATTGAAATGAAAAATAAAGCATAGTGTTGAAATGAAGTCAAACCTCTAAGTAATCAAGACCGCCGTTAGATGGATTCCACTTACTGAAAGCCTTCCAATCGTTGACGCAATTGTGAAAGACCTAATTAGCAAAGAAAATTCAATAACAACTGCAGATTAAACTTCGGTTACGAAGATCAAAGGTATAATTGGATATGTATGGATTGGAGCATTACAGCAGGAACGTTTCTAGGTTCAATTTGGGAAGTAAATTCTTCAGCTGATGGAATTGCGTCGAACCTGGTGATTCGAATAGATTCCTCCTCCATTTTTGCAGTGATAACGGAATACTGTGGTTATGCTATCAATTTTATATTTTTTTAGTTGTGTGAAATGTTCCCCTAACTTTGAGGTTGAGGGGTTTAATTCTATAGTGGACATAGGTGAATTTAGGTGTAGATTAGGTTGCCATTAAAAAAAACCTAGATTTTAAAACCCGGATTAAAATGATACTGAATATTAATGTTAAATTAGTTATGTAAAATATATATAAATGAAAAAAATCTTAAAATCTTAAGAAACAAAGATTATAAAAATCTAAAAAATTATAAAAACTATTTTTCCAAATAAATTTTATACTTTGAGTTTGTATTTTATAATAAAAAATAGACATAACACTTAACATTCAACTAGAAATTTGGTGTTTTAAACTGCATAATATATAAGCTTCAAACGTATAAAATATTCACTTTAATTTAAAAAAAAAATGAGATTTTAAATAAAAATACGGTTCGACCGGCCGGGGCTCACAGTTAACCCGGCCGATTCGAAGCGGTTCACAAATGAATTTTAAACCAGTCGACTCGGCCCGACATATTTCCATTTCCCGGTCGGACTTGTCGAACCGGCCGGTCAAACCCAGAATTTAAAACACTGCTAATAATTGATAAGCATATTGTTTTACTGTGATCTCCGGATATGGGAGTGGTGCTTCCGTATCCAACATAATGCATTTATGTATACATCACTTAAAGATTGATTATCCTCACTCTACATTATTAAAATAAATTAAAAAAAATACGTGTTTCATAATTTTGGATATATGTGATTTCATAATTTGTATGACTTAAGGCTGGTTAATTGCATTAAAGAATAGATAATAGAACTTGGAATCAATACTATTACTTGGCGACATCTTACTTGAAGAGTTAATAATAGAACTTAGCGAGTTTATTGGTAGAATCCGTTAAAACCAAAACCGTTAGAAACTGAAACCATTGGTTTTGAAAATCCCAAAACCAATATTAGCGGATTGGTTTCGGTTTGAGCCTAAAACCGCCCCAAAATCATGGGCTATCTTTTGGTGTGAATACGTTAGCTGCTTCAGGGGTTCAAGCTGCAACAACCATTGTCACAGATCCTTCGTGTGTTGTCAAAACAAGGTTGCAAGTTAGTTCATTGTTATAAATTTTGTAATTTAATAATATTAAAAAAAAAATTAATTTATGTTAGTGCTCTTGTGCAGACTCAAGGAATGAGAACATGGAAAATAACATATGGAGGTACATTATTAGTGGCTTATACGGGTTTATAACACTTATTCATTGATTCATTAATATTATTTTTAATTTAATGAAACTTTGTCATATTTGAAAAAAAAAATAATGTACCATCTCGCCGTGCCCACAACGCTCGCTAACCACTTTTTCTTATTTTTTCTTTTCCTTTTATTGATTTTCTAAATTGTGATTGGTTTGAGATTTTTTTGTGGGTCTCAAAAGAGTATTGTAGATGTTATACCAGGGAGAGTAATTTTAAGGTGGATGTTAAAACCATGTTAAAGGGGCAAAAAACCTTTAACATGGCTATAACAAGGTTGACACACCTTGTGCTCTTATAGTTACTTGTAGACCTAACAATGGAGTGGGGTTGACCCCGATCTGATCCAAACCCCCAATAATTTTATGAGTTTGGATCATAGTTTGTGATTCGTTTACCTGCTAACGACCTGTAATTGTTAACCCTTTTATTAAAAGGGTCGGGTATGGATCAATACCGATCCGATCCGTTTATAATCCGCTCCGTGATTAATTTTAGAAAAAAAAACTAATTTATATTTTCCATATTTATAGTTTATATAATTACATCTTTAACCACTAATAGTAATAAGGTCTCAGAAGTTAGAAATGAAGGAGTTTTGAATCTATGTGTTTCACTTTTCACTTTCTATTAAAATTAACATTTTAATATGTAATTTTCCCTTTTATAGACGAGATTTATAAATGATGGTATCCGATACACTATTAATTCGAATTACCCTAATATTTTGAGGAAAATCGTAACAGCAAAATTACCCCGCTTTCATACAATATTCTCCCCCACTTACATTTTCACACATTTAACCACGCAACATTTCAAAGTTCGTCGTTTCAATTCGTTTCAGCGTTTCAATTCGTTTGCTCAATCTTCTCTTCCTCGTCGAATCTTAAAATTGGAGTGTTCAATCGTTCAAAAGCTTCACTGCATTGATCGGATTCAATATCGTTTCGTTGAATCTTGTCTAATTTCAAAGATTGCCGTAAGTAACTAGCCCTAACTGATTTTTTTGTTGTTTCTTGTTCTGTAATTCACTAATTTTCATTTTTAATTTCAGTAAAATGGATGCGGGAATTGGTCGCGCAGAAAGATCGACAGATTCGTCCCATTCGTAAGTTAATTTCGTTTCATTATTTCGAATTGCCATTTCCAAATCTCAAAATTTAATTCTCTTCCTATCATAGAGAATAGGTGAGAATTGAAAGTCGAGAATTCTAAAAAAACACGGAGAGTTCCAAACCCTCACATATCTGTTTTCGTTTGGCGATTTCTTCACTGCTGACCTCAACACGATACAAGGTATTCATCTCATTCTCTATGTCTCGATCTCTCCTGCGTGTTTTAGATTGATCAAAATTGAATGTTGGAGTTTTGCATAGGGCTGCCATTGATGGGAATTTTGCAGGTTTTGTAGTAAAATTCAGGTCAAATATGGACTGATTAGGTCAAATAGGGACTGAATTGTCTTCAACAAAATCAAAATTGAAACTTTTTTCAGCATCAATGAAGCGATCAACGGCTTCTTCTGGAGTTCCAACAAGAACACCATGCCCTAATTAAGTAGTTGTAATAAAATGGGTGATCGGAGATGGTATTTGGGTTTAGATTTGAATGGCGGATAATATATTATACATTTTGTTACACTTGCAAAATGAGACTAGAAGAAATTCTATTGCTTCCCAAATATATTATACATTTTCAGGTTTTTGGATACAAGCTTTAGAGAAAATTAATGAAGAACATGATATGATCTTGAGGTTTTTGATTTTGATATAGCTACCACAAATCCAACACTAAATGCTTGTCAACTTACCATTGACCATAGTACTTCCATTCAAGAGGTAAAAAAACATTTTTATGTTTTTAACATCACGATTGATTTATACTTAATTTTTAATTCATACATTTTTTCGCAGGAATACATGAGTTCTTGAACACGTTGCTGTTATGAGATGATGATGAATTAGATGAAAAGAGTTGTCAGAGGTTTATGCTAGTTTTTGGAGTCACTTAATTGTTTAATACTTCCAAAAATCAGGAATTGTATGTTAAGGAATGATGCTAGTTATTCATGTGTTTGTCCTTCTTGACTTCTATCTTTTGGTTACACTATGATTGTAATGATGTTTTTGAATGTGATTATAATTTGATTAAAATTTTGTTTTTAGATGCTATCATTGATTTTGTTATTATTTTATTATTATTAATTTATCC
Source organism: Calendula officinalis (assembly GCA_963853835.1). NCBI lineage: Eukaryota > Viridiplantae > Streptophyta > Magnoliopsida > Asterales > Asteraceae > Calendula > Calendula officinalis. The sequence continues at coordinate 82,500,875 of OY970820.1, read as the reverse complement.
ATATTTTATATGTTTTGTGTCATAGTCACGATTGTTATGTAAAAAAAATATGTGTTCTAATGATAAAATTAGTATAATTCTCTATTGAATTTTTGTTATACCAAACAAGAGAAATGATTCTTTGTTACATTTTTCTGTTGAAGTCTCTGTACTACCAAACAGAAGAGTCAATTCTCATTCTCCACCCCAATTCTCTTTCTCTGCAATTCCATTCTCTGCAATCATTTCTCTACAATTACATTTTTCCCCTAGCGGGTTATACCTAAATTATGAGCCGGATCAAACCGGCCGGTTTAAGTCAAAACCGGCCGGTTTAAGTCAAAACCGACCGGTTTAAGTCAAAACCGGCCTGTTGAAGTCAAAACCGGGTTGAGCTAGCGGGTTATACCTAAATTATGATCCGGATCGAACCGGCCGGTTTAAGTCAAAACCGGGTTGAACCGTTGCACATAAACCAGAATTAGACCGGATTTTAATTTTAACTTGGCTCAAACTGAATCTAATCCTAAGAGGTTAAGACTCCAATAAGCTGCTAATTCAAGGCATCGCATGTGCCAAATATATAGGTGGTTGATTATTGGATTTTCTCCTCCTACGGCGATGTGGGATGAAGTTGATTTTATTTTTCTTTCATGACCAATTTGAACAATCGTTAAAACATTTACTTATTATATATGTTGCTTGCTACCATTAGTTCCAGCACAGAATATGCTTTTTAATTCTTTTCATATTTGGATGTGAAATACAGTTTTAATATGATTGAAATATAGGTTTGGTTCATTTGGAGTTATAATATGATTGCAAAATAAAGTTTTCATATATGGAGTTTTTATATTAGGAGTTTTAATATCTAAATAGAGTTGGTTTCTAAAAATTTGAAATAATTAAATTTATAAGGGTATATAAGACATTCCCTATTTAGCTAAAGTTTATAAATAATAGTTAATACTTTAATCCGGTTCAACCGGCCGGTTCAACCGGTTCGACCATTTTTAAGGTGTTGGTTGGTCCGGTTCAGAACTCCGGTTTTAAAACATTGACAAACATAGTTATCATGTGTGGTAATCTTTATTCTAGTAATTCTTCGCCAACCAATTCATTGTGTTATTGTTTTTATTGTTTTCATTATATCATTTGTAAAAGCACATGAAAATATAGTTAAGAGTATCATGTGTGATTGTCTTTAACTCTTAACCACTAAACTATTAATTATCACATTAACATCACATCAGATTTACATTCCTCACTAATCACACCATATTTTATTATATTATGGTTCGCAGAGGCGGTATCAGAAATTTATTCAAAGGTGGGCAAAAAGTTTGAGTTGCGAAACTTTTCAAAGGTGGGCAAAACTTTTTGACTTGCAAAATTATTTAAAACTTTTTGACTTGCTAAACGTGGGTCCCGTGCAGTCACATCGATCAGTCCAATGGAGGCAAATAGAACAAATAAACGTGGGTCCCGTGCAGCCACAGAGATCAGGGCTAAACGTGGGTCCCGTGCAGTCACAGCGATCAGGCCAATGGAGGCAAATAGAACAAATAAACGTGGGTCCCGTGCAGCCACATAGATCATGGCTAAACGTGGGTCCCATGCCGTCACAGCGATCAGGCCAATGGAGGCAAATAGAACAAATAAACGTGGGTTACGTGCAGCCACAGAGATCAGGGCTAAACGTGGGTCCCGTGCAGTCACAGCGATCAGGCCAATGGAGGCAAATAGAACAAATAAATGTGGGTCCCGTGCAGCCACAGAGATCAGGGCTAAACGTGGGTCCCGTGCAGTCACATCGATCAGGCCAATGGAGGCAAATAAAACAAATAAACGTGGGTCCCGTGCAGCCTCAGAGATCAGGGCTAAACGTGGGTCCCGTGCAGTCACAGCGATCAGGCCAATGGAGGCAAATAAAACCAATAAACGTGGATCCCGTGCAGTCACAGAGATCAGGGCAACCGGGACGACAAGACGAAGATGACGTGAGAACCAAAAACGCTGACATATGGGTAAATTTGTTTACACGCTTCATTAAAGTCGTACTCAGTTTGCACACGTTTTTGGTTGCTTGTATTGTCCTCTCTAAATCGTTCACTTATGAAGCCTTTTACCTGCACTATGGATTAGTGGCAGCCATAATCGTGTTACTCTGCTATTCAACTCTTGCAGGGATTGTTGTTTTTGTGTTACACAATTTAACCTGGGCAGTCCCCGAATTATATTTCACGGGATTAAAACTCACGATACCAATTGTCGCGCTCCTTAAAGCTTTCACAGATCATCACCCTATACGTACAACACAGAGTTAGTTCTTCTTCAAGCCCTATTTTTCCTTTTTGTTTTGATTGTTTAACTAAAGTAGCCATCTAATTGGGAAATTCCGAATTGCTTTACTTATTGTTTTTCTAAATCTAACAATAAAGATCCAATGGTTTTTACAACTTCAAATCTGAATACACAAAATTAACCCCAAATTGGTTATTATGATATCACTAAATTAGGTTATCCTGCAAGAAGTTATTCAATTTATAATCTACCCAAATAGTTATGTCCTTTTGTTATAATCGTAACTTTCATCATGGTTTCCTTGATTAGCCCATGATATATGTCTTTTTAATTTGTTGAATAAATCTAAAAGACATGATGTTTATAAATTATCTCCCACTTTTGATGAATGTTAATGACAATTTCCTTGGATTTATGCAGATGCATCGTGGTTGATTCTAATGATGTTGTTGTTAGTCATGACTCGAAATACAATTGTTTTTATAAATTTAATCCGTCAATAAAATATATTCATCTTTCTTATATTTATGCTGGCATACAATTGTAAGTTTCTTTTTTATAATATGTTGCAGATAAATGATAAGAATATGCACATCAAGTATTTGTTGAAATGCTCACATAAAGATTGTTTTCTATAATTTTTAGTATTCTGTAAATTTATTTAAAATCATAAAAGATTTATTTAAGTCAACTAATGTTTCATAATGTTCTTTAAAGCATGAAAGAACCAAATTATTTTTGTTGCGTAAATTATAAATATAAATTGTGTAGGGGCGATTTGAGATTCTTTTTCTATCTGGTTCTTTTATGGTATCCAAGGATGATGGCCAATGTTGTTGAACCAGTGGGTTAAATGTAGCACTATCTGGTCCAGATGGTCGTGTGTTTGGTTGTAATGTAGCTGGCCTTTTAATCGCTGCATCATCGGTTCAGGTTTGTCAACCCGACCCGTTTTGACCAAATGTTAAACATATTAATTCTCTCACTAATATGGTTTTTGATGGTTATTTTTTAGCTGCAGAAACATATTATTCCATTCAAATGTTAGGATGACTTAATTTGTACACATGAAACTAGACTCAAGTTTATTCTTATAACGATTTAATTCAATCTTGCAGGGTGAATGCACTTTGTATCCTATTCAATCAAGTTGATTCTCACTATTTATGATAATCAAGCAACATCATATGTAAATCAAGTTTCTTTATTGTTATCATAATTCATTTTCACCAATAATGGCAAGAAAATCAACAAAATGCTCTCCAACAGTTAAACGAATCAACTCGGTTGTGTTTGGAATTTTAGTAGTATGTTTGACCACCACCACCATAACCACCCTCACCGGAAAATGTTGTGAGATGAGAGCCATAAGTACAATTTTAAGGTGAGTTTACTTTATGTTCATAATTTTGTTATTTAATTACTCCATTATTTTAACTTGTATTTTCTTGATACAGTTAACAATGTAGATTATTATAAAATTTTGGCTCAAAATGTTTCGAATTTAGATAAACTTGGATGCGTCTGCATTGCCAGAAATTCATTTCGGCAATTGAGTTCAAATAGACCGATTTAGAATCTCATATAAATTCGAATATGTAGGGTTCTTTTAAAAGATTCTTGATACAGTTACCAATGATCCGATGTCCGCAGGGCCGCAGGTATGTATTTTTTAAGCGATTGGCGATTTCATTACATGCCCTAATTCATTTGCTTCACACGCTGCAATCAACTAGTGATCCGATGCCCGCAGATGATAGGGGTTCCCCAAATCGAAATTGGCAATGGCTACTCAACGAAATCTCCAATCGCCTCTCCAGGTACTAATCGCCAGTCGCCAATCTCCATGGTCTCTGCTACATAACGAAATCTCAGATACATAACGAAAATTTCCAATTTGAAAATGTAATATATTTGCAGAAAGAAGCTGTATATTAAAAGTGCACGTCTTGTTGCAAATCCTGGATGTTATCCAACTACTATTTTGCTCCCTCTTCTTCCATTGCTCAATGTTAGTTTCTTTTTTTAATTTTTAGTTTTTTTTATTTAGGAAATATTTATATGGTTTTTATTTGTGATGCAGGCTAGCCTTCTTGCATTGCAAAATATTGTTATTGTCTCAAACTCTGGAGTGAGTGGAGCAGGTTAGTTATTTCAACTCAAGTTTCCTTTAAATATAATTATATATTGCATTTGTGTTGCACGCAGGACGTAGTGCAAAAGAGGCAAATTTATACACAGAAGTATCTGAAGGAATATTTTCTTATAAGGCATCGTCATGGGAACACTTATACTTTCATCCTATTATTATTATTTATTTGTCATTAATATCATGTTTGGTTTGTTTTCAGTGCCTGAAATTGAACAAGAATTATCAAATGCTGCTAATTCAAAGGTAACTGTTAGCTTTACCCCTACCTTAATGCCTATGGTAATTCTTACTCACATCATCATTCAATTAAAAGAAAATTATTCCTTTTCTAGATAATTGATTTGATTTTTAGAGTCGAGGAATGCAATCAACTATAAATGTGCAAATGGCTCCTGGTGTTTCAGTTGAGGATTTGAAACAACACTTGACCGCCTTTTATCAGGTAATCTTCTTTTCTTTTCTTTTCTTTTTCCCCTTTTAAGCATTGACCTGTTTCACTTTTAGATTTCACCGTTTTGACTAATTAATTACAATAAAATACAACCCGTATCCATATAAACTGGTCGAAATTGCATTTAATTGTTTGTGTAAGCACCACTCGAGCCACCCCAAATTAGAACAATTTGCCCTATACTTCCTCCACTGATAAACCATAGTCTGGATATTGTCCAAGATCGCCTCCACACTTTGGCTTTCACCTCTAAAAATCCGCCCGTTTCTCGCTTTCCAAATACACCAAAGAGACCCATAGATGATGGCCATTAAGATCTCTTTTTGCTTCGGACAGTGACCCCAATTTCTCACAAAGTCGATGACATCACTAATCTTCTCAAATTGATTCAAGGCAATATCAATCCCGCACCACTTAAAACCCAGGAACAATGAGTTTAGCGCCAAAGGGCAAGCAACCAGTAGATAGTCCGCAGTCTCCTTGACTCAGTGGCAAAAAGAACACGAAGAAGGACCGATGGGAATGTTGCGTTTAACAAGCTCCGAGGCAACTGAGATCCTACCCTGCAAATCTTTCCAATTAAAGTAAAGCACATTTTTTGGGACAAAGTTAATCCACCAAAATGAAAAATGGCAAATCGGATGGTATGCACAATCGATTCTATTCGAGACTTTAGCAACACTGAAGACACCATCCACCGCAAAATCAGTTTTCCAACTGGCACCGTTATCATCCGAGAACAAAATATCAGTCACCTCAATATTTAGATTCCAAAGGGCCATTTTTGTCTTGGCGATAGAAGCCGAAGCCCCACCGACCGAGGAATTCGCAAAATGATACAGCGGTTTGTTATCAAGATGATGAAGACCATGAATAACCCGAGCCCAAAGTGATTGAGGGTTGGTTTTTAACGTCCACCACCATTTAGACAACAAAGCCAAATTAAGACTTCTAAAGGAACCCAAACCCGCACCCCCAACCTCTTTTGGGGATTTAAGAGTATCCCAAGCAAGCCAATGGATCGGACGTTTACTAGGTGTATCTTTCCAAATAAACTGTCTTTGAATTTTCTCCAAATCGTCAATAACACCAATAGGGGCTTGATGTGCTAAATCTAGTTATAAAATTATAACCTCAAATATGCCTTCTCTAGATTACCATACTCTTAGACAAGTATGACCTAATCGTGAGCAATATAGTTCACGTAAGTACTTCGGATGTTCCTTTCCGCAGGGAACAGTTAAGCCAACCAAATAGTTTAAAACTAATGATTTACTCTAAATGAATGCATAAAGTAGGGATTTTTGTTTTTAAACTAATTAAATGAAAATTGATTAAAATATACTTCGAGCTTTTGGAAACTAAACAAATTGACAAAGTAGTAAAACTGTGTTCAAATATGAGAGGGAATATACACTATGATCAATTCCATCTAGGTCTAGGTTTGGTTGGTTAAGTCCCGATTTAATTGGCGTTCTAGAAGTCAGGTAAGTAGTGGTCTCTAGATTCCTACAATGGTCGTATTATCATCCCTAAGAAATGTTTTCCTAAAGAATCATACTATGGTCTAGGGGTGATTATCGGGCCAAAACGAACCGAACCGAACTGATAGAACCGATAACCGATAAAGCATAAAATTCGAAACCGAAAACCGAACCAATAATACGTATTCGGTTTCGGTTTTGGTTTCGGTTTTCGGTCTCAAAACCGATATGGACCAATAAGCTCCAAAACCAATTTTTTGCTATATTCTTTCCACTTTTCAGATTTGACCCATACGAATGCAAAGACCAAGTAAGTTACCACCTTTCATAATAAACATTTTAACATACTGCTTTAGTGCTTTATAGTAGTCGATCTCTAAACAATCATGTATAAACACCAAACAAAAAGCAAGTTGATTGTTATAGGGTTTAGCAAGAAAATTAGAATCAATACAAAAAATGTTTATTAAAATGGAATCTTTACTTATGATCAAATGGTTTATCGCAGAAATCAAATGATGCTTTGAAAAGAAACCTTAACAAAGCCAATGAAATAAGAAATCTAATGGTATTTGTAAAAAACATAAGAATGACACTGGTGAAGACAGGCAAAAGCTTGAAGCTTGAAGACAGATTTTACAATGGTTTGGATTTTGGAAACCAACCGTTTTTAGGAAACATAATAATTATCGGACGCTTATTGGATGGAGAAAGACAACAAGTAGTTGAGGAGTTTTTACATGGGCTCACTTATCGGTTCCGTTCGGTTAAAAACCGATAACAAATGGACCGAAACCGATATGGACTGAAACCGATATAGCCAAATTTCATAAACCGAAAACCGAACCGAATTATGTTATCGGTTCGGTTTCGGTTCGGTTTCGGTTGGTTTTCGGTTCGGTTCGGTTTTTTCGTCCCAAATGCTCACCCCTACTATGGTCACACTTCGGCTTGTTAATTATATCTAGGCCCGGAAGTCCGTTGCCTTCTAATCTCGAATTCGGTCTTTACTAAGACTAAACTTTTGGTTTTACCTAAGTTATTGATGTTTAAACTCGAATCCCTAGATCTAGTGGATTGCCAACTACGTCACCGAGATGAAAAGTTGAAATAATTATTAACTAAGTTTGCTAGTTGTCACTCAACAAAACAATTAATAATCAACACTTAAAATAATCAAATATTTATGATTTAATCAAAAGGCTCTTTGATATAAAGACACAAGTGTTCAAAACCAATATTGAAATCCTAAAAACACCAAACCTAAATCATAGATTTCATCTAATCATAGTGAATATTAAATGATTAGCACATAGACATGATAAACATCGCAAAAGAAACAGAAATATTCAAAACAATAAACATAGTTTGATCAATAATGATTAAGAACCGAAATAATGCTTCAATGGTGTCGAAATCTTGCTTGAAACCCCTTGAGTTCGTGCACAACAGATGCTCCTAGGTCAAGAGTCGGCTGCCAAAAGATCTCCAAAAACAATAGCTGATGTTGGCTTAAATACCCTTATTTCCGGATTTGCTCGAGCACGGTCTCGACAGGGGTCTCGACCACACTTCGATTCGGACAGAACATGCTTCGCGTGCGGGAGCTGGCTCGGGATGATTCCTCGCGCACAAGGGTTGCTCGAGGGCGCGACAAGGGCCTTCTCGCGTACTCGACCAAGTCTGGAATACTGATCTTTGCTGATTTTCCTCGTTTTTGACACTTTTCTTGTATAATCTTGACTTTTGACCTGCATTTTATCAACAACATCATATTTTAGGCATAAACACTTCTTTTCACTATAAAACAAACCTAAAAAATACAATATTGACGGATTTAAATATGTATAAATCTGTCAATATCAAGATGCCCACACTTGAACTTTGCTTGTCCTCAAGCAAATTATCATAAAAATAATTCAATCAGCTAGATAACAAATTAACACAATCGACACTTATCTCAATTTCATTCATAGAATTACAACAATTTTCTGAACTAAGCCTAATTTAGCAGTTAAAATTTTCAGTATATTTTATGCCCATGTTTGTGTAAGAAAGTAGCTAACATTTCACAAATCTAACTAATGTATTCAACTGTGCTAAATATATAACTTTTAACTTAGATCTTAACCATCCTTGCATAACCTATAAGTACCATCCTTATGAAAATTCCCCAACTAGTAAGGTTAGGTAAAGAAAAATTAGTTTCATTTATCATTTAATAGCTCATGCGCTTTATTCATACATGCTTTGCACGCTTATTTATTCATTCATTTATTTTTCATTTATTTTTCACTTTTTCTTATATTTATTTGTTATTTGGTTTAGTAGAAAGAACCTCAGCTCACATTATGAATCCACGTAACAGACTTTCGACCAACATGTCTAGATCAGTTGACCTTAGAATGCTAGGTGTGAAGGACCCCTCGGGCATACCTGTCTGGAGACACAAGGCCGGATGAATGTTCTTCCTAAATATTTAATTAGGTATTTATTTAATCATCGGGCCTTGTTGGGTTCGGGCAAGCAGACTGGCGGGGTCCTTTAAACCTAGCATTCTAAGGTCACTTTTTTTTTTTTTTTTTTGAAACGGCAAATTTAATCTACTGCTAATTATCACCTATGTCCACGACGGGACTCGAACTCCAGACCTCAATGTTGAGAGTCATACACCATACCGCTAGGCCAAATGCTCTTTGGTCTAAGGTCAACTGATCTGGACATGTTAGTCGAAAGTCCATTCAAGAATCCTCTAGAAAGTTAACAAATTATGTTATTATATTTTTATTTTTTTTTAATTTGCTTTCAGATTGATGAACAAGTGTCTTGTTCAAATATCTGTGAAGAAGAAGAATATGTGGACACTATCATGAATGTAAGGCAGACATTTTTTTTATTCTTCTTTTTATTAGTCATTAGAGGTGTTTTTTTTACTTATAAATGAGTCGATTTGTGCTATGTTTTATCCCTCAAGGGTAAAAATATAATAATTTAGTAATAAGGTATATTATAAACTATAGTATTAAAATAAAAGAGTGGTGGTTTGAATAGTATATAATTATAAATCCCTACCTTTATGTTGTATATAGCAATTCTCAACTGATACATTGACCATTATTTTGACTTTTGAGTAGAAAAACTGTGAATATGTTGTGTTTGCTAAAGAAGATTTGAAGGAAATTGAGTTCAACAATGAAATAGCTGCAGGTTGGATTTCTGCTGATCAAATCTCAATTTTTTTTTATTTTATAGTCATGAACGTTAGGTCTAAGTTGTTTGCATTTTTTTTATTAAAATGCAGGATGTGATACGTTAGAGTTGGCTGATAGTGATTCAGAGGAAGAAGAGGTTAGTTTAATTTTAATATCAAATATTCTCATTTGCAGAACGTTGTGTTTTTAATTTTCAAAATATCATTTTTTTTTTCCATTTTAGTATCAATCCAATGCACAAGTTTCATCCTCAAATCCCAGTGAATCAGAGTGCTTTCAGCAGCATGATGACACTGTAAGCAGATAGATACATCCTGTATATATATTATTAATTATTATATTAAAAGGATGACTAGCCTTTGAATTTTATTTAATTTTTATAACGTAATTATGATTTCCAATAAGTTATATCATAATAACTGAAATTTACTGATAATTTGTAGGTTACTATTGATGAGGAAATAAGCTCTATCAGTCTCCAGTGAGTGTAAAAACGAATAAAACTAACTTTGTTATAATGTGATCTGCTTTAAAGATACTTGTGGTTGTTCAATTGTAGGTTGTGATAATTTAGTGGCTGATGTCAGCAATTCAGAGTTAATTACACTTGAAGAAAAAAACACTACGGGAGATCATGAAGATGAAAATGTTAGTTTAAATTTAATCCTCACTATTTTAGTATTTATCTTTTTAATGTTTTTTTTTCCATTTCTTATGAAATTTTGCTTTCAGTCAAATGCCGGTCCCAGTGAATCAGACTTCTTTGAGAAGCAAGATATATTGGAAGACACTGTGAGCAAATACATATATTTTTTTAATTATGGATACATTTTAGCATATTTTTTATTTATTTATTTATTTATATTGGTCAGAAAATTGATATCTCAAGTCCAAATTCTGTTTCTGATAAACAAGAATTAAAGGAAGTTGAGGAAACAGAGGCTAATGGAGAAGTAACAGGTTAGAAATAAATAATAAAATTTGAAATTGCGTTTAATATATTGGTGATTGTGAAATTCAAAAGAGAACACAAAAATAGTTACTTGGACCAGCTTGACCCGTTTTCTTAAATGGGCTGTTTTGACCCATTACTTAACCCGTCCATTTTGCCACCTTTAGCTTGAATGTATGCTTATACCATCAAGATTATAACTGTTCCTTAATTCATAGGTTGTGATACCCTAGATTTGGGTGGTCAAATATCAGAGTTGACTTCTGTAATTGGAGAAGAAGCTGATCAAATATCGGAGTTGATTTCTGTAATTGAAGATGAAGCTGGTCATATTGCAAAGTTGACTTCTGTAGCAGGAGATGTAGCTGGTCAAAATTCAGAGTTGACTTCTGTAATTGGAGAAGAAACTGATCAAATATCAGAGTTGACTTCTGTAATTGGAGAAGAAACTGGTCATATTGCAAAGCCAGTAAAACACATCCAAACACTATCTCCTGCAACCTGTTCTTATTAGAGTTCATAACCTAAATTTTATTATTGATCACATAATCAATTTATTCAAGTACAACATTACTATTATCAATTTTTACTGAATTTTTGAATTATAAAATAAAAATTACCTTTACTGCAACTGAAAGTAATCTATGAGCCATAAAATCCATGTCACCCTCCTCTGTTTGCCTACAAGTGAATTGCATGAGAAATTTTAACGTTTGGATATAAAATATTATTATAATTACATCTTTTCTTGACCTTATCTGTGAAACTTTAATACTCATTTCATAAATATTTTTATAAAGCGTCATTTATGGTCATTCTATCTATGTTAAATCCTCAAATAATAATAATTATCTGATTTTGATTATTTAATATCACACAATGAATTACAGAATGTATATTACCTGAAAATACTTGATAAGCCCTAAAAATTTAAAATATATCATTCAAAAAGATCCTACACACAACAACCCAAAATAATCTAATTTATCAAAATTAAAAATATAATCGAACTCAAACCTTATGTAATACTTACAACATCAACTTTTAATGATCCATCTGGTCTAGATGTCTCAAAAACTTCACCATATTCAGCTCCAATTGCCTAAAACTAACTACAACTTAACAATTTGTGCATGTTATTGTACCTAGGCCCGGTCCAAAGCCTGGGTGGTCTGGGCTTGGGCCCAGGGCGACATCATAATTTTAAGCCTACCATATAACTTTTTTTCTGCTAAGTAAAAGGCCGATTAAAAAAGTCAACAAACTTACTGTCTACCAACCCGTGACTAAGCAATAAGCAGGTCCTTTATGCCCCAGGATAGACTCCAAGATCACATATACGAACATCTCATGAAGAAATTACCTAATTTCAGTCCAACTTACAGATTACATGGAATATCATAATGTATGTATGGGTTTATAAATCTAAAATTGACACAGAAGCATACATCTTCCTTGTTGATAATGACGAGATGTTTAATAAAATAAAAAAAAGAGTGCATGTTATTTGACTTGATACAACATCATAAGTAACATAAATTCAAAATAATAAATAAAATTAAAAATATGTTTATTTTTCGGATATCTCAGATTTCCAAAAATCACTATCCAAATCCAAAAGTTATGGAGAAATGATATTGATACTTATATATTTACCAACTTTTAAACTTGACACGTGTAAATCATTAATTCATTTTTTTCATATCATACCTTGATTTTAACATTTATCATAATTAAATAAAAAGACAGATAAATATGCACAAATGATAGACACCAATACTAATTCTTTTAATTATAGTCTAAAAATTAGGTGAAATGATACGCACACCAAACCACTTAGATATATTAAGTGGTAGTAAAGAACAAACAAAGGATTTATTATGTATAACTGAATAGGTTAAGGGTTAAATAAATGAATTTTGTTTTGATTTATCCTTTTGCACAAAACGTAGATACTACCAACAACACATATGATTCCCAGTAAAAGTTATTCAAATGACTTGTTTTATAATATATATAACTCGAGTTGTACAATGATCCATCATACTTGTACACTAGAAACTAGAAAGTACGGTAAAACTAGGTACTAGTACGCTACTCAGATTTCAGCTTGATACGAAAAAGTATTGATTCATTTAGGTTATGTTAGATTCCCTACTTGTAATACACCCACAACCGCCATCAATGCCAGCCACTTCAGACCATCTCTAGAAACTGCTGGAAAACATCAAAAATATCATAAAACTGTTATAAAATGTTTTACGCCACCACTTTATAAACTGCTGGGTACCATGCTATTAAGCTAAAACATACAAACATATTTTTGTACCCAAACAACTTAAAATGCAATTTAATACTTCCTCCGTTTCAAAATAAGTGATACTCTTTTCATTTTTGGGTGTTTCAAAATAAGCGATACACTTTGAAAACTTACCATATTTGGTAAAAGGTAGTGGGGACCACACCCACTAACTATACCTTTAATAAAATGAAAAGACACATGTACTCTTACTGTTTACTTTTAAACATTATTAAATTTACTTTAATTAATATATATGAGACCCATCTTCTACTAAGGGGGTGTTTGGGATTGCTTATTGAAAACAGATTATGCGTTTTTGAAAATGGATAATCAGATAATCAGCGGTTACAAAACGTGATTCTGGAAAATGGTGTTTGGATTTGATTATGTTGTTTGAAATCGCAATAATCAGATAATCAGTTTTTTAAGTGTTTGGCAAATCTGATTATTTGTTTTGTTAGTAGATAAAATGACCAAAATAGACATTCTTTGTATTTGTTGAATTACTTAACTTTAACATATAAAATAAGAAATCAAGAATCATATTACAACATTGGAATATTGTTGGACCAGTGGAATAATTGTATATTTGATTCTTATTTCATGCTAGTAATAAATACTCTACATGCGAAGATTGAAGAATCGTGAGCAGTTACTAGAATTGTCCATGGTTAGTTTGCTCATTTTCATAGAGAAGCAAAACTGCGTTTCCAAAAAGCAAGGGGTGAGATGCTTTTAGAAAATGACGTTTTGATGCTCTTAAAACGCAGAAAAGTGATTATGAGGATTGCCTTACGAAACACTAAAAATAGATTTTGTGAGTTTTGAAAACGTATTAATCAAATAAGTTAGTAGACAACGGAATGCCAAACACCCACTTAATCAAATAAGTTAGTAGACAACGCAATGCCAAACACCCACTAACTATTAAATTTAATCTAATTAACCTTCATTATTATATTTTGCCACAAAAACTGTGAACTTTAATTTCTATCACTTATTTTTAAACGGAGGAAGTATTTGAAAAACATAACAAACCAGAAACAATTTAAAGTATGCAATCCCAAACAGCTTTTAGACGATTTACAAACTATAATATTAACGAGTCACCACGACACCACCCCTATAAAATATAAATGAGATACTAAACATTTTAGGAAAGACTTTTTTTGGCCAGTAGTTGTAACAGATTATTATGGGGTGTTTTGGAAAATTTATTAAGGGGTTTGTGCTTACTAGCTTATAAGCTTATGAGCTTATTTAAGATAATAACCTTTTATAAAATAAAGTATTTGGAAGAGTTTATTTAAACTTATTGTAAAATTACTAAAAAGAGCATGTTTTAATAAGCTAATAAGCTCAACTAAATAAGCTTAAGGTGTTTAGTTAGTTGAGCTTATACAAAAAATGCTTCTTAATTGCTAATACCAACTACTAAAAAACTGTATCATTTAAAAGATTTGTTCAAGGTAATACTTAATTTTTTTATAGAACCCAGAGACAAATATCAACCATTGATAAATAATAATTAGTATTCAAAATTAATCACATAATTTATAAATGGAGGGATATTTTGATCATTTGAAACTCACATAAATTTTTTTTAAAGTTTTTTAGTAAGAAAAACATCTGATGATAATTACTCATTAGCAAATATAAAAAACGAACAAAAAATAAAAATTGATATATAAATAAAAAAACAAAGCATATATCAATTTTTATATAAAATTTGAAAAATGAAAAAAAAAATTGGAATAAAATTCATGAGTGTCAAAGGTGAGCACAAAAAGGTAAAACAGTCTTAAATAAGCTTAAAATCCATTCAAATTGGCTTATTTAAAACTCTCTTAATAAGCTGATAAGCTAAACCAAACACTTAAAAAAGATTATCTAACTTAGGGGGTGTTTGGGATTGCTTATTTAAAATAGATTATACGTTTTGAAAACGGATAATCAAATAATCAGCTGTTATAAAACGTGATTACAAAACATAGTGTTTGGATTTAATTATGTGGTTTGATATTGCAATAATCAGATAATCAGGTTTTAAAGTGTTTGGCAATTCAGATTATATAATAACTTATAGGTAAAATTACCAAAATAGACATAGTTCATCTCTCTCACAAATGTTATCTCTTTTGTTTCACCGACTAGTCAACCACCCAAAAAGTCACTACAATTCCTTTCATTTTCAAAATTTACATTTTCTTCTTAGAAATTGGCAATGGAGATTGAAAACAACGCCATCAATCTTCAAAAATCATACCGATTCCCTCTCCAATCACACATCTATCGTTCATATTGTTCATAGCTTCCCAAATCTGGATCTGAATCGTTGCCGCCACCTCAATCACCGGTGCCGTTTTAATGTTCAACTGCCACAAGTCGAAGGTGCTTTCGGGAACGGCTCTTGACGCTTGTTACAGCTACGGTGCCGATTTGTGACCTCGAAAGCTTAATTTTGTTGCAGGTTTTTTTACGATGATGAATGTCGTTGCTTGTGCCTTATTCTGCGTTGACGTTTCTTCTTCTTGTTCATCTGTAACTATAGTGCTCGATTGAAGGTAGAGGATAGTTTGGTAATTGTAATGGTAGGCAAATTCACGTTTACAAAAAGCAGGTATTGAGGTGCTTTTTCAAAACGGAGTTCTGATGCCAAGAAAAAGCAGATAAGTGATTATGAATTTTGATTTGCCAAACACTCGGAACTGATTATCTCCGTTTAGAAAACGTGTTAATCGGATAATTTGGTTGCAAACGCAACCCCAAACACCCTCTTAATAAGCTAAAAAACCTTCTAAATAGGCCCTCCCAAACACCCCTATGTAGACTTTTCTTCCTCTCTTGAGTCTTAAATGTGAGTACTTTATAAGACGAGACACAAGTACCAGGCCATGTACTTCAATTTAACACTATCATGAAAATATATATGCATATTAACATGTTATGTTTACAGGCACTTCGACTTAATTGGTGGAGAAAATGACAAGTTTGCAGCTTACTTCTCAACACAACTCTTAACAATCCTTTTTGCATATCAGAAATTAAGACATGTATAAAAATGGAAGGAAAATGACATAAATTGGCAAAATCAATGGGTATTGTAACATAATATATTTAGTAGGGGTGTTCAAAACCGGGTATCTGAAATTTCGGATATTCGAATTTCGGATAGTAGATATTAGTATCCAGTATCCGAAAAATCCAATTATCCAAATATTTTCCTACAAGATAAATAAGAAACCAGATATTGAAAATTTTATATTCAAACCGAACATCAGATACTTTTTCGGATACCTGAATTTCATATATTTTTTAACACCCCTAATATTATGGCTATTCATGGGTTAGGGTTTGAAAAGTTAACTGAAGTCAACTCAAGATTAATAGTTTAATATAGAAAATAACCTTTCAAATGTTCAAGCTCAGCAATTGGAACCAGCAGAAGATAACAAATCTCTAACACTAATGCCAGAGAAAACCAACCTACTCACCCATTTCCTCACCCATTAAAAAACACAAAGAAGAGCATAATATATGTAATATAAAAGTATTAATATATGTAAAATTTAGATGGGACCTTTTCGACACCGACACCGAAAACCGATATTTCAGTTTTGGTATGACAGGCTGGACCAATAAATGTTATCACTTCTAAATCCATATAAGCTCACTGCATCTCTAGATTATTTTAGAGAACCCTGCATAAAACTCGTGTGTGGCCCCATAAGATTTAGTAAGCTTTAACCCGGAAGACAATTGGCCCGTTAAAAGATATCATACCACAATCATGTTCACCATCAACCTCAATTTGAAAGATCTGTACCCGATCTTAAATCCCAACACACAAATCATGTACTTAGCTCTACTCATATTATGTCTATTTCTAATATGTTTTCTCAAGACCAAAAAAACTTCATGCAAAGTTTACTTAATAGATTTCGCGTGTTACAAGCCTCCAACTTCTCAGAAGTGTTCTAAAGAGTTTACTATAAAGCAAGCCACAGAATCAGGATGTTTCTCAGAAGAGCTAGTTGAATTCATGGAGAAAACTCTGGAAAGATCTGGCCTTGGTGACTCCACTTATTTGGCAGAGATCTTTCTTGAAAAAAGCTATAATCCATCCATGAAAGATGCAAGAAGGGAGGTTGAAATGACAATTTTTGGTTCAGTAGACATGCTTCTGGCAAAAACAGGCGTAAGATGTGAAGATATTGGGATATTGATTGTGAATTGTTGTATTTATAACACAGTACCGTCTCTTTCTAGCATGATAGTTCACAAATATAAGTTTAGAGAAAATGTTATCACCTACAATCTTACTGGGATGGGTTGCAGTGCAGGACTTCTGGCAGTTGGACTTGCTAAACAGCTCCTCCAGGTTATTTGACTTTTCAAACTCTCCCCAAGCTTAAGATTACCTTAGGACCATGTGCATTTATAAGCTGATGATAATTGTTGTTTCTAGTTGCTAAATCGTTGTGTCACAAATATGCCCTAAATCTCACCTCGTTATAGCCAAGTTAACAAATTACGGATAAGTTTAAACAGTTTTAATTTGCACAGGTGCATCACAACTCGTACGCAATGATAGTGAGTACAGAAAGCATTACCGAAAACTGCTACACCGGAAAAGATCGTTCCAGGTCCCTTACCAACTGCGTTTTCCGCGTCGGAGGAGCTGCAATCCTCCTCTCCAACAGCCGTTCCGACAAACAGAATTGCAAATATCAACTTCTTCACGCGATACAAACCAATACATCAGGTTTAGATCGGTCGTACAACTGTATCTTTCGCGAAGAAGACAACGCCGGTATTGTTGGCGTCAACATCAACAAAGACCTAATCGCCGCTGCCATCGCCACCATCAAACCAAACCTAACCACCGTAGCTTACCTAATACTTCCGATAAAAGAAAAACTCCTATGCATAATAAACTACATCGCCATAAAACTCCTTCCGGCATGGAAAATCAAGCCGTACATACCTAATTTCAGCAACGGAATTGATCACTTCCTTCCTCACGTCGGCGGGAAGCCGGTGCTCGACGATCTGCAGAAGACCCTAGGGTTTTCCGATGAGAAGATGGAACCTTCGAGAATGACACTGTACAGGTACGGAAACACCTCCAGCAGCTCAATATGGTATGAGCTTGCATACGTGGAAGCAAAGGGTAGGGTCAAGAAAGGTAACGGGGTTTGGCAGATTGCATTCGGGTCGGGTTTCAAATGCAATAGTGTCATTTGGCGTGCAATGAAGACCGTTGATGACGATGAGAATAATCCTTGGACGGACGAGATTGCTGGATTTCCAGTGACTTTGGGAGAATGTTGTGGACCATTTCCCGTCTTTTTTGAACCTTCCAGTTAAAAGTATAAACTAATTCGTGATTATTTTACCGTCTTCAACTATTTACTGTCATACACTTTTACTAGCTGTCATGTTGCAATAACAAGTTATTTGCGACATAAATTGTTAGATGATCCAAAGTTAAAAACGATGGTCATGGATTTTTGTTATCGATCGTTTTAGTCTAAAACGAACTCTAAATATGTTATTGTTAAAAAAAGATATTATAATAAAAAGATTAATGGCACAAGAAATTTCTTATTGTCCTGTTGAGTGTTGACACCTTTATGTAGTGAAATTACAAACTAAGCACATATAATATGGTTTTAAAGATTTTTTTTAATTTATTAAAATGGTATTCTGCTTATGATGGGTTTCTCGTAGTGGCTGAGTTTTGCTCGTAATGTCTGCAATTAGACGTTATCGTGATCTTTTTCCTAATCTTCCATTAGTAATCTGGTAATTATTTATTTATAGAAGGGGTCGAACTCATTAGTCATGACTCATGATCTCAAAAATATTATTTCATATTACTAAAAGGATACTTTAAAAACTTCATGTGCATCAATAATAACTTCTTAATGCTGTTATTTTCTTTTTCAGATTACATTTGCATTAGGCATGGTTGTTTAAGCCGCCCCAGCGACACCCCAATATTATCATTCACAAACCAAAATACTAACTCATTCATAATACAAGTTATTATATCACTTTTAGGACTAACCAAAATACACAACATCCACCAAAATACATCTTCATGCGGCGCCACCGGAATGGCTTGGAGTTTGGCACATGCTACTCGAAGTGTCATGTAGGGGTGTGCATTTCGGATTATCCGAATTTTCGGATATCCGAAAATCAGATATTTCGGATATCCGAAATTTCGGATAGTGGATTTTCGCAGAATATGAATGAGTGTGAATATTCTGTGGATCATAATACAACTATGATCCACAAAATATTCACACTCGTCTAGAAAGAAAAAAAAGTAGAAGATGCAAAGAAAAAAAACGCAACGAGCAAATGATGATGCAGGATTTTGTTGAGTGACACATTAGTTTTTTATGATTTTGTTTTATAGTCTTACCAAATGTAGTTAAAGATACTTTCACGTTTGAATTTCCATTATATCTAGTTATTCCTTTAAGTTTTAAATACTAGTTCTGCTTCAAATACTGCATTTGAATTACATTTTCATTTTATGTAATCAATCCCTAAAATTTTACATACGGGTTATGTTTTAAATAATGCCAGTTGCATTTGCATTTTCATACCTTGCAGTTGCATTTGCATTGTCATAATTACAGTTGCATTTGTATTTCGTAATTACATTTGCATGTTAAAGTTATGTAGTTATTCCGTGAACTTATAAATATATGCTCTGTTTCAAATACCGGGTTTTGCATTTTCATTTTTGCACCTATTTTTTCTTTTTCATTAAATATAGTTATTCCCAAAAATTTTAACTAGTTATTTTGAAAAATGTCATTTGTATTTTCATATTTGGTTTTTCAATTTCATTTTATGTAGTTATTCCTTGAAATTTTATATTCTGATTTTATTTTAAATTCTATCAGTTGCATTTGCATTTTCATTTTCATACTCGTAGTTGCATTTGCATTTGCA
The DNA here is from genome assembly GCA_963853835.1 of Calendula officinalis. Classification (NCBI taxonomy): domain Eukaryota; kingdom Viridiplantae; phylum Streptophyta; class Magnoliopsida; order Asterales; family Asteraceae; genus Calendula; species Calendula officinalis. The sequence continues at coordinate 82,481,064 of OY970820.1, read as the reverse complement.
TTTTATGTAGTTATTCCATGAGCTTATAAATATTGGTTTTGTTCCAAATATTGATTTGCGTTACCATTTTCATTCTTGTACTTTTTTTTTCATTTTCATAAATATAACTATACCTTGAATTTTTAATCAACTGTTTTGAAAATTGGCATTTGCATTTTCACATGTACAATTGCAACTGAATTTTCATAGTCGTAATTACATTTTCATATCATGTGGTTGTTCCTTGCAATTTTACATTCTGGTTCTTTTTAAAATAATTGCAATTGTAGTTGCATTTGTGTTTTCATAATTGCAATTGCATTTGCATTTGCATTTTCATTTTATCCCGTCATTCGTATTTTATGTTTTATTTTTCATGTGTCATCAACACTTCATGGATTCTAATGTACCTGCACTTTCTCTATCCACTATTATAATCAATACAAAGAAAAATAATAAAAACAACCAACTATCATTAATTCATTTGCATGTATCATGAACACTTGTAATTTATATTAAAATCAATACGAAAAAACCCTAACAATAACAATCTACTTCACTACTTCATTGTCCTTTTTTTTATTTCTTTTGATTTGTTTCTTCCTTGTCCTTTTTTATCCTTTTCTTTTACTACTTCCTTCTCCTTTACTACTTCATTGTGTACCGGCATTCTTTTTCTTTTTTTAGGTAGATTTTCATAACACGGTGACACGCAACCATCACTATCACCTTTCGTTTCTTCACTATCACTTTTCGGTTCTTCACTCTCTCCTTCCGTTTCTTCTCTTTCTTCACGTTCCTCTATTTCTGTAATCCACATGTTACATATTTTACATAATTCTTTTTCCAGTAATGCAATGCATAGACACACATACATAATCAACTCATATATAAAGAATTCAACCTAAAAATCCATACACAGAAATGCAAATGCATAAACAAAAATGCAAATGAGTGATTACCTTCAGAAACTTTTTCCATATTCTCTCTTCTTTCCGTTTCTACCAAAAAATCATCATCATCATCTATGTTATTATTCTTCTTTCTTTTACCTTTGTTAACCTTAGATTGCATCGATTTCCATCTTGTACTATCTCGTGTAATTTGTGATCTTCTCATCTTGTATCTGTTGATGAAAGTATTGAATGTATGTCTCATTCACAACCCTATTCTTACCTGCAATTTAGGAAGCATATTAGCATTTTGTGTCAATAAACTTTTAATAGATACAAATATGAAAATGAAAATGCATTTTAGCAGTTTGCAATACCCTGGACCAAACAAACAATATGCATTTTCTTATTTAACAGGGCTGCTGCAACTGATGGATTCTCATATGAAAATCCAAATGCATACACAAAATACCCAATACGAGCATACATTCGAAAATCACAGCTATGTAACACTAATCACAGCTTTGTAACACATTATACGTATGTATTAATCAAACACAGGTTGTAATTAAGTCACACAAATGAAAATGCATAAACAAGTTCAAGTATGCAATCTTATGTGACCGGAGACATAGAATCGATCAAATCACACAAATTAAAAGCTGAAACAAACCTTTTCCCTAAGTTCTAAAACCCTAGCCGAGAATTGTTTGTGATAGAAACCTAATTTCACATTTACCTGATAATCCCTAGCTGAGAATCGCTCCAATCGTGTATAGGCTGCAACGTTGAGACTGAAATCGTGTCGATTGATACAAATCGCCTATAAACTTCGATGATTGAGACTAGAATAGTGGAATCGTCGATTGAGAATGGGCGTTTATTGAGAATCGTCGAAGCCGTTTGTGGGAGTGAATATTCGACTGGAATGGTTTGTGTGAATACCTCGTATCCTGTTTAGATGAGAGAATGGGGTTTTTACAATTTTACCCTCCTAGTCTTTATTTTCATCTGGATTCTTTCCCTAAATTTACAAATGCGTGATTTAAAATCCCAAGCATCTCAACCATTCAGTGTTTAATCTAAGGGCTACAGTTGTTTCCTTGTATTCTTTATTTAATAGTGCTTTTCTATGGATCCACACCCTGTACAATTATATATATAACTATAATTTATGTACAAAATTATCGTTTTACATTACGCCTTAGAAATGCCTTGATTACGCCATGATTTCGTCATAGCTCGCCAAGGCTCGAGGCTCGGATATGTCCCACGCCTCACGTTATTTAGAACCTCAAGTAAACAAACATATAAGTACACTATGTACAAATGATAGATATTAGTATCATTTCTTTTAATTATAGTCTAGTTAATTATGGTCTAAAATTTAGGTGAAATGATACGCGCATCAAACTGCTTAAACATATTAAGTGGTAGCAAAGAACAAACAAAGGAGTAATTATGTCTAGCTGAATAAGTTTAAGAGTTGAATATGTATGAATTTTGTTTTGATTTATCCTTTTACATAGAGCGTAGATACTGCCAACAATACATATGATTCCCGTAAAAGTTATTCAAATGACTTGTTTTATAAAATATATAACTCGACTTGTATGATGATCCGCCATACTTGTACACCAGAAAGTACGGTAAAACTATGTACTTGTAGGCCAGCTTCATTTATTTGCTTTTCTTTAAATTTCTTCATTTTCCGGTACCTAACCTGAAAACATAATAAACCAGAAAGGAAATTAAGTATGCAATCCCAAACACCGTTTAGACGGTTTACAAACTACAATGTTAATGAATCGCCACCGCCTAAGATCTCAATCAACAACCATAACCACTAGTTTTTGAATCTCATCTATCACAAAAGTCCAAACACATATGAAAGTGTATGTATAACATGTTATAAATAAATGAAATGTAAAGTTAGTAACATGTATTGAAAAATACGATTGTTAAGAAAGACGCCATAAAAAGTAAATCAAGTCTCTAAAAAATTTATTCGAGATACTGAACTTTTTTTTTTGTCAAGTAACTAAAAAATGAGAGATAGTATTGATTTCTATACTATTTTCTTACTTATGTTGCTACTTATTTGATCAATACAAATATGTCAGATTAAAATGATAGATAATTCAGATTTCACACGACAACATTACTAAGATGATAAAATTAGGAAGCAATATAATTTTTCTTAAAAAAATTGGAAGGATTTCAAGATTTTTTTGGCCAGCACTTGTAAAAGTGTACTTATTTTGTATACTTTTCAACCTCTCTTAATTGAGAGTGCTTTTTAAGACGACACAGAAGCACCGGGGCCGTCTACTTTAATTTAACAATATCATGAAAATAAAAATGCATATTAACATGTTATGTTTGCGGGCAGTACGATTTGGTGGCAAACCAGACAAATTTGAAATTTGCGGCTTACTTCTCAAGACAACTTTTAGAAGTTTGTGTGTTCTGATTCAACTATCCTTTTTGCATATCACTAATTAAAAGAGGTATGAATAGATGGAAAATGACAAACAAATGCGTAGTGTACATATATATAGGAGTGACATAATTACTCTATAAATACATTACTCATTCAAAATTCACTGTTCATAAGTATTTTCATTTTGCCCCCTTAAGTTTATTGCTATTTACAATAGTAGGTTTGTTAAGTTTTTCACTTCAAAAAAAAGGTCAAAATTTGCTACATGTTTGTTTCTTTTTTTAATTTTTGCATTTCCATTTTGCCCCCTTTAAGTTTATTGCTATTTACACTTATGAGTTTATTAAATCTTCCACTTCAAATGCACCGAAGGTCATATTTTACCATATGTTTGTTTATTTTTTCAATTTTTGTTATTTAATATAGTCATATTATTATTATTTTATTGTTAACATTATTATTGTTAAGAAGTATATGATTATACAAATTTTCATATATAAATAAAAATATCAAATTTGATATAATCCAAATCTTAGATATTGCGTAAGAAAAAAAAGTACTTTAAATTTCCGCAGCAACGCGCGGACTAAATCTAACTCGTTTATGTTACAGTCACCATATTTATTGGTTATTATGATTGTATTAGTAGGTAGAGTCTGGTTGGCAACAAGTTTTGGGAATTTGATAGAATTGCAACATATTCTTATGGTCCTTGTGTTTTAATAGACGGAATTCAAATCAATTTACTGGTTTTAAAATTTTTACATATCCAAACCAAACACCGACCTCAAAACCGAATTGCGATTCCATTAGTTTCATTTTCACTTCAAACTGAATTATAAAAGTTAACCAAAATTAACTCAAGATTATTAATTTAATATAGAAAATAACTGTTCAAATCATAGTCACTTAATTCATGAATCGTTCCGGTACATGTACAAGGATCGGGATCCCAATTCAAATTTTCATTGATACACCTAGTCGAAAAGGGCACATGTTCACAAAGTAAAAAAAAAACTCATTTAAAATGGTAGGATGTCCCTTTCAACTTTTCATTAAATAGGAGTAAATTACGCGGAAGCGGAAGTTACATGTGGTTTGTCACTTATTACATGCCCATTTCATGAACTTCATTTATTACACTGGAAGTTCCTTGTGTATTCACTTTGTTGCACCCGACGTCCCTCGAGCTAACGTCTGTCAACGTTAAATAGATCATGTGCAAGGCACATGATGGACATAATTGTCATTCCCAACCACTTTTCACCCCCTTTCATTGTTCTTCTTCCCCAATCTCCCAAACCCTTTCCTCTACGGACGTTTAAAATCAACTCAGACCCTAACCACCAGAAATCAAAAATTTCCTAATGAAGCCTACATTGATATTTGAGTCAAATATATTATTTTATCTTGAGGAACACGAGGAATCTGCTAAAGTACTTCTATATTAAACAAATTCATTTTATACGAAATAATAAACGATTGTAAAACAAGTTGGATGATTGTATATTGCATTGCTTATTAGAAGCAGAGAAGACGAATGACATTACACAATTAAGCATATAAGCAATATAGATATGTATAAAAAGTGGTGTCTGCACCAACCGTCATCAAAGGAATCATCCCAACTTTTGAGCTTTTTAAACAATTCTTCATTCGAAACCGCAAAATCGATGGCGTTAAAACTTCCAAGAACCTCTGAGTAATCAAGTTTCGGACTCTGTACATCAAACCAAACTCGTAGGAGACTGCGGTCGACGGGCGGAAGATCTAGAACATGAATTGTAGAGCCCCAGGAAGCGTATCAGAGCTGTATCGGAGCATCATCTCCTAAGATTTAGTTCTTGATTTCAAGCTTCGATTGTGATGTCGGAGCTGAATCAGATCGAGCCTATGTGGATTTTTGCACTGATTTATGGTAGAGGCAGTCACAGAGAAAGATAGGAGAAGGGTGTGGTGGTGGCGGCTATGGTGGTCATCGGCGGAAGATGTCTATACCGGAGAAGATGGATGGTGTCTCTTTCGCTCATGGTTGTCTCTCTCTCTTTTTGGTCATGCAGATTTAATATAGGGTTTGAAGAAGGGTCGGAGGTTGGGGAAGAAGAACAAAGAAAATTGGAGAAAGATGAGAAATGACAATTATGCCCATCATGTGCTTTGCACATGACCCATTTAACGTTTAAAGTTGACATTTGTTAGGCCGAGGGACGTTAGGTGCAACAAAGTGAATACACCAGAGACTTCCAGTGTAATAAATAAAGTTCAAGGACTATGCGTGTAATAAGTGGCAAATCACAGGGACCTTCGGTGTAATTTACCCCATTAAATACGGTGCTTTATTAAGAGTAAATTACACGGATAGTCCCTGTGGTTTGACATGAGTTTTGGATTTGGTCCCTAAATTTCAGAAATTACATCGATGGTCACTAAGTATCGAACTTCGTAACGGTTTTGGTCCCCAAGGCTAACAACCGTTAAATCTGATTGTTAAATCTGGTTATGTGCATTGCACATGAGGGTAAATATGTCATTTTACCCTTATCATCTTCAACAATGAATCCACCCACCTCTCTCTCTCATCCTCCTCCCCTCTTTCTCTAACTTTCTGTCATTTCATTCTCTCTCTCTAAAAATAAAAAAACTCATCTAGAATTGAACAACTTTTTTTACAAAAACTCATCTAGAATCCACCATCTTCTTCTTGCAGATACCGTCTCTTCTCTGCGATGGAAACCCAGAAATCAATCGATGCAATCGATCGTCAGCTTCTCCTCCGGTGGAATCTAGTTCACCAGCTTCTCCTGGGTGGAATCTAGTTCGTCAGCTTCTTCTCCGGTTTAATTGATCTCGAATTTGGACGTTTGCTTCTTGGGCATCACGAACGCCAATATAGATCTTTCGAATTGATTTTAACAGCAACAACAGCTACGATGGTTCCGGCGAGGTGAAGGATGATAGGCTGGACGTTAGTGATTTTGGGTGAAGGACGTTAGTGATTTTGATTTTGAGTTTTTAGACTGTGTATTGGGTGAAGGACGTTAGTGATTTTGATTTTGAGTTTTTAACATGTTTTTGATATTGAGTTGTGTATAAATCAAACAACAATCAATCATGGATTCTAGATGGGTTTTTGTAAAAAAGTTATTCGATTTTATATGGGTTATTTTATTTTGAGAGAGAGAGAGAGAAAGAAGTTTAGAGAGAAAGAGGGGAGGAGGACGAGAGAGGGATAGGCGGTGGATCCATTGTTGAAGATGATAAGGGTAAAATGACACATTTACCCTCATGTGCAATGCACATGACCATGTTTAACAGTCAAATTTAATGGTTGTTAGACTTAGGGACCAAAACAGATATGAAGTTCAATAATTAGTGAACATCGGTGTAATTTCTGAAATTTAAGGATCAAATCCAAAACTCAGGTTAAACCACAGGGACTATCCGTGTAATTTACTCTTATTAAATTAAATGCCGATTCCGTTACTCAATTTAAAATCAAGTATAGGCTCTTAGTTCGAGTTTCTGATTCATATTTCAGTTTCTAATTTGTATTTTAATACTTCAATTTACGATTCGTATTCCAATTTCTAATTCGTATCTAGTATTTGCTGGATGCGAATTCTAATTTCGTATTTTCAGTTTCTAATTGGTGATCCAAAAACTTGATTTTCATTTCGGAATTGAAAAGTCGCGATTCAGTTCACGTTACCAGGTTCGTGAATCGCAGGTTGCTTAATACAAAATTGAAATCATCAATTTTATCGAACCAGTACATGATCCACATGCGTTCGGGACGAATACGAACTCCAATTGGGGTCATGCAAACTGGAACGAGGATGGAGGATAGCCAACTATGTGACTATGGTTCAAATGCTCAAGTTCGGCCATTGACACATTATAAACTGTAGAAGATTACAAGTCTCAACACTAGATGCACAATATATAATACAATTGCAAACAAAGCCAACCTGCAGGGTGCCCAAAGGATCAACCTAACCCAAACCCATTTATGATAGTTAGATCAGGTGTACTCGGGTCTTATGTTTATATCATGTTTTTTAACCTGACCTGATCAACCCGATTCCTTATCAAGTCGGATATCAAGTTAGGATTACTTATCTTTATCGGATTTCAGGTTGACCCAGTTAGATCCGATTGAAGTTTCAAAGTTTTTCCCTTTAAAATTTAACATATTTTTAACATTAAGTCAATGAATTAGCACATTAATAACTATAAATAATTAAATAAAAATCAATTAACAATTATAAATGTTTAATGTTAGACCAAAACCCATAAACTTCAAGATATTAGATGTTTTTCCATTTTTACCATAAAATTCTAACTTAGGTGTAACCCGACCAACCCGATCAGGTCAACTTGACAAGCCCGACGGACCGACCGGAGATATTAGATATTTTTACCATAAAATCCCAACTTAGGTGTAACCCGATTCCTTATCGGGTCGGGTTCCGGGTTGCAATTCTTTTTACGTCAAACCCGACGGACCGACCGGATAAGAGTCATAACCCAACCCGATGGACACCCCTACGCCCAATCATTAAAACACAAAGAATAGAATAACATGTAATACTACCTCCGTATCAAAATAAGTGATACACTTTCCTAAAAGGGGTGGAACAAAATAAGTGATACACTTCAAAATCTTTCCTTATTTGGCAAAAAAGTGGGACCCCTTCTCCACTAACTATCTACTTTAATAAAGTAAAATTACTCTTTTACCCTTACTTTTACTTTTAAACATCATTAATTTCACTACATCCAAAAGAAGTGGGTCCCATTATCCACTAACTATCCACTTTATACTATTTTAAATCACTTTCTAATCTTTTGCCTAAAAAACCGCAATTTCCCAAATGTATCACTTATTTTGATACGGAGGTAGTAATTGGGAAGATTTTTAGGAATAACAGTAGACATACAAAAGTATTAAATATAGTACACCGAAAACCAATTATGAAAGGAATTCAGTTTCGGTATGCAATAAAATAATGTAAATATTCAAGTATATCTGTATATAAACAAAAAGGTAAGCCTGCATTTAGGATCTGAGTACCCTATTCTGCAATACGGGAGCTCGACGTATATCTAACATAACATGCCAGGCTGGACCATTAAATGTTATCACTTGAAAATCCATATAAGCTCACTGTATCTCTAGATTTTCTATAAGAATTCTCAGAGAACCCTGCAAAAAACTCGTGTCCACAATCATGTTTGTCATCAACCTCAATTTGAAACATCTGTACCCTATCTTATATCCCAATACACAAATTACGTACTTAGCCCTACTCATATGTCTTTTCCTGTGGTGTTTTCTCAAGACCAGAAAAACTTCATGCAAAGTCTACTTGATAGATTTCGCGTGTTACAAGCCTCCAGCTTCTCAGAAGTGTTCAAAAGAGTTTACTATAAAGCAAGCCACAGAAGCAGGATTTTTCTCAGAAGAGCTAGTCGAATTCACGGGGAAAACTCTGGAAAGATCTGGCCTTGGTGACTCCACTTATTTGGCAGAGATCTTTCTTGAGAAAAGCTATAATCCATCCATGAAAGATGCAAGAAGGGAGGTTGAAATGACCATTTTTGGTTCAGTAGACATGCTTCTGGCAAAAACAGGCGTAAGATGTGAAGATATTGGGATATTGATTGTGAATTGTTGTATTTATAACACAGTACCGTCTCTTTCTAGCATGATAGTTCACAAATATAAGTTTAGAGAAAATGTTATCACCTACAATCTTACTGGGATGGGTTGCAGTGCAGGACTTCTGGCAGTTGGACTTGCTAAACAGCTCCTCCAGGTTATTTGACTTTTCAAACTCTCCCCAAGCTTAAGATTACCTTAGGACCATGTGCATTTATAAGCTGATGATAATTGTTGTTTCTAGTTGCTAAATCGTTGTGTCACAAATATGCCCTAAATCTCACCTCGTTATAGCCAAGTTAACAAATTACGGATAAGTTTAAACAGTTTTAATTTGCACAGGTGCATCACAACTCGTACGCAATGATAGTGAGTACAGAAAGCATTACCGAAAACTGCTACACCGGAAAAGATCGTTCCAGGTCCCTTACCAACTGCGTTTTCCGCGTCGGAGGAGCCGCAATCCTCCTCTCCAACAGTCGTTCAGACCAACAGAATTGCAAATATCAACTTCTTCACGCGATACAAACCAATACATCAGATTCAGATCGATCGTACAACTGTATCTATCGTGAAGAAGACAGCGCCGGTATAGTTGGCGTCAACATCAACAAAGACCTAATCGCCGCCGCCATCTCCACCATCAAACCAAACCTAACCACCGTAGCTTACCTAATACTTCCGATAAAAGAAAAACTCCTATGCATAATAAACTACATCGCCATAAAACTCCTTCCGGCAAGGAAAATCAAGCCGTACATACCTAATTTCAGCAACGGAATTGATCACTTCCTTCCTCACGTCGGCGGGAAGCCGGTGCTCGACGATCTGCAGAAGACCCTAGGGTTTTCCGATGAGAAGATGGAACCTTCGAGAATGACACTGTACAGGTACGGAAACACCTCCAGCAGCTCAATATGGTATGAGCTTGCATACGTGGAAGCAAAGGGTAGGGTCAAGAAAGGTAACGGGGTTTGGCAGATCGCATTCGGGTCGGGTTTCAAATGCAATAGTGTCATTTGGCGTGCAATGAAGACCATTGATGACGATGAGAATAATCCTTGGACGGACGAGATTGCTGGATTTCCAGTGACTTTGGGAGAATGTTGTGGACCACTTCCCGTCTTTTTTGAACCTTCCAGTTAAAAGTATAAACTAATTCCTGATTATTTAACCGTCTTCAACTATTTACTGTCATACAGTTTTACTAGCTGTCATGTTGCAATAACAAGTTATTTGCGACATAAATTGTTAGATGATCCAAGATGGTCATGGCTTTTTGTTACGGTCGTTTTAGTCTAAAACGAACTCTAAATATGTTATTGTTACAAAAAAGATATTATAATAAAAAATAAATTTCTTATTGTCATGTTGAGTGTTGACACATTTATGTAGTGAAATTATAAACTACGACCATATAATATAGTTTTAAGATATTTTTTATTTATTAAAAAAGTATATCTAGTTTATGATGGATTTCTCGTGTTGGCTGAGTTTTGCTCGTAATGTATACGATTAGACGTTATCGTGATCCTTTTCCTAATCTTCTATTGGTAATCTGGTAATTGTTTATTTATAGAAAAGGTCGAACTCATGAGTCATGATCTCTAAAATATTATTTCAGATTGCTAAAAGGATACCTTGAAAACTTCATGTGCATCAATAATGAAGTTAACAAGACGAACATGTTTGAAAGTTAACAACATTAACATTTAACTTAAAAAGTATAACAAACGAGTTATCATCATCGCTATCGGTATGATCTTCATCACGAGCCAAATCCAACCTTATCAGATCTGTAATAAATAACTCACAAATTTTAATAAATAAAATAAATATTTATAAATAGTCACAAATTATTTTTAGAAAAATTACCATAAAAAAGCAAGTGTTCCTCCCAAAAGCATAAGAACACCACTATAAGATGATTTAATTAACCACACCTCAATGTGAGGTGAGAGCTTTATATTTATACTAAACATGTTACAAAATAAACTCCTAAAATAAAGGAGAGATAAATACAAGTTATATACGAATACATATTTATCTACTCTACATGTTTATCTAATATCCCCCCTCAAGCGAATAGGTGGTAGACCAAGCCGCAACATTGCACGAAATTGTTCAAATTGAGCACGCAGAAGACTTTGTAAAAATGTCCGCTACTTGAAGCTTGGTAGATATGAACTTGGTGCATAATTTCCCTGAGGTGACAAGTTCTCTAATAAAGTGAAAATCAAGATCAATATGTTTTGCTCGTTTGTGAGAGACCGGGTTTTGAGTCATAAATAGGGCACTTTTATTGTCACATAGCAATGTAGGTCGATCCGGAGGCAAGGCATGTAGCTCACGTAATAAGTGAGTGATCCAAACGATTTCTGCTGCAGTGTTTGCCATTGCACGGTATTCAGATTCACAACTTGACCGTGATACCGTCGGTTGTTTCTTCGCACTCCACGAAACAAGGTTACCGCCCAAAAAAATAGAATATCCGTAGGTTGAGCGACGAGTTTCAATACATCGAGCCCAATCCACATCAGAATAACCCAAAATGTGTAACATCCCAATTTTCATTATTCAGTTACCAGGCAAATATAGTTACCGAAATCGGTTATTTTCGTTAAATGAATAAAATATATATAGAGGTTCAATTTAACTAGAGGTTAAATATTGGACTTAAGATGTTATTAAGAGGTGAATTATGGCTAAAAGTGAAAGACTTAATGGTATATATAGACCCAAAGTGCATTTTTGCATAGTAAAAGGGCTAATTTTGCCAAATGATGAAATTTTGGGTGGTGACTCACCCAAAACCGGGATGAATCTTTTGACACACCTTTCAACCTCCCACTTTCACCATTTTCATCTTCTTAAACTCTCTCAAGAAGATCTCAAAGATCCATGGTGAATCCATGCTAAAATCTTGCCAAAATAAGAAACTTTTGGTGTTTTTGAGGAAGGATCAAGGTGTAGAACTCAAATCTAAGTACATCCTTGCTAGAATCTGAGTTTTCTTCATATCTCAACAAGGTAAAGTTCTTAAAATTCATGGATAATGACATGCATGTTAGTTTTAAGCTTGGAACTTTAGTATTATGACTTTTAATCACTTTTTGATCAAGAAAAGAAAGCAAACAAGTTTATGGATCTTTTTGATCAACAATCATGGTTTGCATGTTTGTTATTTGATCTTAGATGAAGTTCCAAAATAAGTTTGTAGCCTAAAAATGTCAAAAGTTTGATAAGATAAAGATATTGACACTTTTAGACAAAGATGATTTCAATAAACCCAACAGATTGTAAAATTCGTATAAAATCAACAGTTACTCTGATTGATCTGAAAATCGCGAGTCCTGTAGTTTTCGGTGTTCTGTACACTTTTCATGTTTTAAGTATTGTCAAGTTCGGACTCTAAATGGGTCAAAACTGTGATTTACAATCTGGACAGAATGTGAAAGAATAAGAAAATAGTTTCTTAACTATTAGGAATAAAATAGATATTCATCTATTGAACTAAGAATTATTTATGAATATATAGGTATTATATTAAGGAGATTTAGGGAAGTTTTGTTATTGACTTGGAGCTTCCGAATCATCAATTGAGGTGAGTTTTTCTTACAACTCACTTTGAACCGATTTTAATACTTTTATGTTAAGAATCCATTACAAGTTAATCGAACTATAGTGTTCATATGGTCATCTTATGGAACACATTTTATATGAAAAATAATAAGTTATTTGCAAAGTATGTCACTTATTTGATGATATGTTATAAGATTTAAGGAGTAAAATTAAAATTGCATTTATATGTGATATATATTGGTTGTAAAAGTTTGCTACTATTTGTATGTATAACTTGTATGTCAAACATGTTAAAGAACTATATGATCAAAGAATTAATAGAAAAGATACAAGATTTATAGATTAAAGAAAGAATTGAATTTGGATAAAATATGAGATTTTTTTATGTAAAAATCCGTAACTAAAATTCTGCATAATTGTAGAATTTTGTTGATTTTGTAAATATCATAGAAAATCAACCTTAGATCCGTTTTGGGTGTATGACCAGTCATTTTAAAGGTATAAGAGTCTACTTTCATTATATCATATCATCATGAGATTATCTGGGCAGAAAAGTATTCAAAATACAGGTTTTATAACAGATGGTTGGTTTGATAACTTAGCTACAAAGAAAGAAAAAGAAAAGAGAAGATGGTTATGAGTGTTTATAAAGATAACATGCTACTTTCTAAATTATATGATTTTATTATATGTTATGTGGCAATAACATATGATTTCTTCACTTGTTTAATTAGTATGTTTACGATTAAAGAAAAGAATTAGAAGGATTAGTGGGATACGGGTAGAATAAGAAATGAGAATTCTACTTACAGATTTAAGAGTCCTAGTAGGATGAACCTCCTAGGATAAGTGCTAGCCGAATTGGAGTTTACTTTGCCTTTCTAGTGGGCGGGTGACACATGGTCCATACACACTTTATTGTATGTGGGCTGGAGCGGTATTGACCATGAAGAGGTCTGTACAAGTATCGCGTTGGGAACTGGAGGAGTGTAAGAATACTCCGTTTGTACAGCCCTTAACGACACCGTATTGTATTGTTCGATACAAAGTCGGAGTAGTGAAAGCGGATGGACCTTAATGACTTCTTGTCAAGACAGGAGTAGCTACCTGAATTGGACTTGAGTTGTTTGGGCACGTTATTAGCGAACCGTTGGGATCACTTGGGTTAGGATTATTACTTTACTCATAGATCCATCCACTAAGAATTATGAACGACATGAGATTAAGGAACGATAAAGATAAAGATTATGAAAAAGATAATGAATAAAAGATTTAAGATTTATGTGTATCATGTATGAATATGCAATTTATATGTTTTGAATGAATAACATTTTTGGTATATATTATGATTTGATATATTTATGTTATTAAGATATGATTACGACTCTTACATGATTCTAACACTTGTTCTTGCTTTTTGGGTTGCCGTGTATGCGGTATAGGTTAAATGATGGCGAGGTGCGAAAGTGTTGGGACATGAAAGGGTAGTATGCGTAGAATCAGTGATACCCTTGGGACATAATGGTTTTTGAAATATGGTTGTAAATAAGAAAACTTAAACCACTTTTGTTGTCTAAAAAAATTATTATGTAACCATTTAATGTTTTTAAATTAAGTAGTTATTATGAAAATAACTTTACGAAAAGAAAGTGATGCTATGATTTACAAAAGAAACTCTGAACCTATTGCTTTGACTAAGTCTTCCGCTAAAGATTATAGTTATTTATTGTTAAATAAAAAGTTTTTGAAATGGGTAAAAATCATGGTGTCACAAAATGGTATTGACTTGCGGACAGCGGAAAGTGAGACCAAAACTAATAGTACCTTTGTCATACCGTAAGATGCGTTTAACGCACTGGAAATGGGCATCGGTCGGACTATGAAGAAACTGACTAGCTTGATTAACGGCATAGGAGAGATCCGGTCTAGTTATCGTTAAATATTGTAGAGCTCCAACTAATGAGCGATACACCGTGGGATCGGCAAGCAGAGGACCATCCGATGTAAACGTGTCGTGTGTAGCAAGTGGAGTTGACATTGGTTTGGAGTCAAATAAATCAGCGCGCATAAGAACATCTTTTGCATATTTGGCCTGACTGAGAAACAAACCATCATCGGTGTAGCTAACCTCTAAACCAAGAAAATAATTGAGATCTCTAAGATCTTTAATAGCAAATTCGAGGTTCAAGCGTTTGGTAAAAGCAGTGATTACAGCTTCTTGATTTCCGGTGAGAATTAGATCATCCACGTAAACAAGTAAGTACATAATGCAACCGTCACGAGCAAAAATAAATAGGGATGTATCTGCACGACTACAAACAAACCCGTTAGCTATAAGAAACGAGCTAAGTCTTTGAAACCAAACTCGAGGGGCTTGTTTTAAGCCATAAAGGGCTTTTGATAACTTGCAGACATGGTTTGGAAACAGAGGATCAACGAAACCCGGAGGTTGTTCCATAAAAACTGTCTCATTTAAGTTGACCATGTAGAAAAGCGTTTTTGACATCAAGTTGATGTAAACATCATTTATGTAGAACTGCAAAGGGAAAGCACAATTCGGACAGTAAATGCCTTAACTACCGGACTAAAGGTATGAGAGTAATCTAGTCCGGGAATTTGAGTAAAGCCTTGAGCAACAAGTCTTGCTTTAAACCGATCAATAGAACCATCCGAATTATATTTGGTGCGATAAACCCACTTAGAACCAACAACATTTGATGCATCGGGACGGGGAACCAGGACCCAAGTTTTGTTTTGGTGGAGAGCATCCATTTCTTTGTGCATAGCATTAATCCAGTGAGGGTGCTTAGCAGCAGATTTATACCCTTTGGGCTCTATTGATGAAAATAACGAAACATGAAGCCCGTGATGTGAAAGGGATGCAAAGTCTGCTTTGTGTTGTTTTTTAGAGATGCTTGATTTTGAGCGAGTTTGCATCGGATGTGAAGAAATGGGCTCAACAGTGGCAGCAGCAGGAGGCTCGTTAATGGGCTGATTAGCAACTGAACGTACCTTATCAATCGGTGGTGGTTGGTGGTGGCCGGTGGTGATTCGGTGCTTCGTCGGAGGTGGTGTTGAATCGCTGGTAGTGGTGGTTCGTCGGAGGTAGTGTTGAGTCTGTGGTGATCGTCGATCTCTCATCTCTCGCCAGCTAATGAAAATGTGAACTGAACCACGTAAATAAGCCTAGGCATCGTTTTGTATTTTGGGGCTTTGTGTTTTTGCGGCGAGGTTTAACCTTTTGCACCGACAGGAAAATATTTGGGGGGAAATTAACCCGCCTAATATTTTGTGGGAGAACGCACGTCAATTTTGTTTTTGTCTTTTTGCGTCTTTTGCTGCGTTTGTATGTCGCCGCAAATACTCAAAAAAGGTTTTTTCTTGTAATGCCTAGCGACACCTTAATATTCTCATTCACAAATTAAAATACTCATTCATTCATAACATAAGTTATTATACCTTTTTTTTAAGACTAACTAAAATACACAACACCCACCAAAATACATCCTCATGTGATGTGACGCCACCAGAATGGCTTGGAGTTTGGCACATGCCGCTTGCGGTGTCATGGCAACTCCTCACGATGCTAGTTTAGGGGCCACATAGAATGGTGCAACCCTCCACGCCACCAAACCCCTTGATCTTATTTATGAACAAACACCCCAAATCGATGACATAAGCACATATAAATAGATGTTGGTGGAGTTACAAACAACAACAAGAGATGAGAATCCACTAAAAATGGATGAATTAGAATGTAAGGAGAATACAGTATGAAATAAATTAAGCAATGAGACATCCAAATCATAAAAGATGCAGGATTTATTAAAAATTGAAATTTATAACTACAAAAAAACATAAAAATTTACAAAATGTTACGCGTCAAACAGACTCAAACATACCTATATATACTTTCTAAAGTGGTAAAATTGTAGAGTAATAATAAAGGAGTTTAGTGGTTGTTTGATAGTTGATAATTGAATTAATTTTAATTGAGTGAGAGATCTGACTGAGTATGAGTTCTGGCTGAATCAACATTTAATTGAAACCATACTATTTGATTATGCCTCTGACTGGCTATGCTAAATTATTAAAATATGACAATTTTACCATTCTATTTATTTTTGTACATATTAAAATACATCTATTTGTTAAAATACAATATTTTAAAACCCGGATCGACCCGGCCGGTTCAACCCGGTTAACCCGAGACCCGGTGAAGGCAGCGGTTTAATAGTAGCCGGGTATTTGATGAGTAACGACCCGTGAAGACCCGGGCGGTTTTGGTCAAATCCAGCGACCCGGCGACCCGTAGATCCGGAATCAACCCACCCAGTAACTCCCTAAATCAAATCTTTCTGATTTTTTAACTTTCATGTTTCAGATTCAGATTTCATTTCCATATATAATTGAAAATTTGCTTTTCACGTATTTCTGCTTCAGATATTAATTGTTTTCTTTTTAAAAACATATATGAATTGAATTTATATGGCTAAATCTCAAAGTGCAATTCTAATTATAAGTTGAATTCAATGTGACTTTAATTATTAATGTACTTTGATGTTTATACTGTTTTATTTGGATGATGATTAAGATTAACCAAATATGGGTTGGATGTTTAGACCTTTGATCGATGATATTTGAAGTAATTTTTATGTAATATTTTTTTATGTTCTTAGGTAATCCGGGTTGACGCGACGGTTGAAGCGGTTGACCTTGACCCCGTCATCCTAACTGGTTGATTAAAAACCCGAGTTTTAAAACATTTAAAATCATGACTACTGTGTTATTTTTTTACCTAATCACATGTGTTATGACTAACATTTCTTTCTGTATCTTATTTTAAGTTAGGTTAAGTTTTAGATTAATAAATCATTAAATTTAATGCGTGTATTGTGATCAAATAAAAGAGGTAGGGGAGTTTTTGAAATTTCAATTTCCCACCGGAAAATTCAATAGCCGATTCAAAAAGGGACCACAAAGCCAATATAGCTGAATGCCTGAATCTTTTTAGTAACCTTGTACTTATGCATTAAATATTGTACATAATATCTGCATTTAGTAATTATGTATCTGGAAAAATTGTTGGTACGAATAAAAGTACTGATAGAGGCCTAGAGGGTTATCCACTTATTACTAGCGCCTCTACCTTGTTCGACTCTTTCAGCATTTTCAGGTAACAACGCTCTATCTTCATACGCCTGGTTAATTTATTTTCAGCTATAAATTAATAAATTTGTTACCTTTCTTCTTAATTTTGTTTCAATTGAGAATTCATGGCAAAAAGTGCTTCATTTTGAGGATTATGCTGTCTAGGGTTTTTCTCATGAATGATTTCTTCCAGTTTTTGGTAATTTGTGGTTTACACGTGAATCTTACTGTTATTTTAAGATAGTGACACATTATTTCACTCAGATGTTTGATTTAGGGTTCGTCGAATCACTAATTTTGTTACGATCCCGTTAACCCTAGTTCGATCTGCTCGTACAAGCAGATCCGTTGATTGCTCTGATTCCTGACTTAGCCTAATATGGCATCAATTCTTCGAGGATAATTTTTTTTCATTACCACGTATTAAGCTTTTGTGAACTGTGATGATCTGTTTTTTCATGCAAAATTTTGAGATGGTTATGTCTCTGTGTATAGATACAAAAATGGCGGGAAAGGGTGGCAAGGGTTTATTGGCTGCAAAAACAACTACAGCTGCTGCTAATAAGGATAAAGATAAGAAGAGGCCGACTTCCCGATCTTCGCGAGCTGGGCTGCAGGTATATATAAATATAATTGACACAATATGTTTGTATACATCATGCATTTTAATACCTTTTTGTATTAAGTATTTGTTGTTATAAGATGGAGGTAGTATGAACTTTCTGAAAGTGGTCATGTTTAAAAAGATTGAAACAATAAAGTTCTAGTTTAGGACTTAGTTAGACAATTATGTGAAATGGATTATTTGTGACTGACAATACGTGTTGTCACTAATTCTGCCTTTACTTCATTGACAATTATGTGAAATGAGAACTTTTTTGTGGGACGAAGGAGTAAATAATAAAGAACATTACAAAAGTCGTCCCTGTATGAAATTATGCATTTCGTCCCTCGACTTTATTTTATTACACAACTACAGTCAAATAGTCCTAAATTAGAAACTTGTAACATCAATGGTCCCTACTTTTAAGATTTGTAACATCACGATCCTTACTTTTAATATTTGTATAATCAAGGTCCCTAAAAACTCAACGGCCTATTTTTCTTAAGGGACCATTGGTGTTACAAGTTTATAGAATTAGGGGCTATCTATGCGATAAAAAAAGTCGAGGGACGCAATCCATAATTTCATACAAACCACAAGGACGATTTATGTAAATTACTTTGATTAGTGAATGACAACTATCTGGGTTGATTTCAGTTTCCAGTTGGAAGGATCCACCGTCATCTGAAAACAAGAACCTCAGCACACGGGCGAGTGGGGGCCACAGCCGCCGTTTACTCAGCCGCCATTTTGGAATACCTGACGGCTGAAGTACTAGAATTAGCTGGAAACGCCAGCAAAGATTTAAAAGTCAAAAGGATCACTCCACGACACTTGCAGCTTGCAATTCGGGGTGATGAAGAACTCGACACCCTCATCAAAGGTACCATTGCTGGCGGTGGTGTAATTCCTCACATTCACAAATCACTCATCAACAAAACCACCAAAGAATGAACCTAACCTCTTCATCATAGATGTTGACTGTTTGACCTCTTTAGTTTCTAGCTTCTGGGATTGTGGTATTTGGATGTAGTTTGACTTTGACTCTGACTTTGTTTAATTGTTAGATTGTAGAGTTATTATTGTACATCGATTTCTGCCTGCATTTCATCTTAGGATTGTTGTTTGTTTAAGTTTATGTTTGTCGATGGTTATGATTACTAATGAGGTTGTAAACTACCAAGAATGTGTGTTTTAGATTTGGTCATGTTTGTGTTCTCAATGGTCCCTTTATGTTTTAAGACATTTAGACGTATTTTTTGAGTAAATTTCGTTGGATGACTACTAGTTTTTACCTTTGTAGCTTGTTTGTGCTTATGATTTTACGGTTGTAATTAGTTTGAAATATGATATCTTGTCTTGTATTTTTTTTTTCTGAAGATATTTTTTTCACATAACTAAATACCACATAAAGTTCTAGATTAAATTTGAACCTGCAAAATTTTGATCGGTGGGCAACTTATATATTGCTATGCTACATGTCTTTCGAATTTTTTTTCTTCTAATAACTCTGTTGTGAGTAATCACTAAAGTAATTGTATCTAGCAAAATGGACTTTGGAAAGTTATACTTAGCATTATGTGCCACCGTATAAATTAATACGTTTGTGTAAATATGAAGGAGCAATAATGTATATGAGGTGTATATAATCATTAATATTTTTTTTATTGAAGTCATTCAGTTATTGCAATAACTTTATATTGTATTTGGTTTCTTTGATGCTAGATGTGTCCAAAAATATGTAGAATGACCAAGATTTTCTTTAGTTTTTTGATCGGTTAATAATTGTTTTGCCTTATAAAATAAGCATATCTTTTAGTTTTTTTTTCTTTCTTGATTAGGCAAATCTAATCCTAATTACCATCTATGTTCACGACGAGACTCGCACTTCTGACCTCAAGGTTAAGAGGTAAACACCATATCGCTAGGCCAAAGGCCTTTTGGTAAGCAAATCTTTTAGTGATATTTTATTTATTCAGATATTTTAACGTTATTTTCGTCATTTAACATGTTTCTTTTACAGAATTGTTCCCGTACTTCAACGGAAAATGTTTGTTTAATAGGGAAATACATTATCCTGATATACTCTATAATATTTAATTCCAAGCTTCTTATTTTAAGAAATTTTATACAAGACTAACTATATACGGCAAACAATGACATATTTAGGGGTTTAAGGCTATCCGGTATGGGCATCACATGTGGTGGTGCTTTTGTCCGTCACATCATCGCCACCTCAGCAACCACACCACCACCACACCACATCATTTGGTGGAAATACCCACCACACCACACCACACCATTTTATTTCCATCTCATCATTTCTTTTTTATTTCTTTTTTAAAATTAAAACTAACATATTATTAAATTAAAAACTATTTAATTAATTAACCAGATTTTAATTAAAGTTTAAAAACTATAAAAAAAATCTATGAATTTAGTAATAGAATAAATCTGTCATGTGAAGCTCAAATTTTTTCAAAGCCCAAACATTACACCTTTGATATTTAAAAGCCCAAACATTTTTTAAAACCTAATAGTTCGTCTTCTCCATCCATGTCTCCTTCATTTTTCTGTGCACAGAGCCGCAACTCCTCCACCATTTTCTTCCAGGTATTTTTTTTATTGCAAAAATAGAGTTCACAACGGTCTGATCTCCTCGAAATCAAGCCCTCCACGCCGTTCCAAACTGTGGCCGTGGCCACCGTTCTTGCACGCAGACCCCCCATGCCGTTGTGGGGGGTGGTGTTTCGGTCCCTTGCACGCCGTTGCACACAGCCACCTCAGCATCACACCCACGCCAAATGGCCCATACCGACCAGCCTCAAGGGCAAAGGCAATTTGAAGATACTATAAAATATTAAACTATATACTTTTATATTCGTTTCACAGTGATGGTTGCTATACTTTAAACAATAATATGTAGACAATAGATGAACACGAAGCTTGATAAAGAAAATAAAACAACTAGTAGAAAAGAACAAAATACATTAAACAAGCTGTTTCATGCGTTCCCATATGGCTATAATCAAATTTATAAGTTTTTCAATCAACAAAATCAAGCCTTTACCAAAATTAAACTTTAAATTTTAATCTATAAACACGAGGTAAACCAATTAAAGTTTCGCATTTATAAAGAATTTTACAAAGCAATAAATAATTAAATTAAATAATGTAATGGCAAAAGAATAGATAACGTAGGGGTGGGGTACCAAGGTATGGACTATGAAGGTATCTAAACAAGAGATTCGTGAAAATCCTCTTGTTCGTTATTTTGTACACATTATGCATATTTACAATTATATAAACACTTATATATCTATCGCTCTAACCTTAATGTCTCTCTCATAAACTATGGAAACCACCATATTTTTAACTCCGGCAAAGGTCGTAATCCCGCCATTCGTTCCGCCAACGAGTCACTGCACAAAACTTAATGTTCAATTGAAACATAGTCATTTTAAAGTTGTATCAGTCTTAACACCTCCCACTTCAACCAACAACTAGAAGTCAAATGCTACAAGTAGTTATAATATAGCTACCATCACAACAAAAACCGTCTATACAGATAACTGGTTCAATAATGTTGCCATCGATTACTTGTCCAAAGCCGTCCAAGATACGACGGGTTTGTTTCGTTAATCTTTTACTTTTTATAATTTTCTTTTCCTGTTGTACCTTAAAATATCTAAATGTATCATATTATCTTGTTAAAACCACCAAACTATACGAAAATGAAATGTGTATGGATCATAATATGTAATGTAGTTTTCTCTTTTGGGTCGAGAATATAGGAATGAGAAATGAGGTAAGCGGGTACGATAGTTTGGTGGTGGCAGCCGGAACGGTTTTTCGGAGCTTTAACCCGGTCAAACAACGGCAACTTGTTGCGAAGGCTCTTCAAAATGCTATTCCCGCGCCTGTCGCCTTCCTGGCAAGTCCTTGTTCATAGTTGTTATTGTCGTTTTGATGCGTTTTAGCCTAACGGGCCAAATGATTTTTTTTTTGGAACGAGAAATATCAATCCACCTTGCAACCTAATACAATTAATACCTTACAAATATCTTAGTTTTGAAGAACTCATAATCTTTTGGTTAATAAACAACTCACGTGGCTAAATTAGAAGCCGTTTTGTTGGCCAAATGAATATATTTTTTTTGGAACGAGAAATATCCACCCACCTTGCAACCACAAATGTGTCAGTTTTGAAAGTTGAACTCGCAATCTTTTGGCAATAATCAAATTTGACTGATACAGCAATAAATAAATTTTTTTAATTTAAAAATGTAAAGGAATATTAAACTTAGTCATATATGTAGTAATGCTTACAAACACACTAAAAACGTACAGTAGCTGGTCGAAATCTTGTTGCATCAAACAGATCAAAACATTGATGCCGCCTTCTAAATTTTCGAGGGAATATTTTGCGGCATTCACGACAATCTTCTTCCCTTGGCTTGTCGGTCCATGCGAGGTATCAATCATTTCGTCTTTTACTTTTTAGAGATGGTAGTTTCCTACTTGTCAGGATCGAATAACCAAACAAGTTATTATAAAACCAGATCTACTTAACACAAGAAGTTACAGCGGATTAACACTTATGTTATTAGATTAAGAACAATGTAAACTGGAATCGAATAAGAATAAAACGAAGAACACAGTTTATCACAAAAAGCTTCAATGTATTAATTCGTTCGATCAATACACGTATGTTTACAATTCATAAGGAGCTATATATAATAGTCCTTGAAGCCTAACTTATTAACCTAGTTATTCTAGGAATCGATTACAATTGAATTACATAAAGATTTACATTCTATAACTAACTCTACTAAAATCTCGAACACGATCAGCTCTAAATATAACATCAGTAGTAAACTTGATCGTCAATAGTATTTGCCTTTAGCAGTAGTAAATCGAGATCAGTAGTAACTTCCTTCAGTAGTAATCCAATCTTCAGTAGTAGATCTTTTATGTTCCAACAATCTCCCCCTAAACTTATTAATTCATCTTTAATTAATCAAGTTTCTTCTTGTTCTTTCTTCCTTTTCTCTTCTTCAGCAGCTCGTTTCTCAAGTGTTCTTTGATTTTGTCTTTTCCTTTGAGCTATTATATACTTGTTGTTTCTTTTGATAAAGTAGTTGAGTTTTTCTCTGAACATTACTTCATCATAAGGTTTCATCATTGTGTTTGTGAATATCTGATACATAGTTTCTTCAAAGTGTGGATATTCTTTTTCAAATAAGTATAACTCACAGTTCTTGCTTGATCTTTCAAAGAAGTACATTTGTACTGTGGGTAACACATTCCAAGCATATACATTTTCTGTGTTAGAAAATATTTCTGGATAGTTATCTGGATAAAATGCAGCATCAATCATTTTGGTTAAGTATCCAGCACCAGAGTTCTTCCATGTTTTCTTGCTCATTCTTGGTTTTCCAATAATCAGAATTTTGATTATATCACTTCTTGAACAAGATCTGATCATTGGCTTCCATCCAGTAAATCTTTGCACTTTTCTGTCTTCCCTTATAACTTCAATAACATTATTATCCATGACTCTCCAATTGATGATTGGATTGTTTTCAAGGGGAGCAACAGGAACTTCAAGAACAGGAATAATTTGTTCCGTTTTTGATTTCTTTTTGTCTTTCTGTTCCTGTGGAAGAGCTTTTCTTTTCTTTATTTGGGGAGTGGAAGTTTCACCAGTAGTTGATATACTACCAGTTTGAATCAATGTTGGATTTATTGGGATTAAAGCATTTGCTTTTTCTTCTTCTGCTTCTAGTTCAGCTAATTCTTTCTTCTTGGCAGTACAATATTTATCTATTATTGTAATCATCTTCATTCTGCCAAAAGATTTTGCACTATGCCCTTTTGACTTCAGAAATTCAATCATATTGTTCTTCTGTTCAAAGATGTCATCTGGTAATTCACCTTTTGTTCTTTTGCTTTCAGCTACCAGATCTTCAAGACAGTTTAGATGTTCTTCTTCAATTTTTCTATGTCTTTTAAATTCAGCTTGTTGGTCTGCTATCTGAACATCTTTTATTTGTGGAACAGGTACTTCAGCTTCTTTATTTTGTTGATTTTTCAATCTTTCTTTTTCAACCCTTTTCTTCAAGAGCTTGATACATAGCCACTTTCTTCCAATACCTCATATGTTTCACCTTCCATCTGGATTGTTTCTCAGATCTGACATGATTAATTTTGTTCACCGTGTGGTACCCTAATGCTCTGTTGGGATAATCATCATCATAAATCTCTTTTCCCTTTCCAATACAAGCTGGAAGTATAGATGGAGGTGGAGAATATTTCATATTAGGAATACCATTTATTATAATTGATGGAGAAAATAATTTGAGTTTGTCTTCTGATAGAATCTTTGGATGTGGAGGAAGAGTACATTCATCTACTTCAAACCAGTTCACATTATCATCAATGTCAGGTATGATAAGTGGTTGATCAGGTGTTGGTGGTTTTGAGATGATAACATAACGTTCTCGTTCAATAAGTTCAGGAATTTCATCTTCCTCCTCTTCAGTAGTAACCAAGGTTGTTTCTACTGGTATATCTGCTACTGGCACAATTTGTCTTTTTTCATTTACTACTGGTGAGATTGTTTCAGTAGTTACTACTGCTAGGGCATCAGTAGTAACCATAATATTTTCTTCTGCTGTGTTTACTACTGGTGTTTCTTCCTTTTCACCTTGACCAGTAGTAACAACCTCTTGATCCTTTTCCTCGGTAATAACCATAGGATCAGTAGTTTCTATCATTTCAGTAGCAACTCGAGAGATTACTTGTTCTGCTGTTTGCGATTGATTTGCAGACACAAATACATCCTCATCCATTTCTCTGTACAAGTCTTCACCAACATTTTGACTTGTTTCACCATGAACCTCTTTCAAGTTAAGGAGAGCTGCTGCTGCAATAGATTGATCAATCATCCCTTGAATTTGATCTTTCTCCCCCTTAGTGATCTCAACTTGTTGAGCCTCACTACCTGCAATCTTTCGTTGTAATTTCCTGATCAATTTTGATTGCCGTTGAAGTCTTTGTTCAAATCTCTTCTGCCTTTTGTTCAAGGTATTGATGTAGTGTTTCATGTAGGTCATGGTTTTCCCTTGATTGTTGAGTAACTCCAGACAATTTTGTACAGTGGTTTTAAGATTTTCCTTCCTAGCCGTCAATTTAGTGGTTTTAATACTGCCCTCAGCCCCTTTGGGTGGATCATTGGGCTCAATAGGTACATTGGCTTTAAGGTTTTCCATCCTATCCGTCAATTCAATTTGTTCTGTTCTACCCTCATCGCTTCTTGGTGATGAAATGGGTTGTTTGGACACTCTCTTCTTCCTAGAAGAAGCAGTAGTGCCCCCCTTGTGGTTTCTTGGCACCGGGGTCCTCTTAGTAATGCCTCAAATTCAGAGTCATCACTTAAGTTGTCGAGGTCTGGGTCTTATTTATGTTCTCACTAGCCTGTGCACCCACCTTTGGGGCATCAGTAGTGAGAGCCCTTTTCTCATGACCTCTCTCCTCATGTGAGGTCAACTCTTGGAGTCTGGATTTGACTCAATTTGTCCCCTGGTGTCCTTTAAGGAAGTTTTCTTCCTTTTATATTTGGTAGAAATTTGTTTGGCTAAGGTCTGTTCTTCCTCAGAGTGAAGAGTAGCACTCTGGGGATTAATTTCATGTACCTGGGACACTTGCAGGACATCTGTGGGTGCATTTATTTGAGTGGACTCAATGGGTTCTGTTTGGGTTGTATTTGGTGGTGGAGTGGGTTGGGGTTCAATTGGGTGATTTGAACCTTCTCCAGTGAGTGGTTGATCATTGATCATGTTTGAGAATAGTGGAGTGACTTTACCAGAAAATTTAAATTGCTTTCTCATGTTAGCAAAAACCTTTTTGTTCAACTCTGGTGTTACAAAAATGTTTTTGGGAGTTGACAGATTTTGTAATTCACAATTTATGATATGAGTTAAAAATCTTAGATACATTAAAAATTTTGAGGATGACAGATTTCCAAGCATCCCCTTAAATATCATGTTTGAAAAATTGAAGACTTGTCCTGTGCTCAGACAAACAACAGCAGATGCTATTGACTTGTTGAACTCATTCCAAGTACTTCTTTTTGGAGAGATACAGTGTTGAATAGTGTGTACCAAAAACTTCCATTGAGGTGAAAGAAGACCTTTTTGAAAAGTAACTATGTCAGGTCTTCCTTCATACCCCATTTTCTTTAAAGTTTCAACAAGATCTTCCTTTGGTAAAGAGAACATACCTGACTCATCATGGAGTTGAAGATGTTGTCTAATGGATTGTTCAGATATGGTGATAGACTTGCCATCCACAGTTTATTTGATCATTGACATGGTTGAACCTTCAGTTCTTTCAGCATTGGTCCATAAGTCAACTAAGTGTTGTTGATATGCTCTAGGATTGACAGTGAGAGCAAACTTTATGTATGAATTCTTTAGGAACATCACAATAGGACGAAAATCCTTTGTACCATCTGGATTTCTTAGGAAGGCACACATATTGTGGAATTCGGAATATTTAAGATCAGTATTGACATTGAGTGATTTTAGGGTTGCCATGGTGCTTGAATTTGATCAAAGTTTCTTTTAATTTCAATTCAATATGTTCTTTTTCATAAGTGGTTTGGAGCAATTCATCTTTTATCTTTTGATCAGTTATTTTATAGATTTTAATTTGGTTTTCTAAATCAGCTATACAACCATTATATTCAATTCTTCTGTTTCTATTTAAAATCATCTCTTCTAGTGTTTCTTTATTTAGTTTTTCTAATTCTTTGTATGATTTAATGCATTCAGGAGTGCAGGATTTAGAATGTACCTCAGGATTTTTAAAACTCAGGAGGTGGAGATAATCATAAATGTAAAAGATATAGTATATCTTTATTAGCTTAAAAGATTTAGTATTATCTTTTCCTTTTAGGATTAACTTATTAAAATCATTCCAATACTGCTAACCAAAAAGTTGAATCTTCCTACATCAAATGCTTTTGTAAAAAGATCTGCTAATTGATCATCAGTATGAATTTTCTCTACTTTTATTAATTTCTTTTCATTGCAATCCCTTATAAAGTGAAATCTAATTTCAATGTGTTTTATTTTAGAATGTTTTACTGGATTATTCACAATACTGATAGCACTTTGATTATCTATAAAAATTGGAGTTTTAAGAATAGAGATACCAAAGTCTAGAAGTTGATTTTGAATCCACAGCACTTGAGTACATCAGGCAGATGCAGCTACATACTCTGCTTCAGTAGTTGAAGTTGAAACATTAGTTTGTTTCTTGCATTGCCATGACACCAATCTTGATCCAAAGAATTGACATCCACCAGTAGTAGATTTTCTGTCTTGGCATTCACCACCATAGTCACTATCCGTGTAGGCTATGAGTTCAAATGGTGATGCATGTGGATACCAAAGACCAAGTGAAGGTTTTCCTTTCAAGTATCTGAAGATTCTTTTGACTGCTTGTAAATGTAACTCTTTTGGTTTTGCTTGATATCTGGCACATACACAGACACTATACATAATGTCAGGTCTTGATGCAGTTAAATACTTCAAAGATCCTATCATTGATCTGTAAAGGTGCTCATCTACATCCTCCCCCTAAACATCAGGATGTAGGTGTTTGTGAGTTTCCATTGGAGTGCTTGCACTTTTGTTATCTTTCATTGCAAACTTCTCTAAGATATCTCTGACATATTTTGATTGATTGATCAAAATGCCATCTGATTTCTGATTGATTTGGAGTCCAAGAAAGAAATTCATTGGACCCATTGAACTCATCTTGAACTTGATCTGCATCAGTTCTTCAAATTCTTTGCACAATTTATCATTTGTTGATCCAAAGATGATATCATCTACATATATTTGGACCAGTAGTATATCATCTTTGACCTTCCTTGTGAATAATGTCTTGTCAATGGCACCTCTCTTGAAATTGTTCTTCAGTAGGTACAAGGACAATGTGTCATACCAAGCTCTAGGTACCTGATGAAGGCCATAAAGAGCTTTGTCTAGTTTGAATACATAGTCATCATGTTCTGGATCTTCAAAGCCTGGAGGTTGACATACATATACTTCTTCTTCTATTTTCCCATACAGGAAAGCACTTTTTACATCCATTTGGTAGACTTTGATTCTTTTGTATGACGCATAAGCTAGAAATATTCTGATTGCTTCAATTCTGGCAACAGGAGCATAAACTTCATCATAATCAATGCCTTCTTCTTGTGTGTATCCTTGAGCTACAAGTCTTGCTTTATTTTTGATCACTATTCCTCTTTCATCTTTCTTGTTTCTAAAGATCCATCTAGTTCCAAT
The DNA here is from genome assembly GCA_963853835.1 of Calendula officinalis. Taxonomy (NCBI): domain Eukaryota; kingdom Viridiplantae; phylum Streptophyta; class Magnoliopsida; order Asterales; family Asteraceae; genus Calendula; species Calendula officinalis. The sequence goes on along the minus strand of OY970820.1, from coordinate 82,452,386 downwards.
GGCTCTTTTTCCTTTTGGAAGAGGGACAAGTGTCCATGCAGCTTGTAGTTTAAATTGAAGAAGTTCTTCTTGCATTGCTATGATCCAGTTTGAATCTTTCATAGCTTGTTGAATCTTCTTAGGTTCTTCCTGTGACAGAAAACATTCATACATGCATTCATTAGATATTAGACTGATATTGCAAATATTAGAGTTCAAGGCAGAATTAAATTTGCTTCTTGTCTGCATGGATGAATTGACATCACTCAGGACTAGGTCCAAAGGATGATTCTTTTCAGTTCTGGTTCCAGGGATTTTGTCAACAGTTAGTTGAGAATCTAAGTTTGACTCATTTGATTCAGGAATTTGTGCATCTATCCCTGATTCTTCTTGATTGTTTGCATTTTGATGAGGTTCATCATTACTACTGGTGTCAGTAGTAACATTCTCTTCAGTAACTTCAGGAGTATCATTGTTGTTACTGGCATCAGTATTACTGGTATCAGTATGAAGTACATCATCATCCCAACTCTGAGGTTCAGAATTACTACTGGGATCAGTAGTATCTTCAAGATTTGAGTTTTTACTGGTATCATTGAAATTAGGGTTACCATAGTTACTACTGTCCTCAGTATCAACTGTGGGAGCAGTATCAACTAAGATATATTTCATGATTTCTTGCCTTCCACTTGATGATGTTCCTACTTGTTGGCTTTGATTGTTTGAATTTCCTGTATTAAGTTCATAATTGACATCAAAAGATTTGGTTAGATTATCAATATTAAACAACCAATCTGGACCATTTCCTTGTTCATTCATAAGATTTTCATTAAAGGATACATTTACACTTTCTTCAATGATCCTCAGCCTTTTGTTGAATACTCTGTAAGATTTGCTTTGAGTTGAGTATCCTACAAAAATTCCATCATCTGCTTTGCAGTCAAATTTACCAATTTGTTCTCTTGTAATTAAAATAGTACAAGGACAACCAAATGATTTTAAGAAACTTATTGATGGTTTTCTTTTATTGAAAAGTTCATATGGTGTTTTAAAGTGAGGCTTAACTATTAATACTCTGTTCTGAACATAACATGCAGTATTAACAGCTTCAGCCCAAAAAGTTATTGGTAATTTTGAATCTGCAAGCATAGATCTGGCTGCTTCAATGATAGTTCTATTTCTTCTTTCAGCTACACCATTTTGTTGTGGAGTTCTTGGTGAGCTGTACTGCCTGTCAATACCCTTAAGATCACAAAAGTCAATTAGGTTAGTATTTTTAAATTCAGTTCCATTATCACATCTAATTGCTTTCACTTTGAGATCTCTTGTATTTTCCAGCTTTACAATCAGATTCTTGATTATTTCACTTGTTTCATCTTTGGTCCTGAGAAAGAATACCCAAGTGTATCTGGAAAAATCATCAGTAATAACAAGGCAGTATTGTTTCTTTTCAATACTCATTACATTTGTAGGTCCAAAAAGGTCCATATGTAAGAGTTGCAAAGGATTAGAAATAGAGTTAATTGATTTGGTCTTTTGAGAAGTCTTGTATTGTTTACCTTTTAGGCAGGCAACACAATGATGATCACACATAAATTCTTTTTGTGGTAGACCAACTACCAAATCCTTTTTAACTAAATTGTTCATATTTTTAAAATTTGTGTGACACATCCTTTCATGCCAAAGTTCTGATTCATTTGTGTTTGCCTTAGATATAAAACAGTTGATCTCATTTGATGAAATGAGTTCTCCCCCTATATCCAGGCAATACACATTTTTTCTCCTTGGTGTTCTTAAAACAACATATTTTTCATCGAAAATAAAATCAGGAGAAAGAATGATGCACTCAACATCTGTAAAAATAATTTTGTTCTTCTTATCACAGACTTGAGACACACTAACCAGATTGTATTTAAGCTCAGCAACATAAAATACATCATCAAAAGTAATTTTGCCATTTGATACAGTACCTTTACCTGTAATCTTACCTCCCCTAGGATTTTCTCCAAAAGCAACATACCCTCCTTCAAAAGACTTGAAATCTCTGAGAATTTGAAGATTTCTAGTCATGTGTCTAGAGCATCCACTATCAATATGCCATGTTCTACCTTCTTCAGGGATCTGGATACTCTGCACATAAAGTAAAAGGATTAGTTAATTTTGGCAACCCAAGCTTGTTTTGTCTTGGGTTCATCCTTTGGAGAATAAGATTTTTAACTGAATGAGTATGAGATGCAGTGTTGTACTTAGTACTGATGTTTTGAGACACTACTGACCTAGGTTTATACTCGTAGTTTTTAGCTTTTGAAAATTTCACTACTGATGGACCAGTAGTGTTTGGGTAATAAGGGTTTTGAGCATAATCAGTAGTGTTTTTGTAGTTATACCAGACAGCATTGTAATTAGGGTTTTTACCAGTAGTAAACCTGGAATAGTTTCTACTGATGTTTGAAAACTTTGAAAATTGAGGAAAACGATTTTGAGTTCCATTGTTTTTAAAATACTTGCTTCTGCTTAGACTGTTATACCTGGTATTTTGAACAAATCGTGGTGCAGTTCTTCCAAATTTATGAGTGTTAGCATATGTTGCATTGAATTCCTTTTGTTTTGGTGTTTTGGATTTCTTTTCTTTTGATTCTTTAGTTTGTTTTAATTTTAAGGCTTTTTCCTTTTCTTTGTTGATTTTAAATTCTTTATTGTTAATAGGATTGAAGTGACAGTTTTTAGCTATGTGTTAACTTTGTTACAAATTAAACATGATAATTTTGTTGATTTAGAATTTTCAGGTTTTCTTTGTTCTTTTAATTGGTTTAAATTCCTTTGATTTCCCCTTCTTAAAATTGTAGGTATATTTTCTGAGTTGTATTTTGGGGATTCAGTTTGACTTTGGGTGGTGTGAAAACTTGTTTCATCTGACTCCATTGTTTGATCATCATCAGAAGATTCATTTGCTTCATTACTGGTTTCAGATTCAGTTTTATTTTCAGTTTTTAAATCATTTAAAATTCTTTCCGTACTAGACTTTAATGGAGGAATAAAATTTGTTGGAGGTGGGACTGCATGATATCCCACTCCATGAATAACTTTTTCTGTAGTTTGATTACTAGTTAATTCATTGACAATTTTAGAACTTCTTTCAAACTTTTTAATGGTTAGTTTATTTTGCTCTAGTTCCATTTGACATTCTTCAAGTTTGATCAAAGTTTCTTTTAATTTCAATTCAATATGTTCTTTTTCATAAGTGGTTTGGAGCAATTCATCTTTTATCTTTTGATCACTTATTTTATAGATTTTAATTTGGTTTTCTAAATCAGCTATACAACCATTATATTCAATTAATCTGTTTCTATTTAAAATCATCTCTTCTAGTGTTTCTTTATTTAGTTTTTCTAATTCTTTGTATGATTTAATGCATTCAGGAGTGCAGGATTTAGAATGTACCTCAGTAGTAGACTGATCAGTAGTAAAGGCCATGAGAGCTTGGTTCTGTGCATGTTCTTCTGCTTGGAAGCTCCAGTCATACCCTTGTCCTTCTTGAGATACTAAGGCAGTTGAGTTGGAAGTGCTGTTTTTGTTGTAACTTGATCTTTGATCTTTGCTTGGACATTCTCTGGCAAAGTGACCCAGATTGTTACAGTTGTAACATTTGACCTTGGTTTTTTCAAATCCAGCTCTATCACCTTTGTTGTAAGACAGATTCTGCCTTCCAGTTCTTTTAAGAAACCTCTTTGTCCTTAAGCTTAGCATGGCCATCTGCCATTTAATATCCATCTCTTCCAAATCATCAGGATTGAGTTGTTCTAAATCCTCACTAATCAATGCAGTATGTACATGACTAGTGAAGAAAGATTCTCTGGCTAAATCTTCTGTTCCTGCATTCTTCATAGCCTCCTGACCTGTTCCTGTATTTGACACAAAAGCAGCATTGTTTGAAGATAGATTTGGAGTTTTAGTACTTACCTCAGATTCAAACACTCTCAGTTCATTGTAGAGTTCATCAAGTTCTTTTTCTTCTAGTGCATCTCTTTGTCTATATATCACAGTGTACATAGACCATTCTTCACCTAGAGACCTGAGAAACTTTCTGTTGACATCATCATTGTCTGGTTTATAACCAACTTGATTGAGTTCACCAATGAGTTTGTTGAACCGATCAAATACTTGAGACAATGATTCATTCTTTTGTCCTTTGAAGTTTTCAAAGTCTTGTTTCAGAACAGACTTCATGTTTCTTTTTGTGCTCTTTGTACCAACAAACATCTTTTCCAAAGCCTGCCATAGTTTCTTTGCATCATCATATTCAACAAAGAGATGTTGATAGTCGTTTGGAATGGCAAGCAAAAGAGTACTTAGAGCTTTGAGTTCAATTCCTCTGTCTTTCTTTTCCTTTTCACACTTAAGTTTGTCTGCTTCAGTTAATGAACTTGATGCTTGAGTCTGAATGGTTTTGTTGCCTTCAACAACAACTTCCCACATGGAATAATCAGTAATCAGCATATACTGCTTGATTCTGTTTTTCCACATCCCAAAGTTATTGGGAGTGAGAATGGGAATTTTGTTTGCTTGAGTACTTTCATTGTTATCAGACATGATTAACAATTTTAAGATCGAAAGTATGAAACTTTTTGCTGTTCTTAATTCGTAGATCTAGAACCGTAAATCTCTGATACCACTTGTCAGGATCGAATAACCAAACAAGTTATTATAAAACCAGATCTACTTAACACAAGAAGTTACAGCGGATTAACACTTATGTTATTAGATTAAGAACAATGTAAACTGGAATCGAATAAGAATAAAACGAAGAACACAGTTTATCACAAAAAGCTTCAATGTATTAATTCGTTCGATCAATACACGTATGTTTACAATTCATAAGGAACTATATATAATAGTCCTTGAAGCCTAACTAATTAACCTAGTTATTCTAGGAATCGATTACAATTGAATTACATAAAGATTTACATTCTATAATTAACTCTACTAAAATCTCGAACACGATCAGCTCTTAATATAACATCAGTAGTAAACTTGATCGTCAGTAGTATTTGCCTTTAGCAGTAGTAAATCGAGATCAGTAGTAACTTCCTTCAGTAGTAATATAATCTTCAGTAGTAGATCTTTTATGTTCCAACAATCTCCCCCTAAACTTATTAATTCATCTTTAATTAATCAAGTTTCTTCTTGTTCTTTCTTCCTTTTCTCTTCTTCAGCAGCTCTTTTCTCAAGTGTTCTTTGATTTTGTCTTTTCCTTTGAGCTATTATATACTTGCTGTTTCTTTTGATAAAGTAGTTGAGTTTTTCTCTGAACATTACTTCATCATAAGGTTTCATCATTGTGTTTGTGAATATCTGATACATAGTTTCTTCAGAGTGTGGATATTCTTTTTCAAATAAGTATAACTCACAGTTCTTGCTTGATCTTTCAAAGAAGTACATTTGTACTGTGGGTAACACATTCCAAGCATATACATTTTCTGTGTTAGAAAATATTTCTGGATAGTTATCTGGATAAAATGCAGCATCAATCATTTTGGTTAAGTATCCAGCACCAGAGTTCTTCCATGTTTTCTTGCTCATTCTTGGTTTTCCAATAATCAGAATTTTGATTATATCACTTCTTGAACAAGATCTGATCATTGGCTTCCATCCAGTAAATCTTTGCACTTTTCTGTCTTCCCTTATAACTTCAATAACATTATTATCCATGACTCTCTAATTGATGATTGGATTGTTTTCAAGGGGAGCAACAGGAACTTCAAGAACATGAATAATTTGTTCCCTTTTTGATTTCTTTTTGTCTTTCTGTTCCTGTGGAAGAGCTTTTCTTTTCTTTATTTGGGGAGTGGAAGTTTCACCAGTAGTTGATATACTACCAGTTTGAATCAATGTTGGATTTATTGGGATTAAAGCATTTGCTTTTTCTTATTCTGCTTCTAGTTCAGCTAATTCTTTCTTCTTGGCAGTACAATATTTATCTATTATTGTAATCATCTTCATTCTGCCAAAAGATTTTGCACTATGCCCTTTTGACTTCAGAAATTCAATCATATTGTTCTTCTGTTCAAAGATGTCATCTGGTAATTCACCTTTTGTTCTTTTGCTTTCAGCTACCAGATCTTCAAGATAGTTTAGATGTTCTTCTTCAATTTTTCTATGTCTTTTAAATTCAGCTTGTTGGTCTGCTATCTGAACATCTTTTATTTGTGGAACAGGTACTTCAGCTTCTTGATTTTGTTGATTTTTCAATCTTTCTTTTTCAGCCCTTTTCTTTTCTTCAAGAGCTTGATACATAGCCACTTTCTTCCAATACCTCATATGTTTCACCTTCCATCTGGATTGTTTCTCAGATCTGACATGATTAATTTTGTTCACCATGTGGTACCCTAATGCTCTGTTGGGATAATCATCATCATAAATCTCTTTTCCCTTTCCAATACAAGCTGGAAGTATAGATGGAGGTGGAGAATATTTCATATCAGGAATACCATTTAGTATATCGATTCCGGTAAAATTTGTTTGGTTTAGCGTAGGATTTAATGCATTCAGGAGTGCTCTGATACCAATTGCTGAGTTTATTTCAACTCTATATAATCGTCGATCTTTAGGCTCAAGAATAGTTAGTTCTTAATCTGGAATAAGCATATACAAATCATAATATTGCGGAATTAGATAAACATATTTGTATAGCTAAACAAGGTTTCATCATCATCTTTATATACAATGATTACTAAAAGCCCCAATTCTACATATAAATATGTAGAACGGTTTTTGTTAACAGGATCAAACGACCTTGAGGCTAAGAGTACACACACATACACGTTAAAACGTGGGTATCAAGAACGACTAATTCTATACCTCTAGGTTTCTTTATATACTAGAAAACCTAGAGATTTACAAGGAAAAGATAATACTAAATCTTTTAAGCTAATAAAGATATACTATATCTTTTACATTTATGATTATCTCCTAAATCTTTATTCAAATATTGACTTCCATATCTTCAATTTAGGTCCTTGTACTTTATAAGTTTTGACACATCAAATCTTTAATGAATATTATAGAAATATTCCTAACAATCTTCCCCTATTTGATTTGACAAAACTTATAGAATTAGCTTGGAATCTTCAAGTCTCTTCCCGTTTTTGACATAATCAAATACAAATCTGAAAAACTTGAACTTCCCCTTGAATGATCAACACTTTTTCTTCCCCTAAAAGTGTGATATCATTCCTGTGTTCTTCAAGGCTATATCAATTACATTGAAAACCAACTATCTTCTATTTGAAGTTGAAGTAGAAACTCAAACTATGCATCACATTTCGTCTAACTATAGTAATCAGCAACGTCATAATCTTGTATAAAGGACATCTTGGTCTTCAACAGATCTTTTCGTTAAGATTCTGTTGAATTGCAGTTACATCTTTACATAACATCTTATGTAGTAAGACTTTCAACTTCTTCTTCAAATAAAATATAATCACTCTTCTTCTATAATCAACTGATAAAGATCAAATATGTAACAAATAAAATCATCTTCTTTTATCTTCATCAAGCCTTCAACCTGTGTGTGTGAATAATGTGATTCGTTTCACATTGATATCACAAGTTATTTTTATTCTCTTTTTATCAAGAATAAAAATTAACAAGTGATTAACCAAATACAATCAATAAACCGTAATATGGAATGAACATGGTGTGTGTCATGTTTTCCAAAATATGATGTATCGGTTATAAGGAAGAAATCATTAAAAAACAATTCTTCTTCATTACTGATCAGTAACAAAAAAATTCTTCGGTTTAGTACTGATCAGTAACAAGTTCGAACACTGCTTTCTTCATTTACTACTGATCAGTAGTAATATTCAATAAGCTAATTTCCCCATTTACTACTGATCGGTAGTATTTTTGATGGAGCAGTAGTAAAAAGCGAACCAGTAGTAATCTTGAATTTTGGAAGTAACCACATTTGATACTGACATGTAGTATTAAAGGCAGCAGCAACAAAAAAAAATAGTAGTTGTTGAAATAAGGTGTCTAACAGTGAAATTGACTTTTTCAACAAGATCATATAGAGTATCCAGAAGTAAACTACAAATAATAGCTGTAGTGATCACCTACAACAATGCGCTTTTCAACCTCTTTCCAATAGTCTTGTTTCGATCTCCTTCATAGTAGAGAATAGCGAAAATAATGATGAAGAAAATAAGGTTAGCATCAATAACGTAAATAGCATCAACTTATCTTTCGTCCACTGTAAAAATTGTGGATTTTGTGTAGCATAACATGTGGATGTGCACGAATTGTTTCCCATAAAATAAAAAAATCCAATGTGGATGTACAGTAACCCAATGTGCACAAACTCTTTTATGCTTATTCTTCAAGTGATCATCGATAGACTTGTTTCATTCCAGATCTGGAGCCACCTCGCTCTGATACCAATTGTCGAGTTTATTTCAACTCTATATAATCGTCGATCTTTAGGCTCAAGAATAGTTAGTTCTTAATCTGGAATAAACATATACAAATTATAATATTGCGGAATTAGATAAACATATTTGTATAGCTAAACAAGGTTTCATCATCATCTTTATATACAATGATTACTAAAAGCCCCAATTCTACATATAAATATGTAGAACGGTTTTGGTTAACAGGATCAAACGACCTTGAGGCTAAGAGTACACACACATACACGTTAAAACGTGGGTTTCAAGAACGACTAATTCTATACCTCTAGGTTTCTTTATATACTAGAAAACCTAGAGATTTACAAGGAAAAGATAATACTAAATCTTTTAAGCTAATAAAGATATACTATATCTTTTACATTTATGATTATCTCCTAAATCTTTATTCAAATATTGACTTCCATATCTTCAATTTAGGTCCTTGTACTTTATAAGTTTTGACACATCAAATCTTTAATGAATATTATAGAAATATTCCTAACACTACTAAATTTTCATACTCATTTAATCGATACAAGTTTCAAATCAAAGTACAAGATTATGAAAGAAAATTAGTAGATTGCACATATCAATTAATTTATGGGTAGAATAATGAAGTATAAAGTTTTAGTAGCAACCAATACAAATTTTTTTATTTTATAATATATATAATAACTCACCTCTAGCTAGGTGTGCATATATAGTCGCATAACTAAATAGTTTGTTGTATATCATTTAAACTCAATACTAGCTTACTAATCTGTTTTTTGTATAAAAGGTAAAAGCATCTGAGTTTGAAGGAAGGGAAGAGAGAAACGTTGTCCATGTTAAGAAATGCAGGTACTTATTACAACTCACAATTGTAGTTTGTCGAGAACCTAAGTGAAAACTGATTTTAAAACCCGTATGCAATTGTTAAAAAGTAATATTACACTACACATCATAACCCTTTTTATATCAAGCCCACTTTTAATACTAATTTGATTAAATATGAATTGTGTATATTATAGTATAATTTTTCTATCGAGACTTCCAAATTATAAATTTATTATCTACGTACATTATCTCCCTCACGACTGGCAATACTAATTGATTACAATATCTTTCTTTGCAGGCAACATATATTTTTCTTTTTGTTTCAATGAAATGTTCCACGTCTTACTTTTGTTATAAATAATAAAAATAAAAATGCAATTCATAATGTTGCCTAGGAACTTTTTCAAAATAGGTAATAGACTAATAGTGTGATGTTCTAAAAGGCTTGTTTTTATATCATAAAAACTTATTCATACACTACAATTTACAATTTATGTTTGTACAAGTCTCCTTTAAAACTTTTATGATATGATGAAGGAAGTTGTTTGCGACTTTGTGTAGTGTAGATGTCACTTTACAGTCCAAAATGTTTAAAATACATGTAGTGACACGACTAAGGAATTAAGGATATAAAATTTTGTGCTATTAATAATGTACAATCTTGGCACGAAACATAGGATGCCGCTAACACTTTTAACTGCACATAACATTTGCTGGTAAAAACGCGCGTGACATCGGGCATTGTCACATATACATATGTTACTAAAGCACGAGCCACTTAATGGCGTTCTTTTAGTAGTAAACAAACGAAACTTCAATGTTCTTGATTTCTCTAAAGATAAAGAACAAGCTACACACTATTCATCTTATGATCTTATCACATCCATATGAAGACATTTTTAATGATAAAGTAATTTGTGTTAATTTAGGTTTCTTGAATCGACTAATTGCGCTGGAATGTGCACCAATCTTTGCAAGATACCATCACAAGAGTTCATTAAGAACTCGTTTGGCATCTCGGTCAACATGGTTCCTAGTAAGTACACTCACAAAAACAATATATATTTGTTTAAGTGCAAAAATATCAAAGGAATAGATGGTGATTTGCAGATTTTGATGATATGAGTTGTGAGATGATATTTGGGCAGGATCCCCCTGCCTTACAAGATGATCCTGTTTTTAAGCAACCATGCTACAAACTATGTAAATAATCTCTACCACCCTTTATATAGTTTATAGACCCCTTGATTTTCTGAATTTTACGATTTTTATCCCTAAACTTTTTTTTGATAATTCCCTATTATTTCGATTTCCTAGATTTTTATCCCTCTGTCCAAATCCGTCTAAAGGACAATAGTCTTTCTGTCCAAATCCGTCTAAAGGACAATAACGGCAATAGCTAAGAAAAAAATTGAAAAATTGAAACTTAAACTAAGTATACATAAACCATAAAAAAACCACCCAAAATATCAGTAACAAAGGTCGTTATGCTTCAACCTTTGTACACTGTTATCTTAACTATAGCCTTTTTAAAAGCTATGTTTAACAAAACAGATTTTATATGAACTCATATTTCTCCTATCTTATGTACTCTGTGTAGGTAATGTAAAACATAAGCATGATACAAATTGCATCAGCTAAGGATATGAAGCAATGAAGAGATTAAAGACCAAAAAGCCGAATCAGACTATTTTAGTTCAGCTTTTGTTATATTCCCTAATATAAATCATCAATAGTGGTAAAAGACTAAAACTGTTAGCATTTTCATTATGAAATGTTAATTCCATGTTGTCCGAGGGTTATTCATGCTCGTTAATTAGATAAAATGGGTGAAAAAGAATGTAAATGAGTAGGGGTAGATATGGAAATTTTACTCAAATCAAAAAGCTTAACATTCAAATACTCCAAAAGAGAAAGAAAAAAAAAGTGCTTGAAATCTAACAGACGTTCAGACACTACGCGAAAGACAGAAATTGAAAACGAGACATTATTCGATACAAACTAAAACACAAACTCAACAATTTTTCAAATGGGTTGACCTTTTGGAACTATCTGGTCCTTGAGCCACATGTAAACAGGGACCAGAACGTAATAAACTCCAGCCAGTGCACCAATTAGAAAACGGGCCAGGAACACCAACGGGTTCACGGGCTTCTCAATGTCCTCTACTTTGGGCCCGAGCTGCAACAGATCACAAAACATAATGCCAATAAGAGAAGCAAAGCGTTCAAGAAACATGACTCTAGAATATCAAGATTTAATGGGGCAACCCGACTCAACCGGGTTTCGACCCGTTACCCAACCCGCCCTATTTTACCTGCAATGGTGAATCCCCTGATGCAGGTTTGACTCCAGTAACAGAGCACCCCATGATCAAACCATGGCGGCGGACCCCACGATACCATTTCGGGCCAATTCTTTTGATTTTCACATCTTTGAATCCCGCCTTTGTAAACCACTCGATATATTCCTCCTCTTTTGGAAAAAGCATCCACATGTCTGCAAAGAAACGAGACAACCAAAATGTCGGATACACGGGCCCGATTAAACACGCCTTCCCTCCTATTTTTAGAACCCTGTATGCTTCTTTGATTCCCCGTTGCGGGTCGGGCCAGTATTCAATGCTGCAAAAAAAAAGAACACAAAAAGGCTGTAATTCTAATACTTTTTTTTAATAAAAATAAAAGAATATTCTAGAAAACATACCTTCCGGCCGAAATATATCTATCTGCATAATCAGTCTTAAATGGAAGATCCTCTGCATCGCCCTCAATAATCTTACATTCTTTCAATGGTTCCTTTTGTTTGGCTTTTGCAAGCTGATGTGGCGATTGATCCAAAATTGTAACATTTTTTGCATCAACATGTTTCACAATACCTAAAGTTGTAAATCCTGTACCACCACCAACATCAACAACCACCATATTTGGGCTATAAAGATCAGCTGGTTCTAATGCTTCATCTCTCATATCTTCGGTCCAATGGCCAGGATTTATCACATGATCATACACAATTGATAAAAACCTATAAAACCAAAATGCTTCTTTTTTGTGTTGGATGAATCTTGGTTGTGAAGCTGGTCTTGGTACTGAGACACTGCATTTAGGTACAATTAGGGTTTTACCTCTCGAAATTGAATTCCCACAAGCTAAATTGATTTTGGGGGAGAATTTTCTACCATTCAAATCTGACCCATTAAACCCTAATCCATTTGGGGTTACTCTTCCTCTTATGATTGCAAGATTTTCAGCTCCATACAGCATTGAAGAAGCCATTATTGCTAATTAAACAAAAATTCAGATGCAGGTAACTTGAATTCTAAAGTTGAACTCACCAATTTCAAGGTTTCAACAAAACCCTAAATGTACAACTTGCAAATTTGAGTTCGTGTTCACGAATTAACAGATTTCAAGAGTTTATATTCACAGATTTTAAGAGTTTAATAATACCCAGATAGGAAACTGATTAAAAACTTAATCTTGTAAGGGCACAATTCAAGATTGTTACATGCAAAATGGGTGAGATTAGGGTTTGTGAAACTTTGAAAAGTTTCAAGAAACAGGGCTTACCAGTTAACTCAAATCACCATTGATGATGAATGAAATGAAGCAGTTGACAAAAAGAAGAAATTGTGTGGAATGGTTGGTGATGAAGAAGAAGAAAATTACAAGTAGACAACCATGAACTGGTGATATTGTTCAGGCTAAGGCTGTTAGCTACATTACAGAAATCATGTGGTGGTGAAATTTCTGTAGATCAGGAAAATAGTATAATATCTACTTCTCTTTTTTAGTTTAATAAAAATAATATTCAGAAATTTATAAGTGATTATAAAGTGCTGGATTTTTTTTTGAAATAAAAATATAAAATGTTTCCGCTAACTTTATACACAAATAATTATAAACTCGTGTTGTCTATGTAGTTAAACTATCATTGGGTTGCGTTCTTCCTTGCCGGGAGAATCGTAAAATCGCAATGTCCAAATTAAAGTTAGAAAAATGGTATTTAGTTATATTATTTGACTTTGTTTATGTACCTATCAATTTGATATGATAATTTTTAAAATCAAGGGATGATATTAGGAAAGAGAATTAGTGGATTACACATGTTGAATTTAGAAGTGGATAGACACAAATAGTAGGACTTAATACTATTTCTCAAGTTAATGTAAATAAGTTATATAAAAGTGAGATGTTTGTATGAAAAACACTGTGATAGAGTGATAGAACTGGTTTTTATACAAACGTCTTACCATTTGTAAGCACATGAGTAAAGTATAAATAGTAGATTTTAATAGCACAACCAACGGATCGACACTTTGATCCGCCCCTTAAATTGGCGGGACTAAACCATTGGCACCACGAGATCACTTGTCCCGCCAGTATGGCTTTCGCCAGTGTGGAGATGAGAGGGGGGAGCTCGTGAGTTGGTAGGTGAGGCCTAATGGGGTATTTTGTGTGTGTATATTTTGTAATGACGAGTCCCAAAAAATTAAAGGGAAGAAATATTGTTAGCATGAGTACGTCAGTTTAATGTCGGTTGGAGGGTGAGCTGACGTGACGCTGATTTGACTACAATTGACGGTATCAGTTTCGATCGATCACGGTTGGTAGCAGTCTAATACCATTTCTCAGTTTAATTTTATTAGTTTGAATTTTTTATTAAGGAAGTAATAATCTTATCGAAATACAAGATTAAGATAAGATTTTAAGTATTTGATTTATAGCCCAATTACTAGTATTAATTTTTTGTTAATAATCAGCGAGAATAGATATATTATTTTGGTACCTAAAAGTCGAAACTAAGACGGAGAATTTGGTAGTTCTTCCGAAAACCAAATCACCGTCAATATTCGACAACACTTCCCAGTGGACGTACTCATATCAATCGCCGATCTCAATCTCTCCGGCGATCTTCTGCTAGATCTCTCCGATCAGGTAATATCTTCTACGTAACTGTTGTCGAGACTACCGATGTGTGCTTGATTTCGTTCTTTTACTCAATTCCTAACGAGGTTTAATATTTCCCCGGAGTCGTGTAACCTAATTAACGGCTAATTGGCTTAATTCTTCTTAATTTGGATTTATGGTTGAAGATCAGGACCATCAGGTTTAGGAATTGACCTACAGTACATGCCGAATGTGATTTTATTGTGCATTATATATAATCATACATGTTTACAACCTTGAAGTAATACTGGTTTTGCAGTTGAACCTGTTTGTAATTGCTATTGATGCAAAGTTAACGACAGAAGAAGTGTGTCAATTAGCTAAACTAAAAACTACTACTTTTATGACTTAAATCTTGTTTGTGGCATGTAATATTGCTTTTATTTGGAGTTGAAAAGCTTCTTCAGTTTAGAAAGTTGATCAGGAGTTGATTGTTTGCTAAACTGATATAGATTATTAGGTTTTAAATAATAATTAGATTTGTTTAAAGATGATAATAGGGTGTGAGGTGTCTATTACAGGCTTACATCATTATGTGATCTTAAATTTGTTAGCGTGTCAGGCTGTGAATTATGGTGTTTGAGTTGGAACTGAACTGTAGCTCATATAGTTCAAAAAGTGTACTGATTTCTATTGAATTACATTTCTGTAGTATGTAATAATTATATTAGTTCTGTGTTCTTGCAGATTATTTACAGAATCATAACAGTAACGTGATAATTGTGACACATAGAACCCATGGGGACTGAAAATCCCAACAATGCAAATAACTACCCCAGACCAACTGCTCCTTTCGCCCCTCAAACCAACTCACCTTTTTCATCATCTCGGCCCGTGGTTAATTCACAGGCCTCTGCTTTCAGGCCCGCATCAGGCCCTGTTCCCCCAAGTACACCTCCATCTTTTCCTTCTGGGCCCGTGGCTGGCCCAGAAGCCCCTGGGTTCAGGCCCATGCAAACAGGTAGGCCCGCTGCTCCATATGGCCCACCAACCAGCGGACCTTTTCAACGGTTCCCAACTCCACCATTCCCCTCACCAGCTCAAATGGGTCGGCCCACTGCCTCATTTGGCCCACCAACAATGAGACCACCTGCAAATCAGCCCAATTTCCAAAACCATCAACCTCAAATACCACCACAAGGCATGAACGGGCCTTCTATTAGCAACGGGCCTCAATCAGTAGATTCACATATGCAACAACCACAACCTTCGTTCGGGCCAGCTTATCTTTCTCCAATCCGGGCTGCCACATCACCCGCTTGGCCTGGATATCCAGGTGTACAAGCCAACTCAGCAACACCATCACCACCCGTTCCTCAAGGTGGTTACGGGCCAGCGCCACCTCAGCCCACCATATCTGGCCCGTTCTCTTCTCCTCAAGGCGGTTACGCGCCACCTCAACCCACCACATCTGGCCCGTTCTCTTCTCATCAAGGCGGTTACGGTCCACCTCCACCCGTTGCATCACCTCTAGGAATGTATGCAGGCGGGCCAGCACCGCCGACAGGTGGCATGTCAGGATTGGTAGAAGATTTCAGCTCACTTTCTATCGGTTCTGTTCCTGGATCTTTTGATGCTGGACTTGATACTAAAGTCTTACCAAGACCACTTGATGGTGATGTTGAACCAAATTCTTTTGCTCAAATGTATCCCATGAATTGTAATTCCAGATATTTACGCCTTACCACAAGTGCAATACCAAATTCTCAATCCCTAGTGTCCAGGTGGCATCTGCCACTTGGAGCTGTTGTTTGTCCACTTGCAGAAGCTCCTGAAGGGGTACTATATATAAACTCAGAAAATTACAATAAATATATTTACTTTTTATTACTGAAAAACATATTTATTTACTTTTTAACTGCTTTTTCAGGAGGAAGTACCAATTGTTAATTTTGCCACAACGGGTATTGTACGTTGCAGAAGATGTCGTACATATGTTAACCCCTATGTGACTTTCACAGATGGTGGCAGAAAATGGCGGTGCAATATTTGTGCTTTGTTAAATGATGGTAAATATTTTCAACTTTTTACAGTCATAAGATTTCTGTCAATTGCATTAAAAATGTTGCAGCAAGCAATTTTACAGTTATTTTAATCATGATTTGCAGTCCAAAATGATTATTTTGCTCAACTGGATGCAACTGGAAAAAGAGTTGATTTAGATCAACATCCTGAACTTACAAAAGGTTGTGTGGAATTTGTTGCTCCAGCTGAATACATGGTTCGGCCACCAATGCCACCGGTATACTTTTTCTTGATTGATGTATCGATATATTCTGTTAAAAGCGGAATGCTTGAGGTATTTATACAAATTATCCATTAATAATTTTATTTTTTAATTGATATGTCTATTTTTAATATTTAATAATAACCTTTTATCGTTTAGGTGATTGCACAAACGATCAAATCTTGTTTGGATAAATTACCAGGCAGCACCAGAACACAGATTGGATTCATTACATTTGACAGCACAATTCATTTTTACAATATGAAGGCAAGTAATATAGAAATTTTATTTCTTTAATATATTGGCAACTGATGTTTGAACTTTGAACCACTTTTTTTTTTTTTGCAGTCGTCTTTGACACAACCTCAAATGATGGTGGTGTCTGATCTGGATGATATATTTATACCATTACCAGATGATCTTCTTGTGAATTTGTCAGAATCTAGAACAGTTGTTGATGCATTTTTGGACAGCTTGCCTTCTATGTTTCAAGATAATGTGAATGTTGAATCTGCTTTTGGGCCAGCCCTTAAAGCAGCTTTCATGGTTATGGTTAGTTTATTCAGTTTTAAAACCACTTTAAACGTTAATCTGTCACATTATATAATTAATTAAACGGGCTGATTTATGCAGAGTCAACTGGGAGGAAAACTGTTGATTTTTCAAAGTAGTCTTCCATCACTTGGTGTGGGTCGATTAAGGTTGAGAGGAGATGATATTCGTGCATATGGAACAGATAAAGAAAATGCTTTAAGGATACCTGAAGACCCGTTTTATAAACAAATGGCTGCTGATTTTACTAAATATCAAGTTGCAATTAATGTTTATGCATTCAGTGACAAGTATACTGATATTGCTTCACTAGGTATGTACTCATGGTTGACTTTATTCTATTGTACATAATTTCATATAGCCTTAGCTGGATGTTAATGATTTTTTCTGAATTTATGTGCTTTTTTACAAAGGAAAATGTCATAAAATAGTAATATACTTCAGACATTGATCCGTTTTGGTAATTATAAGTTTTTAGCTAGTCTGTTTTGGCATTTAAAGTTTTTTCATCCCTATCTGATTATTATTTTTTTACGTTTTTAACACTAGTATTAGAAAAAGTAGGCCCTCTAACGACTTGTAATTACCAAAACGGGCCTAAAAAGTTAAAATGACCAAACGGGCCACTGCATGAACTATATTGTTGTTTTATGACATTTGCCTTTCTATTAAAGATGCTTTTTTTTCTTTTACATGCCCTAAAATGCTGATGCTTTTTTTAGTGAATTTATGTGCTTGTCATAAATTAGCAATATACTTTAAGTGGTGGTCTGTTTTGGTAACTGCTAGTTTTTAGCTAGCCTATTTTGGTATTTAAAGTTTTTTTTTCCATCACTATCTGGTAATTGTATTATATTTTACATTTATTATCTCTATAATCACCAAAATAAACCGGCTAAAGACTTGTAATTACCAAAACAGACAACTGCATAAACTATATTGCTATTTTTTTTTTTGACATTTTCCCTTTTAAAGATGTTTTGCTCCTTGTATTTAGTTTATGTCATGACTTTAAATTTCGTACATTTTAAAGGGTTACATATATTTTTTAATTAAACAATATTTTTGATTTTTTTATATTGTATTTAGGTACTTTGGCAAAATACACAGGTGGTCAAGTGTATTACTATACAAGTTTTCAATCTGCAATCCACAAAGACAAACTTAGACATGAATTGGCTAGAGATCTCACTAGAGAAACCGCTTGGGAAGCTGTAATGCGTATCAGATGTGGAAAAGGTTAGGATTATTATTATAATTTTGGTTTTATTTTTTTGAAGTAAAATTACATTTTATTAATTTTGTATGCATTGTAGGTGTACGTTTCACTTCTTATCATGGGAATTTTATGTTAAGATCTACTGATTTATTAGCACTTCCCGCTGTTGATTGTGATAAAGCTTATGCAATGCAATTTGCTCTTGAAGAAACATTGCTCACAACTCAAATTGTCTATTTTCAAGTTGCATTATTGTATCCTTTATTTCTTTTAATTAGTTTCTAAATCAGTTTTTTATATTTAAAAATTATCATTATATATACTAACATATTTGTAACTTTTATGAAAACTTAACTATAATTAGACACACCTCATCTTCGGGTGAAAGACGAATTAGAGTACACACTGCTGCAGCATCAGTTGTTGCTGATTTAGGAGAAATGTACCGCCAAGCAGATACTGGTGCAGTTGTTTCTCTACTCGGTAGATTAGGTAACAAAATCTCTCTCCCAAAATTTAATTAAAAATAAAAATAATCTAACTTTCAATTTCAATTTTGTGTAGCAATTGAAAAATCTTTATCCTACAAACTGGAAGAAGCCCGTAACGCTATTCAGCTGAGAATTGTAAAAGCTCTAAAAGAATACCGAAGCCTTTATGCGGTTCAACATCGTGTAGGAACACGAATGATTTATCCAGAATCATTAAAATATTTAACCTTATATGGTTTAGCTTTATGTAAGTCAACAGCACTTCGTGGCGGTTATGCTGACTCACAGCTTGATGAAAGATGTGCAGCTGGTTTTACCATGATGGCTTTACCGGTTAAAAAAATGTTGAAACTGTTGTATCCAAGTTTGTTACGTGTAGACGAGTATCTCACGAAGGTATTTTTCTTCTTATTATTTTTTATTTATTTATTAAGAGCTAATGAATATTATTTTGCAGTCGAATTTAAAGGGTGATGTTTTTGAGAATGTCTGTAAAAGGCTGCCACTTGCTGCATCGAGTTTGGATTCTAGAGGGATTTATATATATGATGACGGGTTTCGTCTGGTTGTGTGGTTTGGTCAAATGCTTTCACCTGATGTTTCCAAGAATTTAGTTGGGGAAGATTTTGCTACGGATTTTTCAAGGGTATGTATGGTTTTTTTTTTTTTTTTATAATTTTAATGAAATTGATTAAATGATATGTATGTGTATATAGGTAAGTCTTGTTGAAGGTGAGAATGAAATGTCGAGAAAATTGATGGAGATTTTAAGGAAGCTAAGAGCGGGTGATTCGTCTTATTATCCACTTTGTCATCTTGTGAGACAAGGCGAACAGCCGAGAGAAGGTTTCTTTTTGCTTTCAAATCTGGTTGAAGACCAAGTTGGTGGTATGAATAGCAGCTATGCTGACTGGATTCTTCAAATACACCGATCAGTCCAACAATAATTATCTTCACATGTAATGTAATATTCCCTTCCATTTATGTGTTGAAATAATTATTCTCTTTTTTTAGAAACTTAATTTTACATTTATTGTGTGACAGGATGAGAGTGTTTGAGATCGATTTTGACATGTTTACTTGTCCCACCACTGTTTGATATGATAGATCATGCTTTTGGAGATTGGTTGGATTTGAAGCTAAATTGGTTAGGGGAAGATATGAATTTCCCCTTTTGATTGGTTGTTTACAACTTTGATAAAAGAGTAAATCAGGGTGTTGAAGTTTAAGGGACTTGCTTTCATTTTTGACAATTTTACCCTTGGTAGATTTTTTGTAGTTTGATCACTTTTAAGGTGGTGTATACATCGTCGTTGGGTTGGGTTGGGTTGGGTTGAATCGTCTTATTTTTATTCTTATGAATGATATTTGTAAGGTTAAAAAATGCAGATAATTTCAATTTAGATTTTAGTACAACACGGTATACATATTGAACTGCACCCCGAGTCTGCATGCACTAATCATCAGTACAATCACCTTTCTGAAATCAACAAACTAAAAAGGTGTTCCCGATTGATATACAAGCTACCCCAAGATCTCACCCACACCAATGGCCTGAACCTATCTTGGCCCTTTTTCTCCTTGTCCATCGCTTCCCTGGTCCTTGGCCATGCTATATTGACTTTGACTTTTGAGTTGACTTATCACAAAGCAGTCTAAGAGTACGGACATATAACCCATTCAGGTTATTTCACAAAAACTTAACTTCACATCTCAATTCTCAGCTCCCCCACACAAAACCCTAACCCACAAACATGACCCCAAGGATTTTTATTACTTTGGAGCAATTTCAGAACAATCATACTTTAATTGCTCCACTTTGATGACCCGATATATACCAATTCGTTTCCAACAATGCCCGCCCATGCACAACGCCTTTGTTTGTTAAAACTAGTCCAAAATCAAGCTACACACAACCAGTGTTTTAAAACCCGGGTTCGACCGGCCGGTTCGACCGGGAGATGGAAATATGCCGGGCCAAGTCGACCGGTTTAAAGTTCATTTATTAACCGCTTCGAACCGGCCATTTTTTAAAAATTTAAGTGAATATTTTGCATTATTTTTTGTAACGTTTGAAGCTTACATGTTTTGCAGTTTAAAACACCACTAGAAATGTTAAGTGTTATGTCTCTTTTTTATTATAGATTACAAACTCAAAGTATACAATTTTGTTGAAAAATAGTTTTTATAATTTTTTAGATTTTTATAATATTGTTTTGTAAGACTAAAGGATTTTTTTGCATTTATATACCTTTTACATAACCAATTTAACATAAATATTCAATAGCATTTTAATCCGGTTGAACCCGTCGGTTGAACCGGTCCGACCGGTTCGCCCTTTTTTAGAGCATCGCCCTGTATATTTTTTGATTTTATTTATTTATTTTGAATTTATGTTACTTATTATGTTGTATCAAGTCAAATAACATGCACTCTTTTTTTATTAAACAACTCGTCATTATCAACAAGGAAGATGTATGCTTATGTCTTACAGAACCAGCTTGACCATACATCTCAATTTTAGATTTACAAACCCACACAGACTTTATGATATTCGACTTAATATGTATGTTGGACTAAAATTATCTAATTTCTTCATGAGATGTACTGACTAGATATAATTTAGAATTACAAAACTCAGAATATATCAATTGTTATTTTTTATTGAATTTTAGTATATTTGCTTATATCTGAAATGTTGAATACGGATTCGGATACTGAAAATCTATTATCCGAAATTTCGGATACCCGATTTTCCACAGCTCTACATATGTGAATAGTGAGATAGATCAATTTACTAAAAAACCATGGCCACTGTTTGGATGAACTAACAATTACCGCTGCAAAAGAACTAGTTATTGCAACATAACAGCCAGTAAGATAGTTTTTGAAATGGTAAAAATAAACATTATGTGGTTTCACTTTTACTTGGAAGGATCAAAATAGATAGGAAACGGTCCAAACTCCCCCACACTCAATGGAAAATCAGCAATCTCGTCCATCCAAGGATTTTTATCATCATGATCAACGGTCTTTATTGCACGCCAAATGACACTATTACACTTGAAACCCGACCCGAATGCTATCTGCCATACCCGGTTTCCTTTCTTGACTCGATTCTTCGCCTCCTCATATGCGAGCCCATACCATATCGAGCTGCTGGAAGTGTTTCCGAACCTGTACAGAGTCATTCTCGAAGGTTCCATGTTCTCGTCAGAAAACCCTAGAATTCTCTGAAGATCATCGAGCACCATCTTTCCACCTACGTGAGGGAGGAAGTGATCAACGCCGTTGCTGAAATTAGGCGTGTACCGCTTCATTTTCCACGCCGGAAGGAGTTTTCTGGCGATGTAGTTTATTGTGCAGAGGAATTTCTCCTCAATCGGAAGGACTAGGTGACCTACGATGGTGAGGTTTGGTTTGATGGTGGCGACAGCGGAGGTGAGGAGGTCTTTGGTGATGGTAACGCCGACTATTCCGGCGGCGTCTTCTTCCCGTAGGATAGATTTGTAGGACCGATCTGAACTCGATGTATTGGTGTGTATCGTGTGGAGAAGTTGATATTTGCTATTTTTGTCGTCGGAGCGGCGATTGGAGAGGAGAATGGCGGCTCCTCCGAGTCGGAAAAGGATGTTGGTAAGGAACTTGGAACGATCTAATCCGGTGTAGCAGTTTTCGGTAATACTTTCTGTACTCACTATCATTACGTACGAGTTGTGATGCACCTATCAGAATTAACAACTGATTAATTAGTTTTATGTGTAATTTGTTAAATGCACACATAGCAAATTCTCAGTTTAGTCAATGTTTTATATACTTAGCTTTACCAAGAGAAATTTATAATACTATGCGAGTAATATTATTATATATATACCTGGAGTAGTTGTTTAGCAAGTCCGATTGCCAGAAGTCCAGCACTGCATCCCATGCCAGAAATATTGTAAGTGATGGTGTTTTCTCTAAAATTATAGCGGTTTACTATCATGCTAGAAAGAGAGGGTGCTGTATTATAAATACAACAATTTGAAATCAGTATTCCGATATCTTCACATCTTATGCCTGTTTTTGCCAGAAGCATGTCTATTGAACTAAAAACGGTCACCTCAACTTCCCTTCTTGAATCTTTCATCGACGGAACATAATTATCTTTAAAATATACATCTGACAAATAAGTGGAGTCACCAAGACCAGATCTTTCCATACTTTTCCTCATGAATTCCAGTAGTTCTTCTGTGAAAAATCCTTCTTTTACCGCTTGTTTCATAGCAAACGCTTTAGTACACTTTTGAGAACTTGGAGGCTTGTAACACACGAAATCGATTAAGTAAACTTTGCATGATGTTCTTTTGATCTGTAGAAAACATAATGCAAGAAGACACATGATGATTAGGGTGGTAAAGTACATAATTTGTGGGTGGGCAAGGAATTCCGGGAGATCCTCCAAATTTGGGTTGATGATTAACATGATTGTGCGTTAAAAGCTACAAAATCTTATGTTGGGTACGAGTTTTTATGAAGGGCTTTTTAAGATAGATACAAAAATTCTTAGGTTGTTATGAAAGATACGTAGAGCTCCCATATTGTACAATAGGGGAATCAACTGTGGAATATAGGCTTGCCATTTTGTTAACAGAAATCCATATATGTTCATATCATTTTCTTACATAGATTGAAAAGAATGAATATCGCACGTAGAATTTTTTTCGTGCTACGAACTTTTTCATACAATTACGTTGTTCTTGGAAGTGCGCTTTATGTGTACGTGATTTGAAGTTGCTTGTTATAGATACATATAGTGTTGGAAACTTTTGTATAGTAACCTTGGTTATATATACTTTCTTGTTGCAGATTTAGCAATACAAGACAACTTTCAGCCTAGAATTGGACACTTCAAAGCTCAAACGGTAGGGGTAGTAATTACGTTTATAAAGTCTTTGACATTGTTTGTGCATGCATATGGCCGGTCACATGTCTAGCACATGCATACGGGCGGGCAGTCACAGAGTCATGTATTTTTTGGAAAGGACAATTTTGATACGTTCACTTATGAAGGTCACCCTTATATAATTAGTCAATTTTCAGAGCATACAAACTACAAACTAGTTTGTTTTTATTCGAAGATTTAAGTCATATCAAAAGTTATTGAACGAGAAGAGATATGTTATAAAATTTATACCATGGTTTTATAGCCGGTTGATCTAACTACAATATAAGAAAAGTTTCGGTAATTTGACCTTGAATTCTGGGTTGTTAGTTGGACAAATTTAGAGTACGATACTTCAGTGGGCCCAGAATTAGAGACTTTAACCGAGATGGTGATTAGGTCAGCATACCTCTTAATCGATCTTTGATGGCATTTGCACATGATTCTGGCTGAACAATAAACAGACAGATTTCCGCTTTGTATTTTGTAATCCTGTCGTCTAAACTTTATTAAAGTCCGGTCTAGTACTCCACTACTCTATTAGTCTGTTATGTAGTTACAATTGCATATAAAACATGTTACGTATTCTTTGTAGTAACTTACTTCTCTTAGTGTAAGTAAATTAAGAGATGCCATTACTTCTTGTTAAATTTTCCAACTTATCTTGCGACTCATTGATCAATACTAGGGCTGTCAAAACCTGACACGACACAACAAAAATACACGAAACGAAACGAAATTGGGACGAAATTGAAATTTGAATTCGTGTTCGTGTCGTGCTCGTGTTGTGTAAAACAAACACGAAATCGTGTCGTGTCGTGTTCGTGTTCAGGGATTAACACGAAATTGACACGATAGTTATGATTTTTGTCGTGTTTGTCGTGTTTGTCTTGTTTATCGTGTTTTTAGCATGTAATAAGTAAGAAATTTGTTATTTATTTTGTGCTGTCGTGTTTATTGTGTTATCGTTTTTTTAATCGTGTCGTGTTCGTGTTAGCAAAATAAAACACGACTTCGTGTCGTTTTCGTGTTAAACGTTTTCGTGTCGTGTCGTGTTATCCAGAAACACGAAACGATAACACGATTTGACAGCCCTAATCAATACAATGTCCAGATCAAAAGATGACATAAAGGTGACATTAAGAAAGATAATTAATGTATTTAACATGTCAATCGTTTAGTATAAAACAATACAATATAACGTAAATTAATTAAACTCTAACAAATGATTTCATCTTAGGGTATCATAAACATTATGAAACTGTGTCAACACCCCAGCCAAATGACACCACTACTTCTGCTAATCTATATTATAGTGATCAGAAAATACATTTATGCAAGTAGATGATAAATTGGAAATTAAATTGTAATGACTTGATAGAAATTGGTGTGTTTAGTAAAGCTTAAGAATTACAAGGGTTCGGTATTTTGGGCCAGTTAGAATAAGTTCAAAAGTACAAGGGGTCAAACGTACTTTATGCTTGTTATCATATTATGTATCCTACTCTCCCGGTGGCGGTCAGCATCCCCCACCACGCACGGCGGCGCAGAGTTGAGTTTCATCTTGTTTTAAAAATCCGTCGGCGTTTTCGTCTTTCTGTAAACTGAATTTCAATTTGAACGTTTTTTTCATTCGAACCTGTATCTTCTTCTTCAAGAGAGGCGTAGCGTAGCAATATTCGATGTTAGGTCTTTCATACGGCGAGCTTTTTCTTATCATTGGAGCCACGGCGGCTCTCATCGGTACTCAAATTATCTTTCACATCTCTTTCGTTGATGTTATGATGGATTTATCAAATGAAAATGCGCATTTACGCTAATTAATCGTGGAATTTCATTTTGATTTGAACTTTTTATCAACTGTTTATCGTCCTAGGGTTTCATACATGTTCGATTTTCATATTAAAATCACTAATTATTTGTTCATCTTCGTTTGCATTTGTTTGATTTTTGTGTTTACTTTTCGAAATTATTGATCCTTGTTAGGCCCCAAAGATCTCCCACGCATAGCACGAGTCGCCGGGAGGTTAGCTGGCCGGTCAATTGGATACGTTCAAATGGCACGTGGACAGTTCGATAATGTCATGCAGCAGTCTCAGGCCAAACAGGTTTCTTCACAACTGTAAACTCTCTCATTCCCATTTGAAATATTTTGATACGAAAAAACTGTTTGTGCATTTTAAGCTTATTTTAGGAAGAAAACTCGCTTTCTTGTAAGCACATGAGCTTATGCTGATTCCAAACACGCTATTTTTTAAGCATAATCTGAAAAATATGCAATCCCAAACTCTAACATTGTCATGGATTTTGATGATAGATTAGTTAAAAGTTCATATCAATTTGTTAATTTGCGGATTTCTAGCTTCATAAAATACAAGATTGAAGCTTTTGTTCTTGATAATTTTTGTACTAAATTGTAAAAGTGGAGTATTCTCTGTTTCTTTTAGTTATTTTCTTTTTACTTTCTAATCAGGTGCACAAAGAACTTCAAGATACTATTGCTCAACTTGAAGCCATACGTCATGAAATCAGAACAATTTCCTTTGTGAATCCCGGTCCATTAACTAGAAGGCTAGTGGACAACATTAATGAAGTTCCAGATACAAATGGTTTCATTATCTAAAATTTTTTATATTTTTTTTATCTTTTAGTAGATATCTATTTTTTTTATCTCTGTTTTTGATAATTAGGGAATACCGATCTTGAAAAGCCGAGTGATAGTCCACCACCAACATCCATCCCCAAGGTGTAAACCAATTCAATTTCAATGTACTAGTTTTTCTTTTAAATTTTAATAAAAGATATTGATGGATTTGATAATTTACATCCCAGATTTATAATACAACCACCTCAGCAGCTTTACCATCATCTAATATGCACAGTCAAGCTACTGCTTATGCAAAGTTGGCTGAGTCAGCAGCTTTGCGTTCTAATAATGAAGTTATCACTGAGCTTACTGATGAATCTGGTCTCACTGTTCTCCCCGTATCAGCTCAAGACTCAGGATTGTTGCCTAATCCCAAGGGTAATTACCAGTTTACCCTTATATTCTCTCTACCTGCAAACTAAATTTATCTTATTTGGGAAACAATATTCGTCCAAGTTTATAACTTGACACGTGTTTTCTCTGTAGAATGAAATATTTAATGGATGTGCATGTAATACTTATAAATTAATATTAACTTGTATTTAAATTGTTAATGCCAGTTGATCCGAATGGATCTGACATCATGCTTGAGTCGATTCTGGAGGCAGAAGTAGCAAGAAATGCCAAAGATTTTTTCGCTCAGCCTCAAAATGTAATTAAAAGCGAATAGAAAAAAGGTATGTTTTCACTTCCAATCCATTTTGTTTTGGAAATTTTCAAAATGATTTTAAGATCTAAAAGTATGGGATGATAGCTTCGCTCTTTTCCAGTTTTACTCCTCGTGCTAAATGTTTTGTCCGATAAAAAAAGTTGCAATGACGAAATGTCAAGCCAAAATCCCTTGATCTTGGCAACAGTTTGTTGTAATTATTATCAAAAAAACATTTTCAAAAATTGAGCCATAATCCTTGTTGAAAATATTGATTATTTCGTTGTCTATTAAATTCATATAGATCCGGGAAATTAACTTTGCAGTCACTCTGTTTATGGCAGGTCATCAACACTATGTTTTAACAACCCTTTTGAACCATGAAGATACTGCTTAATTATTTTGGGTGCAAACAAATCTCAGGTAATTATTATATATGCACTGAGTGTAACATGACATGTATTTCATGTAATAAAAATTGTATGTTGCTTTAGATTAAGGAAAATTTATCCCAAGAGTGTGTAGCAATGTCCAAGGTGGCCAATTCAAGTGTAACTAAGGGTTATTAACCAAACAAATGTAGTGGCAAAACTAGAATTGCATGACCAAGAAACACATTATAACCCAAAATGAAACACATGTATCAGAAATACAGCTTCGACACGAAATAAAGCAAACAGGCTGAAATTTTCAGAAAATGGTCCCTTAAGGTAATCTTATTATCAAGACTTAATGAGACGAGAATAAAAGTAGGAACAACATTTTTTTAATAGTATTCTAGTTATAATAGCTCGTGATGTACATGACCTAACTGTTATCGTGATCGTTTGCGAACATAAATAGCATCTCATCCATTAATTAATAAGATCTAATGGTTAAAATTAATCACCTATTTTATACATGAAGGGGTATTTCGGTCACTTGGCACTTATAAAAAAATCAATTTTTTTATTTTTTATTTAAAAATTATTTTATTTTATTTATTTATTTATTTTATTACTTCCTCCGATTTAAAATAAGTAACACGGTTTGGGTTTCACTGTTTTTGAGTGTATCCATTATGTAATGGGTGTACAAAAATATATGGTATCTAAATATTCGAAAAAATCCCCGATGTAAATTTTGGATATTAGATTTCGGATATTCAAAATTCTCAGAAATATGAAATACCCTAGATTCCGGATATTCAAAATTCTCAGAAATATGAAATACCCTAAGGTGGTGTTTGGTTCGCTGGAAAGTAATGGAATATGAGGGAATTGGAATCTAATTCCACCAGATTCCAGTGTTTGGTTCAAAAAAAAGGATGGAATTGGATTCCTTAATGATGGAAACATTCCACCAAATGAAGGAATCTCAATTCCATCCAAATGTTGATGGAATTGAATTCCAAGGTTGGATGCAATGTTTATTTTACTATTATACCCTTCACCTACCGCGACCACCTCCACCCACAGCCACCACCACGAACCGTCACCGCCACAACCACCTACCACCACCACCACCACCAACCGCCACCAACCACCGCCGCCACCACCATCATCCACCACCATCGCCATCACCAACCACCACCCACTGCCGCCACCACCAACCACCACCCCACCGACACCACCACCTTTGCCGCCACCCACCACCGCCGCCACCGCCACCAACCACCACCCACCGCCACCACCAACCACCACCACCGCCTCTGCCACCCACCGCCACCTCCGCCACCGCCACCACCGCCACCACCACCATCATCCACCACCATCGCCACCATCCACCACCGCCACCACCACCACCCACCACTACCCACCTCCACCACCACCCACCACTACCAACTAACCACTACCAGTAATAATGATAAATTCGTCATTTTAGATAATTCCAATTCCAATTCATTTCGACCAAATAGAATATTGAATTGGATTCCAATTCCCTTCCATGCCAACCAAACAGAGTATGGAATTGGATTCCAATTCCTGACGGATTCCAATTCCTTCCTAGATTCCAATCCATCAGAAACATTCTGCGAACCAAACAGCACCTAAGTTATTTCTATTTTTATATTTTTCAGATAATATTCGCAAATATATTAACAATTGGATTTTTTTTATATCGAATATACTTATTCATAGTTGTATGCACAAACAAATTAAACAGCTAGTTAACATAAAAAAATGCGAAAGTATATCAGCTCTCATTAAAGCAAGAACCGTAATTATATATGAGAAGAAAAAAGAACATTACAAGAACTTATATACTTCCCCCGTTTAAAAATAAATGATACATTTTGGATTTTATTTTTTTTAGGCAAAATATTAAAAAGAAGGTTAGATTATATTAAAGTGGATAGTTAGTGGATGTTGGGTCATACAAACTTTGATTAAAGTGAGTTTAATGATGTTTAAAAATAAGGGTAAATGTGACATTTCACTTTATTAAATGAGATAGTTAGTAGGTGTTGGACCTACCACTTTTTGCCAAATAAGAAAAGTTTTCAAAATGTATCACTTATCTTGAAACACCCAAAATGAAAAATGTATCACTTATTTTGAAACGGAGGAAGTACATATATTTGCATATTTTCCTTCAAAAAATCAAATCCTATATTTTCATTTAAAAAAGAAAACTACACTTACTTTTTTTTTTAGAAAAAAATGGATAGACTTGGATTAGAGTTTCGGTATTGTCATCACCTTGACCAAGCCACCCAAGGAATATATATATATATATGAGTAAATTACCGAAATTGTTCATTTGGTTTTCCCAATTCTGCTTTTTTGTCCATAAACCTTTTTTCAGGATTTTAGTCCTTGTGCTTTTTAAAATTCGAGTATTTTGTACTTCCGTCCAATTTTTACCGTTAACTAGCCACACATGCCAAACATGTGAGAGCATCTCCAACCATAAACTCTATATAATTATCTCTATCCCTATAAATTGTGGGACCACTCACTCTAAATAATATCCCAATTCCAACCATAGACTCTATTCTTCCCTTCAAAAGCTTTTAAAAGTAGTGGGACCCATATTTCACTAACACTTGCACTCACAAATAAATGTGGGACCCATGGATAGAGTTAATTCCTCTCACTTCAAATATAGAGGGACTTTTTCTTTCACTTTATATTTTGAGTGAAGCATAAAGGTGGGTTGGAGAAGATAAAACTTTAAATATAGAGATAGAGGCTTGGATAGAGTATGGTTGGAAATACTCCGAAGGTAATTAAGTCTTTTTAACTAAAATACTTGTACCCTATGCTTTATCTGTTGTACTTTTTTCATCTTCACCATTATCATCATCATCCTCACCTAATTTGAAGAACCCTAATATGAGAATTCTAATTTAAAAAAACCCAGCGACTTCAAAACCCCCCACAAATTTGAAAGAACCCATCTTCCTCTTCATCATGGAAGATGTTAACGCCAGCAACTTTAAAACCCATATTCATCTTCACCCCCACAAATTTCATGTACCCAATTAAATCCATCGAAATTTCCACCGACAGAGAAGCCACCTCCGTCTTCATCGATGTATGCGCCTTCGCCGTCGGTTTTCGAGCTTCTTTTAACAGAGGTGACTTGTGTGCGAACTACAAAGGACGAAAACACCCTTACATTTTTTGCATCTTCCAGTAGTTAACACCCAAATTTGAAGGACAAAAAACCCGAATTAAAAAAAAAAAAACAGGGACAAAATTCCTGGAAAAAAAGGAACAGAATCGAGAAAACCATATGAACAATTTCGATATTTTACTTTATATATAATCAAAAACAACCACCACATACAAAGTCTGACCAATACAAAGTAACAAGGAGAAATACAGGCAAACAACATAGCTAAACCAAACAACGCCTAACTGGTTAACTTCTTACATTCTTAAAAGTAATATCCCAGTCCACAAAAGAAAAAAGAGAAAAAAAGAAAAAAAAAGAAAAAAGAAGAAAAAGAAAACATTTCCCTCTAGCTTCGCACCCTTTCACGATGATTCTAAGTCTTTTGCAAGAAGTAACAAACATTTCCCATGGTACATCTCCAACAAGCATCCAATCACCATCTTTATCTTCATAAGTTGCTGCATGTTTTGAGCCATTGTACCCTTGATTCTCATTGTACAACTCTATACTGCACAAAAATATCTTTTCTAAACCCTTCATTAATTCTTCATAGCTGTTGTACACTCTCAAGTCGATCTTTCTTAGGTATGGAGCTCCATCCATGCTCACTTTCACATACATCCCGGAAGCCATTTCTGGTTCCACTTTCTCCCCCTGTAATACATTTTTCCGGTAAGATCTCACCGGCGGCCATCCTTCTACTTGGGCCCTGAAATTTATTTAACAAACTTACATGAGTTTATGCATGTTGGCATTATAACAAGATTGTAAAAATGGTGTTATCGTATATATGTGACTTACTTGGACGGAGGGGCGGATCTTGATTCGTGGGATTCGGCTAAACCCATGATCTGCGGCGAACCTCTTTTGTTACTTTTGATCGGAGAAGATGTCGTTGTGTTTATCTCATCGGCCGCCAAGTGGTGAGTTCCGTACAACGCTGAGCTTAGCTCGGTTGCTTTGTAGTTAAGATCCATAGTGAAGATTAGATGTTGAAATCAGTCAAGATGATGATTTTTTTGATTTTGTAGAAGGGAAGTTTTTTAGAGGAAATTTGTGTGTGTGGTTTTGGGATTGAAGAAGGGGTGTTGTATATATAATCTAGAGGAAATTACACGGAAGGTCGTTTGTGGTATACCACTTATTATAATATCAGTCTTTGAACTTCATTTATTACAATGGACATCCCTGATGTATACACTTTGTTGCACTGAAGGTCCCTCGGCCTAACTTCCGTCTATTTTAACCATCAAAATGCCCATGTGCAAGGCACATGATGGGCATAATTGTCATTTAACACTTACATTAAAAAAAATGTATTTATGCTCTATAGCACTCCTTGCTTTAGGACCTGTACAACACAATCTCCTCTCTCTTTCACCTCTCTCTCACGTTTGGTGGCGGTGAGTTCGATGTTATCATTGGTGGCGGGCACGAAGGAGGATTAAAACCGAGAAAAGATTGTGATGGTTTGAGGGTGTTGTTGTTGGTTAATGATACAGAGTACGAACCCCTTCGTGTCCGGATGTCCGGAAGGACGAAACTCAGGGTACCGATCACAGGAAGCCACGGAGGTAGATCATGATTCACTTACAAGTCCCAAGGCTTTCTTTGCGTGTGACCGAGATTTAAGGAGAAAAGCGATCCCGAATCTAGAAGGCATTTAATGCGGGAGAGGCTCGAGGCTGATAGTTGCTTTTACCCAAAGAAGAAAGGAGTCCGCTCCAGGCTAAGGACCTTTGGACGTTCGAAGGTGCGGTCCGCAGCCTAAGCTCCATTCTCCCGCTCAGAATGTTGCTCCTCTTTCCCGCTCAAACCAGAGGCCTATAAATACCTTGGCCAACCTCAGGGAAGAACACATTAACTACGCTTCATTTATTTCTCACTTACTTACTCGTTCAATTCACATAGACCTCACGTCGATTCGAATAACTTACTTAAGCATCGGAGTGTCCGTCCGGAAGCTTCTTCCGGAGGACCTTTGACTTAGGGTTGCTTCCTGTTTCAGGTCTTCTCGCTACAGGAACCGCTTAATCCTTGCTGACGGATCTAGGACGCAACATTTGGCGCCATCCGTGGGACACGAACGAAATGGTCACCGAATCTACACCGAAATGAGGGAATCGTTCCCCAACCTTAATCAGAACTGATCAAACTCCTCTTTCGACTCTGGTTAACGCCGCCACGTGCCCACCTCCCAGAAACGAGGGGAGTGAGCCAACCCAGGAGGAGATAGATGGGTTCAATCTTTTCTGTAAGTTCAGAAAGATGCGAGACATGGAGAAGAGCCGGAGAAGGACGGGCGAAGGGGTAAGTGGCGCCGGAAGAATGTTGACATACTCGGATGGAGAAGAATCCGCATACCCTTCTGATGAAAGTACATTCAAAGAAGAAACCTCCCGAACGCAAGAGGAAAGACCCCGGAGGGAAATACAAACCAGGGCCCGCAGTGCACAAAGAAGAGAGGAAACCTCACAGCGTCGTTCCTTCACCTCACGCGATTTTCGTTCCCCGTTCGTTGATGACATTAACGAAATGCAGATTCCCCCAGGTCTTAAGGGCCCGCGGGTCAAGTCGTATGATGGAACGGGAGACCCGGATGATCATGTGGCTAGCTTCCGGTGGGCCATAAGGATGATTCCTATGGATCCGAGGCTTTAGTGTTTGTATTTCGCCGGAACGCTGGAAGGTTCCGCCCGGTACTGGTTGTCCAGTCTTCCTCAGAAGAGTATAGCCAACTTTGAAGATCTGATTGCCCAATTTAGCCATAGCTTCATCCAACAAAAGAAGTATCAACAACGCTCGCAATCCATCATGGCTTGCAGACAGCGTGAGGGAGAGTCCAACAAGTCTTACTTCAAGAGATTCAATGAGCAAAGCCGAAAGATGCCGGTGCGAGAAGACTCACTCATCATAGCTGCCTTCACATACGGGCTGCGGGAGGGAGAGTTGTTCCGGGAATTGTTCAAAAGAGACTTTGTCAAAGCAGACGACATGATAAACGCAGTAAACAAAGTGCTCAAGCAGGAGGAAGAAAGTGCCGAGAAATTACGATTTGAGGCTCAGGAGAAGAAGGGAACCGCCGGAACTAGTTCTTACCGAAGCGAAGGAAGGTCGAAAGGGGTATACAGGCATGGGTACGGGGGGAAACCCTCATATCGAGGGCGACCGCAGGAACAAAGGCTGCTTCCGGAAAGGTACGGGTCGACTAGACAGGAAGCCTTTTCCACTTACGAAGCCCGTAAACCGGAGGGAAGAGTTGCCAGGAAGCGATATCCTCGAGATCCCAACGCCTACTGTGAGTTTCATAAGATCATGGGGCACACCACGGCCTCGTGTGAAAGTTATAAAAGGGAAAAGGAGGCATCGAGCAGCAAGACGGAAGTGGCTGCGGTTGAACCTGCGGCAAGGAAGGATACGGCGGCATATAATACGGAAATCTTCGCTTTAGAAGGAGAATCGTCGATCCCTCTTCTAGGGAAGAGGTACAAGGGAATCGTAGAGTCCGGAAGGGGAGAACCTGTCCCGGAGGGATATGTGGGGACGGAGCCTTTGGTCATCTTCGGCGTAATAGCCAAGGCTATGGTCCGCCGGATTTACGTTGACTCCGGAAGCTCCGCCAATATTATGTATAGCCACTGTTTCGATAAATTCCCTCCGGACATCAAGTCTTTGTTGAAACCGGCCATGGGGACGGTAGTAGGGTTTGCAGGGCACTCGGTCTGGCCCCGAGGGAAGATACACATCCCCTTCATGCTGTCTGATTGGAAAAAAGGAGACAGTAAAACCATTCTGGCGGAATTCGTCACCAGGATAGCTGGACGGAGCAGAACGAGATCCAACTGGTGGTTCATCCGGAATACCCAGACACCAAGGTTCGAATCGGAGGGAAATTGCCCCCCCTCCTGCAGAATGAATTGGGGAACCTCCTAAAGAAGTACAAGCATGTGTTTGCTTGGGACCCAAAAGATATGACCGGAATCTCAAGGGAAGTGGCTGAGCATCGGTTGGGCTTGAACCCTGCATTTCCTCCGGTCAAACAATCGAAGCGAACCATGGCCAAACACCGAAATGAGGTAGTAAACAAGGAGGTGGTCGATCTGGTAGCCGCAGGAGTCCTACGAAGCCCTCGGTATCCCGAATGGATAGCAAATCCGGTCCTGGTTAAAAAAGGCGACGGGTCCATGCGTATGTGTGTGGACTTTAAGGATCTCAATAAGGCATGTCCAAAATACAGTTATCCCCTTCCGGAGATCGAACAAAAGGTGGAATCTCTGGGGGGATACCAGTGGAAGTCGTTTTTGGACGCTTACAAAGGATACCACCAGGTTCAGATGGCTCGAGAAGACGAAGAGAAAACCTTGTTCCATACGGAGAGAGGTACTTTCTGTTACGTGAAGATGCCGTTCGGTCTGCGCAATGCAGGAGCAACCTATCAACGATTGGTAGATAGGGCCTTTGAGAATCAGATTGGCAGAAACTTAGAGGTATACGTCGACGATATGGTTATCAAGAGCAGGACGGATGACGATTTGCTCCAAGATGTTGAAGAAACATTGCTGCGTTTGCAAAAAAATAACATGAAACTCAACCCCAAAAAGTGTTCCTTCGGGATGGACGAAGGGAAATTTTTGGGTCATATTGTAACTACGTCCGGAATCCGTGCCAATCCGGAAAAGATAGAAAGCCTGATGAAGATGAAGACTCCACGAACGGTGAAGGACGTTCAGAGTCTTAACGGGAAGTTGGCAGCGTTGGGTCGATACCTGGCCAAATCAGCAGAAAAATCCGTCCCTTTCTTCAAAGCTTTGCACGGATGCACGAAGAAGGGAGCGGTAGAGTGGACGGACGAAGCTGAAAAGGCTCTCGTCGAACTAAAGCAACACCTCAGAACCCTTCCGGACATGACCAGTCCGGTGGACGGAGAACCTCTGACCATATATCTGTCTACGAATGCGGAGGCAATCAGCTCTGTACTCGTTGCCGAACGGGATAAAAAGCAAGTGCCCATTTACTTCGTCAGTCGCGCTTTGCAGAATGCAGAGTTGAATTACTCAATGATTGAAAAGCTGATATTGGCTCTGATATATGCTGCTAGGCGATTGAAAAGATACTTTCAGGCTCACCCGATAACGGTGCTAACCCATCAACCTATCAAGACCATTCTGTTGCGACCGGAACGTTCGGGTCGATTGACAAAATGGGCAATAGAGTTAGGAGAACACGATATTACCTACCGTCCCAGAACAAAGAATAAAGAGGCGGACGCTTTGAGCAAACTCGCATCCATGTTATTTTTCCACTTGACAAAGAGGGTGCTGGTTGAGGTCCTCGCCAAAAGAAGCATAGAAGAAAAGTACGGGGAAGTTATGCAGATCGATCCGGAAGAGGGATGTTGGACTTTCTGGATACGAAGGTACCTTCAGGAAGGAGCTCTACCAGATGACAAAAAAGAGGCAAGAAAGATACGAATTAATGCAGGAAGGTACACCATTAAGGAAGGGACCTTATATAGTAAAGGGTACTCGACCCCTTGGCTGAAATGTCTAAGTAAGAAAGAGGGGGCTTGGCCATCAAGGACATTCACGAGGGTTTATGTGGTTCACACTCTGGAGCAAGAGTACTTACGCAGAAGCTCTTCCGGATAGGGTATTTTTGGCCAAGTATGTCCGCGGATACGAAGGAATACGTCAAAAAATGCAGACAATGTCAAGTGTACTCGGATGTCCCCAAAAACCCCGCAGTAAGTTTAACAAGCATCACAAGCCCTTGGCCATTCTGCCAGTGGGGAATAGACATCGTAGGTCATTTCCCAAAAGCGGTAGGGGGATCCGTTTTCTGGTGGTGGCGGTTGATTATTATACCAAGTGGGTGGAAGCGAAGGCACTAGCGCGCATATCGGGTTCCAACATCGTGAAGTTTGTATGGCAGCAAATCGTGTGCAGGTTCGGCCTCCCTCATGTTATCGTTAGTGATAACGAAAAGCAGTTCGCAAACAACCCTTTCAAAGAGTGGTGCAGCAGGTTGTCCACCCGTCAGAACTTCACGTCCGTAGCGCACCCACAAGCTAATGGTCAAACGGAAGTCACGAACAGAACGATAGTGAAAGGAATTAAGAAGCGTTTGGGCAGAGCGGAAGGAAGATGGGTGGATGAATTACAGAGCGTCCTGTGGGCATACAGAACAACAGCCAGGAGCGCTACGGGGGAAACACCATACAGTTTGGTATATGGTTCGGAAGCAATGATTCCTCTAGAAACGGTGTTAACTCACCAAGGGTAAAGAGCTTCCGCCTCGAAGGTAACGAGGAAGCCTTGAGGCACAATTTGGATTTAGTAGAGGAACGTCGTGAAAATGCGGCCACCCGACAAGCAGCATACAAACTGTTAACAGAGAATCACTATAATAAGAAGGTACGGGGAACGGCATGTAAGATAGGGGATTTGGTGTTCCGAAAGAACGAAGCAAGCCTGCAGCAGAAGCCAAGCAAGTTGTGCCCAAATTGGGAAGGTCCGTATCGTATCAGGGAAGCAAGACAAAACGGATCGTATGTATTGGAATCAATGAATGGGGCATTGATTCCCCGAACGTGGAACATGAAGAATCTGTGGAAATTCTACTTTTAAGCACTTAAATATATCTCTAGGAATATTTTCAATTTTCGTCTTCCTTGTAGTCAAGAATTTCCCTATACCCTCGTAAGGTTTTGGGATCTGCGTTGTAATCGAACGAATTTACTAAAATAGTTTGTTTGGTCAAAATTGTCTTCTAAACGAACGGTAAGACAAGAAAAACGAACGTACAGCGTACGACGAACTTGCAAACGAATATTCATAGCTATGAAAGGTTTATGTTGGTTACCGGAGGGTAATCATAAACCTGTGACTGGACGAAAACCGGTGATAACACAATGACGGAAGGTTCGAACGTTTGCAGTTTATTAATTAGGGACGCCTTTTTAAGTAAACGGCAAAAAAGAACTTACGAAACGACGAATATAAAAGAAACATATATCGAAATATAAAAACAAGAGGAAGAAAGTTCCATTACAAAATCCACATTACAAAATACGAAAGGTCCAAGCAAAAACAAGCACGACCATCATTAAACAATAAAGCAAATAAACTACGAAGGACGGGTAGAGCTCTCTCCCACATCTTCAGCTCCGGGGGGCAACCTGGCTACCAGAGCCTTCAGGTCCTCAAAGCTCACGGCGCCCTCTTCAAACGAACGGATAAGGTCGTAATCAGGGGCGACCAAATCCTCAAAAAGCCTCATTATCGCCGCTTGAGCGTAAGGATAGTCGTGAACAAGTCGGAGGTTGCTAAGAAGATCTGGATACGCTTTCTGAGTATCCACACACCCTTGGTAGCGTCCATACTTCAAACTTTCTTCTTGCAGAGCGGTGTTCCGGTTCACAATATCATCGGAACAAAGAAGTGATTCAAGTGCACCGGGGATCCCCTTCTGAAGTATCCATTGCATGTCTTCACGACCACCGTCTATCTCCCTTTTAAGCAGGGCAGTGCCTACCTCCGTCTCAACAAGTCGACGTTGGGTCTCCGATAGATGGTGTTCTTATTCAAGAAGGGAAGCCTCTAATTCCGCGGTACGGGCCGCCGAAGATTTGTTTTGGTTCTCAAGATCTAAAAGTTGCACATCTTTAGCCTTTAAGGAGCAATTCAGACGTTCTCTCTCCTCTGAAAGCTGATTTATGGTTCCTGCGAGTTGCCCCTTCTCAAATTTCTCTTTTTCAAAAAGATCCTTAGCAGTCTTCATTAATTCGGAGAGTCTGGCAAATTCAGAATGGTGACTTCGGGAAAGTCGCTCTTGCTGGGCTCTTTGGGTTTGAAGATCGGTCAACAAATCAATCGTGCTAAGCAAACCAGCTTTAGCCCTAAGGATAGCATCATCAGGGGTGAGGGTTATAGCTTCTCCCGCAGGAGGGGCTTGGGACACTACTACCTTCGGTGTAATAGGAGCAGTAGTAAAACCAAAGGTAGCAGAGGATTGCATAGCCCGAGGATTTGGTTTTTCGGTCTTCTCCAGTGGACCTTTCGAGGGCAAGGTTGTAACAACAACAGACGAGGAGCCGGCGAGTGGAATAAAACCTTCTGTGAAATAGAACATGTAAAGGTTAAGCCTCTTAAAGGACAAAGGGCGTAGGAAAATAATCAAAATAACAATAATACCTGAAGGAACGGGGTTAGGAACGTTTGATTGGCTTTTGGCAGAATGTGGCGACAGTGAACCTTGTTCCGGAGCCGTCGACTAAGCGGTAGAGCTAAACAAACGGCTATCGAACCGAGCGACGGCCGAAGAGGTCGGACGAGCAGGTGGCATCCTGCGTAGAATAATTGGTTCCTTAAGAGAAGAAGACTGCGAAGCTGAGGTGATAGTAATAGGAGGTACAATCAATGTGGAAACTTTACGGGATACGGGTGGAGGAAGAACAGGTGCCTCCTCCTCTGTCACAAGAGCTTCGGTTGTTAAAGATTTTCCTGCAGAAACTGCATCAAATAACATTACATAAACAATAATCGACAGGGGGAAGAAAAAATACTTAGTACCATAAATCGAAAATAGCATACCTTCTAGCGAAGTCTTGAAGCGTTTCTGGGAAGGAGACGGAGTGTCTCCTCGTCTTATTTTTTGACGAAGCCCTCGAGGAGGATGGGCTAGGGTACTCACAGAACGGAGTTTGGGAGCAACGGAAGGATCGGCCTGGGAATCAGGAATCATGGTATCTTCGGTGGTGAATTCAGGCTGAGAAGTTTCCGTTTCAACAGAAACTGCAGAAGTCGATGCAACAACTCTCTTTTTCTCACGAGGAGGAGTCCCCTCAGAACTCAAGGGCTCATCGCTCAAGACGTTTACTGGGATCAGGCCCCCATCATCAACAGAAATGGCATTTTCCAAGTAAGAGCCCCTAGGCATTCTAAGCCGATGCAGAAGTGGTACAGGCTCGCCGTTTAGTTTTCAGACGGGACGAACCCCTTTGGAAGCATAGAACGGACTCAGTCCGGCCATGCCAAGAAGGATTTCGTCCGGATCCTCCCATTCCACTTTGGGCGGCGGTCAGGCTGGTGACATATTCTGATTCCTGGTCGGAAAGATCTGGAAGAGGATCGGAGGAGCGGCCAAGAACTTTTCCCCAAGGAAGAGGTACGTCACGAAAAGCAGATCTCTTCACAAACAAAAACTGGAATTTCCAATCATGAATCGAGTCTCTGAGGCCGGAAATACGTTCACTCTGTCCAGGGCGAAGATCCAACACGGCCCAATCGGCGCGACCAGTAACCACATAAAAATAACGGAATAATTTGGGAGACGGAAGAATATCCAAGCCTCGACAGAGCATGATAAAACCTACTATCTTCCGAAACGAATTGGGAGCAAGTTGGGCAATGTGTAGACCCAAATCTTGAAGTACTTCCAAAATGGCACTATCGACCGGAAAACGAAGCCCTCCTTGGAGATATTGAAGGTAGACGGGCTCATAGCCTGCGGGGGCAGATCTAACAGTTTCACCCTCGCCAGGAAGGCGGGGATCGAAACACGAATCGATTCTATATTCTTTAATGATCTGGGGAAGAGCGTTAGCGGAAAGTGTGCAAGAGGTGTTAAAGGCTGTCCTTTTCTCCTTGACCGGTTTGTCAGATTTCTCGCGAGGTGCTTTGTCTTTCTTCATGATTTCTCAAGAACAAAGACAAAAGGGGGAAGATGTAGATAAAGATATAAGGAGGAATTAATCGGGGAAGATATAAGTCAGAAGGTGAGGAGGAATTTAGAGTTTTTTGTAAGAAAGAGGAAGGAATCGATGAAGCGTATAAATAGGGGAAGGGTAGTTAAAGAGGCGAGAAGTTTGAGTTGACGTATAACGGTTGATTTTTTTTTAAAAAAAAATGAAGCACAAAGGTAACGGTAACTTCTCTAAAGATGTTTGGAATTCCTGTTCGGAAGGAATGAAAATAAATAGATTAGAATCAGTCAGGATCGCATACCCGACTGACTCCTAATCTAGGGGACTTAATGATACAGAGTACGAACCCCTTCGTGTCCGGATGTCCGGAACGACGAAACTCAGGGTACCGATCACAGGAAGCCACGGAGGTAGATCATGATTCACTTACAAGTCCCAAGGCTTTCTTTGCGTGTGACCGAGATTTAAGGAGAAAAGCGATCCCGAATCTAGAAGGCATTTAATGCGGGAGAGGCTCGAGGCTGATAGTTGCTTTTACCCAAAGAAGAAAGGAGTCCGCTCCAGGCTAAGGACCTTTGGACGTTCGAAGGTGCGGTCCGCAGCTAAGCTCCATTATCCCGCTCAGAATGTTGCTCCTCTTTCCCGCTCAAACCAGAGGCCTATAAATACCTTGGCCAACCTCAGGGAAGAACACATTAACTACACTTCATTTATTTCTCACTTACTTACTCGTTCAATTCACATAGACCTCACGTCGATCCGAATAACTTACTTAAGCATCGGAGTGTCCGTCCGAAAGCTTCTTGCGGAGGACCTTTGACTTAGGGTTGCTTCCTGTTTCAGGTCTTCTCGCTACAGGAACCGCTTAATCCTTGCTGACGGATCTAGGACGCAACATTGGTTGAGCAAGAAAAAACAAGGAAATAAGGGGTTAGGAGGTTGGGAGTTGCCCAGCTAGATTGATGCATGAGTTTTACTTCCTTATGAGGCGTGAGGTCAGGAGTTCGATTCCTGTAAACACCTCTGGTGGTGCCAAGCATGTGGGATTTTTCCCTGGAAATCCCTATGGGGGCTGGGTTTACCCTGTAAAGGAGCTCGAACCTGGGGGTGCTCGTTGAAATATTGCGAGTAGGCTTTCGTTGATATTATTTGTCGTTTCCAAAAAAAGGAGGTTGGGGAAGATGAATAGAGAAAATTGGAAATGACAATTACGCCCATCATGTGCCTTGCATATGGGCATTCTAACGGTTAAAATAGACTGAAGTTAGCCGAGGGACTTCAGTGCAACAAAATATATACACTAAGGACATCCAGTGTAGTAAACGAAGTTTAAAGACTAAAATTGTAATAAGTAGTATACCACACGCACCTTACATGTAATTTACTCTATAACCTATCTATATCTAATTATCTACTAGTTGGAATTTGGTTCCATCCTATCGTTGTGCATGCACTTTTTACGCCCATTCACACGCTATGTACACTTAGGGGTGTCAAAAGGGTCAACCCGACCCGACCCTAACCCGAACCCAATTACGCTATTCGGGTCGGGTGTATTCAGATCTTTTTTTAATATCGGAGTATTTTAACCCGACCCGACAAACCCAGCATTAGCATCGGGTCGGATGTCGGGTTAGGATTACTTACCATTGTCGGATTTCGGGTTGACCCGATTAGACCCAACTAAGTTCAAAAAAATATTCTATAGAATTTAAAATACATGTATTTGTTTAGTTTCTAGATATGTAAATTAAGAGAGGGATTTAAAAGAAAATTTATTCATTTGTTTAAAACTTAAAAGTTATATAGAGTTTTAAAATCTATATACTTAAAGTTATTAAGTTTGTATCGCAACAGGCACAGCCAAGCACCACACCAGCTCACCAATTGCATACTGCATATAGACGTAGTTATTTGATATATCATTTATAGGCTTTTAAGATTTAAAGTATCTTACTACTGGGTTTATACCCATGTGGGCTGCAGGTCGTGAGTTCGAATCCCTTTGGGAGCGTTGCATTAGTGTAATTTTACTCACACCTCACACGGACACATATGGGGAGTTTTCCTTGGAAATCCCTTTGGGGGCTGGGTTTGCCCGCTTATATGGAGCTCGAACTCGGGGGAGCTCGCTGAAAAATTGTGAGTTGGCTTCCGTTGACCCGACTAACCCGATCGGGTTGACCCAACAAACCCGAAACCCGAACCCGACCAACCGATTCCTTATAGGGTCGGGTTTCGGGTTAGATTATTTTTACTTCAAACCCGACAGACCCGACCCGATTAAAGCAAAACCCAACCCCACAACCCAATTTGACACCCCTACACGCGCTCCTTATCAGTTGGGATTTGTTCATTTTCCTTTTTGAGAGTCAAATACATTTTACTATTTTAGAATCCGAGCTTGGTCG
Source organism: Calendula officinalis (assembly GCA_963853835.1). Classification (NCBI taxonomy): domain Eukaryota; kingdom Viridiplantae; phylum Streptophyta; class Magnoliopsida; order Asterales; family Asteraceae; genus Calendula; species Calendula officinalis. The sequence goes on along the minus strand of OY970820.1, from coordinate 82,409,766 downwards.
AATTTGTATATTAGTATTTCATGAAATGTTAACAATAAATGAACAATAGCGAAGAAGTTCAAGTAAAAGAAATCCTTGTAAATAACTATACACTCACGCGAAAATGTAAATACAAAATAACATAAACTTCTTCCAATATAAACTTGACGTAATAATAAATGTTTCTTCTGTCTCAATTATATTATTCATATTTTTATTTTAGTTTGTCCCAAAATTAATGTCAACTTTAAAATTCAAAAAATCAAAAAGTAGTTAAATAACAAAGATGAAATTTTATTGATTAGACAGCGTAATAAATATACTTTTCTTAAACTGTGTGATTTTTATCTGTGGATAATCATTTTAGGGCGGAGGGAGTAGGAAATAACTACTGTTGGATCCCAACAACACAAATATGTTGCGTTACGGCTAAGTAAAGACGATAAAGTAAAGAACATACAATTTCAATGATTAAGAGTTTATTAAAACAACTTAATGCGGTACAAAGTTTGCGGAAATAGATAGTACACACTAACTAAAACTTTATACTTGAAGTGACACTTTTGCTCGCTCAAACTAAGATCTATGCAAGGAGAATTATATCAGCTGATACACACAGCTGAAATTAAATGTCTGAGTATTAACTATGGAGAAGTTAATACCAGACAATAACAAACTCTCAGAGAATGTTCTTGTGTTATGAATGCTAAAAGGTGTGTGTAAATGCAAGCATTTACGTCTCTATATATAACCCAAGATCCACGTTCCTTTGTCCACAAGTTAATCTACGTGTAAACATATCATTCGTAGATGTAGAGTTATTCACGGAAACATTTAATGCACTTGCATTGGTTATAGTCCCAATTGTACTTTGTGTCAACTTCTTTTACCACATTTTCTGACGCACAATGAAAAGGTGTACCATGATAGTACAAAAGAAGTTGACTTTCTCTTTACATGTTTGGAGGGACAAACGATGAAGTACTGACAAGTTATCTTCTATTCCAAAATAGAAGATCTTCATCGTTTTCTTCTTCTTTGAGCGGGAAAGGAAAATGTTCAAAGTGTCAAGAACATTTTCCACCAAGTCTTTATCTGCAGCAGGTACCATCAGTTGATTCCACTATCAGCTGATTGGTCTTCTTCGGGTTTCTGTCCTTTGGCCATAAACTTCGAATGATCACTCTTGTATAGCTGCTGATTTGACTTGATTCCTTGAGCTAAGTACGTACTCAGCTGAAGGTTTATGAATATACTTGTATTTCAGCTGAGATACATACTTCAGGTGATTTATTCTTCTTAGCTATTGATCACCAAATCTTATTTACTTAGTCTGGGGAAGCATGAGTATCCGAAGACTCATGGCCACCAGAAGTGCACATAGGCTGGAAGTTTTAGTGTCACGGAAAGACACAAGTAAAGAACAAGTTTGTGCATCGCTGATTATGGGAATATCTTGCAAATCTTCTAGAAGATATCAGCGATCATAAGACGACAGAAAGTACTGTCAGAATTCCGTTAGTCATGGGCGTCCCATGAAATATCATCTGCACCAACGGAATTCTCACACGTGGAATCGATTGATCGTTCCTTTGGCTCTATGTTTCCCAATAATATAAATTGAGGACTTAGACGATCGATTCCTGTGTGCACCCAACAAGGTTACACGCTGCTGAATTTACCCCAGAACTTTATTCCCTTGAGCAGAGTGTAAACCACCAGTAAACTCTAGTTATCTGATTCGAGAATTGAATTTGTATAAGAACGTGTCTGGTCTTGTGCTTGATCATTTGTTGATCATAAACTTGTCTTAGATAATATATGTTGTTGTCTACCACATGCAAGCAGTTTAGTTAGGTTTTGTTCTTAGTTATTCCGCAAACTGCTTGCATCTTTATTGTATCAATTATTGATTAATAAAGAAAAGTTTAAAAAGTGTTGAGTGTCTCCATAAATTTAAATTGGTCAGTGAAAGCATATAAGTGTCATATTTCACTTATTACGGGACTAACAAGATAGATGCTGAATCATTTAGTGCAATCAATTTGAAAGAATCGGTCAGCATCTATAATCTATTCAGAGCTACTCTTTTGTATCCAACAAACATATTGAATCTGGCCGATTCAGCAATAAGATGTTAAATTGAATGATTAAGTGGCTATCAAACACACCCTTAGAAAAAAAATACCAACTTTAATTTAACCAACTTGCAAACACTCCATTTGATTTATACAAGTAATTTACTTCATAAAATTATTTCATGCATTATACTATACAATATTTGAAGCAAACTCTAAAACCCTATAAAACAATAATGATTGTATGTAAAGTAGTTTTTTTATGTAGAATTTACATGCCCTAATTTATAATTTGTTTTCATCCCATTTTTTTTCCAACAATCCAACATTTAATATAGGGATAGATCATCTTTAGGATAATATATTTTTGTTTTGGAATGGCAAATATATATAAAATAAAAACTAACTTAGCAAGAAGCTAAATATGGGAAAACAATAACAGAGGAAATATAAAAGAAGAGATACTCCAATACATTGAGTTACATTGAAATTTACTCCTATATTTTACTCTCATTAAAGAAGTAAAGATAGTGTTTCCCGCAATAGTCGTATATGGCTTATGAACATTATTAAACACCACCTCATTTCTCGCCTTCCAAACACACCACATCGTACACTGGATAATCGTAATAAGCACCTTCTTTTTCTTGGGACAATTTCCCCACCCCGCACCAAATTCTATATAATCCACCACCGATTTGAATATAGGTAAAGGGATACCACACCAATTGAAAATTCAAGATATAATATCGATCATGTATGGGCATCTTATAAATAGGTGATCAACGTTTTCCTCTTCACAGTTGCATATCTTACATGTAGGAGAACCGATGGTGGTATCACGGAGAATATATATTTTTCCAAATACAGGTATTGGCGTTCTAATGGATAAAATCAAGAAGGCATGATGGAACGTTGGCGCACAAATGGGCTCTCTGGCTTTCTACTCCTTGGGACTGTTTTTAGGGGGTTACGCAGCCCCATTGGGTGTTCGGTGCTGTTATTTTTCTAGTGCAGTCAGGGGTATTTTTCGGTGGTGTATTTTTTCTGTTTTATGCTCGGTTTAAACTCTTGTAGCTAGTGTGTTGCTAGCATTTTTATTTATGTATAATTAGTTTTTGTGGTGCTCTCAAGGCGGGTGTATTTTATGCTCGGTGTAAACTCGCTACAGATGCATCCTTTTGCCCTTAAAAAAAATGTTGGATATTCTTTTTTCTTTGTATACACGGAGTTGTAGCTGGACCGTGGGATTAAGGTCCCACCCGAAGGGGAAGAATACCATGTGACGCGGGTCCTGCATTTTGTCGGGCGAGGGCAATAGTGTCCATGTGTGGATTAGTGATTGGTGGGACCTAGGGAGTAGGGAGGGATTATGTATAACGCGGTAAATTCCATGTGAGCATGGGGCCGCTCCAATTATGTTGAGCTTACTTTTGACGTGTCAAATAATGAAAGCAGTTTTTTTTTTTTTTTTTTTTTGAACGGCAACCTAATCTACTCCTAAATCCACCTATGTCCACTATGGGACTCGAACCCTCAACCTCAAGGTTGGGGGCAAACACCTTTACCGCTAGACCATTAGGCCTTTGGTAATAATGAAAGCAGTTGACATGGAAGATAATCAAATAAGGTTTACTCATATAAGCTTTAATGGTTTCTGTCAGTGACCTTCGCATGTAATCGGTAAACCGAACTCATCGATACGTAAGTGTCAGGATCGAATAACCCAGAAGGATTAATTAATCACAGATCTACAAACTATTAGAAGTTGCAGCGGATCAACACTTATAGTTTAATTGATTAAGAACAATGAATACTGTTAATGAATACGAAAGTAAATAAGCACACAGTGATTCACAAAAAGCTTCAATTTATATTAATTTGATCGATCAATACACACGTATGTTTACAATTCATAAGGAACTATATATACTAGTCCTTGAAGCCTAAATTAATAACCTAGTTATTCTAGGAATCGATTACAATTGAATTACATAAAGATATACATTCCGGAACTAACTATGCTAGAATCTTGTATGCGATCAGCACCAAAAATAGAATGTCAGTAGTATTTGCTGTCATCAGTAGTAACTTGAGATCAGTAGCATCAGTAGTAAATGTAGTTCTGCCCCATCAGTACTAATCTTCAGTATTCTTGAATCAGTACCAACTGCAGCATCAGTAATAGAATGATATCTTTGTTTTATATCCCAACAATCTCCCCCTAAACTTATTAATTCATTTTGAATTAATCAAGTTTCTTTTTGCTCTTCATTCTTCTTAGCTTGTTCTTCTAATTGTTTAGCTCTTCTTTGTCTGCCTTCAAGTGTTCTTTGATTTTGCAGCTTTCTCTGAGCAATGATATACTTGCTGTTTCTTTTGATAAAATAGTTGAGTTTGTTATGGAACATTACAACATCATGGGGTTTCATCATAGAGTTTGTGTATAGCTGATACATTGTTTCCTCAGAATGTGGATATTCCCTTTCATACAAGTACATCTCACAGTTTTTGCTTGATCTTTCAAAGAAATACATATTCACTGTGGGTAGCACATTCCAAGCATACACATTTTCTGTGTTTGAAAATATTTCAGGATATTGATCTGGATAAAATGCAGCATCTATCATTTTGGTTAAGTATCCAGCTCCTGAGTTCTTCCATGACTTCTTAGTCATTCTTGGTTTGCCTATGATTAGGACTTTAATGATATCAGCTCTACTACAAGACATAACCAGAGTTGATTTGTCTTGTCTAATGATCTCAATAGCATCACCAACCATCCTCCAATTTATAATTGGATTATCTTCAATAGGAGCAACAGGAGTGTCAAATACCTGTATTTCCTGTTTCTTTTTCTTCCTTTGTTCTGTTTCAACTTCCTCTTTTCTTTTCTCATGAGGTATTGAAGATTCTCCAGTTGTTGGTACTCTGGTGAGGACTATCATGGGATCTATTTCAATTAACACTTTTTCTTTTTCAGCTTCAACTTCTAATTCAGCTAATTCTTTCTTCTTGGCAGTACAATATTTATCTACTATTGTAATCATCTTCATTCTACCAAAAGATTTTTGCACTATGCCCCTTTGACTTCAAAAAATCAATCATATTCTTTTTCTGTTCAAATAGGTCATCTGGTAGGTCAGCCTTTTCCCTTTTACATTCGGCTACAAGGTCTTCAAGACAATTTAAATGTTCTTCTTCTATCTTTCTATGTCTTTCAAATTCTGTTTTTTGACCTTCTACCAGGACACCTTCTATTTGAGGAACTTGTACCTCAGTTTCTTGACTTTCAGGATTTTTCAATCTTTCCTCTTCAGCCTTTCTCTTGTCTTCAAGAGCTTGAGTTTTAGCAACTTTTCTTGCATATCTGATCTTCTTCACTTTTAATTTGTCTAACCTGTTTTTTCTTACCAGATTCATTTTGTTTACCATATAATGACCTAGAGCTCTGTTTGGATAGTCATCATTAAAGATTTCTTTTCCTTTTCCAATACAGATTGAAAGTTTAGGTGGAATATATTTCATATCAGGGACTTCAGGTAATATTATTGATGGAGAGAATAGATGAATTTCATTTTGAGGAAGTATCTTGGGGTGTGGAGGAAGTTCACATTCATTTACTTCATACCAGTTCACATTGTCATCAATATCAGGTATGACAAGTGGCTGTTGTGGTGTTTTAGGTTTTGTAACAATGATGATCTGTTCTTTCTCAAGAAGCTCAGGAATCTCTTCATCTTGTTCTTCAGTAGTAACCAAGGTGGTTGCTACTGGTGTGATGGCCGTGGTTTCAACTGTTGTGATTGCTACTGATGTACTTTCAGGTTCATACACCACAACTTGTTGTTCTTCATTTACTACTGGCGAGGTTGTTATTGGAGTTACTACTGCTAGGGCATCAGTAGTATCCATAAACTCTTCTTCTGGTGTTTTTATTACGGAAGTTTCTTTTTCTTTAATGGGATCAGTAGTAACAACCTCTTGATCCTTGTCTTCTTCAATTTCCATTGGATCAGTAGTTTCAATTATTTCAGTAGTAACTGGTGAGTTTATTTGTTCTGCAGTTTGTGATTGGTTTGCAGACACAAATACATCATCATCCAGATTTTCCATTTCTTTGTACAGGTTCTCACCAACACTTTGACATGTTTCACCATGGACCTCTTTTAAGTTTAGAAGGGTTGCTGCTGCAATTGATTGATCAATCATCCCTTGAATTTGATCTTTCTCCCCCTTAGTGATCTTAACTTGTTGAGCCTCACTATCAGCAATTTTTCTTTGTAGTTTCCTGATCAAATTTGATTAATTTTGAAGCCTATGCTCGAATCTCTTCTGTCTTCTGTTCAAGGTATTAATGTAATGCTTCATGTAGGTCATGGTTTTCCCTTGATTGTTTAATAGAGTCAGACAATGTTGTACAATGGTTTTAAGGTTTTCTTTCCTATCCGTCAATTTAGTTTGTTTAATACTGCCCTCAGCCCATTTGGGTGGATCATTGGGCTCATTTGGTACATTGGTTTGAAGGTTTTCCATCCTATCCGTCAATTCAGTTTGGTCAGTTCTACCCTTATCACTTCTTGGTGATAAATTGGGTTGTTTGGACACTCTCTTCTTCCTAGAAGAAGCAGTAGTGCCCCCCCTTGTGGTTTCTTGGCACCGGGGTCCTCTCAGTAACTCCTCAAATTCTGATGCATCACTGAGAGTTGCCGAGGTCTGTTCTCACTAGCCTGTGCACCCACCTTTGGGGCATCAGTAGTGAGAGCCCTTTCCTCATGCCCTCTCTCCTCCTTGGAGGACAACTCTTGGAGCCTGGGGTGTGACTCAATTGGTCCCCTAGTGTCCTTTAAGAAAGTTCTCTTCCTTTTATAAGTTTTAGAAATGTGTTTGGCTATGGTCTGGTCTTCCTCAGAGTGAAGAGTAGCACTCTGGGGATTAATCTCATGTACCTGGGACACTTGCAGGACATCTGTTGGTTCATTTAATTGAGTGGACTGAATGGGTTCTGTTTGGGCTGTATTTGGTGGTGGAGTTGGTTGGGGTTCAATGGGGTGACTTGAACCTTCTCCAGTGGGTGGTTGATCATAGATCATGTTTGGGAACAAGTGAGAGTATCTTTACCAGAAAAATTAAACCTTTTTCTCATATTTGCATAAACCTTTTTGTTTAATTCTGGTGTTACAAAAATGTTTTTGGGAATTGAAAGATTTTGTAGTTCACAATTTATTATATGCGTTAGGAATCTTGGATACATTAAAAATTTTAAGGATGATAAGTTTCCAAGCATTCCTTCAAAAATATATTTGAAAAGTTGAAGAATTGTCCTGTGCTCAGAAAAACAACAGCAGAGGCTATTGACTTGTTGAACTCATTCCAAGTGCTTCTTTTAGGAGAGATGCAGTGTTGAATAGTATGAACTAAAAACTTCCATTGAGGTGAAAGAAGACCCTTTTGAAAAGTTACAATATTTAGTCTTCCTTCATACCCCATTTTTTTGTAAAACTTCAACAAGCTCCTCCTTTGGCAAAGAAAACATACCTGACTCATCATTGAGTTGAAGATGGTGTCTGATTGTTTGTTCAGTTATAATGATAGACTTTCCATCTACTGTTGATTTGATCTTGGACATGGTTGAATCTTCAATTCTTTCAGCATTGGACCAGAAGTCAACCAAGTGTTGTTGATATGCTCTTGGATTGATGGTGAGAGCAAATTTTATATACGAGTTCTTTAAGAACATTACAATAGGACGAAAATCCTTTGTACCATCTGGATTTCTCAAGAAAGCACACATATTGTGGAATTCGGAAAATTTAAGATCAGTTGTGACTTCGAGTGATTTTAGGGTTGCCATTCTGCTTGATTTTGATCTTTTGTTATGAATCTTTCAGAGAGAGTGATTGTTTTGGCACGAATTTTACTTATGTGAAAGGAATTGAGTTGTTACTGATGCAGGGTTTTGATCGGATATTGCAGAGGTTTAGGGTTTAGCGTAGGATTTTTCGAATCGAGGAGAAGATAATGCTAAACTAATCTCAGTCTGCTATTTATATTTTTCGATTTAACCTGCAAAGAGACCAAAATGTCCTTCGAATAATAACTCAACGGCTATTTTCATGAGGGTCAGTAATGTAATTTATGTATTTTTCAGATAACGGTCTACCAGTAGTAACTAAGTATCAGTAGTAGAAACATCAGTAGTAACCATTGTTTTCATACTTGACCTAATTCTACTGATAAACCCTATCAGTACTAAAGTATAGTAGAAGCATACAATCAGTAATAATAAGTAACCAGTAGTAAGAATAAAAAAAATTAGAATTTGTACAAAACACTTTACACATGTTTTTCTTTTTAGACTTAACTTATTAAAATCATTCCAATACTACTAACCAAAAAGCTGAATCTTCCTACATCAAATGCTTTTGTAAAAAGATCTGCTAATTGATTATCAGTATGAATTTTCTTTACTTTAATTAATTTCTTTTCATTGCAATCCATTATAAAGTGAAATCTAATTTCAATGTGTTTTGTTTTAGAGTGTTTTACTGGATTATTTACAATACTGATAGCACTTTGATTATCTATAAAAATTGGAGTTTTAAGGATAGAGATACCAAAGTCAAGTAGTTGATTTTGAATCCATAGTACTTGAGCACAGCAAGCAGATGCAGCTACATATTCTGCTTCAGCTGTTGATGTTGAAACATTGGTTTGCTTCTTGCATTGCCATGACACCAATCTTGATCCAAAGAACTGACATCCACCAGTAGTAGATTTCCTATCTTGACATTCACCACCATAGTCACTATCAGTGTAAGCTACTAGTTCAAATGATGATGCATGTGGATACCAAAGACCAAGAGAGGGTTTTCCCTTCAAGTATCTAAAGATTCTTTTAACAGCTTGCAAGTGTAATTCCTTAGGTCTTGCTTGATACCTGGCACAGACACAAACACTATACATAATGTCAGGTCTTGATGCAGTTAAGTACATTAATGAACCTATCATAGATCTGTAAAGGTGTTCATCTACATCCTCCCCCTCAACATCAGGATGTAGGTGTTTGTGAGTTTCCATTGGAGTGCTTGCACTTTTGCTGTCTTTCATTGCAAATTTCTCTAAGATGTCTCTAACATATTTAGATTGATTGATCAAGATACCATCTGATCTTTGATTGATTTGGAGTCCAAGAAAGAAGTTCATTAGACCCATTGAGCTCATCTTGAACTTGATCTGCATTAGTTCTTCAAATTCTTTGCATAGATGATCATTTGTTGATCCAAAGATGATATCATCTACATATATTTGAACCAGTAGTATATCATCTTTGACCTTTCTTGTGAACAGTGTTTTGTCAATGGCACCTCTCTTAAAGTTGTTCTTCAGTAAATATGAGGACAATGTGTCATACCAAGCTCTTGGTGCCTGATGGAGGCCATATAGAGCTTTGTCAAGCTTGTACACATAGTCATCATGTTTTTGATCTTCAAAACCTGGGGGTTGGCATACATACACTTCTTCTTCAATTTTCCCATAAAGGAATGCACTTTTTACATCCATTTGGTATACCTTGAATTTCTTATATGAAGCATATGCCAGAAATATTCTTATGGCTTCAATTCTGGCAACAGGAGCATATACTTCATCATAATCAATTCCTTCTTCTTGTGTGTATCCTTGGGCTACAAGTCTTGCTTTGTTTTTTGATCACTATACCCCTTTCATCTTTCTTATTTCTGAAGATCCATCTTGTGCCAATAGGTCTTTTTCCTTTTGGAAGAGGAACAAGAGTCCATACAGCTTGCAGTTTGAACTGAAGGAGTTCTTCTTGCATTGCTATGATCCAATTTGAATCTTTCATAGCTTGTTGAATCTTCTTAGGTTCTTCCTGTGACAGAAAACATTCATACATGCATTCATTAGATATTAAACTTATGTTACAAACATTTGAATTTAATGAGGAATTAAATTTGCTTCTTTTCTGCATGTTTGAATTAACATCACTTAGGACTAGGTCCAAAGGATGATTCTTTTCAGTTCTGGTTCCAGGGATTTTGTCAACAGAGATTTGAGAGTCTAGATTTGATTCATTTGATTCTGGAATTTGTGCATCTGTCCATGTTTCTTCTTGATTGTTTGCATTTTGTGGAGTTTCATCATTACTACTGGTGTCAGTAGTAACGTTCTCTTAATTGACTTCAGAAGGATCATTGTTGTTACTGGCATCAGTATTGAGTAAATCATCATTACAACTTTGAGGTTCAGAGTTACTACTGGGATCAGTAGTATCTTCAGAATTTGTGTTATTATTGGTATCAATGAAATTAGGGTTACCAGAGTTACTACTGTCCTCAGTACCAACTGTGGGAACAATATCAACTAAGATATATTTCATGATTTCTTGCTTTCCACTTGATGATGGTCCTGCTAGTTGGTTTTGATTGTTTGAATTTCCTGTATTAAGCTCATAATTGACATCAAAAGATTTGGTTAGATTATCAATATTAAACAACCAATCTGGACCATTTCCTTGTTCATTCATCAGGTTTTCATTAAAGGATACATTTACACTTTCTTCAATGATCCTTAGCCTTTTGTTGAACACTCTGTAAGATTTGCTTTGAGTTGAGTATCCTACAAATATTCCATCATCTGCTTTGCAGTCAAATTTGCCAATTTGTTCTCTTGTAATTAAAATAGTACAAGGACAACCAAATGATTTTAAGAAACTTATTGATGGTTTTCTTTTATTGAAAAGTTCATATGGTGTTTTAAAGTGAGGCTTAACTATTAATACTCTGTTCTGAACATAACAAGCAGTATTAACAGCTTCAGCCCAAAAAGTTATTGGTAATTTTGAATCTGCAAGCATAGATCTGGTTGCTTCAATGATAGTTCTATTTCTTCTTTCAGCTACACCATTTTGTTGTGGAGTTCTTGGTGAGCTGTACTTCCTGTCAATGCCTTTAAGATCACAAAAGTCAATTAGGTTAGTATTTTTGAACTCAGTTCCATTATCACATCTAATTGCTTTCACTTTGAGATCTCTTGTATTTTCCAGCTTTATAATCAGATTTTTGATCATTTCACTTGTTTCATCTTTGGTCCTAAGAAAGAATACCCAAGTATATCTGGAAAAATCATCAGTAATAACAAGGCAGTATTGTTTCTTTCCAATGCTCATTACATTTGTAGGTCCAAAAAGGTCCATATGTAAGAGCTGCAAAGGTTTAGAAATAGAGTTAATTGTTTTGGTCTTATGAGAAGTCTTGTGTTGTTTACCTTTTAGGCAGGCAACACAATGATGATCACACATAAATTCTTTTTGTGGTAGACCAATTACCAAATTCTTTTTAACTAAATTGTTCATATTTTTAAAGTTTGTGTGACACATCCTTCTATGCCATAGTTCTGATTCATTTGTGTTTGCCTTAGATATAAAACAGTTGATCTCATTTGATGAAATGAGTTCTCCCCCTATATCCAGGCAATACACATTGTTTCTCCTTGGTGTTCTTAAAACAACAAATTTTTCATCTAAAATAAAATCAGGAGAAAGAATGATGCACTCAACATCTGTAAAAAGAATTTTGTTCTTCTTATCACAGACTTGTGAGACACTAACCAGATTGTATTTAAGCTCAGCAACATAAAAGACATCATTAAAAGTGATCTTACCATTTGATACTGTACCTTTACCTGTAATCTTACCTCCTCTAGGATTTTCTCCAAAAGCAACATACCCTCCATCAAAAGACTTGAAATCTCTAAGTATTTGAAGATTTCCAGTCATGTGTCTAGAGCATCCACTATCAATATGCCATGTTCTACCTTCTTCAGGGATCTGGACACTCTGCACATAAAGTAAAAGGATTAGTTAATTTTGGGAACCCAAGCTTGCTTTGTCTTGGGTTCATCCTTTGAAAAGTAAGTCTTTTTAACTGAATGAGTCTTATATGCAGTTTTGTATTTAGTACTGATGTTGTTAGTTACTACTGATCTAGGTTTATACCCGTAGTTTTTGACTTTTGAAAATTTTACTACTGATGGACCAATAGTGTTTGGGTAATAGGAGTTTTGAGCATAATCAATAGTGTTTTTGTAGTTATACCAGACAGCATTGTAATTAGGGTTTTTACCAGTAGTAAACCTGAAATAGTTTCTCCTGATGTTTGAAAACTTTGAGTATTGAGGACACTGATTTTGTTTTCCATTGTTTTTGAAATAATTACTTTTGTTTGGACTTTTATACCTGGTATTTTGCACAAATCGTGGTGCAGTTCTTCCAAATTTATGAGTGTCAACACATGGTTTATTGAATTCCTTTTGGTTTGGTTTTTTAGATTCCTTTTCTTTTGTTTCTTTAGTTTGTTTTAGTTTTAAGGCTTTTTTTTTTTTTTTTGTTGATTTTGAATTCTTTAAATTCTTGATTGTTAATAGGATTGAAGTGACAATTTTTAGCTATGTGGTTAACCTTGTTACAAATTAAACATGATAATTTTGTTGTTTTAGCACTTTCAGGTTCTCTTTGTTCTTTTAACTGATTTAGGTTTCTTTGATTTCCTCTTCTTAGAATTGTAGGTATATTTTCAGAATTATATTTTGGAGATTCAGTTTGACTTTGGGTTGTATGAAAACTCGTATCATTTGATTCAGTTGTTTGATCATCATCAGAAGATTCATTTGATTCATTACTGGTTTCAGTTTCAGTTTGACTTTCAATTTTTAAATCATTTAAAATTCTTTCTGTACTTGATTTAAGTGGAGGTATAAAAATTTGTTGGAGGTGGAACTGCATGATATCCCACTCCATGAACAACCTTTTCTGTGGTTTGATTATTAGTTAATTCATTAACAATTTTAGAACTTCTTTCAAATTTCTAAATAGTTAGTTTGTTCTATTCTAATTCCATTTTACATTCTTCTAATTTGATCAAAGTTTCTTTTAGTTTCAATTCAATATGTTCTTTTTCATAAGTAGTTTGTAACAATTCATCTTTTATTTTTTGATCAGTTATTTTAAAATTTTTAATTTGATTTTCTAAATCAGCTATACATCCATTATATTCAACTCTTCTATTTCTGTTTAGTATCATCTCTTCAAGTGTTTCTTTATTAAGTTTTTCTAATTCTTTATACGCTTTAATACATTCAGGAGTACACGATTTAGAATTTACCCCAGTAGTAGAAGGATCAGTAGTAAAGGCCATGAGAGCTTGATTCTGTGCATGTTCTTCAGCTTGAAAGCTCCAGTCATACCCTTGTCCTTCTTGAGATACTAAAGTAGTTGAATTTGAGGTACTGTTTTTGTTGTAGTTTGATCTTTGGTCTTTGTTTGGACATTCTCTGGCAAAGTGACCTAGATTGCTACAGTTGTAGCACTTGACCTTGGTTTTGTCAAATCCAGCACGATCACCTTTGTTGTAAGAGAGATTTTGTCTTCCAGTTCTTTTAAGAAACCTTTTGGTTCTTAAGCTTAGCATAGACATCTGCCACTTGATGTCCATCTCTTCCAAATCATCAGGATTGAGTTGTTCTAAATCCTCACTAATCAATGCAGTGTGCACATGACTAGTGAAGAATGATTCTCTTGCTACATCTTCAATCCCTGCATTCTTTGTATTGTCCTTCCATGTTCCTGTACTTGACACAAAAGCAGCATTGTTTGAATGTAAATTAGGAGATTTATTACTTACCTCTGATTCAAACACTCTTAACTCATTGTAGAGTTCATCAAGCTCCTTTTATTCTAGTGCATCACCTTGTCTATATATCACAGTATACATAGACCATTCTTCACCTAGAGATCTGAGGAACTTCCTGTTGACATCATCATTGTCTGGTTGATTACCAACTTGATTTAGTTCACCAATGAGTTTGTTGAACCTATCAAATACTTGAGACAATGATTCATTCTTCTGTCCTTTGAAGTTTTCAAAGTCTTGTTTCAGAACAGACTTCATGTTTCTCTTTGTGCTCTTTGTACCAACAAACCTCTTTTCCAGAGCCTGCCATAACTTCTTTGCATCATCATATTCAACAAAGAGATGTTGATAATCATTGGGAATGGCAAGCAACAGAGTGCTTAAGGCTTTGAGCTCGATCCCTCTGTCCTTCTTCTCTTTCTCACTCTTGAGTTTGTCAGCTTCAGTTGAAGTGGTGGCTATTTGAGTTTGAATAGTCTTGTTGCCTTCAAGAACCACTTCCCACATGGAATAATCCGTAACCAGCATGTATTGCTTGATTCTGTTTTTTCACATCCCAAAGTTGTTGGGAGTGAGAATTGGAATCTTGTTTGCTTGATTACTTTCATTGTTATCAGACATGATTAACAATTTTGAGATCGAAAGTATGAAACTTTTTGATGTTCTTAATTCATAGATCTAGAACCGTAACGCTCTGATACCACTTGTCAGGATCGAATAACCCAGAAGGATTAATTAATCACAGATCTACAAACTATTAGAAGTTGCAGCGGATCAACACTTATAGTTTAATTGATTAAGAACAATGAATACTGTTAATGAATACGAAAGTAAATAAGCACACAGTGATTCACAAAAAGCTTCAATGTATATTAATTTGATCGATCAATACACACGTATGTTTACAATTCATAAGGAACTATATATACTAGTCCTTGAAGCCTAAATTAATAACCTAGTTATTCTAGGAATCGATTACAATTGAATTACATAAAGATATACATTCCGTAACTAACTATGCTAGAATCTTGTCTGCGATCAGCACCAAAAATAAAACGTCAGTAGTATTTGCTGTCATCAGTAGTAACTTGAGATCAGTAGCATCAGTAGTAAATGTAGTTCTACCCCATCAGTGCTAATCTTCAGTATTCTTGAATCAGTACCAACTGCAGCATCAGTAATAGAATGATATCTTTGTTTTATATCCCAACAGTAAGTGTCGGTTTAAAGTGTCTAGTTTCGGCTAACCAAATAAATTGCGGTGTACCATTTATTTCTTGTGTAATAACAACTTGAAGTGTTGGTAATAACAACAACGTGAAGGGGTCTCATGACTATACCACTTATTTACCAAATGGCATCGCTATAATGTTTGCCCTTCATCTTTGTTGTCGAAGGTTCAAGTTTCGTCATTGACATATATGGTAATTAGGAGTAGATTAGAATTTGCCTAAAAGCGTATCACTTATTCTTTCACACGCCACTAATTATCACATGTTTAATACCACTAAAGCATACGTAAAACGTGATTATAACAAAAATTAGTAGTGTATGACAAAGATTAATAATGTATGAATCAACATAATCATTTTATGAGCGTAAAGCCTAGTTAATGCATTCTAATATTTTGAATTAAATAGTACTAGCAGGGTACCCGCGCAATGCAGTGGCGGGTACCGCGTAACTATATTTTAAGGCCATCAAATGTTGTTCGGGTACATATTTTTTTAACAATAAATGTACAAACGAATGATAATAATTTAAATTAAGATGTCTCTAATCCTATAATGATAAGATTCTATTGGTTACTCAAGTGGTATCAAGATAATGTCTTTGAAGTCCACTTCCTATTACTTTAAGTCCACTTCCTCTTACCGAATTTGAACCCAACGAATACATCTGTGTTGCAGATTGCATCAATCTGCGTTGCAGAGTGTTTTGATGCAGTATTATATATGATGTCTTGTTTCATATGGAGCCTATAAATGTACAAGTTAACAATAAATATTTTCTTTTTCAAAGTCAAAGGCGTAAGGGAAAAAACAACTAACAATCGGATATGCACAATACTCTTACCAACAAATTACCCATATTGGCTTTTGTTTTTGAAACAAAAGTGGTGATATATGGTTTTTATGTCTTCATAAGTTGGTAATGTTCTACATAACACTATCTAATTTTGAACAATCTATAAATATTTTAAGAAATAAAGACACTTTATTTTGGGTACCTTGCTTAAAAGATATTAGTCTAGGTCATGTTGGGTAAAGCTTATTTAAGGGGCTGTTAAACTTATTAGCTTATTAAGCTTGAATGTTAAAGCAATATTCAAGCTTAATAAGCTAATAAAATAAGCTTTTCTCAAAAATGCTTTTAATACTGAACAAGTGGTTTTTGTCCAACATCTAACATTAATAAAAGATCATCGCGTAGTTGTTCACTTAAAACCTAACTACTCCCTCCGTCCCATAAAAAATTTCTCATTTCACCAAAAAAATTCGTCCCATAAAAACTTCCCATTTGAGAATTGGAAGGACCCACTTAATAAATTAATATTATCTCATTAACTTTATGTCATTTTTTATCATTTTTTTAAAGTTTCTCACTAACTTTATGTCAATCTCTAAACTAATCCTATATTTTAATAAATTTTATTTTCAAATACCCCACCACCAACTATCTCCTAAAAACATGTGCCCAAGTCAAATGGGAAGTTTTTTACGGGACGGATGGAGTATAAAATAATATTAAACAAATTAACAATGATTAGGGGGGAATTTTTGAGTTTTGACCATTTATAAATAAGTCGGATTCACGTTGTATTTTATCTCAAACTTGTAAAAAAAAGCTTTAATGAAGGGTAAAAAATAAATAAAAAGCATACACGGAACAAGCCAAATGGGTAAAACTGGTCAAACATCGATTTACATCGCCCAAATTGTATCTTTATTGCATAGACCTCATAAACCATTTTATTCAAGATATAATATTAGTATGATAATAATGTCTTTTTTGTAATTTGTAATCATATTGGCCAAAAAATGTTTTGTGCCAACCCGGCGTGTTACGACCCTTAAAAAATTGTCCATTTTGACCCGTTAGCCAACCCGCCTCGCCTGACCCGCCCATTTTGCCACATCAAAAACAAAATTAACTGGCAGAAATCTTCTCTGCTAGCAAGCAAAAATCAAAGGATGATTAGGTCAGCCCATTTTGCAAAAATGGCGATCAACGATTACTGATAAGTATATTTTGTCAAGTGATTGAAGTTCAGCCCAGCGTCTTGCTTGTAAATAATTAAAGTTTGCACTAAAAGATGATATATATGAAATGGTAACACCACCACCTGTATTCATCAATTTATTTTTACTAATATTAAATGATTATGAATTCTTTAAATAAATAAATACATTTCTATCGACACATAAACCAACTTTACCTGGAACAATTACATCTTCTACAGCAGCTTTTGTGGCATTGAAATACCTGGAACTCAGGGGTGTAATAAATAACTACCTGCCAATGGTAAAAAACTACCAGCCAAATGTTGTGAAATAAATAACCGTAACGAATAGGGAAATTAAAACATCCTAATCTCTGTTTTTATAAACACACAATTCACAAAATGTCTATAACAGTGAAATTAAAATTCACAGTCAAGCTAAATTTCACATTCAATATGGTTAATTGAACCAACAGAAACAGTATTACTTACCTCAACTTTGTTATAGTTGTTGAAAATCTGTGTTTCGAATAGGGTGATTTGATTATCTTTAGAATTCATCCTATAATTGATTAGTAAAACGATTAGAGAAGATATTGAAAACACCAGACAAACAACTAAAATACGACCAATCACGAGAGGCTAGTCTCTCGGGGTTGGAAATCCCATTCTTCCGAGAGATAGATCATTGTCACCAATTTTGGTCTTTTATCCAAAGAAGAGATAATGACAAAACTATAATCATCATACAAATTTATTACTGATTAAAACTAAGATGGATTTTTAACAGTGTTGACTGTTAAAGGGGGTTTTAACTTGTAACATTACATACAATAAAAAAATGATAAAGGCAAAATGAGTAATAATTGAGTGATTGTTTTTGTAACAAGAGACACATATAGTGTGAGGAATGTGATTATGTCTATGTGCATATTTAAACACTACATGAGTTTGTATCATGTCTATTTTCTCCTATATATGCAGCTACATACGATTTGGTTTTGACACATCATCCGTTTCGAGCTCTTTGATTGGATGATAATGCCACGTGTAATTCACGTATTGGTCTGATTCCTCACACTCTTCCTAAAACTTCGTATTCTACAACCAAACCCTAGAGACCTCTGATCGATCCTCTATTCATCGTCTTCGTATTTTTTTCAAGCAATCATGGGTTCAGGTAGGTTAAACTTCATTATTTCTTACTTACAGCTCTCAATTCCAGCCATCAAATGCCCTAATCACCCACACAATTAGTTCGAACATGTGTAATTCGTTTATTAATTGTCTAATCGATCAATTTGCATTTGTGATTACGGTTTTTCTCTCCTTCATCTCATTTAGATGCATACATGGAGGATTATGGATTCGAGTACTCCGAGGAAGAACCTGCAGAACAAGATGTGGACATTGAAAATCAATCTTATAATTCTAAAGGTACTAATTCCCCTATTTTGGTACTTATAATTCTGTATACACTGATTCACTTCTGTCTTCGAAATTGTTTGCTACCTTAGTATGATGATGTAATTATAAGTTAATATTTCAACTAAAAAGTTGTTATGGATTACAAATTAGGTTACCTACCTGTGTTAATCATTGTAATGTCTAGATGATCGATGCAATTTTAATGTCTATATAATTATTATATGATTTTTTTATTTAACAGGTTTGGTTGAGACTGATCCAGAAGGTGCACTTACCGGTTTTGCTGAAGTAGTTCAAATGGAACCAGAAAAAGCAGAATGGTGAATTTATTATAAGTTAAATAGCTATAATTTACCATTTTATTTCAATCAGAATTTGATGATAATTCCTTTGTTAAACAGGGGATTTAAAGCACTTAAACAAACTGTGAAGCTTTATTACCGTTTAGGCAGATACAAACCAGATATGTGGCTACAAGTGGTTCACATTCTATCCAGTACACAGAGTTTGAACACCAAATTCAGATGCTTCTGCTTCTGCAGCTCCTTTAATAAAAGCAATTGAAAAAGCTCAAGAAAGTATACGAATTGCAAAAGAATCAGTTGGAAGAAAGAAAAAAGGTCTTAAAAGTTTTTCAAATAAAACTTTTAAAGATAGTTTAAAGGTTAAAAATAAAATGGAGGATGTAACTGCTGCAACTCCTTCATCACAAGTTTTTCATGATAATAGTGAGAAACTTTTTGTTGCAAAGAAGGTTATTGATGAAATAAATGGGAAAATTTCAGAATGTTGTAAGGAATTTGAAGGTGATAATAGTGTTGTTTCTAATTCTGAAGCAGTTGATGAAGAAAATAGTAGGATTGATGAAACATATAATGTTTTTGTAGATGATTATGAAGAAAAAATAGAAACCACCATTGTAAAAGAAGTTGAATCGATTGAAAGAGTGTGTGAAAAAATAGAAGCTGATTTGTCACAAGAATTAAAGGAGGATAAAGATGATGTAAGATTAAGTAATTCGGATGAATTATTTGAGGAATTAAATAATTTAATCGTGTCTGAAAATGAGAAGATATTGAATGAGAAAGAAGATGAGCTTCTTGAACAAGAAGATGTTGAGAATGCAGAATTGCATGAAAAAAGAAGTGATGATGAAGAAAGTGAGATGATTTATGATGTTTGTGAGCTGGAAATAAATGAAGACTGTGATAATATATTACAAGAAAGTGAATTGCAAGAGATAAAACAAGATAATGATTACATAAGTGAAATAAAGGAGGAAAATTTGGATGATCACAAATTTGATGATAATGTTACTGAAGAAAGTGAGATAATTTGTGATGTTTGTGAGCTGGAAATGAATGAAGATGAACAAAATTGTGATAAAGTATTACAAGAAAATGATTACAAAAGTGAAATAAAGGAGGAAAATTTAGATGATCAAGAATTTGATGATAATGTTACCCAACAAAGTGAATTGGATCTGCAAGATGATTGTGAGATAACACAAGAAAATGATCAAATAGGTGAAATAAAGGAGGGAAATTTGGATCAGGAATTTGAATATATTGTTATAGAAGAAATTGATATTACAAATGATAATAATAATTTGGAAGAGGTTGTTGAGTTTTCTGAAATTTGAAGAGAATGAGATAAATTCTGAAGAAAATGATATAAGATCTGAAGAAAATGATGTAAAATCTGAAGAAAATGAGAGAAATTCTGAAGAAAATGATATAAAATCTGAATCATCTTCAGGTACTACATATGATGTAAAGATGGAGTTTGAAGAATCCAACAAAGAAAAGAATATTCTAGAAGAAACAAAAAATCAAAAACCTCAGGAACAACATGAAATTTCTGAAAGTGGGCCAAGTAAAGTGTTGGGAAAACAGATTGATGAAATGACTGCCAAGAACAACAGATTAGCAGTTGACAGAGCAGTCCGTGAGGCCCGTGAACAGGCCTTTGCTGAGGCCCGTGAACGGGCTGAACGTGAACGGGCTGCAGTTTAAAAAGCTACTCAGGAAGTTAGGCAAAGAATGATGGCTGAAGCCTGAGAAAAGGTCGCTAAAGCGTCTGTCGCGAATAATAAATAATCTTCCCCACAATCTAAGCTTAAAGCAGAACGGGCTGCAGTGGAACGGGCTACTTCAGAGGCCCGACAACGGGCTTTAGAAAAAGCAATTTCTCAAAAGACTGCGTCTGTAAGTACTTGAATTAATATTTTTGCTTAATTTATTAATTATTAATTGGTTAATTAAATTTATTAATTATTAATTGTTTTTGCAGGATTTGAACAGTTCTGAATCAGCTTTGAGAACCAAAGCAAAATTAGAAAAGCACAACAGGATCGTGGAAAGAGCGGTACGTGTTGCTTTTTTCCCAACATTTTTTTATTTTTAAATATGTACAAAATTAGTTATTTATTAATTTGTTGGTTTATTTAGGCTAAAGCACTTGCAGAAAAAGAGAAACGAGATTTACTTACTCAAAAGGAACAAAATAAAAAATAAAAAAATTCACCAACTTTTAATACTTTTTTTTTTGTTTCTTAGATTTTTAATTTTTAAATTTAATTTTATATCAGCGGTTATCTGAAAATCTTGATGCAGATATCAAAAGGTGGTCAAATGGAAAAGAAGGAAATTTGTGTGCATTGCTTGCAACACTACAATATGTATGTACAACCTTCTGACTTTAATCCAAAATGGGTCGGGTCGGGTCAAACAGGTCGATCTTTTAACTTTTCTTTTTTCTTTCAATATTCAGATTCTCGGACCTGAAAGTGGGTGGCAAGCGGTTACATTAACAGAAATTATAAGCAGTAGTGCTGTAAAGAAAGCTTACAGAAAAGCTACTCTTCGTGTTCATCCTGATAAGTTGCAACAACGGGGTGCAAGCGTTCAACAAAAGTATATTTGTGAAAAAGTTTTGATCTGTTAAAGGTATTTATTTAATTTAAATATATATATATATAACTAGTGATAATTCGGGCATTATATTTAATTTGTATCATGTCTTACAGGCAGCATGGAATAGATTCAACTCTGAGGAGAGATAGCAGCAAATGGTGGTTATTAGCAGATATTAATTCAAGAATATTATTATTATTATTATTATTAATTAATTAATGTTGTAATTTATCACATATAAAAAGGGAAAAAAAGTTCAGCGTAGTCAGGTATATAATTTCTCATGGTTTCGACTTGATTGTGTATATTATGCTTAGACTTTGACACTGAATAATGTAATTTTAAAAGATGTATTCTTTTGAGTTATTATATAATATGGATTTCACATTCCTTTTCTATAAATAGCAAAAAGTAGATGATGAATTTACAATCTCCCACCTATATACGGGGCAATACCCATAGCAAGCATTTGATGACATGCCATTTTGACATGCCATTTTAAAGCATTTTCATTGGTCCAATATGATGACTCAAAGGGCATTATAGGAACAAAAAAAAACATCATTTATGTGCCCTAATTCCCCATACGACGATTACGTTTATCGGATTATTCATGTATAACAAAATGTTTATTTATCATTTAAACAATTATTGACTATACGATGATTACGTTATTCTCATTGTTATGGATTCTATATCTCGAAGCATACCCTTCACTCTTAAACTGTCATAACAAAATTAATGACATTTAAGCGTCTGACTTTTAATAGTGTATGCCTTATAATTATAAAAAATTGACATTTTTTGTGATTTAATGTTATTAGACGGTTTGACTAACAAAGTCAAACTGTTTATGTGAACATACACTGTTTGAACAATTAAATTACTATTTACTGATTTTATTCAAAACCATTTGTAATGTTTATTTAAAAAACAGTTTTATTCAATCTTTATTCTGTTTGACTAATAGAAAGTATTATACAGTGTATTTAAAAGACAGTTTTATAAAAACTTTATTCTGTTTGACTAATAAAAGTCAAATTGCCATAATAAATATCCAGTTTTTTATTATTAAATAAGTATAAGTATTTACTGAATTTTGTACATAACAAGTATTATACAATATTTAAACTGTCATAACAAAATTACTTTGATTAAGCATTTGACTTTTAACAGTGTGCCTTATAATTATAAATAAAATAACATTTTTTGTGATTTAATCCTCCCATATATATGAGGCTACACATGATAACTTCATGTCACCTCATCACAACGCCGGCTTTTGATTGGTGGACAATGCCACGTGTAATTCCAGCATTGGTCCATTCATTCCTCCCAAACTTCACTCTTCGACCATATATAGCAGTTAACATAACCCGAAATTTTGGCATTATTTTTGTCAAATTAGCATAAGTGTTTGACCCAATAGAAATATCCCAAAATCATTATATTTAGAAATAGATATCTCAATAATTCAAACTTACCAAATCTTTAGGAAACCCAGCTCCTAAATGACAGCCACTTTGTTATTAAAGATAGTATTCCATAGATAGAATTTGAAATCTATCAATTATTGATTTTTAAAAATTTGTAAAAGATACGTATTACCATTTTGGCTCCCAACTCATTCTGTTATGATAAATGCCGAATAGACAGCCTATAAAACTCATTTACACCGACGCCTAATATCACCATAGAATACTTTCGGGTTCATCGCATTACGAGGTCCGAGCTCCAATCTGCATATTCAATTCAAAAATCGGTTAGTTATCATATTTTTACATGAATGCACGGTATAACTTAATGAATGAAAAACCGTTTTATACCATACTTTTCTACTGAATGTTTTCAAAACAACAGCTATACTGTTGTGGAATCAAAACTGTTTTGGCGATTTTTAGTGAATTTTTAAGATTTTTTTTAACTTTTTAATATTTAAATGTTTTTACTGTTTTAGAAGATTGTTTTTTTACCACATCGAAAATAATAAGCACTATCAGGTTTTACATATGATGCATATGTCATTATCGTTTGATTCACTTTTGAAGTCAATTGACTGCAAATAAACATATTACAATTGTTTATTTTAACATGATTGACTTAAATTTAAAATTAAAATATTGCATTGGCAAGTTCAGCAGTAGGCATTGGTATTGTGATAAAGTAATATAAAAACCTTTCTTATGTTTTTGTTAAGTTATCTTTAAATAACTTTGACTTTCAAAAGTTAAAATCAACCATTTAGTCCATTTAACCCCAACTACCAACAATTATCTTGATTAATAAAAAATTGATTTTTAACTATATGATTTCCTACTATTTATATATAGCCTAATCATGCGATATACAGATGAAACGGATGTCTAATTCATTGGTTAGTACTCAGTCCTTAAAAACTATAATTTTTAGGTGTAATGTCTAAGTGAACTACAATGTAGTCTAAATTTTGATATTTAGCTTCAAATAATTAATTTCCATTAAGTCATGGCTACATGTGTGTGACATATATATATAAGTGATTAATATGATAATAAACATAACTTAATTGTTTAATATAAGTTTTGTGCTCTTTTAACACTTTACACAATTGCAAGTGAGAAAACAATAGAATAATCAATAATAATGGTTATAAAATGAAAGAGAAGCATGCGATGCTAACAAGTACCAAAGCAGATCAAGAAGTCATCTTGAGATTTCAGTTATTATCTCTTTTAGTTTTCATTAAATTAATGACAAAAGCAGTTCAAGAAGTTATCTTGAGCTAACAAAATATCCCAGTAGGAACACTAATTCACTACACTTGTTTTGAAAGCTATCTTATTATGAATAAACATAACATTTTCTACTTGATAATGAGCTATAAAACACAAAATCTACTGTAAATCAACCACTCAAACACTATAAAATTTGAGGAAGTCACCTAATCAGCAAGTATATGTGATTAATTTGTACTAATTCCAAAATAAAAACCCAAACTTCATAAAACTTCGATTGAAATTCCATAAAACCCTAAAATTATACATAACCTTAATTAAAAAGACCAAACAATCAAATTAATACATTATAGATGCTATACGTAAATCTAAACAACATTATCCAACAATAACATGATGCAATTGATTGTCTAGGGTTTAAAATTAAGTTACAAGAACATTTAGGTTAAAAATTAGGCGTTAGGAAATGAGAAGCACCTGTTAAAGCTGCCGTCAATGGAGTTTAGGAAACGGCGATTCCGGCTTCACGGCGGTAAGAATCTGCGGTGGTTCATCGGAGTCCGGTGATGGTTGACGACGTCAGCTGTGATACGTACGGCGGAGATAGAGGTGGAAGCGAGAAGTTTGAGCTTAAACTGAAATCGTTAATAGGCAGCAAGTTGAGATTTGAGAGGGATCATGAATCATGATTGTAAAATTATGTTGTGTTTTTTTCAAAAGTAACCTTAAAGTTTTAAGTTGTACATAGAAGACTCTATACTTGCTGATAATGAAAACCTCCATCGGTTTATAAGAGGGGTTTATACTTGCTCAACCATTTGTAGTTTACTTGATGAATGAAAATTTGTAATCTCTTAAATCTTCTAATTTCATCATATCTATAAAATTATTTTTAAATGAAATCCACTAATTACTTTTCTTAATCTTATTTTTTTATTTGGTCATTTATATCGACTAACAGACAACAAAGATAGCGGTTGTCTGGCTGCAAAAATAAATTTTGGCATGCGGCAGGCTTGTGTTGGCCGATTATGGTTAAGGTTCCTAGAGGGTTAGACCGTTAGACTCAACACCGTTACGAATCGACACATATCTAAATGAAAATAAGCATAAAAATAAGA
This sequence comes from Calendula officinalis, assembly GCA_963853835.1. Classification (NCBI taxonomy): domain Eukaryota; kingdom Viridiplantae; phylum Streptophyta; class Magnoliopsida; order Asterales; family Asteraceae; genus Calendula; species Calendula officinalis. The sequence goes on along the minus strand of OY970820.1, from coordinate 82,384,600 downwards.
AAGAACGAAAAGAAAACAACGTCCCCTACGCTTTCTGAGTATGTCGTCCATATTATGTCTAGTTTTGTTATTTCTAATCATTACAACGTCCGTATTATGTCGTATACTTGAGCCAACAAATGTCGTTTACAAAGAAGTCTTATTTCGTCTATAAATTTTCTGTAACATTTATTCATGTATCAAAATTTGTACAAACTTATCATTACAACTATGAATTTTTATGTCATTTTAAAAGTATTAATATTTGTTGTTATTTTTCCTTAATATATCTCTTGAAGCATGCTCGTCCAGTCGTGCGGGCTATGAAGCGGTATTCTCACATGGCCAGCTTTATGTGGCTGTATCACGAGTTAAGAACAAGAACGGATTGAAGGTCATTTGCTGTGTCATAGATGGGAATTACACTAATTCAACAGCAAATGTCGTTTAAAAAGAAGTCTTATTTCGTTTGTAAATTTTATGTAACATTTCTTCATGTATCGAATTTTATACCAATTCATCATTACATCTACAACACTATTTGTCATTTTTAAAATTATTAATCTTTGTTGGGATTGTTCTACATACTAAATTTTAAAGCATACCCGCCTATCGGGCGGGTTATCAAGCTAGTTATTATATATGTACACGGACATGCATTATATAGTCAAGTCTCATTTGGAACATGTGTGAAGTATTAGATTGTTTAGATGTGTGAAAATTTTCTCTCTTAAAACGTCATGTCTATATATCTCAAACAGCTAAAACCATTGTTTTTATTTTGTTTTATATTTCAAAATTTCCAAACATAATAACGTTTTGGTTTCTTTTATTTTAAATATTTAAAGCAAACCAGATTAATGTGGCTACAATTACTTTTTTTCGTCGGAACTTGATAAAAGGTACTCCGTACACACGTATAAGACTATAAATACTGAAAGGTCATTGTACGTGGGCCTTAGACCACACGTGAAATTATTATATGAGTTTTTGGGCTGGGCCAAATTGTCCCCACGTCATTAATTTTGTGTCCCCAATAGCCAAATTTTATCCACATACACGATAAAAAAATTCACATTTGGCATATTATTATATTATACCTACTAGTAGGGTACCCGCGCAATGCGGCGGCGGGTACCCTGAAACTATATTTTGACGCGACGATGGTTATGGTGGTTGTGGTGGTAGGTTGTGCGTAGTTTTGATGGGTGGTGGCATTAATAATGGTGGTAATGTGTAGTGATGCTATGTAGAGAGGTAGTGAATGTGTGGTGGGTGGTGGTGGCGATGGTAAAGAGTAATGGTGGGTCAATAGAATAATATGTGTGTTTAGGGAATAATAAAAATAATATGTTAAATAAGTAGTTAAAGTTAAGTAATCAACATTTTCCCTAGTGCTCAGTTGGTTAAAGTCCCTTCCTAATAACATGAAGGTCGCAAGTTTGAAATCTGGAGATGTCAATTTTTCCAAGACACAAATATTTTTAGAGTAGCAAGTGTCTTAGCTGTAAATTAAACCGTCCTCCTTTCTTGGTTTCAGCCGAGAACCGTAAAACCCGATATTCACAAGCTATAAATCCATTATGTTGGGCATAATTTCCGTAGAAAGCATTTGCCTCCTTGGAAGCGGAATTAGTTTGGCCAATGAAAGGTTCATCGTCTAGTGTTAGGTTAGTAAAAGTTTCACAAACTTCCATATTCGGACATGATTAATGATATGCCAACAAAAATATTAAACTTTTTTTTTTTTTTTTTTGAACAGCAAAAAGAAGGCAACCTAGCAGGAGCTTCGGCATTGCCATCACCCCCACTAGGAAACCCCACCACCACTATATATAAACAGCTAGAGAAAAAACTAGCACCAATTACAAAGTTTAAAAAACATCGCCACAAAATAAAAACTAAAACCCTACCACACCTCCTAACTAAAAAACGGGTCTAACCAAACACCAAAATAGGGGAGAAAACACCTAATCCATCGAGAAGACAAAAAACAAAGAACTCATAGTAAAAATAATATATAAATGAAAATATCAGATCCAACAGAATCACAATGTATTTAAACAAAAATGACAAGCAATTATAATGTATTGTAACTACTTTTAGGCATAGATCAACACTACTTTTAGTCATAGCCATATCGTCCTACAAACCCATTTTGAATCGCTCCAAAGGAACAATCTTTTAAACATACCAACCGACACATAATTACTACATTAACATCAAACAATTTAGTTTTCCACATAGTAATTTCGCATCCATAATACACCAAGAACCTTTTTACAACACATTATTACCACATCAACATAAAAAAACATACAATTAAATTAAAAATAATGCATATTGTGAACATTTATATACATGTTTAGCAACTTTTGACCACTTTCAAAAAATGAGATACCCTAACATCCAAAGATCATTTGCCATGTTCTTTAATTGAGAAACACGCCAACATTTCTTAATTTGACAACTCGTGACTGTACCAGCCCCCGTTGCAATTATGGGGTTTGCAATTTCTTGTGTTCTCATTTGTGAGAGCATTCATACACATAGAATATGAATAAACATGAGCTATTAGATATCAACAATCCATTATTAACAGATTTACTAATTGTATCAAGCTTTAGCAAAAGAATTCCACCTCTAATGTTATTTGTTGAGCAACATGCAATATGATATTCAGCAAAGCCAGCTATCTGGCTGCATACATCCTTTCATGATCGTCATAAGCAAACCCATATGAGATTCCATGTATATTGCAATAAAGCTGTTCAAACTGCTTTGGTTTTGATTCAGAATATAGTTATCGTTGAAAATGTGGTCATGATTTCCAATTCTTAAAATATCACCCAAATTTATGATAATTTCTTATGTAAAATAGCTTATTTTTAGAACAATTTGATAAATGTGAAAATTAATGTTAATGGTTTTACATGCATAACCAGGGTATCAAATACATGAATTCTAGCGTTCAATAGCATTACAAATATGATTATAATATGATAGTCCAAATTCACATTTCTTTGCAGTTGGTTATACAAATAATATAATGAAACTAAATCAGGAAAACAGAATACATATACCTATTTGACAGGCCAAATAAGCAATCTTGAAAGTCTTCAAATTTATAAACAGGGCTTTCTCCAAAACACCCCCTATGTAAGCCATTTTTTAGAATTATGAAAACAGAATCAATACACATTAAAGATACAAACCACACAAACTAAACAATATAATCCAGATTAACTTATGTCGAAAACTAATCAAGCAAAATGCTCAAGAAATGACTTTGGACGAAGAGATTAACATCAGTTAGAATATAAAATACGTACCATTAAAAATCATAATTAATCTGCCAGCGCCAATTTTCACAAATCATGTGAGCTCTTCAACACCTATAACAAATAATGTCGCACATAGTAAACAAAAACACGAAAAATATTAAACACAATTACGAAAACAAATGAAATTCTAACCTTTTACTTACATAATATGAGAATAATAGTAGAAAACATGCCTGTATCTGTTGCAGGTTGGCTGGGATGCTTGCGAATTTCTTTCGAGGTCGAGATGTGGTGGTTTATGTGTGCACCGGCGGTGGGTGAGACCATCGGTAACTTAATCTTTGTTGTCGGCAAAATAAGTATTACATCTCAAACAGACGTTTTGTATCGTTGTCCATACCGATTCCCTATGTTCAGAGGCTTATCAAACAAGGGTGTGAAAGATGAAGAGGCGTTTGTTGGATAATGCTGAAGGAACTGAGGGAACCGAGGCATCGTTTGGATTTTTGAGGCACATAAGTTTGAAGGAACCGAGGGTATCGGGGGCGGCATCTAGGTTTTTTGTGGTAGGTGAGGTTGAAGGATACCATTGCCAAACGTTAATTGATCGGTTGTTTAGACTGAAAAAGGTAAGTAATGGCTATATCAGGTGGTAAAGCGCTGGATTAGTGGGAGGTCTCTGGTTCGAGGCATAGCTTCTACATCTTTTTTACTCATTGAATGAAAATCCCAAAATAGCAAGAAATTGGTTGAATTTTCAGCCTGCTATTTAGGGAAAGTCCTAAATGCTTTATAATATAGTAGAGATAGAGATAATACATTTGTGGTAGTAAAAAAAAAATTTTTACTGTTCACTCATGTCTGATTGGTTGCTAAATGTGTTCTTGATGTCTGATTGGTTGCTAAATGCGCGTGGGATGGAGGCTTTAATTGGATGCAGGTTAAATTTAATGCTGGAGAACAAAGGAATCCAACAAAAGAGGATGACACCTCACGCGCTTTTTGGTATCCAGTTCACATATCATAGCATTTGAAAGCCTTTTCATAATTAAATGTTAGAAACTTTTTCTAAATTCAGCTCCTTACTCTTTAAGAACTTTGACATTCACATCCCTCCACTTATATATATATATATATATATATATATATATATATATATATATATATATATATATATATATATATATATATATATATATATATAGGAGGGTTCCATTGAGAATTGATATATAGGTGAGAATGTGAGAATTAGGCAAAAAGACGCGCGGTGGCATTTTTGTAATTAAGTCCAACTTTTCTGTCCCACACGCGGTGGCATTTTTGTAATTACGTCCAACTTTTTTTTAATCATCGATGATTAAACTGGGTGTAGTGTTTTAATCATCAATTATTAAACTTTTGAGATTGTATTTAATCATCGATGATTAAACCCAACCCCAAGTTTAATCGTTAAAATCAAAGATATTGTTTAATCAAAGATACTGTTTAATCATCAACAATTTTGTCTTTAAAATCAAAGATAATGTTTAGTCATCGATGATTAAACTTGTCTCCGTTTTTTAGATTCCTAATTCTTTATAAGATGTTGTTTAATCATCGATGATTAGCGTGTCTGCTTTCTTTATTATATTTTTAAACTTTTCTTTAATCATCGATGATTAAACTGGGTGTAGTGCTTAATCATCGATGATTAAACTTTAATCATCGATGATTAAACTTTAATCATCGATGATTAAACTTTATCTGTGTAATAATCATAATATGCTCTTTAATTATCGATGATTAAACTTGAGTTTGGGTTTAATCATCGATGATTAAACTGAGTGTAGTGTTTAATCATCGATGATTAAACTTGACTATATGTTTAATCATCGATGATTAAACTTGAGTTGGGGTTTAATCATCGATGATTAAACTGAGTGTAGTGTTTAATCATCGATGATTAAACTTTATCTGTGTAATAATCATAAAATGCTCTTTTAATCATCGATGATTAAACTTGATAATGTGTTTAATCATTAATGATTAAACTTGGGGTTGGGTTTAATCATCGATGATTAAAAACAATCTCAAAAAGTTTAATAAAACCAATTTTAATCATCGATGATTAAAGAAAAGTTGGACTTAATTACAAAAATGCCACCGCGTGTGGGACAGAGAAAGTTGGACTTAATTACAAAAATGCCACCGCGCGCGTGAAAGGAAGTTGGACTTAATTACAAAAATTTCACCGCGCGCGTGAGGGCGGGGAGGAGATGAGTGGCTGAGATCTATTCTCACATTCTCACCTAATATATTAATTCTCAATGGAACTCACTTATATATATATATATATATATATATATATATATATATATATATATATATATATATATATATATATATATATAGGGTCCGGATCCGGTGAGTACTCTTTTCCTCGCGAGGACTGCGAGGACTCCCAAAAAAACTCTAAAAATAATCCAAAACAAACTTTTTTCAAAAAATTCCTTTTTTAAACATTAAAACCGCTATGTATAAGATCCAAAAAAAAATTCCAAAAATGATCCAAAAAAAAAATATGGATCATAATAATGATCCACAAAAAAATCTGGATCATTGTTATGATTCGCTAAAAAAAGTTGATCATAATTTTTTTTTTTGAATTTTTTTTTTGTCAAATGTAGTAATAATCATGGTGGGTTATATATAATTTTTTCGGAATTTTTTGAAATTTTTATGAGGTGTCCTCGCGAGTCCTCACCGAAAAAAGAGTCCTCACAGGATCTCACTTATATATATATATATATATATATATATATATATATATATATATATATATATATATATATATATATATATATATATGGGGATAGTGAGTGTGCGGCTGTCACGTACCTAAGGTTAGGTGTGGAACCACCTATAACTACATAGTTTTTGTTAAAAAAACTTCAAAATGATTATTTTTACAATATGTTGTCACTTTCCCACCATACTAGAACACTTACATAATATAAAAACACCAACTCAACATCTTTCAAGAATATGACACGTGTTCAATATAAACACCATTCAAGAATATGAAACTTGAAACACCAATTCAACAAAATTATAATTAATATTTAAGCTAATTGATAAGTTTTAGACGAGATTTGATATACTAATGAGTTTATGTAGTAAGATATAAGTTTTTTTAACCTAAATTATGTAATTTTAAGTGGTTCCACACCTAAGCTTAGGTAAGTGACAGCCACACACTCACTTTTCCCTATATATATATATATATATATATATATATATATATATATATATATATATATTCTTTAACATTTTTATTCAATTGTAAAAGCAGTTACTTTTATTATAAATATAAATAAAAAAAATTAAATTCAATGTAAACAAATTTTAATTTTGCTTAGAAAAATAAACGTTTTAAATTCCCGTAGCAACACGCATGCCATATATTGCTTGTAGTCAATAAAAACGAGTTGATAAACATTACATTGAGGCATGGAAAAGACAGGGAAATAATATTGCTTCCGCTTGCATGTTGAGATTGGAGGAATGGTAGTCTAGAGAACCACTATCATCGATATTCGATACCATAGGTTTTGATATTTGTTGATGAACCCACATTTTAATGGTCGTAAAACAAAAGAGTATTATATTGGCACATGCATAGAAATCTTCAACCTTAGTCCTCATCTTGTGCAATTTCAACCTATTTCTCCTCTTGTGTGGCCCATGGCATGTGTTCATGTAATTCTACCTTTTATAATGGAACTATGATCGAAAAAGAGGCTAAATATACGTGAAAAGCGTGGAAACACTACCGATCCATTACCTTTATAATATATGTTTGATACTTTTGTGAATCTGCTTTAATTATGTAAAACTGTGACTTGTGAATCGATGTTACGAAATATGGTAAAAAGAAAATGGTTTTTTATTGAATAGCGTTCTCTGACCCAAAATTCATTTTGGTGCATAAGAAGTATACAGATTGGTGATCAAGTGGGCTGAAACTTGCGCGGTTGGGCCTAACGAAATCAAGATACCACTTATTTTAAAGCAACCTAGGCTACCTAGCGATACAATTTTACTATTATTCGGTTCGAAAGTTAATGATCATAAGTAGGGTGAGCGTAGGCGGCTACCCGCCGGTTCTGACAGGAATGGGAACCGTAACCGCCGGTTTTTAGAAACTCGGAACCGGAACCTGTAATGGCGGTTCCTCAATTTTCAGAACAGGAACCTGTAATGGCGGTTCCTCAATTTTCGAAACCTGAACCAGAACAACCGGTTCAGGTTACCCTGTATTTAATATCGTAAAATAAAAGGTTTAACTAATACTAACTAAAAAATAAAATAACAAATCACATAAACTGAATACAAATATATTTTACGATCATTAAAAATATACAAAGCATCTTCCAGTAAGTATTATTATCATGCTAAATCATAGGCATCTGAAGCAGAGAGCTACAAAATTAAATTGCATTGATTTAAGACTTTCGATCTTTTTGTCAGGTTATTTAGTTTTGTTGGGCTTAATACATCATATTTAGTATATACTTCCTCCAATTCAAAATAACTGATACACTTTGGGTTTCACGGTTTTTGAAACAAAATATTATAATGATGGTTAAATTAGATTAATTGAATGGTTAGTAGATAATGGGTCACACACCTTTTGAATAAAGGGAGGTTAATGATGTTTAAAAGTAAAAAGCAAGGGTAAATGAGTTATTTCATTTTGTTAAAGTAGATAGTTGCTGAATGTGGGTCCTACTATTTTTTGTCAAATAAGGTAATTTTTTAACGTGTAGCACTTATTTTGAATCACCAATATAAGGCTAGTGTGACACTTATTTTGAATCGGATGAAGTATATAATATTTTCTAATGAAAATATATCGCGTAATCACTGGTTCTGGTTACCCGTCGGGTAACGGTTCCTAAATTTTGAGAACCGTAACCTCTTAGGGAGGTTCCATGTTTTAGGAACCGGAACCAGAACGGCTTTAACAGTTCCTGGTTTGGAACCAGCGGTCCTAAAGCGTTTCCGGTTCCAATTCCGGTTACCCACTTTTTCTGCTCACCCCTAACAGAATCTAATTACTCCATGTTTAAGGACAACTTATATTATTAAATATCATTTATACAACATGCAAATAACTTCTATACCATAGTATATAACTATTATAACGAATTATACAACATGCAAAAATCATAGTCTCCTATATATGGACATTGTTAGTACTATTTGTCATAATCTAAATTGCCCTTTTTTGGATCTAAAATCTTGATGTTACATTTGTTTTCACCTATATGACATCAAAAGAAAGAAAAGTTCCTTTTATCAACATGTAACAAATTTCTATAAACTTTCAGTGCATGTGTAACGAGTTCATTTTTTTTAATTATTTGATGTAACAAACTTCAGTTCGTTATTAATGTACGTAAATAACCTTCTATAGTTGTAAAATGGCGACATGGAACAAGTTATTTAGAAGATTCAGCAGCGTGTTACGTCACAGTTTTTAAATATACATTGTTGATTATGAAATAAAAGTTTGCAATTAAAAAAAGAAGACACTGAATACACAGGAGAAAAACAGTAGCTAACTGCATTAACCACCAAATACAGATGACTGAACCAGATTCACAGAAACTGACCCGAAACAACAGCTCGAGACAATAAACCAGACCCGAAATTACTGATTCTGTAGCCAATTATTCAGCCCATACAACCATTCTGCCCAGCTAGATATTTCCATCTTGCTAACATGCACCACTATACAATAAGAATACGATTAAAACCGAGGTGTGCAGGCAGGCTTGTCCTTTTCATCCACCTGCGCATGTTATCACTTGCCGTGATATATCCATATATTTATTTATCCTCTTCCGGTTTTATTATTTTGAAGTGGACATTGCTAATAACGTCACCATATATTTTAAACTTAATAATGTTGTTATTCATAATTTTATCTCACTGCAGGAACTGAAATTTAACTATTGAGAAATTTGTCCCATTTTAATTATACTTAGATCTTTAGATTTTTCAAAAGTTAAATTTCACTCATAAATTTAAGAGTTAATTGCACAGATGGTCCTTTAGGTTTATATCAAATTTCACCAATAGTCATTTAGTTTCAAAAATTGCACCGACGGTCCTTATTTTTGAAAGGTTTTTCATCGATGGTCCTTTATGAAAACGACCGTTAATTTTTCACGTTAAGTGACCTCACGTGTGATGCACGTGAGGGTATTTTGGTCATTTCGCCTTTCCCTTCCCATTTAGTCTGATTAAATTGCACGGTTGGTCCTTTAGGTTTATAATAAATTTCACGGATGGTCCTTTAGGTTTATATCAAATTTCACCAATGGTCCTTTAGTTTCAAAACTTACATTGATGGTCCGTATTCCTGAAAGATTTTTCATAGATGGTTCTTTACGAAAATGACGCTTTATTTTTCACGTAAAGTGACATCACATGTGATGCACGTGCGAAGCACGTTAATACATATCTTCAACAATCGGGTAAACGAAACAAAATGATCGAGAAGAGTCGTTTAAAGGGGAGTAAATGAGAAAAGGAAGACGCATAGACCAAAGTACCCCCACGTGTATCACACATGATGTCACTTAAATTGAAAAACGGCTCTTTAAACCTTTTTATTTACTCTCCTTTAAACGACTCTTCTCCTTCATTTGTTTCGTTTACCCGATTGTTGAAGAGATGTATTGACGTGCTTCGCACGTGCATCACACGTGATGTCACTTAACATGAAAAATAAACCGCCATTTTCGTAAATAACCATTTGTGAAAAATCTTTCAGGAATAACAACTATCATTGTAAGTTTTGAAACTAAAGGACTATTGGTGAAATTTGATATAAACCTAAAGGACCATCCGTGAAATTTATTATAAACCTAAAGGACCAACCATGCAATTTACTCAGAGTAGTTGGGAAGGGAAAGACGAAATGACCAAAATACCCTCATGTGCATCACACGTGAGGTCACTTAACATGAAAAATTAACGGTCGTTTTCTTAAAGGATCATCGGTGAAAAACCTTTCAAAAATAAGGACAATCGGTGCAATTTTTGAAACTAAAGGACCATTGGTGAAATTTGATATTAACGTAAAGGACCATTCTTGTAATTGACTCTAAATTTAAAAAAGAAAACCTTATCAGGCTCAACAGTATTAAATTATTATTTTTTTCCCTTTTTTTACAAATTTCCAGATTATTTATATATATTATTTTTTTCTTTTGACAGTTGTTTAAGTTATCTTTACGTACTATGTATAATGCATTTGGTTCTTCGCAAAGTAGTGATGTTTAATTTTTAGCCAGCAAACTTGTTATTACGGGACAGATTTGTGCTTACAAAAAGTATACACCATGCATGATGAACTTGTGACCTCTACGTTATTAACACAATGTCCTAACTAACCGAGCTACTAAATCATATGTTCATTACTTGAATATAATAACCTTATTAATAACTTTAGAACGTCGAAATTAGCACCACCACCATCACCCGCCACCCACCATCAGCGACCACCACCACCAAACATCAATGGATCACCCCAAAATATAGTTATAGAGTAATTGATGTCGCATTGCATGGGTACACTTCTAGTTTTATAAGATGTATTTTTAAAATTACATTAAAATATCAATTATAAATCAGTATATAAAGAGACTCTACTAAAATCTATATACGAACGAAACAATAGTATTTTCTTTGTTGGTGTCTAGCGACATAGAAAAAGGGTAGCTTATTTTACCATCTGATCAGCAATCTCCAAATTGTGTTTCATTCGCTCTTATTGTTTTAGTTGTGAGGTAATTTTTTCAAATTGTAGCACTTATTTTGAATCATTTATTTTTTGAAAGTGTAACACTTATTTTGAATCGGAGGAAGTATGTACTAATATTAGATATGTTATTTTTTAATTCTTTTTTCACATTATTTAAATGGATTAGAAATTATTTTTTATAACGTTTAGTGTATAAATTGGAGCAAACTTATTTTATTTTAGTGTAAGCATATTATTTATTGATCAAGTAATTTACACTATTTTGGTTTAATCTTTACTGCATACATTAGAGATGATCTTATAAAGCATTTAGGCATTAGCTTTTTACAAAATAATTATTATTATTATTATTATTATTATTATTATTATTATTATTATTATTATTATTATTATATATACCTTTAAACTAAAAAAGACTTCAAGAAAGAAGTGTTCGGTCCATGCCATTTTACAATTACGAAACCCCACCTCTCTCCCTCTCTCTCTCTCTCTCAAACAACTTTCTCTCTCTAAAACTCTCGATTTCGACTCCGAGACAGATGATCTAGCAACGCCTCTTGTCCAAATTAATCACCAACCCACTCGCAAATCATTCCTACAAATTCCCTCAATCTTCAAATCGTATCTTCACAGATCCAAGGTATGCCACTCGCTTTCTGCTCCTCTTTTCGTCTTTCTATATCTATATCTACACGTGTATCGTGTTAACTGCGTATATGTTAGTGCCCTTGAGTTGCTTTAATCGTTGCTGATCTCATTTGTTATCTTCAATGCAGGCGAATTACCTACGTGAATTCAACGTGTTGCCCCAAACGCTGTTGCTAACATGCACCGAGCTAATTGTTGCTGAATTGCTAGGTGTTGTTGCTGTGTGAAGATGTCGAATAATCAGGTGGTGAAATTACGAAGAAAGGAATTAGCGGCATGCATGACGTGCCCTATCTGCAATAAGCTCTTGCGAGATGCTACTACTATCCCTGAATGTTGTCACACGTGTGAGTATTTCTCTCTATCCATAGTACTCCTCCAATTCTATCTTAATTATCGCCTCAGGAGTGTGAATTCGATCTCTGTTTTAAGTTTAACTCTGTGTTACTATTTGGTATCTACTAGCTCGCAATTGGGGTTCTTCATGTTGATTTTGTGGTTATTATTCTTTTTGATAATACTTTCTTCATCGACGATCCTTGATGTTGAGTGGTAAATAAATGTGTTTTTCTAACTTGATTGATCGATAAGTGTCTGTTCCCTTGATTTGATTGATCGTGCTTTTGTTATGTTTACTGTTTATAACTGTAGTTGTTCAAATTTGGCAAATAATTTTAACACAGTTCCCAGTATTATTCTGTTTTATGAATGTTTTAAGATAGAGATTGACAAAAAGGGGCATAATTTACAGTTCCCCTATGTTAAATTCTGGTTTTGCCCAACATTAGCTGAAAGTTTTGTCATAAAATGTAGGGTTCATACCATATATGCAGTTCTGCAATTAGGGGTGTTTAGATGTGTGTTTTGAAAGTATAATTTTATCAACGTCTAATGCTCCTGTTTATGATTATTTTACTATTTAGGGGTCAAATTATTAGTTGTAAATACTCTAATAAATTTGATACTAAACATTCCCATTTCTTTTATTTCCTTAAATAATTGGAGTTTCTCAAACACTTGACACCATCATAAGTGCTAATTGTGTTTTTTTTTGAACATTTTGTCAGTCTGCAGGAAATGTATTCATAAGAAGTTCACAGATGAAGAACTTGAATGTTGTCCTACATGCAATATAGATCTCGGATGTGTTCCTCTTGAGAAACTGAGGTCTCTCTTATGCATTCAATAAAAAAAATTTAATTTTTATTTTTCTTACACAAAAAAAAAAACTACATTTTAGTAGACGATATTGCCCCTGCCATCGCGATATAGAACACCATAGGCAATATCTCTTTTACAATAGGTACACATAGATAGAACTCATGTTCTTGAAATATAATCTACTTATTAAAATTGACGATCTTTTTTTTTTATTTAATTATAAATTAAAACAGGCCAGATAATAATTTGCAAGATGTGAAAGAAAAAATATTTCCATCAAAACGAAGAAGGGTAAAGGCCCCTGAAATTGTGGCTTCAGTTACATTACCATTAAAAAGGAAAGAAAGATCACTCTCATCACTTGTGGTCAACACTCCAAGAGTGTCACCACAAACTACTTTGACTGGTAAAAGGACCAAAGTACCCCCAAGAAAAAAACCACGTGACAAATCGGTCAAGAAAGAAGATAACTCCATTGAAGATCACGAAGATAGCTCCAGTTCACGAGAAATTTCAAATAAATTAACACATAATTTAAGACAGGTAAAGAAGTTGACCCGTTCTACCCGTTTGACTCGTTTCATTTTAGTTGTGTTTGAAATCAATATTGCTAACTAAAACAACGATTTATATGCAGAATTCTTTAACTCCTGAGGCATCTAGTGATCCTTCACCTGATCTGTGGAAACCTTTGAATTATTTGGTTGAAGTTGCAAATAGGAGTAAATCTAATGTCAAATCAGAACCACAACATACCCGTAAACCTAAAGGAAAAGATCAATTAAAAATTATAAAAAGTCAAGATGAAAATGGACGGTCAGATGTGGATGTAACAGAATCAGAAAAACGAAAAAAGATAAGAAAATATCATAAAAAGAAAGCTGTGATTGACGCTGATGCTAATAATGTTGTTCGGGATAAAAGAATAAATCCTATTTGGTTTCATTTGGTACCTTCAGAACAACAGTAAGTAATTTAGAAACAGTTCAATAATTTTTGTATTTTTTATTCTAACCAAAGTATGTAATTTGTTGCATAAAATGGTTAAACGTAAATAGTAAATTGCATTTTGGCCTATTTAAAGTCACTTGTTAATTTCCTTTTAATATTTTAGGGAAGGTGAACCCTTGGGGCAGATACAAGGAAGTTTTGTCAGACTAAAGTGAGTTCTCTTATCCCTAATTTGCCCTTTCTCTCCCGAAGTTTTGTGTATTAATTAATTAATATATATTTTTTAATATGGTTTCAGGGATGGTAATATACCAGTTTCAGTTATCCAGAAATTCGTGATGAGCAAACTGAAACTTGGAAGTAAACACGAGGCAAGTTTACTTATTTACCCTTTGTACATATTATTGACATTACCGAAAGTTATTCCGTATTCGAACATTTGACTCAAAATGGGCAATTTCGTATTTTCTGTATCTTCTTTGTTGCAAGATGGTGAAAAGACCATTCTACCCTTGAACAAATGTTAACTGTTTTTGTTGCAGGTTGAGCTGAGATGCATGGGCCAGGTGTTGGTGCCAACAATGGTGTTAAGTAATGTGACGGAATTATGGCTACAAAAACAGCCAACATCACAGACAATTTCAGTCATGATTGGTTCATCTGCTAAGGAATACATGATGGAGATTTCATATGCTAGAAAAACTTGCGCATAAGTTGGTGGTTATGTTTGTTTCTAGTTTTTATGGTTTATGCATGTGTGTGATTATAAAGTTTAAGTTACTATACAGTTGTTTATGTTGGTGAATTTTGACATGCTGTTTACTTTGCACCCTCCAACTTTATACTAGTTTACATTTAAAATAAAGCCCGTAACTCTAAACTGGTCGAAGGTTATGGTAATCTTTTTCCACATTACTTCATGTCAAGGGTAATGTCGATGTATGTAAAGATAACGTTTTAATTAACATGTAGAAACATATAAAAGAGGGGGCCTAAATTGATAGTCAGGGAAGCAAAATGAAATTAATGATCCAAATTTATGTGACAATACCCAAACAATAATTGAACTGCCGCCTTTTTGTCCTCAGATTACAATCTACCCAAACAATAAATTTACAACTAACATGTCACGCTCGTGAAAACTGGAGCAACCGTCAAACCAGATCTAATGGAACCGAGTTATACCGGTCCAGTTCTCGATTCTAATCTTCGTGCAAAGTCGTTTCTCGGTTTGATTCGTTCCAAAATAAAAAAACCCAGAAAAAGTCGAAGAAACTTTCTTGGTTCTTGGTTCGGTTACAGCCGCTTCTCGGACACGTCTGTTTCAAGACGTCATTGGTTCGGTCAACCATTTTCTTGGTTCTCAGTGTGAATCATTTCCAAGCTTGTACCGTTCACAATTTCACATGCCTGTCTCTATACAAGACATCAGAAAGAAAAAGAAAAAAAAAAAACCTTACCTTGCATAGTTGCATGCATGGAGTTATTCCCCAATCACAAAATTATTCTAATAACAACAACAACAATAATAACAACTAATCGAAACAAAAATTATACTACTATGTCCTTTAGATTCCGGTAAAACCGAGGTCATCAAGAGCCTCCATGCAACGAGGATCAACATCTGTAACCATAAACCCAAGTGGGTTAGCCTTACCATGAATCATCGGTCCAGGGGCGATTGCATGGAATCACCATTACTAGGGCCAGTGGCAATTTCCTCACTTTCCCTCTTGTGCCACTGCTAGGTCGAGGGGCGGGACTGAATTTAACCGGGGCTTTCACAAATATTAAAATCATCTCCTACGTAGTCTCCACTACTGTTGATCCAGCTGCAACGGGCGGTTGTAACCATTGATTATAAGATGATGGGTAAGATTAGGAATAAAGGGGTAATGTTATATGCCATTTTTTGTTTTTGTTTTTATTTACTTTTTTTCCTATATGATATATTATATATTGGTGGTGCTGATTGAGATGGATGATTTGAATGTGAAATAGAGGGGGAGGAATTATCAAAATCACTAAAGATAATTCAAATTTTATTCATTAAATCCGGGCTTCTAATAATCTAAGTACCATAATTATCTCCGTTGGGAGAACAGCGAGACCCACAAAACGATACATCTAAATTACATAAAGAAAAATTAATATATACATAAATAAGCAAGTTTTGAAGACTTAGAACATGATAAATATTTATGCAAACTTACAAGTCATGAAAGAATTTGTAAGTCGTGACATCATCTATGATAAACTTAACTGCACCAACGCAACCCATAACCGCAACCGCTGAGAACCATGTGGCTATAACAATGTTCAAGATCACAATCGGGCTCCAACTCTTTCGGGCTTTTAAATGTGCTAACATGGGGAACACAAAGTCAAGTGGGGTGAACCCAATGGCTCCACATATGGACACAAAATCCCCAAAAAATGGCATGGCTGCAGCCACTAGGGTTATTACACCCATGTAAACTGAGGTAAATATTAACCGTTGAAGATGGTTTTTGAGAGGAAATCGACCCGTTTGTTCACTTGACATGTTTATTTCATCGAAAAAGGCGTATGTCGGCCTGCAATATATCTTACCAACAACAAAAAGATCATGTAATTTTGCCCAAAAACTTATTTTTGAATGAATAACTAGTGTATCAAATCTACAAAAACTAAAATTTTAATAAACCGGTTTACGAGGTTGTATACATTAAAAATAAGTATTAGGCGACTTTCGACCTGTTTGATCCGTTTACTTTTTAGGTAAAGAAATTTATTCACCTATTTGACCCGTTGGAGATAAAAAGAACCCAAATCAAATCATGAAATGAGGCAAAGATATTTTGAAAAGTCAAGTACAGCGATTTAAAAATTAAACAAATTACCTGAAAACAACCAGATATTTGGACCACAGCAAAAAGATTTGCCATAACAATTGTCCATTTTGGGGTGGTAAGAGAAGAAACTATAAAGGGCTTAACTCCCGTACCAAACGCCCAGTAACCAAAAAATGCCAATTGCCAATAACTCAATACAATGATAGTGTATGCAGCTGCTATCCCTTTATACATAGTTTTCTTTACGGGTTCTTGAACAGTACTCTGCAGATTAAAATTGTGTCAATTTAGCTGTTAATTACATATTAGAGGTGACAATTTTGACCTATTTACTTATGAACGGGTCGATTAGGGTTATGTTTTACCTCAAACGGGTCAAATTATGAAAAAAATTAGCTAAAAGGGAAACATTTCAAACAATCGCCCGAACGGTCCTAAATTGTTCTATTGAAATTTTTGATTATTATGGTAATAATATAGTTTTTGTAATCAAATTTACTGGAATAGTTATTTATCAAGAAAAAATATAATTGGCCAAAAAGCTCAAAACTTTACAAAGCTCAAAATTTTACAAGATAATTTGCGATCTTTTAAAATTTGGTGTCAATATGTACAAGGGTAAAATGGTCATTTTACTTGTATTTCAGGAAGCATGGCATCACCAAATGAAAATGCAATAACCCCAAGACCGTTGAAGGCTTTGAACATCTTTGATGAAGAGCTTCCTTGGAGACTATAACTTATGGTCCCTCTATCAATCTTCTTCCCTATCACAACATTTAGTCAAAAACCAATTTATTTGTTTAACAAATCATTTAAAAAAAAAAAAAATTGATGACTTAATTACCATTGTAGATTGTTACACCAATGGTTGTACCAGCAAATCCAATTGTACTAAAAGTACAAACAGCATTCAACCATCTTAATGAATGGATATTTGGAAGCTGAGAAAGAACAAGTTCAAATATCCCAAAAAAGATAACAAAATGTTGAAGTGTTAAACTACCATCTTCATGGTAATATTTGTATACAGCCTGCAAACGACCGCATGTGTAAATATATAAAAATAAATTTAAAAAAAAACGTATTTGCATTTCTACAAAAAATTAGTGAATTAATTGACCTTAAGACTACTTGCAGCTGCAATCTGAATAGCAATATTGTTGCCCAAAGAAGCCACCTGCTGGAAAAATGCAATACACCAGTAACCCCAATTTCCTTGAAAACACATGTATTTGTTAAATTTAAAAGAAGCAGATTAAATTTTGTTATTTATTTATTAAAAAAAGAAAGAAAAATGGGGAAGAGAGGAAAACTGACCATAAATGCTACGAGCAAGATGTCTATAAGTGGTGTGTTTGTTGCCGTCCCATTTCCATAAAGATGCAATCAGATTACTAGAATACCAGGTGGTTAAGGTCGCACCCACCAAACTAATTACTCCTTAATTTTATGGTTAATAATGCACAAGCAAAACATCAAACACCTGGTGAGCATAAATCAAGTCTACTCTAACTAATACCAATTTTTTATTAATACCTAAAGGCCATCCGAGAGAAGAGACGGCGAACGGAAGTGGAGCATAGGCGGCAGGGGTAGCGATGGTGGTTGCCACGTGGAAGGCAGCGTGTTTCCATGACCCTCTACCGGTGGTATCATCAGTGTTGTTCCTTTGGAGTGAGTCGTTGACTGTAACGGCTGAGACTTCCTTTCCGTCGTTACCACCGTCGCCGGAGTAGCTCGGTGAGCAGGTCGAGGCCATCTTTTGAGTTGGGATTGGTGAGCGATGATCGGCATTTCAATGTAATTTGGACAAAAGTCGTTAAGGATCGCCATCGCTTTGACATTTGGTGACATCGTTTGACATTAAAGACAACCATAAATTCCATAAACTCATGGGAAGTGATATCTAGGTCGTAAAAGTTTTATAATTATATTAAAATACTGTGTTATAACCTGTGAAAAATTTACTGAATGTAAAACATATAGAATAAAAAAATTTATCGTTAATTGCATATAACATTTGATTCCTTATCTTCTATTAAAATCAACCCATGTATACTCTTATTAATGGTCATAGCAAAATAAAGTGGTAGCGAAAATTGTCTTTTTTTAAACTTAAATGTTTGATGGTATCAAAGACAATCATAAATATAAAAGTACGATATCCAACATTGTTCATTTGTTTGTAATACTTACTGATAAAGAAAAACCTGGTCAAAGTCACGGTCAAATTAGTACAAAAATGTATTAGTCCAACTTATTTTGACTATAGAAGATTTATAGAAGATTATGTTAAAACTTTAACACCAGTTAATGTAAAAAAAAGACGATATGTGCGATATAAAGTTAGCATTTATATAAATATACTTAGAGCATATCCAATGGTTAACCTTACAATATCTTACTCTTGTTGCATCAACTATACACTAATAAAAAAAACCTATTAATATGAATAATTTACTTTTATAAAGAAAAAAACAAAGTCATGATAAAAAAACGAAGAGGTGGACATACAAAATTTGGATCATTACATTTTTAAATCATAATACTTTTTGTTCATAATATGTTTGAATCATAACATTATTTTTTTAAAATTACAATACTGCACTTATTTTGTACAGAATTTAATTTTAAAAACTTTGACATTTTTAGAATCTTTTTGTTTACAAAGAAAAAATTCACGAACTGTCAGTAATTTTATAAATCTTAGAATTGTATAATAGAAATATGATTGAATCGATAGATCAGCAACATCTGTCTATTATATGCTTCTCTATAAAAGTCATTCATGGAAATTAGGACAGTTTGACTATAAAAGTCAAACCTAAAGATTTACATTTGTTTTATAATTATTTATGAGAAGTGATATGCTTGAATGATAGATAAATAGATAAACAATGCATCTTATTTATTATTTGGCAATTGCAGCATATATCACATCTGCCTTACCCATAAGCATGTAACATGAATGCTTCCTAAAAAATATATCAGAAACATATAACTGGTATTCAAACATGATTTATCCAATATTGTGATGAAGAAAAAGAGAATTCTGAAAAACCATGAATAAGAATTACCTTCAAAGAATATAATACGAATTACTGAGATGGTACCCAAGAGTCCAAGACGGCTCCTAATTATATGTGAAAATTACCGTAAGATCATAATCTAAGATGAAAAGATATCGACAGAATTAATAACAAATACTCCTCAAATAAGGGTGGTATATTGATAAGGATATTCACCGAGCATTTGGAAAGAGATAATCATATTGTGTAGTTAAACAAAATTTGAATAAAATTCCTAAAATAATGGTGCAATATTAAACTGAATCGAATATTGTTGGAACAAATCACAGTTCAACTTATTACTGATACTGCAGTTAGTACTGATCATAGTTACTACTGATAAAGACTATGATTACTACTGATGGGGCAGAAACACTTGTTACTGATGAGTTGATACTGGTGAAGACTATAACTAACTTACTACTGATCATGCACATATCGAAGATACTACTGATCATTAGTAGTTACTACTGACGTTGGTTTTGGACTTACTACTGATTACCAGAGTTACTACTGGCGATGCATATTTACTACTGGTGATTGCAGTTACTACTGGTACGCGTTTATGAATCAAATCAAGTCCGAGATCTTCGCAGAGTTAGTTATAGAATGTTATTCAATGTATATCTTTTATAATTCGACGTAAATCAAGTCCTAGAATAACTAGGGTAAATAGTTAGGCTTCAAGGATGATTATATATAGTTTCTTACGAATTGTAAACGTACGTGTGTATTGTTAATCAATAATATACATTGAAGCTTTTTGTGAATCACTGTGTTCGTAATATTATTATTCATTGTTCGTTCTATATACAGTATTCTATTGTTCTTTAAGATATTAATACAAGTGTTGATCCACTGCAACTTCTTGTTATTAGTAGATCTGGATTGGCAATAACTTGTTTTAGTTATTCGATCCTGACAAGTGGTATCAGAGCTTATTGGTTCTAGATCTACGAATTTTAAGAACAACAAAAAGTTTTAATCTTTAAAAAACACACAGATTGTTAATCATGACTGATAACAATAAAAGTACTCAAGCAAATAAAATTCCTATACACACTCCAAATAACTTTGGAATGTGGAAGAATCGTATTAGGCAATACATGCTTATTACTGATTATTCAATGTGGGAAGTTGTTGTTGAAGGAAACAAAACCGTTCAAGGTCAAGCAACAAGCTCTGCAACTGAAGCAGACAAACTCAAGTGTGAAAAGGAGAAGAAAGACAGAGGAATCGAACTCAAAGCTCTAAGCACTCTTCTACTGGCCATTCCTAATGACTATCAACATCTCTTTGTTGAATATGATGATGCAAAGTTGTTGTGGCAGGCACTGGAAAAGAGATTTGTTGGCACCAAAAGCACCAAAAGAAACATGAAGTCTGTACTAAAACAGGACTTTGAAAATTTCAAAGGCCAAACGAATGAATCCCTATCTCAAACATTTGATAGGTTCAACAAACTCATTGGTGAATTGAATCAAGTTGGTGTGAAACCAGACAATGATGATGTCAACAGAAAATTTCTCAGATCTCTTGGAGAAGAATGGTCTATGTACACAGTCATATATAGACAAGGTGATGCCCTGGAAGAAAAAGAGCTGGATGAATTGTACAATGAGCTTAGAGTGTTTGAATCTGAGGTAAGCTCTAAAACTCCTAATTTATCTTCAAACAATGCTGCTTTTGTATCTAGTACAGGTCAAGTTCCAGAAACTACTACAGGAAAAGCTGCAGATTGTGAAGATGCTGCAAGAGAATCCTTCTTCACTAGTCATGTGCACACTGCACTAATTAGTGATGATTTGGAACAATTGAATCCTGATGATCTTGAAGAGATGGATCTAAAATGGCAGATGGCTATGCTGAGCCTGAGAACCAAAAGGTTCTTGAAGAGGACTGGTAGAACAAACCTTAACTATAACAAAGGTGACAAGGCTGGATTTGACAAGACTAAAGTCAAATGTTACAACTGTAACAACCTTGGGCACTTTGCTAAAGAATGTCCTCAGCCAGACAAAAGATCAAACTCAACTGCTCTTGTTTCACAACAAGGACAAGGCTATGATTGGAGCTTTCAAGCAGAGAAACATGCACAGAATCAAGCTCTCATGGCTTTCACTGATTCTCTTGCTAAGGTACATTCTAAATCTTGCACTCCTGAATGCATTAAAGCATATAAAGATTTAGAAAAACTTAATAAAGAAACACTTGAAGAGATGATTCTAAATAGAAATAGAAGAATTGGATATAATGGTTGTATCGCTGATCTTGAAAATCAAATTAAAATTTATAAAATAACTGATCAAAAGATAAAAGAAGAATTGCTACAAACCACTTATGAAAAGGAACATCTTGAATTAAAATTAAAAGAAACTTTGATCAAACTAGAAGAATATCAGATGGAATTAGAACAAAACAAATTAACCATTAAAAAGTTTGAAAGAAGTTCTCAAATTATTAATGAATTAACAAGTAATCAAACCACTGAAAAAGTTGTGCATGGAGTGGGATATCATGTTGTACCACCTCCATATAAATTCATCCCTCCACTTAAAGATAGTTCAGAAAGAATCATAAATGAATTAAAAATTGAAAATCAAACTGAATCTAATAATAAAACATCTGAATCAAATGATTCCTCTGATGATGATCAAACTACAGACTCAATTGATACAAGCTTTCACACAGCACAAAGTCAAGATGACTCTCCTAAATATGATGCAGAAAATATACCAAAAATTTTAAGAAGGGGAAATGAAAGAAATAAAAATCAACTCTTAGATCAAAGAAAACCTGAAGGTGCTAAGTATAAGAAATTAAGATGTGTTATTTGCAACAAAGTAAACCATTTAGCAAAGGGTTGTCACTTCAATCCAATTAACTGTAAAGAGTTCAAAGAATTTAAAAACTCTAAAGAAAAAACAAAAACACAAAAGTTAAAAGATACTACTGGTCCATCAGTAGTAAATAAAATAAAATCTCAAAAATCTGAAACACCAAAATTTGGAAGAAATGCACCAAGGTTTGTGCAGTATACAAGAGTTGGAAGCCCAAAGAACAGCAATTATTTCAAAAATAATGGAAAAACAAATCAAAATAAACAATATTTTAATTTTTCCAACACCAGTAGAAACTTTAACAGGTTTACTACTGATCCTAACCCTAATTACAATGCTGTTGGGTACCAGTACCAAAACACTACTTGTAAAAACCCTAATTTTAAAAATACTACTGCTGCCAAATCAAATGTTAAAAACACTACTGGTCATCCTAAACATGGAAAGTACCCAAATACTACTGGTCCATCAGTAGTAAAGTATTCAAAAGCTAAATATAATGGGTATAGACCAAGGTCAGACACCAGTAACAAATCCAAAAGGGCAGTAGTAAAACATAACACCAGTACTAAACAGGTATGGGTACCAAAAATGTTTAAAATTAAATCTTCTAAATCTTACTTCTCAAAGGATGAACCCAAGACATATAAAGCTTGGGTTCCCAAAATTAACTAATCTTTTACTTACTTGTGCAGAGCATTCAGATCCCTGAAGAAGGTAGAACATGGCATATTGATAGTGGATGCTCAAGTCACATGACTGGAAATCTGCAAATTCTTAAGGATTTCAAGTCATTTGATGGAGGATATGTGACCTTTGGTGAGAACCCAAAGGGAGGTAAGATTACAGGCAAATGTACAGTTACTAATGGTAAAATTACCTTTGATGATGTATTTTATGTAGCTGAGCTAAAATATAATCTTGTCAGTGTGTCTCAAGTATATGATAAAAAGAACAAGATTCTTTTCACAGATATTGAGTGCATCATTCTTTCTCCTGATTTTGTTTTAGATGAAAAATATGTAGTTTTGAGAACTCCAAGGAGAAATAATGTGTATTGCCTGGATATAGGTGGAGAACTCATTTCTTCAAATGAGGTCAACTGTTTTATTTCCAAGGCAAACACTTCTGAATCAGAACTTCGGCATAGAAGGATGTGTCACACAAACTTTAAAAATATGAACAATTTAGTAAGAAAGAATTTGGTAATTGGATTACCACAAAAACAGTTCATGTGTGATCATCACTGTGTTGCATGCCTAAAAGGTAAACAACATAAGTCTTCTCATAAGTCCAAAATTGTAAATTCTATTTCTGTTCCTTTACAACTCTTACATATGGACCTTTTTGGACCTACAAATGTAATGAGTATTGGAAAGAAACAATATTGTCTTGTTATTACTGATGACTTTTCCAGATATACATGGGTTTTCTTTCTCAGGACAAAAGATGAAACAAGTGAACTCATCAAGAACTTAATTGTTAAACTGGAGAACACATCTGATCAAAAAATTAAAGCCATAAGATGTGATAATGGCACATAATTTAAAAATGCTAACTTAATTAACTTTTGTGATCTTAAAGGTATTGACAGGCAATACAACTCACCTAGAACTCCTCAACAAAATGGTGTAGCTGAAAGAAGAAATAGAACCATCATTGAAGCAGCAAGATCAATGTTAGCAGATTCAAAGTTACCAATTACTTTTTGGGCTGAAGCTGTTAATACTGCCTGTTATGTACAAAACAGAGTATTAATAGTTAAGCCACATCATAAAACACCATATGAACTGTTTAACAAAAGAAAACCGTCCATAAGTTTCTTAAAATCATTTGGTTGTCCTTGTACTATTTTGATTACAAGAGAACAAATTGGTAAGTTTGACTGCAAAGCTGATGATGGAATCTTTGTGGGATACTCTACTCAAAGCAAATCATATAGAGTATTCAACAAAAGATTAAGGATTATTGAAGAAAGCATCAATGTATCCTTTAATGAGAATATTCCTAATGAACAAGGAAATGGTCCAGATTGGCTATTTAACATAGACAATCTAACCAAATCCTTTAACACTAACATGGATTTAAATGCAGGTAATCCAAATTGTCATTCTCAAAAGGAATGAACATCATCCTTTAATACTGGTCAAGAAGAGATGAGATACATAGTAGTTGATACTGTTCCCACAGTTAATACTGAGGACAGTAATAACTCAAATTCTGGAAGCAGTAGTGAATCAGATAATGAGGACAGTAGTAATTCAAATACTACTGATCCCAGTAATAACTTAAATACTACTGATCCCAGTAGTAACTATGAACCTGCAAATGATGATGAACCAAACATCAATGACAATGAAGAACCTCAAGAGGAACAATCTCCTAAGACAAATGAGTCCAATCTTGAAAACCAACTATGTGTTGATAAAGTTCATGGCACCAGAACTGAAAAGAATCATCCTTTGGATCAAGTCCTTAGTGATGTGAACTCAAGCATGCAGACAAGAAGCAAATTACACAAAAGTCTAACTGCAAACATGTGTAACATAAGTTTAATTGCTAATGAATGTATGTTTGAATGTTTTCTGTCTCAGGATGAACCAAAGAAGATTCAACAAGCAATGAAGGACTCAAACTGGATTGAGGCAATGCAAGAAGAACTCCTTCAGTTCAAATTACAAGCTGTTTGGACACTTGTACCTCTACCCAAAGGAAAAAGAGCCATTGGAACAAGGTGGATCTTTAGAAACAAGAAAGATGAAAGAGGTATAGTAATCAAGAACAAAGCCAGACTTGTAGCCCAAGGATACACTCAAGAAGAAGGAATAGACTATGATGAAGTATATGCCCCTGTTGCTATA
Source organism: Calendula officinalis (assembly GCA_963853835.1). Lineage (NCBI taxonomy): Eukaryota > Viridiplantae > Streptophyta > Magnoliopsida > Asterales > Asteraceae > Calendula > Calendula officinalis. The sequence continues at coordinate 82,359,155 of OY970820.1, read as the reverse complement.
ATTGAAGCAATTAGGATATTCTTAGCATATGCTTCATACAAGAAGTTTAAAGTCTATCAAATGGATGTAAAGAGTGCTTTCCTATATGGGAAAATTGAAGAAGAAGTATATGTTTGCCAACCTCCAGGTTTTGAAGATCCAAAATATGGTGACTATGTATTCAAACTAGACAAAGCTCTATATGGCCTACATCAGGCACCAAGAGCATGGTATGATACATTATCATCATACTTACTGAAGAATGATTTTAAAAGAGGAGCAATTGACAAAACTCTGTTTACAAGAAAGGTCAAAAATGATATACTACTGGTGCAAATCTATGTAGATGATGTCATTTTTGGATCAACAAATGATTCATTGTGTAAAGAGTTTGAAAATCTCATGCAAATCAAATTCAAGATGAGCTCCATGGGTCCAATGAACTTCTTCCTTGGACTCCAAGTCAATCAAAGAACAGATGGTATTTTGATAAACCAATCAAAATATGTTAAAGACATCTTGGAGAAGTTTGATATGAAAGACTGCAAGAGTGCAAGTACACCAATGGAAACACACAAACACCTACATCCTGATGCTGAGGGGGAGGATGTAGATGAACACGTAAATAGATCAATGATAGGCTCTTTGATGTACTTAACTGCATCAAGACCTGACATTATGTATAGTGTTTGTGTGTGTGCAAGATATCAAGCAAGACCTAAAGAACTACACTTGCAGGCTGTCAAAAGAATAATCAGATACTTGAAAGGCAAACCATCACTTGGTCTATGGTATCCACATGATTCACCCTTTGAACTCATAGCCTACACAGATAGTGACTATGGAGGTGAATGTCAAGATAGAAAGTCCACTACTGGTGGATGTCAATTCTTTGGATCAAGACTGGTATCATGGCAATGCAAGAAACAAACAAATGTATCAACATCAACTGGTGAAGCAGAGTATGTAGCTGCATCTGCTTGTTGTGCTCAAGTACTTTGGATTCAAAACCAGCTGCTAGACTTTGGTATCTCTATCCTTAAAACTCCCATTTTTATTGATAATCAAAGTGCTATTAGTATTGTGAACAATCCAGTAAAACACTCTAAAACTAAACACATTGAAATAAGATTTCACTTTATAAGAGACTGCAATGAAAAGAAGTTAATCAAAGTAGTTAAAATTCATACTGACAATCAATTAGCAGATCTTTTTACAAAAGCATTTGATGTAGGAAGATTCAGCTTCTTGGTTAGCAGTATTGGAATGATTTTAATAAATTAATTTCTCACTCAAAATCATGCGTAAAAGTTTTTCTGTTGTAAATTAATTTTCACAAGTGTTTTACTACTGGTAGGTCTACTTTACGGGTATGTAGGCGTGTGCACAAAATACTACTGGTAGGTCACTACTACTGGTGTGTATTAGGTATACACAAATACTACTGGTAAGACAGTACTACTCGTATCCACATATACTACTGGTCTTGTGTGCTGGTGGTTACTACTGCTAGGGATGTGTAAGTTAGGTCAGTAATGAAATTCATTAGTTACTACTGATGTCAAAATCTCTAGTTACTACTGATGTGAGTCGATACTACTGACGTTTCTTACTGGCATCTAATTTACTACTGGTCTTTAAACTATCAAATTACCAACCTAACCCCCATGAAAATAGCCGTTGTGTTATACTTCGAAGGGCAATTTAGTCTTTTTGCAGGATAAATCGTAAGATATAAATAGCTAAAGTCGATTAGTTTAGCATTATCCTTCCATCGATTTGCTAAATCCTCTCGATAAACCCTAACTCGCGATCATAAACCCTGCACCAGTAACAACATTCTTGCTTGTTTCTCTCAAATCAAACGATCAAAACTCCTCAAAATACATAAGTTTGCATTAACTGTAAATCCGAAAGCATATCAACAATACTTGGTTGACTTCTAGACCAATGCTGAAAGAACTGAAGGGTCAACTATGTCTATGATCAAATCAACCGTGGATGGCAAAACTATCACTATAACTGAACAATCCATCCGACACCATCTGCAACTACATGACGATGAAGGTATGTTTTCTCTTCCTAAGGAACACATTGTTGAAATTTTAAATAAAATGGGATATGAGGGAAGACTTGACATTGTCACTTTCCAAAAAGGTCTTCTCTCCCCCACAATGGAAATTTCTTGTACACAATATTCAACATTGTATTTCTCACAAAAGAAGTACCTGGAATGAGTTTAACAAATCAATAGCATCCGCTGTTGTTTGTATATGCACAGACCAAGTATTTAATTTTTCAAATATGATTTTTGAGGGAATGTTGGGAAATCTTTCTACTTCAAAATTTTAATGTATCCCAGATTTCTTCAACATGTTTTAAATTGTGAATTACAAAACTTGTCAACTCCTAAAAACATCTTTATAACTCCAGAGTTGAACAAGAAAGTTTTCTCAAATATGAGAAAACAATTTAAATTTTCGGGAAAGGAAACCCCTCTGTTTCCTAACATGATCAAAGATCAACAACATATTGGAGAAGGTTCAATCAAAGATAAAACCCCAATTAAACCTCAACCCACTCCTTCACCCCAAAATGCAGCCCAAACACAACCCCAAATAGTCACTCAATCAACCACTCAAATAGATGTCCTGAATGTGTCCCAGGAACATGAATTAAATCTGCAGAGTGCTACTCTTCACTCTGTAGAAGATCGGCCTTTAACCACTGTACTAGTTATCGGGACGCCCCCGAGCTAACTAGAAACAAGGTACCGGCAATAGGATCGCCCACGCTACCGATACCTGCCTTGCCCACCGGAATACGTCCAATGAGTAAGACTACTAACGTGGAAGAGTCGATGAGAAATCATCCCAACTGCCCCTCAATCCACACCTCATGATCGGGGAGTCTCCCGTATCATCACATCATCCCAATCTCATCATAACCCTATGGTTATGCCAAATCTAGCTCTCGGCTATCACTATCATCATCAAACAAGTTAGTTCAATACTTTCATCTGTATAACTAACTATCAACTACTAGTCTACACAATTAAGCAAATAGACCATAACACAAGTAATGAAAAGATTTAAGAGGGGCTATGTACTCAGTAAATTCCACACGTACTCACCTTAGCAATAAATGCTCCAACCGAGTTCTTGTCACCAAAACTCTTGCTTCACAATTTCACCGACTTTCCAAGATGTCACCGAAAGCCTAAAACAATGATCATACAATGTTCAACATCACAATCTACTATCAATGTGTTCATCTACCTCTAGATAACACCCATCAATTCATTTCCCCCAAGTATGGTGGTTTACCAAACCCTAGGTTTAACCAACCCGCAAGATTCTTACAAATCTTAACCGTACACCTGATTTCCTTGTTAATATACCATCTATTAAGTGTATACAATATTTATTTCACCATAAATCACCAACCCAAGAACTAGGGTTTCAAACCCTAGCTTCAAGATCCATAGATCTTGAGCTACAAAGATGAAAGAGTGAAGATATACCTTTAATCTTCCACTAGGAGTGAAATCTACCAAGGATTTGTGAAGAAATCAACCCAAACCAGATGCTATGATCGAAAATCGCCAAGGAGAGAAACTAGGGTTTACAAATGCAATAAATGAGCCAAATCCCGACTTTAATGCTGCCAGACAAAAGATCACGACGCGAACAAAGTTCGCGACGCGAACTTTGCATATCTCCCATACATCGCGATCGTTAAGATGGCGTGAACTATATCGCGTCCGAAGTCCAAACTCCCTGGAGCCAGTTCCCGATCGGGAACTATAGTTCGCGACGCGAACTCCTTGAGGCAGCAGGGCTGCACTTTTCATCGAGTGTCTTGACCCGATTTCCGCCCATAACTTTCTCGTACGGTGTCCAAACGACACGAAACCAATTTCCACGTGTTTTATATGATTTATCCATAATTATCATATTTTTACATATTTTATTTATTTACAATTTCGGGTCGTTGCAATAACCATGAAAATAAACAGGACACGGTTGGGTTGGGTCTAAACGGCTTAAGACCATGCGTATCGCACGACCTCCACCTCGGTCGCGACCTCCACCTCGGACGTTCCCGACGCGTCGCCCCCGTTACACGCCCCCCACCCCGACGCGTCGACCAAGGCCAACGGTCGACTAGTCGACCCTTCGATTTCGAACGTTGCGAGCCTTGATTCCCCTCCAACGGCTACCTTTTACACCAATAAAATTTAATTTTTACCCCTTTTTTTACCCTATAAATACCCAATTCTTTTACCAAAAAATTCACAACTCTCATTTCTTTCTACACTTCTCAAACACACACTCAAACCTCTCTCAATCACCCTCTCCAAAAATGTCTTCCTCCAAGAACAAAGGCAAGGCTCCAAAATCTCGACGCCAAGCAAACACCAACTTTCCCACATCCTCTCAATCACCATCGATCAACTTTCAACCACCAACTTTCGTACACCAAACAAATCAACCAATCCCACAAGGTTATCAAAATAATCCATTTACTCCCCTCTACTTCCAACCACCATACCGACCATACCCTCCACAACAACAACAACCGCCACAATATCAACAACCACCACAACAAGGTTATCAAAATTATTTTGGTGGGGATCAATACGACCACCAAAGTTTTGATCCTTTCGCCGGGATCGACCAATACGACTACCAACCACGAACACAAAGTGGTTCCCCCGCCACTCCCGCCGCGCCCCTCGATGTCGAGTCTTCCGAGTCGTCCGACGAGTCCGAGCCCGTTGAAGCGCCACCGAAAAAGAAGGTAGCAAAAAGGCGTCAACCACCGACAAAGGGGGTGACCGGCGGAAGCGCGACATGGACGAAGCTTGAAGAGATAGGCTTATGCAATGCTTGGATCGACACTTCCGAAAATGTCGTTAAGTCGAACTTCAGGGCTAAATGTGGATTTTGGCAGGATGTGTTAGTTCGCTTTGCGAGTGAAATGGGTGGGACGACCCGAACATATGACTCACTAAACTGCAAGTGGAAGAATAGGCTTCGTCCTAAAATTGCCAACTTTTGTTATATTTATGACAACCCCGTACGAAGAAACTCAAGTGTGGTGTACGAGCAAATTTTGTACGAGCGAGCTTGTGGTGAATTTAGTGCTCAACATGCAGGGGAGTTCACAAAGGTGGAGTGCTGGAGAATTTTGAAGGACCATCCAAAGTGGAAGGAGGTTGAATACCCAGCACAGTTGGCGATGTTCGCGAAGGCTAGGGAAAAAAATCAAGGACTTCGTCATCATCAGCTGCGCAAGGTTCAGGGGTTGGTCCAGAAGAGGAGGATCAGTATGATGAAGAAGTGGAAGTTCCAACCCCTCGACCAATGGGGCGGGACAAGGCGAAGAAGAAAGCAGCGGCATCGTCATCAGCTGCTCAAAGTTCAGAATACGGTGCCCCCCCCCCCCCCCCCCCCGCCATCATCGGCTCAGGAATTAGTCGGGCATTGGAAAGACGCCACAGACGAATTTTTTGACTTCCGCAAAGCAAACATATCTGATTTCATGGAGATCCAAAAAGATAACCAAGAGCTCAAGCACATAAAATTCTACAATTCGTCGCATGATCACCTCACCGGCAGAAATCTTGAGTGGGTTTTGGCAAGGAAGGCGAAAATCAGGGCCAAATATAATTTGGACTGATAGTTTGTTTTTTTTAGTATTAATGTAATGTTTTTTTTATTTATGTCTTTTTTTCAATTATTAATGTAATGTTTTTTATTATTATTAATGTATTTGTTTTTAATTTAAATTAAAAAATAATAATTTCCGAACGGTCACCCATTACGGGCATTTGGTCGCTGTCTGGTCATGTGTTTGATCAGGAGAGAGAAAGCTGATGTGGCGCAGAGGTGGCAGGGGTGACCAAACTGGGTTTGGTCACCCATTACGCACAGTCTAAGGTTGTAAATTGGTTGACCGCTTGCCTCATTTGATAAACATGCCGTTTATTAGAACTTTTTGTAGACTTCTCACAAGGACTCTTAAAGAAGTAAAAAATTATGAAATTATTTATAAGTCACCCGTGAATTATCACAAGTTATAAGCTAGTTTGTCTAACAAATATTATGTATATTCATTTTCTTTTTACTACTATTTTATATGGGTGACTATGCAGTTAAGATATCATTTTTGTTGCTTTTTTTACTTGTCATTATTTATTTAAGGTTACATACATCTTATTTATTTGGGAGCATATTAACTGTCTTCTAGTGACACCTGCATTTTGGATCTTTGAGATTTTAATATATATAAACTTGTTCACCGACACAAATTGTATTAGTTAATATATACGGTGATGATTATAAACTATTAAAATGTTTAACCTTTATTTTCATGAAATAAAACGGCAAATATTAAATTTTATGTAGTCACTATCTAATATCTATAAGGTACGAGAGGATGCATAATATTCTTTTATTTCTCCTCGTGTACACTCCAAAATCATGTTCTTTCGAAAGTTTTTACTTTCAAATATAATATTCTTTTGACGTTAATACTCGGTACTCGTGTTCCTAATAGAAGTATTATAACATTACATGATGGAAGTATAATTCTCTATATTTTTAATATATAATTTTATATCCGGAAACTGCAAAACGCAATAGTTTTTATTTTACTGATGCATTGTATATGAAATGAGTAAAGGCGTGCTTATAAGTTTTTAATTATACTAATATTGTTTGTTTATAAATGAAACTTAAAATACAAGCAAATATAGAGAAGTTGGACAACCAATCCATCAATTGGCAAACAAGTAACATAATTTGGAATCATATAATAATATGTATCACCGACTCTCTTCAATTTGCTAAACGAATTAAGTTTTTTTATTTTTATTTTATACATTGTGTCAATCGTATACTCTTTTATCACTCGTCAAATCGTGAAAAGTACGAAAGGAGAAATAATATAAGAGACTCGGCCCATCTTTTATTTTACACAAGAAAAATTACCAAATTGAAGGGACAACTTATGGGACGTGTCTAAAAATCCACTAATCAACAAAAAAATGTTGCCTTTTTAACCTTAGACCACCCGTAACAGTGTGGTCGACCGAATGGTCGATCAGACGTGGCAAACCTCACTCGACGCGTCCCCCCCTTACGCCTACACCACCCCGACGCGTCGACCGTGCTGAACGGTCGACTAGTCGACCGATCAATTTTCAAAGGGGATGGTTTTTTCAAAGGGGAATGATTTGGTCGCCTGGTTACGTGTGTTTGGTCAGGATTTTTTATGTGTTTGGTCGGGCTGATGTGGCGCAGAGGTGGCAGCGGTGACCAAAATGGGTTTGGTCACCCATTACGCCCAGTCTTAGACTCCAACTTTACCCTTCTGCGACAACACTTCCCGTCGACACGTCGCTAAAGGGATTTCACTTTCTTTTGGATTTATTTATTTCCATTCAGATTAAGCAATTTCACAGTTAACCATTTGTGACGACACATGTCGTTTATGACGCTGTTAAAGCTTTTTCTTTTTCCTTAAAAAAAATTCCCACCAAATAAAAAGATTTTTAAACCAATGATAACCCGAACGTGATGGATCTCCAATCCTCTTCGAATCTGAGCTTGAAGTAATGGTTGAATGATGGTGAATTTGTTCAGCAAAAGGTTCTAGCCGAATTAGGATTTTTAGTTCGTAAGCAAAAGGTTCCTCTAGTTGTATTCCGTAGTGATACTTATACTAAAGATATCATGTGGCCATCACACGACCTATAATAGTTGCTACTTGCTAGCTAAATTTGAATATAAATATAGATAAATAGTTTTAAATTTATTCTAAAATCTAATTTATGCATGATAGGTGAACAATGTAAGTTAAACCAATATAGATCATAATTTGTTCCTAATTTGGCTAATTATATATTAAGAAAAATGATAGGTAAAGGAACCTGACATTTTTCTTGCAACGGGATAAAAAATTGTAGCAAAATTAGTCGTTATTCTTTAGTCCCCCGTTCCCACTTCCACACCACACACGCATGTACATTCTGTACATACATATATGTAGGGGTGCCCAACGGGTCAACCCGACCCGACCCGGCTCTTATCGGGTCGGGTCCGTCGGGTTTGAGGTTAAAAAATTCTAACCCGAAACCCGACCCGATAAGGATTCGAGTTTGTCGGGTTCGGGTTGGTCGGGTTTATCGGGTTGACCCGATCGGGTTGGTCGGGTTAGACTTGAGTTAGGAATTTTTGGTAAAAACTATAGAAATTATTTAATATGTTGAATTTTATGAATATTTATTTAACACTTTTAATTGTTAATTGATTTTTATTGAATTCTTTATCATATAATTTGATAATTAATTGATTTAATAGTAAAAATATGTTAATTTTTATAGGAAATAAAATACTTAAACTTTAATCGGGTCTAATTGGGTCAACCCGAACCCGATAAAGGTAAAAAATTATAACCCGAAACCCGACACGATAACGAATCGGGTTGGTCGGGTCGGGTTTAAAAAACCCGATAATAACATGGAACCCGAATAGACCCGACCCGATAAGCGTAATCGGGTTCGGGTTCGGGTTAGGGTCGGGTCGGGTCAACCCTTTGGGCACCCCTACATATATGGTTGGTTTGAAAATCACATGAACATTATAATATTCGTTTACGTTGATATTCTCCATGTATTTATTTTATTCTTTATCGGAATAAAATTTAGATATTTTGTTAATAAAATATTTTATAAGATTGTGACAGGATAAAATGAAGAGTAGAGGATGGTGCATGTTAATTTTTTGTTCTAAATAATATATATTTAGACACAAATCATAATTACAAAATTTTAAGGGCATCGAATAATTATTTGCGTAACTGATATGATATCTACAATGTAAGAAGTTAAAAAAAAACTACATTCCTCACTATACTTTAGTCTTTATATGTGTTAAAACATACTGTGTATGTATATATATATAAACATATGTTGTAGCGTGTGAAACCGAATGTTTGGGCGGCTTTCGGGTGTGTACGAAAACTCAACCCAAAAAGCCGCACCGACCCACCATATATATCTTTCAAATTTTGTAAAAGGATTATTACTTTTATAACAAAATCGATTCTTAAGTATTTAAGAAAAGATCTGAATATATCATTTAGACGTTTTCACACATTTTGCTCCGCTATTTTATAAGTCTTATAACTATATAACGGTGGAAATTTGGACTATTTATATGTTTTATATAAAGTAAATGAGTTAAAGCTTAGATCATAATTTTTAGTTAATGAATTGATAAATTTAAAGAAAAATAAAAGTCAAAAGAAAACCAAAATTAAACTGATTTGTTGCGAAAAAATCAAACCTTCTAATTCGAGGTTTGATTTAAGTTAAAACCACTCTATACGCATCCGCCGGTGATTAGTAAGATGAAATATACGAGATATACCATTTCCTATAAGTAATACTTTATATCAAACTCTAGCATCCCCAATGGTTAACCTTACAAAAGCTTATTACTTTTGTCACATCAACACTCTACTAACCAAAAAGTTATTCTTAAATAACATGTCCAATGGTTAACCTTTTACAAAAGCTTTTTTTACAATATTATGTCTAATTCATCTTTATCTATCTTAAATGTTTCATATATACCCCCTATATATAAATTGACAATTTTTTTGACATCTTATAAAACTTAATATTTTAAAAAATATTTCATACAAAAGTATTATAATAATTGACATTAATATTTAAATAGATAAAAATATTACATTACAAATATTAAAAAAACACAAGTCTAAAACTATAGTCCATATCTAAAGCTTAAAATAAAAAATTATTAAATATAGGGGACTAAAAGAGACAAATATGATAAATTCATTAAAGAGTTAGTAGATAAAAAATTATTACAATAAGTTTTAAAAAAACTATATGTTGGAATGGTAAAAAGTGAGAAATAGTAATAAGCTTAATATGTGACACACTGGTACAGGCGGCAGTTTTTTCTTCTTCTGTCCTCTGCTGCTCTACTTGTTCTTTATTTAATCCCCAATCATTTTTCCTCTCTCCCTAAAAAAACTTTGGAGGATTTTAAAATAATAAACATGGCATTTTTCTTTCTTTTGGGTGTGTGAATTCTCTGCGTGAAGCAACAAAAGTCTTCTGTTTCACACTTCTTTCTCTCAATCCCACAATCCCATATGCTCATTTAAAGATTCTTCTTCTAGGGTTTTTACAACCCTCTTCATAAAGGTCTGTTCTTTACCAAGATTTTAACGTTATTTCTCTTTTTTTCTTCAATGAAGTTTTTATTATCCATTTTTCCATCTGGGGTTTCTTCCTTTTAATTATCTTGCTAACAATTTAGCCCTAAATTCACCTCTAATTGCAGACAAAAAGAAGGTAAGTTGTTAAAACTTCACTTCAAAAGCCATCTCTTTTTTTGTCTGTTATAACGTATGATCTTCAAAATTTGTATTTCTGTTGTGGGTTTCTAGTGTTTAATCTTAAAAATTCATTTTTTTGAAATTTGTAATTAGTTTTTTGTTAATTTTTGATTTTGTGCTAAGATATGGAGGGTGTCGAAGCTGCTAATAGAGCTGCTGTTGAAAGTTGCCATAAAATTCTGAATCTTTTAGCTCAACCCCAAGATCAAGTTCAGTATAAAAACGTAATGGTACAAACAGGGGATGCAGTAATTAGGTTCAAGAAAGTTGTATCTTTACTTGATAATGGTGTAGGTCATGCTAGGGTTAAAATGGTCAAAAAACACACAACCCCATTTCCACAAAGATTACTCTTAGACAACAACACCACAATCATCCACCAACAACCACCAAAACCCCTTCAACTTCTTCTAGAATCACGCCCAATTCAAGAATTTAGTTCAAATGCTGTTAAAAACACACTTTCTTTAGGGCACCAAAACCACCAACCTTCACTAGAATTAAGCACAAATGGGAAATATTCCTTTCAAAATTCCCAAAATACCCCTAACCCTTCTTCTAATTACCATTTCCTTCAACAACAGAAACTCAAACAACAAGCCGAAATGATGTATCGGCGTAGTAATAGTGGAATTAATTTGAATTTTGATAGCTCAACTTGCACACCTTCAAATACAATGTCATCAAATAGGTCTTTTATGTCTTCTTTGAGTATTGAAGGGAGTGTTAGTAATTTAGATGGCGGTTCTTTTCGGTTAATCGGGTCAACTCGTTCAGCTGATCAACCAACATTTCACCATAAAAGACGGTGTTCGGTTAGGGGTGATGGTGGGAGTTCTGGTAGATGCCATTGTTCAAAAAAGAGGTTAATTTTTTTTAATTAATTAGGCCAAATTATACAAGAGTGTATCCAACTATACACGTTCTATTGGTGTATCCAATAATAAATAATTTGTGTATAGTTGGATACACTCGTATGTAGTTTGGTCTTGATTTTCGTTTTCTTGAATAATTAAGGTACTCATTTGTAATTTTGTATTGTTGATTAGAAAACATAGGATTAAGAGGACAATCAAAGTACCTGCTATTAGTAACAAGCTTGCTGATATTCCTCCTGATGAGTTTTCTTGGAGGAAATATGGTCAAAAGCCTATTAAGGGTTCTCCGCATCCGAGGTACGTTCATTTTGCTTCAAAATCGTGTGAATTTAGGAACAAAAATAGCCAATTTAATACGGGACTAAATTTGTAAGAACTCGTAAAAAAAAGGATCAAACTATAAGGTCTTGTGTGAAATTGATTATTTTTGTAGTTATCCAACATTTACTCGGTGATGAAAGTATTATAAAAAATTACAATTAATCTGTAAATGTTTATCATAACTTTAAGTCTTTTTACATGATCATACAATATAATAGTGTTAATTATGAGCTCCATACTGTTTTTCGCCCTTTTGTGCGTTGTTAAATGAAGCCGAAGTTAACATCAATGGTATACGTATTTTTGACTAATTAAAATAAAATGTTTTTATGAACAGGGGTTATTACAAGTGTAGCAGTATTAGAGGTTGTCCAGCAAGAAAACATGTTGAAAGGTGTTTGGAAGATTCTACAATGCTCATAGTCACCTATGAAGGTGAACATAACCACCCAAGATTATATTCACAATCTGCATTCGCTTAAAAAAATCAAAAAAAAAAAAAAGAATTTAGTCCCATATTTACAACTCGGTTGCTTGCTCTTGTATATATTTTAAACGAATTTTGGGGGATATTTAGAGCTACAGTTATGGTTTTAGGGGTATATTTTGTGGTCTTGTGGGGTTCGTTTAATCTTTATTTTCTTTTTCTTTTATAGTTTTTAATTTAATTAGGTTAGTGTAGGTATCATTTTACAGTAATTCGGGTATATGTGATTGGGAGTAACAAAGTCACCATTGTTGAATGTTGGGTTAATTTGAATGAAAGAACGTTGATGGTGCATTCGGTGTTTTCTACCTGTTATTCTTTATTTGTTTATTTATTTATTATTTGGATTAATTTGAATCTTGCTGTATATAGGCAGTTTGTTGTCAGTTATTATTTGTTGTGAGATAGGCAGAAAAATCCTTGAAACTTAAGATGTCAATTGTGGGTGCTGTATTTAGTCAAAACATATGTTCTTTTTAAAACAAGTGTTCTTTTTGACTTTTATATCACATTCTTTGAATCTTTTACTTTTATAACACATCATTGGTGATGGGGATTTGCATTGCATGAATGTGAATGCATTTATTGTGTTTTAACTATCTGTATGGCCTATAGATAAGGACATACTGAAATCATCTTTGAAATTACGTATTCGATTTCTTTCGTAAATAAATATTTTTCATATGCTTGAAAGAAGGTTCGAAAAAGATAATGATAATATTTATATCGTGTACATCACGAGTAAAATTCGATCATACTAAAAATTTTGCTATAAACATAAATACTTTTCCAGGATTATTTTAACTACAATATGTGATAAAAATAGGGGTGAGCGTGGTCCAGAATCCGAACCGAAACCGAAAACCAATTACATGTTTTTAGTTTGGATTTGGTTTCGAAACGGTTTTGGTTAAAATTCAGTTCGGTTTGGTTTTTTTAACCCAAATGACTCACCCCTAGTTAAAAATGTGAGATAAAGTGACAAAAAAGTCGGCACCCGTTTACTCTAATGAGTTGTTTAGCTTATTTTTTGAGGTAAATTTTAAGAGAGGGCCTATGAGTCAAAGCCCATGAGCGTGCAACTCAATGTTAATCTACCAGTACATATTGGGCCTACCTTCTGAATCTGATTTTAACAAGTCAAATGGGTCAAGTAAATGAATCCATACAAGTGATACAACTACAAGGTTTTACAAGGTATGTATATTATGCTAGTAATAATGTTGTGTTTTTTATGTAATGTTTTATTTTATGTAATGTTTTTTATTAAACTGAATAACAGAATTCTACATGGAGCCAAATTTAGAGCTTTTAAGACTACTTACTCCTAAACCTCCATTACTTATATCACTAAGACCGCTCGGTATGGGACCACGGGAGGAGAGGCGTGAGGGGTGAGGTGGATGGCGACGGCATGGTGCGGCTAGGGAACACGCCCCCCCCCCCTCCCAACGGCGTGGAGGGTCGGCGTGCCGGATCCGGCATCAACACAACGGCGGAGAACGGGGCGTGGCAAGCGGGTTGCGAAGCAAATAGCCGTTGAACGGCTATATTTTTAGCCGTTGGGGAAATTTAAAAAAAAATAAAATTAATTTATTTAATTAATTTATTTCCTATATAAACACACTCAAACATTATCAAAACACTACCAAAACACTACCAAAACACTTCCGTTCAACGACTTGTTATCAGGAAAGACACCCGATGCTCCTTTTACGGTGAATGACAATCCATATAGATTCGGTTATTTCCTTACCGATGGTATATATTCTCGTCATGCGACGTTTGTCAAAGCCTACCGACATCCAGTTGATCCAAAAGAGGTATTCTTTACCAAAAAACAAGAATCCGCACGTAAGGATGTGGAACGGGCTTTTGGAGTTTTAAAGTCGAAGTGGCACATTGTCATAAACGCGGCCCGTTCATATGACCTTGAAAAATTAAGATATATTTTGTATGCATGTGTTGTAATGCATAATATGGTTGTCGAAGATAATGGTCGGATGATTTCTCCATATGTGTCGGACGGTCCCCGACATGCTTTGTATGTACTGGGAAGTGCAGAGTATTTGCACAGGGTTGTCGACATTCGAGACGAAACAACACACGAATGACTTCGACGGGACTTGGCGGACCATCTCTACAACAACGCACATGCCGACGATGAAGACGATGAAGAGTAATAATTTATTTTAATTATTGTAATTTTTAATTTAATGTTTAATTTCTAGTATTTTAATGTTTAATTTCTAGTATTTTCATTTTAATTTAAAGTATTTTTATTTTTATTTTATTTAATGTAATGTAATTTTAAATTATATAAAATATTATTTGTGTGAAAAATAAATGGAAATGAAATGATGAGATGAAAAATAAAATGGTGTGGTGTAGTGTGGTGGGTATTTCCACCAAATGATGTGGTGTGGTGGTAGTGTGGTTGCTGAGGTGGCGATGATGTAGCAGAAAAAGACACCATCACATGTGGTGCCCATACCCAGGAGCCTAAGGATCACTTTACAGACCAACAATGCAATCTTTGTTTCTTCATCAAAGCGCCTCAAAAAAAACTTGGCATGAATACTTTCAAGTTTGTTGATAATTTTATTAGGACCCTTAAAAATCGAGAAGAAGTAAATCGTGAGGCCAGTACATATTTAATCAATATAAGACTACCACCTACCAACATATGTGTTGGACTCAAATAAGTGTAACTTAAGTGTGAGAGGGGAGGGGGTTGAATACACTTTATCGAGCGCTTGCTAGTCAATTTAAAAATGCACATTATATTTTTCAAACTCCTAATCAGTAATGATAAACAAAGTATAAGTAACTGCAGAATAACTAAGAATACGAATTCTAACTTTATTAAGTGAAGAGATATGCAATACAACAATTCAACAAATGATAACTAAGACAAGGATTTATTAACGAATAATCGAATACAAGTTCAAACAACAATATCACAAATATTGCATTCATGAATGATGTAATATGAGTATTACTATGAAGATTTCACTTTGCATGAGTGATGGTGAGTTGCGCCAAGAGCAAAGTGTATATGTGTGTGTTCAAATCCGTCCATTTTCGCTATTTATATGATTTGCATGAATGACAGCTAAAAGGATGTACAGATTGTTCGTGTGTAAGAATTATCTCTACTACTTATAAAGCATTTAAGACTTTTCCATAAATAGCCTTTTGAAAATTCAGCCAATTTATTTCTATTTTGGGATTTTAAGAGAATGAGTAAAAAAAAGAGCATTCATGCCTCGAACCCGTGACCTCTCGCTTAATTGGCACTCACCCTACCACCTGGCCTACAAACTAATTGTGTTATATATTCGAACCTTATTCCTATAACTCTTCAGCCTTCGACCTGCTGGACTAACACATTCGCCCTTTCAAATACCCGCCTTTCGATTCCGCTACACTTCGGTGTTCATCTGCCCACCTCGAACACTGCAATCACGCTTTAAAATACCCACCTCGAACCCGCCAATCACCTCGATTCAAATACCCACCTCGAACCCGCCAATCACCTCGATTCAAATACCCACCTCGATTCTGCAATTACCCCTTTCAAATGCCAACTTCGATTCAAGAAATTAGGCTCTTTCAAGTTACAGGTTTCTAAACCCTTTAGATACAAAAAGGGATGGGGAGCAAAGCATACTGATTCTCCACCAACTAACCTGCAATATTCGCGTTTTGATCCTCGTTTTACACGACAACACATCTTTTGTTTTAACGAAATCTCTGAACAGGTTTGCAAGTCCTGTTTTGCTTTTCATTTCAGTTATATTTAAAATTATTTCCATGAAATTCGTTTTTGTTTAATTTCCATGAAATGCGTTTAATTTCGTTTTTGTTGTAACGACAACCTGACAGATAACACATTTCCTGTTTTGCTTTTATTTCGTTTTGTGTATTTCGTTTTGATACATTTATTTCGTTTAATATGTTATTCATACATTCTTAGATCACGAATGGAACCCACATAATTTGTTGAATGGAACTGATGCTCCAACAAAGCCTGCTATCATCGGCACCTTCAAGGTATTACACTTTCTTAACTTTTAAGTGATACTCTAATAATCTTTGAAGTGATACTCTGATAGGAAAATGACAAGTATTATACTAGAGGGTTAAAATAGTAAAATATGATAATAGTTAGAATGATGAATAAATAGAGGAAAGGGGGTGACTCGTTAGGCAGACAAGAATATTTACGTATGAATGTTATTGGGCTCTTAACCTAGGGTTTTGAGATAGGGATAATTCCCTGGACTAATTTACCAATTGTGGTGGATTAGGATTTATCAATAGTTTAATTGCAGTTTTCTTGTTAATCTCTGTTCTTCAATTTCACGATCTCTATCATTGGTCCGACCTTGCCTTAGACCTATTCACGTCGTTGATACTCAGATTTCAGTTCACGATTTGATTCGATTTCAGTTCAGAATTGCTGAAAAGTCACTTTCCTAATTCACGATTTCAGTTTTCATTGTCGACATCTGTTTTATTTCGTTAATGGCAATGGAAACTCCATTGGTGCAAGCTCGTTTGGATCGACATGAAGCTTTGAATACTGAGGTTCAGAACGATTTGGAGGAGATTCGTTCTTCGATGGCTAAGGAGCGTTTGGAGGAGAAGGAATTTCGAAAATTCATGATGGCGTGGATGAAAGAACAAGATCCACAATACTTCTTCGACTTCTTCCACTCAGAGGAGGGTAAGCATCCCGATTCTGATTTTAGTGGGGAAAAGGATTATGGAATTGGCATCGTTTCTGATGAGGGAGATGGCGGTGAATCTGATATATTGGGCAGAGGTTCTGGTATGGGTGGCGATTCTAGTATTAGTGGTGGATTTGGCCATACTTTTGAAGACCGTGGTGGAAGTGGTGGTGATGGAGCCATTCCTGGTGAATTTTCAACTCAGGAAGAGAATAGAGAAGAGAGGTTGCCTTCTAAATCTATCATCCAAACCACAATCATACCACCGGTGAAAGATGTTGTACCTAAATGAGTAAGTAATCGATCTCTCATGCTTCAACGGTTAGACCCAAATACCCATTTAACCATAAATTATTCAAGGAGTCAAGTTTTGAGTTGTGCACACAAGGTGCTCGATGAATGTCTTGAACCAAAATTTGTTGAACAATTGGTTCTGAAAATTCCGTATGTTCTATGGGCTCGTAAGCCACTCAAACCCCCAGATTGCGTATGTTTCTTTGCATATGATGGTGAAGATTATCAAAATAATGAGCCCGGAATAAACCCGTTAATTAAATTAGGTGGATTTAATCTTCCACGACATGTTAAAAGACGAGAGAAATTACTCAATCGTGCTGAAATAGAAAAAATGATTAAAGATAATATTGGAAAATATTTGACCAATGTTTGTCTTCCTGTTTACTTTAATGAACCAATTTCGTCTTTACAAAACTGTTTTGAAGATTTACAGTATTCTTATCTTCTTGATTGGGCTTATGAAGGGGGTAAAAGGAGCAACAACCTTATGAGAATTCAGAATATAACTGCATTTGTAGTATCTTGCTATGTTTCTACTACAGGAAGAAATGAGGCAGATTATCCACATAAAGAACCTCGGGTTTTTTCTAAAAAGGTAAGTCATTACCTGATAAATGTAGCATGTCATTGTGAGGGAAAAGGATCAAAATTTCGGGGAGATAGTAACTTACAAAGCAAATTTTGAGGTCTGTCAATTCAATTTAATGTATCACGCAGAAACCACATCGCTTGCAACGTGTTGTTCAAGATAGAAGTGGAAAAAATAGCAGCAGCTTTAATTGGAAAATGGGACGAAAGCATGTATTTTGTGAATGGAGGTTGTTTGGTTGTGCCTAATTCATCTGAAGCTACTCGAGTCACCAATCGTCGTCAGGAACTTCGCTCTTTGACTCACTCAGAATGGAACACACGTCGTAAGAAGAAGGAGAAAAGAGAGAGAGATATGTTTATTATTCTCGTGATGATGCTGATGTTGAAACAAGTCTTGAGGACAAGATTTTTTTTGAAGGCGGGAGTAATGCAAAATAATGCAATTGGTAGTCAATCAAGTGTGTTAGCTGTGGAATTAAAAGCAGGTGCTGTAGTTTTCTTAAGTGACGTTGAAGATTGTCATAATGGGCCTCCTAGTGAACCTAGACCAAAACTTATTTATACATATGTTAAACAAAAATGTCATAAAGCATTAAGTTTTAGGGATAATTCAAGCATGGGTGGAGGTGGTATGGATGCAAAAGTCAAAACTTCATCTGCTGATTCTGCATGTGTAGTTTCTCAACACCTTCAGGCACTAACAAGTAAAGAAGGACAGAAAATTGTGTTCGATGTAGCAGCTGCATTAGAGGCGAACGAACAGTTTTTTATGCTTGAATACGATGCTGTGGTTGCAGCTGCATGTGATGCCCGATATGACAAGGCTTTAGCAGTTAGTTTAGCTTTAAAACCTAGCAAGAACCGTCTTCGGGCAGACTCTTTACACAAAACTAGCAGAAATGGTAAAATTGGTCCACATGAAATGGAACTTTCAGTTCGTGAAGATTCTGGACACTTTCAAGCAGTAACCAAAAAAAAAAAAAAAAAAAACTTGTTTGATGTAGCACATCTGTGTTAGATGCAAAAGAACAGTTTATTATGCGAAGCAAGTCTTGATGACAAGACTTTTTTGAAGGCGGGAGTAGTGATAGGAAAATGACAAGTATTATACTAGAGGGTTAAAATAGTAAAATATGATAATAGTTAGAATGATGAATAAATAGAGGAAAGGGGGTGACTCGTTAGTCAGACAAGAATATTTACGTATGAATGTTATTGGGCTCTTAACCTAGGGTTTTGAGATAGGGATAATTCCCTGGACTAATTTACCAATTGTGGTGGATTAGGGTTTATCAATAGTTTAATTGCAGTTTTCTTGTTAATCTTTGTTCTTCAATTTCACGATCTCTATCATACTCCAACAAAGCCTGCTATCATCGGCACCTAATAATCTGTTGAATGGAACCCAATAATCTGTTGAATGGAACTGATGCTCCCGCACCTATTTAAATGGATAATATGTTTGACCCGTTCCTCTGTGCAGCCCTTCAAAATCATTTAATTTGTTTCTACATATCGAATGTGTCAAAGGGGTTGGCTTTTGAAGTTACCTATTTTTAATTTTGACTTCAATGGAGGCAACGATTGATTTGTTTAGGTGTTAAATTGAATGATGTTGTTCGAATGTAAAATGATCGGTATTCAACTATGTTTTTTTGTCTAACTTTCTCTTAATGCTTTTATGAGTGTCCAACTGCAAGCAACCACATGCAAATTCATTCATTGTTATTGAAATTTGTAATTTGTTTTGAAGGTTTTCCACAATGGAGAAAGGATTCAAATATAAGGACCATTTGATATCAGCTGCAACTTTTGCTGAATGTGGAATAGAGGATGCTTGTGAAAATTCTTGCAGCATATGTCTTGAAGCATTCTTTGAGAGTGATCCCCCAAGCATTCTTTGAGACTGATCCCCCAACGTTAAATATCTTGGATCACATTGATTCCAGTAAGTAGTTCTTTTTTTTAACCAAATAATGGTATCTTTCTTGTTACAGGGTACGTGTTGCAAGTGCTAAATCTATCTTCAATGCATTCTTGAATGGTAATCCAATTACATTTCAATTATAGTTTCTTGTAGTCTCTAAGGATCCCAAAATTCACAATGTTTCAACTCATCATTGTTACCAATAACTTTAGCTTTTTATTCTATACAATTTATGCTATTATTGTTTAGTTTTATGGTTTTTATTCGATTGTGATTATGTTGCAGGGCTTTAACACAATATATAAAAGAAGGCACAGCTACCCCTTCTACATCTGAGAACTTAGGATCTAAAATTATGCTCAATAATATTTTTGAAACACTGGTAAGTTAATTTAGTTATTGTTTTACACCGTTTTTTAGTTATTGTTTTTATGGACTTCATATTTATTTATTTTTTAAATTTTATAAAAACAAGTTTTTGTTATTTGCAGTTAGTTGATATAAAGGCAGCATCAAAATAAGTAGTTTGGATCTCTGGGATAAAGAGTTGAAAATGGGAATGCTAAGTTATTATCTTCAGCTAATTGCTCACTCTAATTTCTTCTATTTTTTTATTTTTTTTGGAATTTTGAGTTACAATTGTTGTAGGATGTTTAGGTTTTACAGTTAATTTTAATCTGGCAGACAATGACTATAACTTGACTTGTAAATGAAATGAATGATAAATCACATGATTAGAACTTGAGTAGGTATTTAAAAATTAATTTGTTGTCATTTGTCAATTGTTGTCATTTCTAGGCTTTTTCTTGGCATCCATACCCTTTTTACATAATTAACTAAATGAAAAAGTATTGTAATTCGTTTCAACGTTCAACCGGTTTGACTGTTTTTTAGGTATCGGCTTCAAAACTCTAGTTTTAAAATATTGCACTGCTTCATTTAGTGATAAAACATTTAAAAAAAAAGTTGGTCTGTAATAAAAAAGAGGTTGTTATCAAGTGTGGAAAGTGATAGTGTATTTTTCATGTAATTCGAGTTATTTAAAACATAAAAATGCTAATATGATAATAAAAAGTTCACCAAAAACGATTTACTGTTGCTTTGAATATTGAACTCTTATATACATTTTTTGAATGGCTTGAATCACTGCCATAGAAGATTGCATTTTTTATTTCAATGTAAAGTATTAAAGACAATATGTTGCTACTGGACAACCACTTGGGTCGACCACCTAGTACACGAGTTCGAACCATGACTGACCAAGAACATGAACTTGTTCTTGACTGGTTAAAACTAACTAGCTGATTTAATCCCTAAATGCGGAACTGGGATTAAACCTAATCCTTAAATCCTAAAGGATTGGGATGTTGGAAAACTAGATTAGGTTAACAAGAAATGAACCTTGTACGAAGAACTCGAACACACACACATACTTGTGTGTGTTCGTCGACTACTACCAAGAACCCTAGGGTTCTTGGTTCGACTTCGAACAAGAGGAGAAGAAGAAGATGTGTTCCATGAAACATACCTTAGGTTAATGCTTAAGATAAGTCCACTGATGATGAACACGATGAACGATCTTCTAGTTGATCACTCGCAACGATCTTGGATCTTCGAAACTCGAAGAACACGAAGAACGAATGAAGAACACGAAGAACACAAAGTGTTGTGTTTTTGGGGTTGTGTTCGGCCGAAACCCAAAGGAGGAGGAGGCTAGGGTTTCGAGATTATGATCAAGGAATAAGGAACCCCATGCATTCTATTTATACTAGAAAGACTTACGCTTAGGGCCCTTCTAGTTTAATTAAGATTAATCTCTTAATTAAACTTATCTCTTACACTTTAAACCCTTATAGTTTTAACTAGTTTATTATCATTGCACTTAACTATCAAATGTCTAGTATTAACACACTATAATTTCGGTACCCATATACACGAAATTATACACTTGTATTTATACTTTTAATAGTTAATTATATAATAACCTTTATATAATTTATACAATAATATTATCCAATTACTATATGATTTAATAGCTTTAAATCATATCATGGATAATCTATAATTAACACATTGTATATTTACTTAACTAGTAAATGTACAACTACTTGTATTAATTAGTTAGTTAAACTAATCTAGTAATAAGTTAAACTTAACTTAATACTTAACTGATTCATAATGACTATTATGAATCATTCCTCTTCGTAGTATCGTTGCATAACTTGTTCGTATTACATGTACTCACCGGTGTGACCCTTAAGTGTTTCGTAGGCATGGATGTATCATCATAGGTTGACCAACTGTGCACATAATTCCTTCAGACTCCCACTTGTGCAAGTTTGTAACCTTTTTCTTAATGATACGAGCTACAGTGGCCTTCTAGATGGGCATGTAGGTAACCAACCCCATAAAAACAGCTTATGTTACCCTTGGTGTAGTTTTATGAAAAACTCTTAATAGCGTCTCCTAGTAAAGAACACTCTGTCTTTACTTCTTGGGTAACGTTGTTAGGCTTATCCCTTGCAGCACGATATTTGTGATAACGAATACGAGCATGGTAGAAATTATCAACTCCTGTATTCGAAATCATTTCATGACTTCTTGATTCAAACTATTGTGATAAACGACAAAGAACAAATCAGTTCGTTTGGGCATGGCCATGCACTTTCCAGTTATCTCATCACGTCAAAGGACCTATAAATATCTCTCCTAAAAAGGAGGTGCAATTACCATCTTGTATATTTCGATTTAAAATACAACTTCCTTTGTACCCAGTATCTTCCTCGTATGACAAACGTATTTCAGAATTGTCTGAGTTGAACCAAAGCACATTAGTCACTGTATCCTAAACCAAATACCTCAGGCTTAAGGTGAAGGAATTATGTGCACAGTTGGTCAACCTATGATGATACATCCATGCCTACGAAACACTTAAGGGTCACACCGGTGAGTGCATGTAATACGAACAAGTTATGCAACGATACTACGAAGAGGAATGATTCATAATAGTCATTATGAATCAGTTAAGTATTAAGTTAAGTTTAACTTATTACTAAATTAGTTTAACTAACTAATTAATACAAGTAGTTGTACATTTACTAGTTAAGTAAATTTACAATGTGTTAGTTATAGATTATCCATGATATGATTTAAAGCTATTAAATCATATAGTAATTGGATAATATTATTGTATAAATTATATAAAGGTTATTATATAATTAACTATTAAAAGTATAAATACAAGTGTATAATTTCGTGTATATGGGTACCGAAATTATAGTGTGTTAATACTAGACATTTGATAGTTAAGTGCAATGATAATAAACTAGTTAAAACTATAAGGGTTTAAAGTGTAAGAGATAAGTTTAATTAAGAGATTAATCTTAATTAAACTAGAAGGGCCCTAGGCGTAAGTCTTTCTAGTATAAATAGAATGCATGGGGTTCCTTATTCTTTGATCATAATATCGAAACCCTAGCCTCCTCCTCCTTTGGGTTTCGGCCGAACACAACCCCAAGAACACAACACTTTGTGTTCTTCGTGTTCTTCATTCGTTCTTCGTGTTCTTCAAGTCTTGAAGATCCAAGATCGTTGCAAGTGATCAACTAGAAGATCGTTCGTCGTGTTCATCATCAGTGGACTTATCTTAAGCATTAACCTAAGGTATGTTTCATGGAACACATCTTCTTCTTCTCCTCTTGTTCGAAGTCGAACCAAGAACCCTAGGGTTCTTGGTAGTAGTCGACGAACACACACAAGTATGTGTGTGTGTGTTCGAGTTCTTCGTACAAGGTTTCTTTCTTGTTAACCTAATCTAGTTTTCCAATATCCCAATCCTTTAGGATTTAAGGATTAGGTTTAATCCCAATTCCGCATTTAGGGATTAAATCAGCTAGTAAGTTTAAACCGGTTAAGAACAAGTTCATGTTCTTGGTCAGTCAAGGTTCGAACTCGTGTACTAGGTGGTCGACCCAAGTGGTTGATCAGTCGCATGGTGCGTAGTAAATCCCTACATAAGGACAATCCTAGTGAACAATACTTTTGAACTTTTCAACCACGAAGTATTGCCACGGTGGTCAATCCAATATCCGTTGAGCCTCCAACAGAATACCACCGATATTTGGTTTACACAAAACTTATGTAGCGATCTTCGAAGAACTTCGAATCTACCACCAAATATCGCGATGACGTTAACGTCCCATCGAGGTTCCCACCTAGACGAGTAGTCACGGATTTTATATCTTTTGAATAAATAGACTTTTATTCATGGATGTTGTAAAACATACAAAGTCTGAATAAAAATGATACTAACTCATGTACTATTCCTTACCGGACATAGATACTGAATTATTACTGGATCATTACTTATTTCTTTCGTTTGTGTTGATTACTTAATGATTCTTACAACCTTAATTGTAACTTTATCACTAAAACAATCATTTCTATTAAACTAAAGACATAAGACGAGTATTTAGAAATACTATTACTTTTGCCTTTGCTAGATATTGTTCTTGCAACAATCTAGAACATATTCTAGTCTTGTCTTTTATGTAATTCGGTAAACATAGGAGGATTGGAAATTAACTCCTTAGTTTCTTGAATTCATAAATTTATCCTTGTAACTAAAGCTACTCTTAGTTACTTGATTTGTAGATATCTTTACTAGTTAAAGAAATTTCCTTAAATGATTGTGTTATCCACTGAAGTGTTTAACAACCTATTAGATATGCAATAATCAATCACAAGACTTGTGATCACGCTATTTGGTTTGCAATAATCTAATCGATCATTTATTATTTCTCTTAACTCTTTGGCTAACGACTTGGTAAAACCTTGTTGTTAATGTCTTACTAACTTACTGAATTCACTAACATCTTTAATGAATTACGTTAGTCTTAGCTCCCACTTACTTTTATGGAACTTAAGCATTTCTTAAACTACTTTGACCTAGTCAATAACTTGTAGTTTAATCTTTTAAGAATTCTATCAATAATTAAGATCATCCTTTGGATTTGCGAATATCCAACATTCCGTTTAGGGAATTATGATCTTTATTGATTACTGTATCTAACAAGTATGAAACACTTGAAATGATACTATCAATTCTTAAACATATTAGTACTCTTTTAAGAATCTTATTTAATGCTAAAGTCATTTCTTGGATTTCTCAAATATCCATTATTCCTATAAGGGAATCATGACTTGATTAAATATTGTATTTATTACAAGTATAAAAGACTTGCAATAATACCATTTAATTATTAAATACTTTAATATAGTTATGTCCCTTTTTAAGAGTCATTTAATGTCTAAGTCATTTTACTTGGATTATGCGAATATCCAATTATTCCTATTAGGGAATTATGACTTCATTAAATCCTTTACTACAAGTATAAAAGACTTGTAATAATACTCTTTAGAGTCTATCTTGATTATATCCAATATAATCATACTATATTAATACTAATACTTTAAAACTTTCTATCATAAGTAATGACTATTACTTAAGATGTTTTAACTAAGTTCAATAACCTTTGAACCTTATGCTTCCATAAAACTTTTAAACACTTTCATTAGAACAACTTTCTAATTACTAGCATCTAAATACCTTGAGCTATCAAGACATTATTTATACAACAATCAAACAAATATATATAAAACATGAAATATAAGTAAATCAAAACTTGACTTACAATCTAATCATAAACCTTGACTAGTGTAATTATCACACATGCACACAATATAATTCAACCATGGATTCGAAATTTATTTAAAACCAAAATAAAACTTGTTTTTAACCTAAAATAAAATTATCCAAAAACAATAAACTAAAATTGTTTGAAACGAATCCACAAAATACTGAATTATAAAAACTTGGTGCTCGTGGGATCATCACCATCTCATGCCGGTCACTATCACTTTCCATCTCCTCCTGCAATAAACGATTGCAAAAGTTAGATTACTCGTAATGTACTTTACAAGTATCTTAAAGTGATTTAAGAAGTGTGGTTGTGTTACCTGAGGAACTTGCGTTTCCTCCACTACCACTTGCCCCCTTTGGACAATTTCTTTTCCAATGCCCAGCCTCACCACAGTTGAAGCACCGGTTTTCGGTCCTCGCAGTGTTAGGCTTAACCTTCTTGACCTTTTGTTTGACACCTTTACCATTTGGCACTCCTTGGTTAGGATAGGTTTTACTCTTTCCTTTACCACCATGCCCTTTTCTCTTCTTCCCACCGCCATCGCCGTTACCAATTAAGAGAACGTCCTTAGATTTAGTCCCCAAACTCAACTCAGCTGTCTTGAGCATGGAATGTAGCTCAGCAATGGATTTCTCCATATTATGCATGTTGTAGTTGACCACAAAAAACTTGTAGTCATCAGACAACGAGTTGAGTATAGTATATGTTGCCATTTGCAACGGTATGGGGTGACCAAGTCTAGCGAGGTGATCCATGTGTCCCTTCATTTTCATGACGTGGGCACTCACCGGCGTTCCTTTGACCATCTTGCAAGAGTTGAAGGCTCGATTGATGTCAAACCTCTCGGTGCGAGCTTGCTCTTGAAATGAATCCCTAAGTTGCTGGATCATCTCAAATGCAGGCACATCCATAAGTCCCGCTTGTAACTCAGGACTCATGGTGGCGAGCATTAAACAGCTCACATCAAGTGCATCACTGACATGCTTATCATAAGCTTGCCTCGTTTCAGCTCTGGCATTAACAGCATGGGTGTTCGGTACTGCTCTCTCCAAGACATACCACTTTCTCTCATGCCTGAGCACAATACGAAGATTGCGCTCCCAGTTGAGAAAGTTTGACCCAGTCAACTTGTCCTTTTCGAGGATTGAGCGAAGTGAGAGATTGTTGGTACTTGTTGTCGCAATCACATTTGTTGCTGCCATCTACAAATCAAGAGTTTGCCGGTGAATTATAAGAAATTGTTGTCTGTTCAATTGAAGAAAAACGTTGCAGACGGCAAGCTTGTTAAGGTCAAGGCTTCTTACAAGCTACCGCCGAAGAACGCACCTGCACCGGCTGATTCATCTGCTCCGGCAAAGAAGGTGCCGGAGAAGAAACCGAAGGCAGCAGCCAAGCCGGCCGCGAAGAAAGCGCCGGCTAAGAAGAAGCCTGTCGCAACCCCTGCAAAGTCTAAAGCTGCGGCAAAACCGAAAGCCAAAGCTCCGGCCGGTAAGCCGAAGGCCAAGCCAGCTGCCAAGCCGAAAGCTGCAGCTGCTCCGAAGTCTAAACCGGCCGCAAAGCCTAAGACACCGACGAAGCCTGCGGCGAAGGCTGCTAGGACATCGACTCGATCGACCCCGTCAAAACCTGCGGCAGTTCCGAAGGCTGCAGCGAAGAAAGCACCTGTGAAGAAGGCGGCCGCAAAGAAGACAGC
This sequence comes from Calendula officinalis, assembly GCA_963853835.1. Classification (NCBI taxonomy): domain Eukaryota; kingdom Viridiplantae; phylum Streptophyta; class Magnoliopsida; order Asterales; family Asteraceae; genus Calendula; species Calendula officinalis. The sequence continues at coordinate 82,332,104 of OY970820.1, read as the reverse complement.
TGCGCCGAAGAAAGCGGCGGCTGCTACAAAGAAGGGGAAGAAGTAGAGGGGCTGGTAGTTAAAATTGCTTTGTTTGTATGGGCTTGTTCTGTAAATTATTGACTTGGTCGACAGTGCGTGTATCTTGCATTCTTTGCTTAGAAAACCTCTTCACAGATTTTGGATCTTATATCGATCGAATTGATTGTAACGAAATTTGAATTAATCTTATCTGTTACTTGGATTTTGTTATTTTTATTTTTTCCTTATATTTATAGCGGTTTTGCATCTGGCTCTAGATTTTGCTGCTCTCAGTTTGGATTTTAATAAATGGTTCATAGCATTTACCAGATAAGAAAATTCACAAGTATAGCGTGCATCCATCCGATGTGGGTGTTGGGTATCCCGCGCAATTGTGTTCCCTTGTCTTGATTGCATCAACTTCACTTTAGAGCTTATAGTTTTTTAGGTAAAATATAATAACTAAAGTTAATTAGATTAAATTGGATAGTTAGTGGAGGATGCGTCCCACATATATTGATTAAAGTGAATTTAATGATGTTTAAAAGTAAAAGTAAGGATAAACGTGTATTTTCACTATATTAATTATTAAAAGAGATAGTTAGTGGATGTGGTCCCCACTACTTTTACCAAATATGGTAAGTTTTCAAAGTGTATAACTTATTTTGAAACATCATAAAATAGAAAATGTATCACTTATTTTAAACAAAGGAAGTAGTAATAATTTTAGTGTGCTTCACATGACTTATGCCCACTAGTCTTTAGCAACAACAATATAATCAAGGTTTAATGAAAGTTACTAATCAAGGCTTAATGAAAGTTACTAGTTATTGTATTTTACAAAAATATTAAGTTTGATTATTGTAGTTTTTTTGTTTATTAAGTTCATTGTATTACATGAGTACTAACTATTGGATATCAAATTTTGTGTAAAGATATACGCTTGGTTGACCTTATGAGTGATCTACAACTTGTTAACAATATATTATTATCAATGAATCTTTTCGTAACGTACGATGACCAAATATATTTTTTTTTCCAGAAACTATACTGACCTCAACATCTTATTATATAGTTTGCAGGTAGATAAATAATGACCAAATCATTGGTTAAAATCTATATCTAGTTGCTAGTGAGTTAATTAAATGTCATGTTTCATTAGTAGTACAATAACCTTAATAGTAAAAAAATATACACTGACCAAACTTTTAAGTTTTTTCTCTCCACAAATTACAACTACTGAATGATTAGCCTATAATTAATGTCAACAACTGTTTGAAGAATATAAAAAAAAAAGGCTCAGAAACTACATTTCAAAACTGCAGTAATTAGTATTATTTCATTGATTCAGCTTTCTGAATGGAATACTTGAGCTCTCTCTGGATACGTAACCTTGTAGGTGACAGAACAATGTCTTTCCAAACCGAGCCTCGTTGGTTAGCTGGGTTCTTTTTCTTATGAAGTTCATATATCGACTCTGCTTTCTCGTTCAACCTTTCGACCGTTTGCAATATATGTATCTCGTCTGGATCAACCAATAATGTCTTTTCTTTACATTTCCATCCTATTAGCTGTACAAATCATCTTTCTTGTTAGCATATCACATTTTTCATAAGTATTCCACATCAGAATGACCAAAATTGTGTACAATCACAAAGTGTGCACAAATGTAAAACCACATTGTTATTATAAGCCAAGACCTCAAAATATAAATTGACTGCAAATACCTTGGGTGGTCCATCTAATGCGTTGGTTAGATATAGTCTCGCATCGTCTACAAGTTGACAATACGTCATAAACGCCTTTGCAAATCGTTTGTGCGATGTTAACTGTGATCTAACCCTCACAGCTCTTCGGCACATAATCGCTCTCCTGTTAACAAAAACAAAATTAAACACAACAAAATTTAAAAAACGATAAAATGGTACAAAAACCATCTGGTAGTGGCCTAGTGGTAAGAACTCCCAAATGACTTCCTAGAAGTCACATGGTCAATCCCTCTCCGAGTTAACATTTACCAGATGAGCATGAGGAGGTTCGAAAACGGCCACTCCGTGAAGCCCTTATAACAGGAATACCCTTTTGAAAAAAAAATAAAAATAAAAAATTGGTACAAAAAAGGGTTGGGTATATTACCTAATGCCTCTTATGACAGCTAAATAAGGATCACAAACAACACCAACTAGTTCTATCCTGTATGGTCTTCTCTTATGATTATCATCTACTAATTCGCTTTCTTCGTCAAATCGTTCCCAATAGTTCTCAATAACACTTCCGTCTGAATTCACTTTGTAACCGGGCCCCATACGGTAACGTTTGCGATGAACGTTTCTCGCCATTGTTATTGTTTGCACAACAAACGGGACCCACGAGAGGGTCCCGTCCATGATCACATCTCGGCCTTCGTTTAGTGCTGTTACAAGGAGCGATGATGCTGCATCCGTAGACGATTGGTGCACCTGTTATTCATCAGCTTAATTTATTATAAGTATATTCTACACTTGTAAAAAAAAATATATATAAGATAAAGAGAAGGTAGCATGCCAGCTCAGCTGTATGAAGCATATCATGATGGCCTCTGGAACTAAGAGCTCTGTAAATAACATCAGATTCTTTGAAGGCATCTGCTTCTATTACAACGGCATTTGCTGATGCTCCTGCCCAAAATGGTCTGCACATTCAACACTAAAACCATAATATACTTTTGCTTATGAGATTATATATATGGCTATTTAGAAACACATTCAAACACGATTTTATGAACAGTATATGTTTTAGAGGTAATTAACAAAATAGACCTAGTTTCCAATAAACAACTTCTAGGACTTCCGTGCACGTGACTTATGTTTTTTGTGCGATTCCATGTGGCAGGTAGATATATACAGGCCCGGCCCATGCCATGGGCGAGCTGGGCTTGAGCCCAGGGCAGCAACTAAGAAGGGGCATCAGCTTTGGGTCCATTATTCATTTTTTATCTGCTAAGAATTAAGAAATATAATAATGCGTGAAAGCACCGAAGCAGAGAAGGGCAGAGGGAAAACGAGAAGGCGAAGTCGACGATTGAAGTTTTCGAGGAGGCACGATTCACAAATCACAACAAGAATTAAACGAGCAGAGCAAAGTCAATTTTGGTTGTCTACTAGTCTTAATCGAAAAATGAGAAGAGTGAATAGAGACGTAAATGCAGTGGTTTTAAAAATTAGGTTTGTTTTAGTTTTTTCTCTTCGTGGAATGATTTCTAATTGAGTAAACCCTCTCATTCTCCATCAGATTTTAGTAAATATTCAGGTATGTGTGCGTTTGTGTTTTTTATTTGAGAATTTGTTTTATTTTAATGCATACTTTTGTTCACAGTGGATAATGAATTTTGCACTTTGTTCTTTAAAACACACACAGACACCTATAACACACATGAATTAAGAGATCTGTTGTGAATTCCCATCTAAACGCACAACTACCAAAAATCCATTAACAAATACTCAAAAGTATGATGAAGTGATAAGAAAAGATGATTTTTATTGGAGCTTAACCTTGTTAATTGTTGGTTTAAAACCCCCCTCTTTAATAATTTGATTAGGTTTATCCTTAGTGTAGTTTGTGTGTTTAGGTTATCAGGTTATTAGCAATCAAATTGACATCTAAGTTACAAATTCTTTAAGAATGAGGCATAGAAAATGTAACAAAAATGCTTTTTTACATCACAACAATTATCTAGTCTATATTTTAGGGAAATTAATAAAACATGTAACAAAAATGATTTTTTTACGTTATAGGAGTAACAATTATGTAGTCTATATTTTATGTCAATTGCCATTGATGTCACTCTCTATTCGTGAATTGTTGACTGTTTTTTTTCCTGCAATTATCTATTGATGTCATCACTTGTACACTTTAATTTTTTAATAGTTTTGTTATTATTTGCTTGCTGTAGAATTAATGTTATATTGTATATCATTAGTCGCCACGTTTACAAGTGGGGGCATCTTTTTCTACTTCGCCCAGAGCATCAAAATTCATTGGACCGGCCCTGGATATATATTTCTTGTGCGATCATACCACACTTGTCAAATTTTGTGTGGAGTCGCACAAGACGCGCATTCTATTTTGGGAAGATTTGAAAGTGAAGTTTTTTTTGAGAATTTTGGTTTTTATTAGGTCTATTATTAGAGATTACCCTTATTTTTAAAACGGGCTTACTCGTGAAGAATATCTTTAAGAACAGTACTTTTTCCAGCTCCCATACCGCCACCCATAAAAAGTAGTAGCGGGCTACGATCTTGGTGGGCCATTGGAACCATAACATCCGTACACTGTGAATCGTCTGTAGATACAAGCCTTATCGCCTTCATTTCCTCTACTAATGTTGTAAAAACTCTTGCTACTTTAAGGTTCTTTGTCACTCTCTCAAATCTTTGTTCCCTGTTCCATTTTAAAAATCAAAATACTGTTTGTAAATATGAACACAAAAAATCGTACCTTGTGGCTTGCATGACTATGTTCTTGAACTTCTTTTTCGGCTCGTGTCCATCAGGACCCAAAACCTGAGATTTTAAGATTCGAGAAACAAAGAAATGAGATAATTAGTTGTAACATAATGTATAATTTTAGTTATGAACCAACAGATTTTAGTACCTGACTAATCATAAAAGAAGCATGGCTCCAATGAAAAGCAAAGTAACTAAGAATACATCTCTCAAATTCCTCAATCAACTTTACAAACAACGAATCCGCATGTGGATCGTCTCCAAAATACGAATATATATCTTCCTCACAACCTTCTTTTTTCCAAATATAATCCGAAGCTAATTTGCACAAACAGGGGCATTCTCGTCTATCCACAAACCCCAACTGCCGAGCTGCATTCGGGCATACACAATCACACATTAACACATGTACACAAATTTGTTTTTTAAATAAATGCTAGAGGGTTTTTATGTATACCTACATAATCAGGAAATCTCTCGAGCTTCAACGGTTGACTGATATTCGAAACACGAATCCATGGGATGATTTTATGATACGGTGGTTTCTTTAACCGAATGTGCATTACAGCTGCAATGATCAAACCAATTGAAGATGCTAAGATGATTTGAGTACATATATTATCGTCATCATAGGAATCTAAAACTTTTGATGATATGGACTCTTTTAATTCATGTATAATTTCTTCACATTTCTCCATGTTTGATGATCGACTTTTGAGTTTAGGAGAAGGTGATCATGATATGTTGGGAGGAAAGTTTTGGATCTGAATATTGCAGAAAGATGAAATTGAGGGCGAGAGAGATGGAAAAAGGAAATTTGTAATATTATTTTGCGTGGTTGGGCACTTTAATATTGCAGAAAGATGATATTTATTTCATGAAGTATTAAAAGAAAACATTAGTTGTATGGTTTATGGAATGACGACGTCGTTTTGATCTCAATATCGCACACAATTTCCTTTGAAAAAGCAACTAAAAACTGTGAAAATTAGCTCTACAACATCAATTTCCTTAATTGTTCTACTCTTATTACAGATTACTTATAACATCACCTTTGCTAATAATATATGTAACGTAAGTGTTATATAGTTATTTTCAAACTTTTTCCAAACGGTAAATGTTTATCTAAGGAAAACCAAATCCTATTTATCTAGGTAATGGATCGAACCCAATTTTGCTAATGATGTATGGAACCTAACTGTTACATAGTCATTTTCAAATCTTATCCAGACCATCTAGTAATTATTTACCTAAGTAAATAATCTAATCATTATTTATCTAGACAATAGATCGAACTTGTTATCAGCGACGCCACTTAATTCTCTAAAGAAGCCAAACTTGCACCAGTTTATATATATATTACAGAAAAATAGTAAATAGCTAATTATACTCGTACAATGCTTCAAAAGTTTAGCCAATATATACCCTTAACTGAAAATAAACTGTAAAACAATTCATCAAAAACCCACATCCATCTCAACTTATTTAAACCGAAACACAAACACCTAATAATATCTTATCCACATACGATCATATACCATACCAATCAACAATAATCGTCAAATAGGCGCAGAACAAGTAGTCCTAAAATGACCCGTTTGATTGCACCGACTACAATGCACGATCCGTTTCACACGCCCTCTATCTTCTGACCGAACCCGTCTCTTTCTCGGTCTTCCCGGTGGCCTAAGTGATTTCGGTGGATTAATAACAATTTCAGTCAAACTACCATTTTCACCTTGTGTAATTCCTTCAATTTCTTTCCAAAGAGTTTTATCGGGTACCGGATGAATCGTTTGCGAATACGCTTTCCGATAATTCGCAACCGTAAAACAACTTTCAGTAAACCGATGAACATTTTGCCTACAAGAGAGTAAAGCCGCAACCGCATGTGCACATGGCAGCCCGTATAACTGCCATCCTCTGCATAAACAGCAACGGTTCCGAATATCAACGATGTTTGTTCCTTCATGAGATATAACCTCGAATTCAGCTTCGTTGGCCCGTAAAACCTGGTACGTGCGGGCCCGGTCAATGGCTTCTGAGACCCGTCTTTCGGCTGTGGGGACCAGAATCGAAGTCCACTGCATGCTCGTTTCACGGCGCTCGTTAAACCATGTCATTAACTGTCTACGGATACATTCCATCATTTGGATTATCGGGAGTCCGGAAGCTTCTAGAATCCACGCATTTAATGATTCGACTATGTTAGCCGTCAAATGACCGAAACGGGTTCCTTCGAAATAAGCGGTGGCCCATAAACGGGCGGGCACCCGTCTGATCCAGTAAGCAGCTTCTTGTGAAATCTCTTCAATTTCCAAGATTTTCGATTCGAATTCCATAACGGTTAACGAATTTGCAGCATCCCATAAAAGGTTAACAAGCATCGTATTATTAAATTCTTTTCTGAAGCTCTCGGAAAGATGAAGCATGCAAAACCCGTGAAAAGCTGTCGGGAAATTTGCTTCCACACCGTCAACGACACTTTTCTGTCTGTCGGATAAAATCGTCAATCTCGGCATGTTTTCGGTGTTAATTTCCAACAAATTATGCAACTCGGAAAGAAACCACATCCAATTATCGTTATTTTCTTCATCAACAACCCCAAAAGCTAACGGAAATAACGCACCGTCACCATCAAAACCCGTTGCAAAAAGTAACGTTCCAAGATACTTACTTTTCAAAACAGTTCTATCCAGCCCGAGAAGCGGTCTACAAGCGTTCAAAAACCCGTAAATCGAAGCTTGAAACGAGATAAATAACCGTTGAAAACAGTTATCATTCGGGTTTACATAAACCGATGCTATACTCTCGGGATTCGTTCTTCTAACTTGATCACAATATTGCGGTAAAAGCCGATAATCTTCCTCAAACGAACCCCGTAAAGCTGCCATAATTCTTTCTTTACCTCTCCACGCTTGTTTATATGATAAAGTAATCCCGTGAACCCGATGAATTTCTTCAAGAATTTCTTTCGGTTTGCATTGCGGGTTTTCTTTCAACCGTTGTTCAACCGAATTAGCAACCCATTGAACCGAAGCTTGTTGGTGACCCAAATGTGCAATCCCGCCACACGTGTGTTCAGCATGAATTGTTCTGATTGTAAATGTCGGGACACCTGGCAGTTTTGCAGCATGAATCCTCCACGGGCAGCCGTCACTTGCACACTTGGCAGTAAACCGGGTTTTATCCGATTTCACGGTTTGTATCTCGAAATGCAGAGCAATTGCAGTGTGTCTTAATGCTCTTCGACAGCTTGTAACATCGGGAAATTCTTGACCAACCATTAACTCATAGTTTGGTGACGGGGTTAGGGTTCGGGTTTGGATAACCGGGGTTGTAACCACGAGGTCAAGGTCCGGGTGTTGAACCGATAACGGGACCAGACCCATTTCGGGGTGCGGGTGTTGGTGCACCACGAGGTCTAGGTTTTCGTCGAGCTCGTGGTTATCGGGTAACCCTAATTCGTGAGTTTGATCAGAAAGAACTAAATGGGAATCATGGTTTTTGATTCTGTTTTGATTGTGATCGATGTCATGATCAAGATTATCATCATCGTCTTCTTCATCGTTTTCATCGTATACATTATCGTGTTGATTGTTATCATCGAAATTGGTTGGTATCTCATGGTTTAGTAGCAACTCACGATCATGTGTTAAATGTATATCTTGATTATTATTATTGCTTAATTTTGTCTCGTGCTTGTAGTTGTGGGTATGCCCTAATCCCATATTATGATTTTGCCCAATGCCTAAATTTTGATTGTGTCTTAATCCCAATTGTTGGTTTTGAACCAGTTGTATATCGGGCCTTGGCCCGATAATCATCTCATGGTTGTCCATTGTATGTTTGTTATTCAGAATACTTTCAAATATACTTTCAGATCAACAAGATAAGAAACATTAATTACCCTGTTTCAACAAAAGTTTACAATCAGAATCTTTTATCAAGCTAAATCATCAGCAGTCGTAAGCAGCTACATGAACTAACATACATAATATATGAATTATCACAAAGGGGTTGTTTGGATGTGTGTTTTCAAAGTGTTCATTGTGACTTCAAGAATCATAAGAGGATAATCAGTTGTTAAAAGCTAGTGATAGTTAGAGAACTTAACAGTTACCTCAACAATCAATTTTCTTCCAGCAACCCCTCACCAGATTATCTAAATTTTGATAACTTTGACCCTCAATTATCATAAAATCATAATCTGTTTACCAAAACATTTAAAACTGACGCTGCAACTTCAAATCACAATAATCAGCAATCACAACTATGCCCTTGACCTAGACTATGAATTAGATTATGATCATGTTGGTTTCAAATTTGCAACAGAATAAAACACAAATTCGCATCACTACTCAAATCTCAGCTCTTTTGACTTAAAAAGGTAGTAATTTCAAATCGGAAGAAAAAATTACGTAGAAAACAAAAACGAAAACCGAACGATAATTTACACAAAACAACACAACCTGAAACCTAATTTTGATGCATAACAAAACAGTTAGAAGGCTCACCAAAATCCCAACAGATCCAGCGATAGGAAACCCCAAAATTGGGAAAGAATTGGTGGTTCCAAGAAGAAAAGGCTACAGAAACCTGCAAAAGAAGAACAGATCGTGAGAAGAGAGGCATAATCTAAAAATCAAATGATTAGGGTTCGAATGTTTAAAATTGGAGTGAAAAAAGGGGGATTTATGGAGATTGAATTTGGCGGGTGGTGGGGGAGAATTGAAGTGAAGAGGTGAAATACCTGAAAGAGGGCTGAGAAAAAGGGCAACGAAGGGCACAATTGGGGAACGAAGAAAGAAAGAGAGGGGTATATGAATATCGGATCCAAAAAATTAGGGTTTCTTTTTTCTTCCGAACAGAGGGTATTTACGTCACCTCCATTTTTCCTTCCATCGTATCCTTATGCACTCCCTATTTCACCCCTCTCTAACATTAAACTAGTAGGAACCGGAGTTTTTCAAAAGAGAATCGATAATTGTACCAATATTTTAATGCATACACCACATCGTATAACTATTATTGAACATTGTATAAACATATAAAATAACAATTATGGTATTGAGATTAAATGATGTGGTACAAAAATCACCCGTTATAAAAATGAATTCCTCTAAATCAACCGTCAGATTTCCTAACATTATATTTTGTGTCTCGAACTAATCTTTGGCTATCGAGTAGGATTCATATACTAAGCTTGAATTTGATCAAGTGGATATGAACCCTCGCTCATCCGATTGTAGAACTCTCTATAACTAAATGCACATCATTTGTAGTTTTTTTTTTGCTAGTTTTTAATATATTTCACTGTTGATAATATTTTTTTTGACTAAAACCTTTACTTTGTTTAATAATCAAGTTGTTTAACTATATAAGGGTGCATAATAGGATGTGATCGGGTTTAGAATCGACCCGGATGAACCTAGACCGTTTTACATAATATGTTCTATAAATTTGGTATAGACCCGATTGGAACTGAAATAGTATATTTGGAACCGGTTTCAGATGTTTGTATCATATTTGTTAGTTTATACATGTAATATTATAATGATTTATAGATAATAATTATATAATAAACATGATTATACTAAAACAAATTTCTAGGTATATAGTTAATTACATTTTGGTTCCGGATAAAAATTTCTATTTGTTCTATACCCAATATACCCAGACGCGAGATATCTGATACCCGATTTCACGAAAAAGTTAGGCCCAATACGCGAACTAATTTTTAGTAATCAAGTACCACCATATTTTTCTATGGCTTGAAATCGAAAGAGACAAAGTTTATTTGCCAATGAAAATAAGTAAATGGGCATATATATGTTATATCAACAAACATACTTGTTACGAACTATAAAATCATTTTTTGTTAGTTTATTTACAGCGGGACATGATGATCGATTAATCAGTCCACTAAACTGTCTCCACAAGATACAAGATACAACATACGAAATAAATAACAATACAAAATGTGAAAGTCTACTATCGAAGCTTTTATACAAACATATAAAGCATTACACCGAAAAAAAAACAATACTATATACAAACATTTTATTAGAGCACATAAGAGTTTTATAAAGTTACAAAGAACTAGAAAACCTAAACATTAAAATGTATAGATAAACAAACCATTAATACACAATACTTAAATCTACATACTTTTGTTCATAAAATTCACAACTTTGTAACCATTTTGGTCAAGGCAATCCTAAACATACAAGTTAATCATACAAAGCTTGATAAACATTTCACCGACTATCAATCGTTTTCCCGCCCCATAAAAGGTCCAACCATTAACGACCATATGAATATGTGATTACGTAACCAGTGGGTCCCAATCGTCTTGTGGACAGAAGCAAATTAAATCCAGGAAATTAAAGAAGGGCCCCACTCTCACTTGACCTCCACCCGTTCTTCAATACGCACCGGAAACCCGCCTTTCATCTTCGCCGTGAAATAAGACACATAAACCGGCTCAACACCCTCATCCATTGCCGGAACCACCTTAAACCTCCGTAAAACACCCGCCACCACTCTCTTCATCTGCAAAAACGCCATTTCCTTCCCTAAACAGACACGTGGCCCTGCCTGAAACACCGGATATTCATAGACATCCCTCGCTTTAAACACCCACCGCCCTGAAACATCCTTCTCCAACCACCTCTCCGGACGGAACTCCGGCCAGTCAGACCCCCACACCTCCTCAGACCTCCCCATTGCGTATATATGATACGTTACAGGATAACCTTTCTTCACGAAAGTTCCGTCAGGCAAAACGTCGTCATTCGCAGCTTGCTTCCCGTTTACAGGAACCGGCGGGTAAAGTCTCATGCTTTCGCAGAGGGAAGCATGAGTGTAAACCATATCTTTCACTTCATCGTAAATCGAGTTTTCTGATTTCAATTTTATTTCCTTTAAAATCTCAATTTCGACTTTAGGATTTTTGTGAAGCAACCAGAAGAACCACGTCAACGCCGCCGACGTTGTGTCTCTTCCAGCTAATATGAAACTGATTACAATATCGGCGACGAAATTTTCATCGGAGTGACCGGATATTAGAAACCGATGAAGTAGATCAACGGAATCGAGAGACAATTTTTGTTCAAGCTGTAGTTTTTTTTCTTTGGTGATTTTGTTAGCGAATTCTCGAACGACGGTGACGGCGTTACGTAACCGTTTCTCCGAACCGACGTTGAGAAACCGTTTAAGTTTCCATATTAATGGAAGGTTTGACCGGATTCTGCCGGTTGTGATGAAAACAGCCTCTTCAAATGCGGTGGCGAATATAGCCTCCGGCAACGACGGCGTCAGGTAAGCAGGATCATATCCGAATGCGATTTTGCATATGTTATCAAACGCGAATCGTTGAAGTATGTCTTGGAAGTCAAGAACAGTGGTTCCGGTAACAGAGGTGGCGAGTATCGGCAGTAGACGGTCATTAAGCTCAGTGTCCACCACATGTTCGACGAAATTCCGGAGAGACTTTGTGTTGAATTCGTGACTTGAAAGCTGCCTTTGGAACTTCCACCCATCACCGTCGATGTTGAAGATGCCGTCACCGAGTAAATCATACCCGTTGTTTCTCGCCGACATGCCTTTCGGGTAAAGGTGGAAACTGGTTTTGAGAATGTGGCGGACGACGGCGGGGTTGGCGGTCATGACACGGACATGGCCTAGAGGGCGGTGGAGCATGACGGTTTTAGTTGGACTGTTGTTGACGATGTCAGAGGTCCATTGGATGAACCGGTGGCGGTTTTGTAGTATAGGGAACAAAGATCCGATGAATGGGTATGCTCTTGGAGTGAATTTTCCGGTTGGTTTGATTAAGGAAGTTGTGAAGATGGATTTGAAGAAGAAGAAGAAGAATGCTAATGGAAGGAGTAAGAACAGAAAGGAGGTTGAGAGCTCGAGATCAATCATGGTGGATGAATGTATGATATGGTGGACGTTAAAAAACCACAAGAATTTATAGGAAACTAACATAAAACGTTAAACAAGGCAAAATAATGACTTCTTTTATGCGTACCGGTTACGGCCATTTGTCGATTGTGTATGTCTATGAATGTATATGACAAATGGAGGTCGTAATCGATGACGCTTTTCTTGGCAACATGTATTTTAGTTCTAGTGATATTGACAATTGAAACTTTGAAAGGTTGGAATCTTGCATTAACCATTTAATGGTGATTTAAGTTACATATTTAGTATGAATCTCAATAAGATATTAAGAATCTAGCCGTAAGTACTAATGAATAATTTCTTCGGGATTATAATTTCGATCACCCCTTAGGTAAACATTTACCATGTGAAAGTTTATAAATAGTCACAGAAATTGTTAAACAACATACATCACGAGCAGTACATGTTCACATCGGGAGCTATTATAACGGTAATGCCCGTATGCTTTAAATAAATATATTAATTTGAGTCTCTAATTGGTTTAATTAGTTCTTTTGCTAGTGACATCAATCTAACTCGCATTTTGAAAAAATAGTGATAGTTTTAGTTTTGTAGGTTAAAATACAAAATATATATTGTTAATTAAATTTTCACCTCATTTCCCGAAACAAACAAAAGATAAAAGGGAACACATACAATGAATATGAATCAAGAAAGAAGTTACCTTATTTAGAGAAATTAAAGAAACAATTAGAAGCATTGATTTGATTAAAACATTCAAGGGCACTTAAGGACATAATTGTCATTTCCCTCTCTTATAACAATATACATCGCCTCCTTTAATTTTCCCTCTTTGTGTGTTTTTCAATTTTCCCAGCATCATCTTCTTCATATCTCATCTAAAGCTCCATCAATGGCTTTTTCTAATTAGAACCTTGTTTGACTAAGCAGCTCCAAATCGCAGCCCTTAATATCCAAATCATACGCAGCTCCACATATCCATTAACATAGTAATAAAGAAATAAATGACGGTCTATATGACACGCCTAATCTACATGATGCACGATGATTTTTTTATACGAAATTAGACTTGAGCGATATATTGGTGAATCAATGGAGGTCGGATCTAATAAGTTATAAAAATAAATAAAATTTGACAAGTTTTGAATTGCGATGCAATATATATATATATATATATATATATATATATATATATATATATATATATATATATATATATATATATATATTTATATTTATTTATTTATATTAAACTTTAGCAACTATTGAAATACATAAGTAATTAATTAAAAATTAATAATGAAATAACTAATTTAATATAGATATTAAATAATTAAAAGGGATTTGAATCTTTTAAGTTAAAAAGGCATAATAAGATTTTAGCTGCTAAAAGGAAGTTATTACTTGATGATGGGCTCAAAGCTGGCAGACAAAAAGAGAAACATAAGCAAATATCTGGTGATCTTCCACCTTGGAGGTGTCGAGAAACAGAAACAAAAAGGGCGGTGATTTGCCGGGATATCTACCGGCGATGTCTCCGGCCACTTGACGCACGCAAGTCTCATAAACCCACATTATCGGCAAACATACACACACCTTTAGTTAAACTTCACAACACTCACACATTTAGTAAAATCACAAAACACACACCACTGTGTGTGTCTGGGTTTTCGTCAGCCAAGAATCGCCGGAGAAACGGGTTTACCGGAAAAACAAGTATAAAAGAAAATCCCGAATATTAGTTATGTAAATATTAAGATGTATTCCCAAACTCACACGAAATACACACATGCATCGGGTGTGGGTCACCGGAGATGATGCCTGCCAATCGAAATAGAAACAACCCTTCGTCGGAGACGAGGGTCGTACAACAGATTCGAAACTCATGTATATGCATGCTTAAGCTAGATAAAACTGATTTTAATCCTCATACTCCCCAACGGTAACTTTTTTTCTTAATAAGAAAGTTACCGTTGGAACAGGATAAAGCTGTCATTCAGCCGTTTTTACTTCCCAATACCATAATTATCGATAATTTAAGTATAAATAACCGTTTTTCTTTTCATTTAAATCTTTCTAACAGTTATTTCAATCTCTCTTCTTCGATTACTCTCTGCGATTAACAATTTTACACTTTTCTTGCAAGAAATTATTAATCTTAATCACAGATGGCAAATTATCAATTCGTTGCACCGGCGACTCAATTTCGGAAAGACGAACTGCCTAAGTTCGCGAGGAACAATATTATTGCAAATTTTAATATTCCTCCAGCTTGGGCGTGCCCTGAATTCACTCACATTGTTACATATTTAAGCACTGTCCAATCAGTCGTGCACTGACTCTATCTCCTCGAGCAATATATCCGGAGATGCTATGTGAGTTCTGGTACTCTGCAACACTTGACTCTCCGGACATGATTACCGGTTGGGTTGTCCGAGATCAAAGGAGGGCTTTCGTTTCAACTGCTATAATCCGGGAAACACTGAGACTTCCCGCTCACGCTCAGTATGAACCCTTTGTTGATCGAACAGAGGCTCGCTCGGTATTGCCTTTCATTGGACGCAGAGGTACAACGGGCATAATCAAGAGAAATGAATTTGGTCCAGTGTGGGGTATTTTAATTTCAACACTCATTCGGTGTATGACCCACAATAATGGAGCTTTGGACCAGATTAATGAATTTGGGATGCAGATAGTACATGCCATGTACTATGGTCGAGACATTGACTATGCCAGACTAATATTTAATGAACTAGCTTCTCTAGTTAGGGCTCAAATCAGAGAGGTCAATGTCCCTTTCTGCAGATTTCTATCTCCCATATTCCAGAATGCTATGCCTGCGCATGACTATGATGAATTCAATAGTCCAAGAGCAGATCTTCCTCCCCTGAATGAGAAGATATATTTGTATAGACCAAGGGAAGGAGAGCCTGTCTGAGCCACTCTATGTGGGCCATTGTGCATGCACACATTAATGATGAAGAAAATAATGATGATTCTGATACTGGATCAGAAAATGATGATGATGATGATAATGATGATGATAGTGGTGATGGAGGTAATGATGATCAAGATGTTGAGATGGTGGATGCTCAACCGGATCAAGAACAAGCACAACCACATATACCTCGACTTGAACATGATCCTGATGCTACTCATACTGCATCAGAATCTGATACTAAGTCTACTGAAGTGTAACCCGTTATCATCAGAAGACAAAGAAGAAGAAATCTATCTCCAGTCATAATGGGTACTTTATCATCTGAAGAGGTGCATCACAATCAGGTTCCATCACTTACTGCATCTCTTCAAGAACAAAACATTGTTGCTGCCACCGCTGACCTTCCAGGTCCAGAACCTGAAAACATTACTCAACCAGTTGAGGAACCTCATGTTCCTCTTGATGTGGAGATTCAGTATGAGCAACATACAATGGAAGGTGCTCAGGAAACCAGAGATATTGCTCCTGAAGGTGCTAGTGCCTCTAATCAACATACAAATGATCCAGCACCGACCTCTGCAGATGCTCGAAGGGAGTCAGACAAAGTCTCAGGTATGAATTTCTATAATGCTCTAAAAACTTTTATATATATATATATATATATATATATATATATATATATATATATATATATATATATATATATATATATATATATATATATATATATATATATATTTCCCAAAATAGAGACTATGTATTGGCCAGTACCAACTCAATACTGACCAAAGTCTCAAACGATCTTACAAAAATATATCCTATTATGGCCAACATAGTTAGCCCACTGCTGCTATGCAAAATTCATACACTGAGCACTTAAATGATCATTGTCAGTCTACAATTGTCTCAACATCTAAAGAGACAATGGTGGTTGATGTCATACTGACACTCACTGGTGCTGCTTGGCTTATGTCCAACTTATCTTTGAGTTGGGTCACATAATTCAAGAAGTGATCACAAACCTTTTAAGCCACAATAGCCAAAAATTTTCCATGGGTTTTAGCCACATTTCTGTTATCACTATGATACCGAGTGATAAACATTGAACATAAAAAGAAGCACATCCCAGGCTTCGATTTCCCAAACCAAAACCTTTTAGTAAATGTGACCTATCCTATACTGAGCTACTCAAATATTCACACTCACCTTTACTAAATACTTCTTACACATGCTATGCACAAGCTCACAATATTTCATCATGAACCAGATGAAATACAGACTTCAAAATTCTGTTTACATGATTATAGTATTAAACAACAACACAATTCTATTTGATAAACCTTTCATTCTAACCAGTTTTATTTTTTTTCTTTAGCACCATCCGTGCAGGGTATTCGAGCACAAGCCACTCAGTCTCAAGAAGTGCAAGGGGCTCTACAAACAATTTTTAATCAAATACTGGCCATGCAGAACACTCAGAACACTATTATGGCGAGGTTGGATGAAATGAGCAGTGAAATTGACTCCTTAAAGCAGTCAGTGGCACTACTTCAGCAACAAAAATAGCCTCCACCAACTCCAATTGGTGGACATAATGAAGAAGATGAAGGGGCCGATGATACTGAGCCCAGGAAATCACCCTCTCATGCTAATACTGAGGGTGAATATGATGCTGCTACTGAGCCTATGCCCTCCCGAACACCAAATGATAAACAAGGGGACATAGGTGGTGATACTGAACCTCTTCCCTCCCCATCAAATGATAACTATAAAGGGGAGAAGAGACAAAGAGAAGAAGTGGTTGATCAACCTGAGCCATCTGCTCAGGGGGAGAAAAGAAGGAAACTAAATGAAGATCAACCTTCACAGCAACAACAACTTCAGCAAACTCCTCATACTGAACCACTCCATTTTCAGTATGAGAGAAGAAGATAAAGAGGGAGGTCAGTCTTGCAACAACTTGAAGAACCATCTGAGCCAACTGCTCAGGGGGAGACTACCACTGACCAACCTCAGCAAGATGATACTGAGCCTCCTACTCAGGAAGTGAACAATCTGCAAATTATAGTATACATGCCATTTATCTGGCCTATAGCAGATGATGAATATGAAGAACATCCACTGCCATCTCAAAATTTCTCAAACTTTGCACTGGATGTGGCAAATAAAGAAAGCTCTTCATCATCATCCTCAGATGATGAAGAGCCTCCAAGAAAACCAATCTCTCCTCAAGATGAAGGACCTTCTAGAGTTCCTAGAAGGCCAATCACCAGAAGAATGACAAGAGTGGTTATGTATTCTAAATCAAGTGAAGAATCTGATCCAGCTCCTCTGATCACTAGACCAAGAAGATCAGTTCATGATACTGAGGAGATGATTACTCATGATATTGAGGATGAGACTGAGGCTCAAAAATTCTTTCCTGTTAAGGAAGAAGATCCTGATACTGACACTGATGCAGATGTTCCATGGAAACCTCACACTGTAAGAAGAAAAGGAGATGATGTTCTCCAACAATACTGGAATATTGTTGCTCAAAGAACCAGATATATGGAGAACATGATGGGTATGCTGAGAAATAGATCATTTCTCAATGTGAAGGAGATATGCTGGCTAAATCAATATGTCAACAAAGTCAAAGTCAAGACTGTTAATAGGTCTATTGTTACAGTCTGCACTGGACCAGTCAGTCCTCCCATGAAGATCTTTCTTCATGACATTCAGAACATGGGACTCCAGGACTGGGTGAAAATTGCTAGACTGATAAAGGAGTTGCCATCAAGATCCTCTGAAGCACAAGTTATGATGGATGAAATCCAAGCTGTTGCTGCTATATGCTTTGAAAAAGGCATTCTGTACCAAGCAGACTATAGGGCACTCAGTGTAATGACTGAGGCTGTCAAGAACAACAAGCCTGAGTGCCTTAACACTTTCAGGATCTTTAACTCATACCCCATTCCTACAAATGTTATTTTTCAGGATCAAAAGAGCACCATATATCCAACCTCTGGATATATGTATACTGACCCAGAAGATAGGGAATGCTTCATTACTGAAGCAGATTTGCCAAAGGCCCCTATCAGTCATCTTGTGGGTTTGAAGTGGATGATAACCAAGAGAGGATTCTTGGTTCAGAAAGAAGATTGTTGCTGAGCTCAACAACAGGAAGGATGAACTGAATAAAAGAGAAGAGTTCACCCATTTAAAGAAAGAAGTCTTCTATGAGTTTAAATCAATCAACAGAAGGTGAAGAAGAAGACTCTGCAGCCCGTGTTTTTGTTTATGTTGTAATTCTCTTTGTAATTGTTTTGTTATCATTAGATAGGGGGAGATTGTTAAGGCAAAAAGCCTTA
Source organism: Calendula officinalis (assembly GCA_963853835.1). Lineage (NCBI taxonomy): Eukaryota > Viridiplantae > Streptophyta > Magnoliopsida > Asterales > Asteraceae > Calendula > Calendula officinalis. The sequence continues at coordinate 82,313,394 of OY970820.1, read as the reverse complement.
CCCCTTTGGAATCTTAAGATAACAAAACAACCTAGACTAGCTTAGAATAATTAGTAGAATAAATATGCTAAGTTTAGGAGTGATACTGAGTTTGGCCAGTATTGGCCACTCAGTATCAGTACTCAGTATTGGAAATCCAATACTGAGTAGAAGGATTGAGTTACATTCTGTTATGTAACGGACTAAGATCATATCCCTTGATCTTAGTCATTCTACTAGTTTAGTCTCTCGGTTACTCCTTTGCCCATTATGTAAGATCTCTATATTATTATAAATAGAGATCATCTTGCAAAGGAGAACTCACCAATTCACGAACTTACATTCACATACTTTGTAATTGATTAGTGGTCTTGTTATTCCGCAACAAGCCACACTTAGTGGATTTATACATTGACTATATTCTTGTGTTATCACTTTAATATTTCATTAAGTATAATAAACTATTAATTTACAAACCAGGGTTGTTGTGAACTAACAGTTACTCGTAGGACTGTCATTTGAACTTGCATCAAACTTTGATTTGACGTCCACTCGGCACTTAAAAAATAGCCGTTGTATTTTTTGACCGTTATCTTCTCCGACCGTTGGGCTTCATCATTACCTACCGGCATATGGCGTCTCTCTATCTTCCTTTCCTATATATTCTTCGCCCCTCTGTGCTTTTACCATTTTCCCACTTTCATTAAACTTTCTATCTCTTCTTCTTATCCTTTGTCATACTTCCCGATCATCATGAAAAAACCAAGCAAAAAGAAAGGTGGAAAGTCTGGCCAAGACGCGAGGACCGCCGCCAATACCCACACCAATCTCGCTCCTCCTGATATCTCCGCTTTCTACGATGATTATCATATTGACCGCTGCTATCGACTTCTTCTCCCCGGTCCGTCAGATACCATACTTTCTGCTCCAGACGGTTTTGAACCGGTATACCATCAACACCTTTTGGGTGGGTTGAGGTTTCCCATTGACGATTTTATTCTTACCCTTCTTCAAGATCTTGGGCTTCATCTGGCTCAACTTGCCCCAAACTCGTTTCGGAAAATTATAGGGTTTATAATGCTTAGTCGATCTCTCGGTATTCCTCTTTCTACTAAAATATTCCGTCATCTGTATGTCGCTACAGGTCGAGGAGACTGGGCGGTGTTTACCCATAGGCCTAGTCGGAGCGAGCGTATTACCGGACTAAATGATTCCATACGCGATTGGAAGTATGGTTTCTTTTATGTTGATCACCTGGCTTTTAACAAAATTTCCCTTACTTGGGGGCCTATCACCGGGCATTCGTCTGAGGCTGTTCCCAATTTGACCGCTGAAGAACGTATGCAAGTTGATAAACTGTCCTCGATAGAGATGGAGTGGGACGATCCCGACGAAGTTTTTCTTGGGATGGCTGACCTGAGCCCCTACTATTTCGTCCGTCAGGTTCGTCCGATCTGGCAAGTCAACGGTCAGGCTGTCTCTCTATCCCAACATTTGAAGATGCCAAAACCTGCCAAAGAAATTTTATCAGTCATCGAGGGGGCCATTGTTCCCTTCCTTCCCCCCTCTGAAGATATCCTTAGTTCGGAAGGTACTCTTAGTGCACGGGGGCAAGAAGCCGAGGTTACTTCAGAGGTTTCTACTCCCGGGATCGAATCCTTCGGTTTCAGAACGGAGGATCCTATGATTCCTGATTCACAATCAGATTTATCTAGACCCCGGAAGAATTGTTCCATGCGAACACTCTCGAAGAGGACTCGCGAAGCATCCGTTTCGTCACCGTCTAAACGCCACCGAACCGAAGGTATTGGATTAGTCTTTTATATATACTTTAATAATTATCTTTTCCGGTATGTGATGAGAATTTTCATTGTTTTGCAGAGACAATTATTTCTACCTCTGTGTCTTCGGAAGAGTCTCCTGTGACCGTTTCATTTACTCCTGCTTCTTTGATTATACCAACCATCACGTCTTCCGGACCTGTTCTGTCCGTTTCTAAATCACCAAAACAACCACCGATATCTTCTGCATTGACTCTGTTTGAAAGTCTACTGTTTAGCTCATATTTGCGATCATCTTCAATTGAAAAGACCCCACCAGTTGCTCGCCCTTCGAGGCCTCAATCCTCGTTACCGAACTTTCCGTTTCTTCGTAAGGTTTCCTTCATATATTTTTTTCTTATATATATGTTTCGCATTGGTCGATGCCACGTCTGATCCCTTTATTGTTTGTAGCTCGTACAATTCATACCACCATTACTGAATCTACCCGAGAGCTACCAACTAGCAGTCTACCGGACCCTACCACTCTTGCCGAAAGACAAAAAATGAAAGAGCCCATCCTGCAAGCAACCATCACTCCTACTCCTCCTATTGTTCGTGCTGTTGTGAACCCTGTTGCTGCTGTTTCTCCTTTCAAAGATTTTTCCGCCGAGGGATTGTTCCTTCGAGCCAGATCTGGTCTTTTTGACGCCGTTGAGCTCCTTGCAGAGCTACAATCGTGGAGTGTTCATAACCATCAACCGGCTCTTGACTTTCGTGATGAATTTTCTCAGATGAATGAGCTGATGGAGAAAACTAAACACTTACACCAGATCGATTTTGAAGAAAAAAACCGTCTAGTTGCTTTATCCGGGCGTCTTTCTGAGGAGAATTAAGATCTATCCGCCGCGTTGGATGACATGAGGCGTTATTCCATTTTTGGTATAACTTCAAGCCTGGACCCGCTATACGATGTATTAGTAGAACCCCTGGGATACGACGCCCTGCTCCTTGAGTACCAAAGCCAATCCCAGGGAACAGTGAAGCTTCATAGGGTCTTTCTGTCCAGGTGCAGGTAGTCCGTATCTTCACAGACATGTCTATTTCACCGAGCCTCTCTCCGAGACAGTGCCCAGATCGTTACGCCTTTCGTGCGGGTCGGAACAGCTCTATCAGCAGGCCCTTTCTTTTGCAATACTTAAAAAAGTCTCTCATGGCCAAATTATTATTACAGCTTTCGAAAGCAATGGTGGCTAGGAATGGCTTCAGTCAGGTCATCGATTCACCTTATGGTCGACTTGCTTGAATCGAAGAAGAAGAGCCCACTTTCATATTGGAATTATTCTTAATTATTATATATAAAAATATATATAATTCAGATATAAATAAAAAGATTCGTTGTCTTTTAACCGGCTGTTCTTATTTGTCAACGAATCATCATTTATCAGGACTCTTCGGCGTAAGTTCCTTGGCTTGGACAGGGCATTTAGTCCATGTCGCTATTCCTGCATCCAGAGGGGAGTACGTTCGATGGAATAATTTCTTAGATGTATTACCACATCCCCAAGGGTTAGGACCACTTTTTACAGGTCAAAAGGACTGACCGACCGCCGTTCAAGAGAGATCCCGAAGGCTCGAACTTTTTGCTAGCTTTGAAACATGGGCCGAAGGAAAGAGGAAATAACATGTAAGCCTTGCTTTGCTTTCTGGACACCACTCCCACTGAAACTAGTTAAGAAATTGGATAGGGGTCAAGACGCTGTCGGGCGCCGGCGGCTGACTCAAGTGCCCCCCGAGCCGCGCGAAATGGTCGCCTATTACACCTGTTACGAGTAAGTGGAGAGGAAAGATCTCCAGAGATTCTTATCTCATTCCATTCCAGTGGCTCAACCAGTAGGGAGACCTCGCATTGAGTTCGTCTATGCGCTTCCAACCATTTTCTTTATAGGAATCAAGTCACGATCGAATGAAGATAGTCCAATAATTGTACTAATCCACATATGTCTCTCTCCCGGTACTAGTTGCAGTAATGAGAATTCCCCTATTTATTTGATGAGAAATGCGAAACGAAAAAAGAAAAGATCCCCCGTTTCCTTGTTTGTTGGGTTGGTTCACGCGCGCGCAAACGAGCACCGGCCGCAACAGCAGGAAACTATGACCTTCTTTCTTCTTAGCTTGATGCGGTAGGCGAAGAAGCCATCCAGTAGTAAGCGCTTGAGAATGAAGAGGAGGTAACTAGCCTTTCCAGCGAATGAGTAGGCGCTATCTAACTCAATCCGTGTCTGATTGTTGAGTTGAATGCCAATCAAAGCTCTGCAGTTGCTCGTATTGCGGAACTGGAGCTGGCACTCGTTGAAAAAGATGCCCATGTGAATGACGTATTCGTTCCCATGCTGAGTTGGACTCTCTTAATGATAAATTGAAAGAGGAAATTGCCGTCCAGTCTCATCAACTGGGTACCCTTCGTGAAGACATGGATTGGCTGATTCAGAAGGGAATCTCTGGGTTGTGTGAAGTTCTTTTGAATTCGAATGAGTTTATGGGGAGGAATTCAACCCTTCAAATGGAGAGTGTGAGGTTTGGGTAGTACCGAGGGTGCCTAGACACTCACCGAGAGTATGCCGATCTTCTAAAGGATGCTAAACTTGTACATGAGTATCCAGATGCTCAGACTAACATCATGAACTTGTTTGGTACGTTGGTGACTCCCGACTATTCTCTGCTTCAATCAACTGAGTCTGGTGCGATTCCTTTAGAAGAGTTGAAGAAGCTTGTGAAGAAAGTGACTCCTGGGCTGGAAGATACCGGAGAGAGCTCCAACCGCGGAGGAACGCCTCCTACACAGTAGGTTGTTTATGTTTATCGTTTCGTGTATTCGTGATCTGGACGAATTGTATTTTTGTTGACTTGTATTTTTGGTTGTTGAACACTTCTTTAGTTAATGTGACTGTATTTCGTTATGTTCGTTCGTCGTTTGTTTTTTATTTCGAATAGGTTTACTTCCTGATGGGGCGTCCCCCATAGGTTTTCAAGGTAGGGAGTGACTCCCTACCAACCTAAATACGCTCGTTCGCTCTCGTCGATTTGGCTATTTAATTTAGGACCTTTTACTTTGTCAGAGTAAATTAGGTGTCCGTTTTTAGCAAGACATTCGTTCGTTTAATGGGGCTGTTAGGTCACAACAACCCTGGTTTTATATGTTAATTGATAGATTATTATACTTAATGAAATATTAAAGTGATAACGCAAGAATATAGTCAATGTATAAATCTACTAAGTGTGGCTTGTTGCGGAATAACAAGACCGCTGATCAATTACAATTGTATGAAAGTGAATACGTGAATTGGTGAGTTCTCCTTTGCAAGATGATCTCTATTTATAATGATATAGAGATCTTACATAATGGGCAAAGGAGTAACCGAAGGACTAAACTAGGAAAATGACTAAGATCAAGGGATTTGATCTTAGTCAGTTACATAACAAAATGTAACTCAGTCCTTCTACTCAGTATTGTATTTCCAATACTGAGTACTCATACTGAGTGGCCAATACTGGCCAACTCAGTATCACTCCTAAACCTAGCATATATATTCTACAAATTATTCTAAGCTAGTCTAGGTTGTTTTGTTATCTTAAGATCCCAAAGGGGTAAGGCTTTTTGCCTTAACAATCTCCCCCTATCTAATGATAACAAAACAGTTACAAAGAGAATTACAAAATAAACAAAAACATAGGCTGCAGAGTATTCTTCTTCACCTTCTGTTGATAGATTTAAACTCATAGAAGACTTCTTTCTTGATATAGATGAACTCTTCTCTTTTCTTCAGTTCATCCTGCCTGTTGTTGAGCACAACAACAATATTCTTTCTGAACCAATAATCCTCCTTCTTGGTTATCATCCACTTCAGACCCACAAGATGACTAATAGGAGCCTTTGGCAAATCTGCTTCAGTGATGAAGCATTCCCTATCTTCTGGGTCAGTATACATATATCCAGAGTTTGGATATATGGTGCTCTTTTGATCCTGAAAAATAAGATTTGGAGGAACAGGGTATGAGTTAAAGATCCTGAAAGTGTTAAGGCACTCAGGCTTGTTGTTTTTGATAGCCTCAGTCATTACACTGAGTGCCCTGTAATCTGCTTGGTACAGAATGCCTTTTTCAAAGCATACGTCAGCAACAGCCCAGATTTCATCCATCATAACTTGGGCTTCAGAGGATCTTGATGGCAACTCCTTTATTAGTCTAGCAATTTTCACTCAGTCTTTGAGTCCCATGTTCAGAATGTCATGAAGAAATATCTTCATGGGAGGACTGACTGGTCCAGTGCAGACTGCAACTATGGACCTATCAACAGTCTTGACTTTGAATTTGTTGACATATTGGTTTAGTCAGCATATCTCCTTTACATTGAGAAATGATTTATTTCTCAGCATACCCATCCTGTTCTCCCTATATCTAGTTCTTTGGGCAACAATGTTCCAGTATTGTTAGAGAACATCATCTCCTTTTCTTCTTACAGTGTGATGTTTCCATGGAACATCTGCATCAGTGTCAGTATCTGGATCTTCTTCCTTCACAGGAAAGAATTTTTGAGCCTCAGTCTCATCCTCAATATCTTGTGTAGTCATCTCTTCAGTATCATGAACTGATCTTCTTGGTCTAGTGATTAGAGGAGCTGGATCAGGTTCCTCACTTGATTCAGAAGACATGACTACTCTTGTCATTCTTCTGGTGATTGGCCTTCTAGGGGCTCTAGAAGGTCCTTCATCTTGAGGAGAGATTAGTTTTCTTGGAGGCTCTTCATCATCTGAGGATGATGATGAAGAGCTTTCTTTATTTGCCACATCCAGTGCAAAGTTTGAGAAATTTTGAAATTGGCAGTGGATGTTCTTCATCTTCATCATCTGCTATAGGCCAGATTAATGGCCTGTATACTATAATTTGCAGATTGTTCACTTCCTGAGCAGGAGGCTCAGTATCATCTTGCTGAGGTTGGTCAGTGGTAGTCTCCCCCTGAGCAGTTGGCTCAGATGGTTCTTCAAGTTATTGCAAGACTGACCTCCCTCTTTGTCTTCTTCTCTCACACTGGAAATGGAGTGGTTCAGTATGAGTAGTTTGCTGAAGTTGTTGTTGCTGTGAAGGTTGATCTTCATTTAGTTTCCTTCTTTTCTCCCCCAGAGCAGATGGCTCAGGTTGATCAACCACTTCTTCTCTTTGTCTCTTCTCCCCCTTATTGTTATCATTTGATGGGGAGGGAAGAGGTTCAGTATCACCACCTATGTCCCCTTGTTGATCATCAGGTGTGGGGGAGGTCATAGGCTCTATAGCAGCATCATGTTCACCCTCAGTATTAGCATTTGAGGGTGATCTCCTAGTCTCAGTATCATCGCCTCCTTCATCATCTTCATTATTTCCACCAAGTGGAGACTGTGGAGGTGGTGGAGGCTATTGTTGTTGCTGAAGTAGTGCCACTGACTGCTTTAACGAGTCAATTTCGTTACTCATTTCATTCATCCTATCCAGAATAGTGTTCTGAGTGTTCTGCATGGACAGGATTTGATTTAAAATTATTTGTAGAGCCCCTTGCACTTCTTGAGACTGAGTGGCTTGTGCTCGAATGCCCTGCACAGATGGTGCTAAAGAAAAAAAATAAAACTGGTTAGAATGAAAGGTTTATCAAATAGAATTGTGTTGTTGTTTAATTCTATAATCATGTAAACAGAATTTTGAAGTCTGTATTTCATCGGGTTCATGATGAAATATTGTGGACTTGTGCATAGCATGTGTAAGAAGTTTTTAGTAAAAGGTGAGTGTGAATATTTGAGTTGCTCAGTATAGGATAGGTCACATTTACTAAAAGGTTTTGGTTTGGGAAATCGAAGCCTGGGATATGCTTCTTGTTATGTTCAATGTTTATCACTCAGTATCAGAGTGATAACAGAAATGTGGCTAAAACCCATGGAGAATTTTTTTGGCTATTGTGGCTTAAAAGGTTTGTGATCACTTTTTGAATTATGTGACCCAACTCAAGAATAAGTTGGACATCAGCCAAGCAGCACCAGTGGGTGTCAGTTTGACATCAACCACCATCATCTCTTTAAATGTTGATACAATTGTAGACTGACAATGATCATTTAAGTGCTCAGTGTATGAATGTTGCATAGCAACAGTAGGCTAACTATGTTGGCCATAATAGGATATATTTTTGAAAGTTCGTTTGAGACTTTGGTCAGTATTGAGTTGGTACTGGCCAATACTTAGTCTCTACTTGGGAAAGATATATATATATATATATATATATATATATATATATATATATATATATATATATATATATATATATATATATATATATATATATATATATAAGTTTTAGAGCATTATAGAAATTCATACCTGAGACTTTGTCAGACTCCCTACGAGCATCTGCAGAGGTCGGTGCTGGATCATTTGTATGTTGATTTGAGGCACCAGCACCTTCAGGAGCTATTTCTGTGCTTGCCTGAGCACCTTCCATTGTATGTTGCTCATACTGGATCTCCACATCAAGAGGAACATGAGGTTCCTCAATTTGTTGAGCAATGTGTTCGGGTTCTGGACCTGGAAGGTCAGCGGTGGCAGCAACCATGTTTTGCTCTTGAAGAGATGCAATTAGTGATGGAACCTGAGTGTGATGCACCTCTTCAGATGATAAAGTACCCATTATCACTGGAGATAAGTTTCTTCGTCTTCGTCTTAAGATAAGGGGTTGCACTTCTGTTGACTCAGTATCAGAATCTGATGCAGTATGAGGAGAATCAGGATCCTGTTCAAGTTGAGGTATATGAGGTTGTTCTTGTGCTTGATTTGGTTGAGCATCCACCATCTCAACATCTTGATCACCATTACCTTCATCACCACTATCATCATCATTATCATCATCATTATCATTTTCTGATCCAGTATCAGAATCATCATCATTTTCTTCATCATTTATGTGTGCCCGCACAATGGCCCACATAGAGTGACTCAGTACAGGCTCTCCTTCCCTTGGTCTATAGAAATATATCTTCTCATTTAGGGGAGGAAGATCTGCTCTTGGACTATTGAATTCATCATAAACATGTGCAGGCATTGCATTTTGGACGATAAGAGATAGATATATGTAGAAAGGAACATTGAATTCTCTGATTTGAGCCCTAACCAGAGAAGCTAGTTCATCTAATATCAGTCTGGCATAGTCAATGTCTCGACCATAGTACATGGCATGTACTATCTGCATCCCAAATTCATTTATTTGGTCCAAAGCTCCAGTCTTGTGGGTCATGCACCGAATGAGTGTTGAAATTAGAATTCCCCACATTGGACCAAATTCATTTCTTTTGATTATGCCCGGGGTTCCTCTACGTCCAATAAAAGGCAATGCTGAGCGAGCCTCTGGTTGATCAACAAAGGGCTCATACTGAGCGTGGGTGGGAAGTCTCAGTGTTTCCCGAATTATAGCAGTTGAAACGAAAGCCCTTCTTTGATCTCGGACAACCCAACAGGTAATCATGTCCGGAGAGTCAAGTGTTGCAGAGTACCAGAATTCACATAGCATCTCCGGATGTATTGCTCGAGGAGATAGAGTCAGTGCTCGATTGATTGGACAGTGCTTCAAATACGTAACTATGTGAGTGAAGTCAGGGCACGCCCAAGCAGGCGGAATATCGAAATTTGCAGTAATATTGTTCCTCGCGAACTTAGGTAGCTCAACTTTCCGAAATTTAGTCGCCGGTCCAACCGCTGGTGCAACGAATCGATAATTGGCCATCTGTGATTAAGATTAAAAATTGCTTGCAAAGAAAGTGTAAAATTGTTAATCGCAGAGAGTAATCGAAGAAGAAAGATTGAAATAACTGTTAGAAAGTTTTAAATGAAAAGAAAAAAGGTTATTTATACTTAAATTATCGATAATTATGATATTGGGAAGTAAAAACGGCTGAAATGACAACCTTATCCTGTTCCAACGGTAATTTTCTTATTAAGAAAGGTTACCATTGGGGAGTATGAGGATTAGAATCAATTTTACCACTCCAGGACTCCAATACCGAGTTAAAAAAAATTAAATTAAAAAATATATTAAAAATTATAAAAACATTTAATTTAATCTGTAAATCAATGAAAAATAAAAATTATTTTATTTTGATAAATCAGACGAGTGATACTGAGCTGGTCAGTATTAGCACCAATACTGAGCAGTCAGTATCAGAAAAATTTAAGGAAAATTAAGGATTCAGCATACCCAATTGCCCTAGTAAGTACATAAACCTTTCCTCAGAGAGAGGTTTAGTAAACACATCGGCCAATTGGTCATCTGTTGGGACAAAATCTACCTCAACATTATCCTTTTCCACATTATCTCGAATAAAGTGGTGTCTGATATCAATGTGCTTTGTTCTTGAGTGATGGACTGGGTTCTCAGTGATAGCAATAGCACTCTTGTTATCACAATGAATGTGTGTCTTTTGAAAATTGAACCCATAGTCCATGAGTTGATACTGCATCCATAAGAGTTGAGCACAACAACTTCCTGCAGCAACATATTCTGCTTCTGTTGTAGAAGTTGCTACTGAGTTTTGCTTCTTGGATGACCAACCAACTAGTCTACCACCAAGGAATTGACATCCTCCACTTGTGCTTTTTCTATCCAACCTGCAACCTGCAAAATCTGCATCTGTATACCCTTCAAGGTCAAAGTTTGAGTCTTTGGGATACCAAAGACCCATGTTAGGAGTACCTGAAAGATAACTAAAAATGCGCTTAACAGCTTTGATATGTGATTCTTTAAGATCAGCCTGATACCGAGCACACAAGCATGTTGCAAACATGATATCAGGCCTGCTAGCTGTTAAGTAAAGTAAAGAACCAATCATACCTCGGTATGTGGATTGACATACTGGTTTACCAGTCTCATCTTTACTTATTTTATCCTGAGTACCCATAGGAGTGTGCATGGAAGATAAATTTTCAAATTTGTATTTCTTTAGCATGTCAAGCACATACTTACTTTGATTTATAAAAGCGCCATCAGGCTTTGATCAACTTGTAAACCAAGAAAGTAAGTAAGTTCTCCTATCATACTCATCTGATACTGAGATGACATTATCTTAGGAAACCAGTTACACCTTGACTTGTCAGTGGAGCCAAAGATAATATCATCTACATATATCTGAATAAGTAAGATGTCAGAACCTTTCCTTTTTGAAAATAATATTTTGTCAATTTTACCTCTTATAAATTTATTTTCAATTAAGTATTCAGACAGGGTATCATACCAGGCTCTTGGAGCTTGTTTGAGCCCATATAAAGCTTTATCAAGCTTGAAAACATAGTTAGGAAATTTAGGATCAACAAAACCTGGTGGTTGTTTAACATAAACTTCCTCTTGTAGTTTTCCATTGAGAAAGGCACTCTTGACATCCATCTGATAAACTTTGAAGTTCTTGAAAGCTGCATATGCAAGATACAGCCTAATAGCTTCAATTCTTGCAACTAGTGCAAAAGTTTCATCATAGTCAATACCTTCTTCTTGCATGTAACCCTGAGCAACGAGTCTTGCTTTGTTTCTAATGACAACACCATCCTTGTCCATCTTGTTTCTGAACACCCACTTAGTACCAATAATAGTTTTGCCAGCAGGAGGTGGTACTAAGTTCCAAACCTTGTTCCTTTCGAACTCTGTAAGCTCTTCTTGCATAGCTTCTACCCAGTTTTCATCTAATAAAGCTTCATTAGCTTTCTTTGGTTCCATGGTAGATAGGAAGCTTGAAAAGAAGCAAAAGTTTGCAGTTGCTTGAGGTTCAAAGTCTAACTTTCTTCTTGTTTGAACACCTTGTTCAATTGGACCAATAATATTAGAATGTGGATGGTCTCTGTGTTCCATTAGATTGTTTCCCAAGGGAGCATTTGAAGCAAGGTCAACAATATCTTGTTGTACTGATGTGTTGTCTGCCTGATATTGAGCTGAATTCTAGTCAGTATTAGACAGTTCAGGTTGCTGTTCTTCTTCATTTTGCAGATCTGAGGTGGATTCTTGAGAAGTATTAGAAGATTCACCTTCTTCATAGGTGGAGTTCTGACTTGATCAGTATCACTCATACCATGATCAACATAGTATGGGTGAGGCTTGGGCTGATCAGCAATTGAGTTTTCTGGATTGCATATAATGTCTATGCCACTAATGTCTTCCTTTGCTGAGGTAGAATGAACATCCTGATCTTCATCAAAAGTGATATGAATGGTTTCTACAATCATCTTAGTTGAGATGACATACACTCTGAAGGCTTTGGAGTGTGGAGAGTAGCCCATGAACACACCTTCATCTCCTTTGGGAGCAAATTTGTTGAGATTTTGTTTAGTACTGAGTACAAAACATTTGCTCCCAAAGATGTGGAAGTATTCCACATTAGGAACCTTGCCATTGTATAACTCATAAGGATTCTTTTGATGTCTCTGGACTATGGTAGCTCTGTTTTGAGTAAAATTTGCACAGTTTACAGCTTCTGCCCAGAAGCTCAGTGCCAGTCCAGCATGGCATAACAAAGTTCTTGCAGCTTCAATTAGTGTTATATTCTTCCTTTCTACAACACCATTTTGTTGTGGTGTGTAGGTTGCAGAGAAGTTTTGTACGATTCATTTTTCTTCACAGAAATCTGCTAGTACTGAGTTCTTAAACTCAGTACCATGGTCACTTCTTAGTTGCTTGACCTTGTTGCCTTTCTGAAGTTCTTCTCTTTTGATAAAGGCATGATTTCTGTGGTTGCATCTGATTTGGTCTTGAGAAAGATGACCCAAGTATATCTTGAGTATTCGTCAACCAAGACTAAGGTATAGATCTTTTTGGCCAATGATGGTGTACTAATGGGGCCAAAGAGATCCATATGTATCGTGGTAAGAGGTTCATTAATAGAATGGTTGACTTTGGATTTGAATGAACTCTTCTTCTGCTTGCCCATTTCACATGCTGAGCATAACTTATCTTTAAAATAAGTAATAGTGGGCAAACCTCTCACCAACTTCTTCATACTGAGCTCATTAATGTTTCTGAAGTTGATGTGAGAAAGTTTCTTGTGCCACATCCAGTTCAGTTCTGGCTTGACTTTAGAAAGCAGGAAAACTCGAAGAGTAGGGTCTAGTTCAGACAGGTTGACCACATAGACATCTTTTTCTCTTCTAGCAATGAGTACAGGTTGCCCTTTGTCATTGTAGATGATTCCTGCAGTCTTCCTGAAACGAGCTTCATTGTCATCATCACACATCTGGCTGATACTGACCAGGTTGTGTTTAAGACCCTCTACATAGGCAACTCTTTTAAACGTTATGTTGCCTGCCTTGATTACTCCATACCCTCTTGTTTTTCCAACTGAATCATCTCCAAACTCGACAGAAGGACCCTTCTCTGGTGTATAGTTTAGAAGATACTCCATACTGCCAGTCATGTGTCTTGAGCAGCCACTATCTAAGTACCATTTTCTGTCACCCTGCACAAGACACACAATTATGATTAGTTCTTTTTAGGAACCCATTTTTGAATGGGACCTTTGGTAGGAGAAACAGGTTTAGACTTGATCTCTTTAGTTGGAGAGGTCAGTATCACTTCAGCGGAAACCTTGGAGGTTTTCTTTGGTGATACTGACTTAGTTTCTCTCCTTTTATTTGGTATTGAGTACCTAGGATTTGAGAGATCAGTCCAACATCCATCTCCTTTATGTCCAGTATGATGACATCTATAACATTTTCTAGGTCTATTTCTGAACATATTTTCATAAGGTATTTTTAAAAATTGTTTTGATTTTGGTTGATGAGTATGAGTAAGTTTTGCAAACTTCTGACTTAAAACTTTGATCTGATCACCAATAGATTTTAAAATGTTATTTTTGTCATTTTTTATTTGTGTGTTAGTATTGTTTTTGACTGGTTTAGAAGGAGATGTATCTGGTTTCTTCTTTCTATTTGGAAAAGAAGTATTTTTATCATTTGACTTCTTGTTTTGCCACTAGAAGATCCTGTTGAAGTTGATTTTTGATTATCATGTTTTAAAATGACAACTTTAACAGGTTCTTTAGATTCTTAAGTATTTGTCTTTTCTTTTCTTGCAACTTCAGTATTAGATAAAACACTAGGAATAGAAGGAGTTTTATTTTCATTATATATCTCAAAGTAGTTGTATTAAATAATAATTCAAATGGAGGAACAACAGATGTATCATACTGCACAACTTCGAGATCAGTATCAGGAATTTCTTTTTCAGGAAATTCAATATTGAGCTCTTGTAGTTCAGTATAGCACTTTGAACAAATGGAAGGACTGGTTTATCAAAAATAATTTTATCCTCATCATCTGACTCAGTTTGACAACCAACTTCACAAAAAGTTTTTGCTTTTACAAACTGAATAGGGTTCATGTCAGAAAATTCTTCAAATAAATCAGCAAAATTATTTCTATTTTTTAACTGAGGATCAACACCAAGTGCAACCCTCACATTTTCTGGAAATTATTGATTTAGACATTTATTTAGTTTAATAGATGCATTTCCCCAAGATTTACAATGGTTTTCAAATTTTTCTTTTTCTAATTTGTGTAAATGAGCTTTATCAGCTAATCTTTGGTTAATGTCTTGCAAGTTTAAAAAATTTAATTCTAAATCTTTAAATTTTGCTAATTTATCTAAATGTTCATTATTTACCCTTTCAAGTTCAAGAATAGTTAATTTTAAAGCTTTTTCTTTTTGTACTAAAGTTTTAAGATCAACAATCATATACTCAAAAATCTTTTCCTTTTCATTCACTGAATAAGTTTGAAAGGAACTCACATTGTGCAACTGAGTGGAATCCCAATCAATATGAACTCTCATCCTCTCAGCTTCTTTGATATCCTTCTCAAAGGAGCTCTCTAAATCATCTTCAGTGAAAACCATAAAGGCCTTATTTTCAACTTCTTCCTCATCATCACTAAGCTCTTCATCCATCCAAGCTTCAGAGTAAAGTGCTTGATGAGGTACTCCATTCCCTACTGCACCTTCGCCCTTGCTCCAGTTCTTCAACTTGACATACTTGTCTCTATACCGTTTAGCTCGGTATGCAATCTTGTCATTCTGATCAGTTTCGGTTGACTTAGTATGACAGTTAGCAGCAATGTGTCCAGGCTTTCCACACCTATAGCAAAGACCTAATCTTGGGTCAGTATTGGAAGAGCTAACACCAAGCCTCTTCTTCTTCAACTGATCCAACTTCATAGACATAAGAGCCATTTGGGTTTCAAGCTCCTCTGCCTCAGCATCAGCAAGATCAACCTCTGGCTCTTCAGGCTCAGTAACAGTATAAGCCTGTTGCACAACTAGAGCCATGCCAGTGGAAGTCTTGTCAGTTTTCTTCCAGTTGATCAGTCTTGCAGCATTTTTCTCCTCATGATTCAATATTAGACCATACAAAGTTTGAAGAGTGTATGATTCAATGTTATTAGCAGCATTGACAGAGTTTGTCATATCAAGAAATTGTTGAGGAAGACTGTCCAGAAATTTTTGAACAAGCTCTCCTTCTTCCTTTACAATGCCTACACTGATAAGATCATGGATAACAGTATTAAACCTGTTATAGAGAGTGGTGATGTCTTCATTAGGACTTGAGAAGAAGTTTTCATACTTTCTCCTCATGTTGCTTTTTCTTTGCAACTTCACCTTAGGTGTGCCTTCATGGGTGACTGATAGGCTATCCCACATAACCTTTGCTGTTGGTAATTTCATAATTGCATTCAGTATTTCTTTGGTAACAGTATTACCAATCACCCCTTTGCTCTGGAGTCTAAACTGTACAACTGACGCTCAGTATCAGTCCATGTATGCTTCAGTTTAGGAACTGTTCTTGTGCTCTCAGGAGCATCATCAGTAGCTGCAACGGGTTCGACAGTTTGTGGAATGATGGGACCATCATTTAGCACAGTGAGCATCTCATGATGAATAGATTCGAGATACCATTGAGCTTTTAGCTTCCATTGATGGAAATCTTTGCCATCAAAGATAGGCACTCCCTTTCCAGACTTGACTGGTGCAACTATAGTAGACATTTTGGATTTTTGAGTTTGGGAGGGATAAATGTAGGGAATGGCTGCCAGGGTATTAGATCGACTAAATAAGGATTTATTTAGCCTGCTCTGGTACCAGTTGTTAGGTCACTGTATAAATCCACTAAGTGTGGCTTAATGAAATATTAAAGTGATAACACAAGAATATAGTCAATGTATAAATCCACTAAGTGTGGCTTGTTGCGGAATAACAAGACCACTGATCAATTACAAATGTATGGAAGTGAATACGTGAATTGGTGAGTTCACCTTTGCAAGATGATCTCTATTTATAATGATATAGAGATCTTACATAATGGGCAAAGGAGTAACCAAAGGACTAAACTAGGAAAATGACTAAGATCAAGGGATTTGATCTTAGTCAGTTACATAACAACATGTAACTCAGTCCTTCTACTCAGTATTGGATTTCCAATATTGAGTACTGATACTGAGTGGCCAATACTGGCCAACTCAGTATCACTCCTAAACTTTGCATATTTATTCTACAAATTATTCTAAGCTAGTCTAGGTTGTTTTGTTATCTTAAGATCCCAAAGGGGTAAGGCTTTTTGCCTTAACAGGGGCATAGTTTGCCCGGCTTGTACTGGAGGCTTGCCTCGTTCTTTCGCAGGACAAGGTCTCCCACCTTACATGCCACTCCTCGAACCTTTTTGTTATAATATCCTTCCGTCAATGACTTATACGCCGCTTGCCTTAAGGCCGCGTTCTCTCGCCGTTCGTCTATTATATCGAGGTTGTGTCTTAACGCCTCCTCATTTTCCCCCAAGTGGAAATTTTCCACTCCTGAAGATGAAATGAGAACTTCTAGTGGTATTACAGCTTCCGATCTATACACCAAGCTGTATGGAGTTTCCTGCGTGCCTTTTCTAACAGTTGTTCGGTAAGACCATAGGATGCTCTGCAGTTCATCCGCCCATCCCCCTTTTGTTCTGCTTAAACGAGTTTTAATTCCTTTTACTATAGTTCTGTTTGTAACCTCCGTTTGACCGTTGGCTTGTGGGTGGGCTACATATGTGAAATTTTGACGTATGCTTAGCTCTGCACACCACTTTCTGAACGGGTTGCTAGCGAATTGTTTCCCATTATCACTCACAATGGTGTGCGGGAGATCGAAACGACATACAATTTGTTGCCATACGAACTTGACTATGTTAGCTCCTGAGATACACGCCAAAGGTTTAGCTTCCACCCACTTTGTGAAGTAATCAACCGCCACCACCAAGAAACACAAACCTCCCGGAGCCTTGGGAAAAGGTCCGACGATGTCAATTCCCCATTGAAGAAAGGCCATGGGTTGTGTATGCTGGTTAAATTAGTAGGGGGAGAGTTCGGGACACTTAAGTAAGCTTGGCACCCTTCACATTCTGTACATATTGATGGACGTCTTTGGACATGCATGTCCAAAAATAACCCATCCGAAGCAACTTCTGGGTCAGAGATCGTGCCCCTGAATGCGATCCACATAATCCATCATGGATTTCCCCAATAGCCTTTTTGGCCTCACTGCTTCCTAAACATCACAACCAGGGGGTAGAGTACCCCTTTCGATACAAGACGTCGTTTATGAGAGTATACGTTCCGGCATTTATTCTCACCTTTCTGACTTTATCTGTTTTGGACGGTAATACTCCTTCCCCTAAGTATAACCGGAAGGGGATCATCCAACAATCCACGTTACTTTCCACCTCTGCCACCTCTTCTCCCTCTTCGATGCTTCGTTTTGCCAGCACTTCCACCAGTACTTTCTTCATAAGATGGCAATATAGCATTGCCGCCAACTTGCTAAGTGCGTCAGCCTCTTTGTTTTTGGTTCGAGGGATCTGTGTGATCTTAAAGCTGTCAAACCATCCTACCTGTGCTCGAACTCGCTCCCGGTAGCCTTTCATATGTACTTCCTTTGCCTCGTAGGATCCTTCGACTTGATTGACAACTAACATTGAGTCTGCAAATGCCTCCACCTTCCGGATTCCTAAACTCTTGGCCAAACTTAATCCTGCGAGCAAAGCCTCATATTCGGCCTCATTATTTGAACAAACGAAGTCGAACCTTAAGGCATAAGTGACCCTCTCATCACTAGGTCCAGTAAGACCACCCCCGCTCCCCATCCGTCCACCCCCGCAGCTCCATCCGTGTACATCTGCCATACGGGGGGTAGTTCCTGGCGTGCACTCGTCCTTGGATCTGCCAGGTCCTTTTGCTCTCCTTCCTCAATCGTTAAAATTCTTTCCTCATCCGGCATTTCAACCAAGAAATTTGCCAATGCCTGGCCCTTGATGCTAGGTCTGGGTTTGAATGTGATATCATGTTCACCCAACTCGATTGCCCATTTTGTCATTCACCCCGACCGCTCTGGCTGCAGGAGTATGTTTTTTATCGGTTGATTAGTCAGGACGGTTACTGGGTGAGCTTGGAAGTATCGTTTCAGACGTCTGACCGCATAAATCAAGGCTAGGATCAACTTCTCAATTATTGAGTAATTAAACTCCACACCTTGAAGTGCCCGACTGACAAAATAAACGGGCACTTGTTTCCTATCCCTTTCGACGATGAGTACTGAGCTGACTGCTTCCCGATTGGTTGAGAGGTACATTACCAACGGTTCCCTGGGTATGGGACTCGCCATGGTGGGGAGGCTTTTTAGATGCTGTTTAAGCTTCTCAAAAGCTTCCTTGGCCTCTTCCGTCCATTCAACCTCTCCTTTCTTCGTGCATCCGTGCAATGCTTTTAAGAAGGTGATGGATTTTTCGGCAGACTTTGCGAGAAAACGCCCCAACGCAGCTAGCTTTCCGTTCAGACTTTGCACGTCCTTCACCGTCCGAGGGGTGTACATTTTTAATAATCCCCCCACCTTGTCGGGATTAGCCTCGATTCCTGCCGTCGTCACCACATGTCCTAAGAACTTGCCCTTGCTCATCCTGAAGGAACACTTCTTTGGGTTCAGCTTCATGTTAATTTTCGAGAGTTATATCAGTGTTTCTACTACATCTTCGATCAGATTCAGGTCGCCTTTGCTTTTGATGACCATATCGTCAAAGTATACTTCCAGATTCCTTCCTATCTGTTTCTCGAATGCCTTATCGACCAAACGCTGATAGGTGGCCCCTGCATTCCGGAGGCCGAAAGGCATCTTAACGTAACAAAAAGTTCCCTTCTCTGTGTGGAACACTGTTTTTTACTCATCTTCCCGGGCCATCTGGACCTGATGGTATCCTTTATAAGCGTCCAAGAATGACTTCAATTGGCACCCGCATAAGGATTCCACCTTCTGCTCAATCTCTGGGAGGGGGTAGCTATCTTTCAGACAAGCTTTGTTGAGGTCCTTAAAGTCTACGCACATGCGCATGGACCCATCCGCTTAATGGTGATTTTCGGTTAAAACAAGAACCAAAACGCAGCGGAAAGATTTAATCACCATGAACGGATCTTGATATCAATCATACAATTAAACTATAAGAAAACAAAGAGTTAGGAAGAACATTTCATACCCTTGAAGCCTTTGATCTTGTAGGAATCGGATGGAGTTGGTGATGGATTGAAACCAAGTATTCAATAGGAATACCTCTAAAAGTAATCCACACAACACAAGCAAGAACACCAAATGAAGGATGCTAGTCCTTGTCTTGAGAGCAAAAAGAAAACAAAAACACACATACAAGTGTGTGTTGGGGACGATCAAAAACTTGTAACCAAAAGGGAGAGAGTGCTTGAGTATTAAAAGAGAAAACAAAATGATGGGGAATCTCCTTTTAAAAGTGGACGGCCAAAAGAGGAGAGTTTATGGACCATTCTTTTTCATTAATGGTCCCATTAAAACCCTTTAATGATTTCCATAAATCATACTTTCATTTTGCACTCTAGTCCCTTGTTATTTGTTTTCTTCTAGTTTGCTCACAATAAAGTTTCAATATTAACAATTAATATTAAACTTATATATTATATACAATCATGTAGCTTATATTAATATATAATGTAATTACCCTAATTACACTATATATCTTATGGTGTTAAGTGTTTAAGTGTGTGACCCTTTAGGCTCACAAACAACTAGCCATATAACTATATGTTATACGCGTGAAGCATATTCCAACAGCTCCCACTTGCGCACGTGATAACATCAAGTAGTTATACAAGCAAAGGTTAGAGTCTAGCAACCCGCCAATGCCCCTAGAAGTACATGAGGAGTTTCATAAAATCTTTGTTCAAAGTTTTTCAAGCAGTTATCCTTTTGTCACTGATACTATGCTGAATTTTAGACAAGGATAAATGTCAATCTAAAATTTCAACGATTCTGTTTCCCGATCTATACATTGAAGTAGATTACCAAAACCAATCAAGATTCATCTTGATTACCTTTTGGGTGTGGCCACACATACATCTATTCAAATCATCGAGGGGCCCAGTAGTATCTAATCCACTTTCGTGGAGGAACAAATTCTTTATTGACTGCACGTGTCTGTCATATGCTTAATGATAAACCCGATAATGGTTGTTATAGTAGCCTTATTCAGGTCAGCGTTTAACCACATCAAAGTTTGCCCCTCTACATACACAAACCAACTTGCATCTCAAGTCAGAGGATAAGTGACAAAGCCTTTGTGAGATTCACTTGTGACATAAATCCAGGAAGTGATTTCTCATAGGTTGGGTCAGTCCAATCGTGCATCGTTATGAATGACATGTGAGTTTGATTTCATCATCCTTAGTCATACTAAGATAATGTCATCAATGCCCTCAGATTTGTCTTAATAATATTCCCATATTATTAATATGACAATGGACAATTTAGAATATAAAACACAGTAATTATTCAAGGATATAAACATGCAAATATAGAACACAGTAGATATTCATATAAAAATGATCATATCAAATATATCAATTTATTCCAATATAAACTGCTCACAGTTCTATTATCCAAATACTAAAACAGATTTACATGAAACTACTAGCTTGTCGAAATCCAACGTTCCATTCATATTCAATATGTTTGGTACAAGACATTGAGTTCGATGAAACGTCAGCTATCTAGTTATCTGTTTGAACTTTAAGAGTACGAATTTCACACATCTCGATAATATTCGAATGTAGTGAACCTTCGTAAATAGGATCTAGCGTCATCACGACCTATTTCAAACCAACATAAGTATAGCAAGTATACTTAGTTTCAGTTCGGTATCTCCACCATAGCCAAGGAACATATATCTAGTATTTCAAAATATTTCAATGTGTTCTTAACAGCAATCCAGTGACTCTCTCATGGATTCTGTCGGTATTTTCTAGTAAGGTCCCCTAAGGACGTTACATTTGGCCTAGTGCTCCTTACAGCGTACATGATGAATGAAATAGCCGATTCATAGGGGATTACATTCATTCGCTTCACCACATCAGGTGTGGAAGGTCCTTGAGTCTCACTCAAGTTTACATTGTGTGGCATACGAGGACTTCCTCGTTTGGGAGTACCATTCTAAACCGTTTAGAATTTTATCAATGTAAGCACTTTGACTTAAACCAATTAACCGCTTTGATCTATCATTATAGATCTTTACTCCAAGTATGTATGTCGTATCCCTACAATCCTTCATGTCAAAACATTTTCCAAGCCAGGATTTTCATCTTGTAGCATGGTATATTGTTTCACATGAGTGACATGTCATCAACATGTATGACTTGAGAAATGACAACGCTCCCACTAGCTTTCATATATACACATACTCAGTTTGGGTTTTAGGTGAAACAAACGTTTTGATTTCATCATCAACCAAATTTCATAGTCATAGTACACTAATTTGGCTATAAGAATCCTAATGTCTTTAGTAACAGGCGAGAAGGTTTCATCATTGTCAATCCAGTAGGATTGAGTGTAACCTTTTGCTACTATGAGAGATTTATAGGTGTGTATATTTTCATCCATGTCAACAGTCTTACTGTTTTGAGAAAGATCAACTAAGTTCAAAACATGATTGTCTCTCATGGATTTTATTTTCGCATTCATAGCTTCAAGTCATTTTTCGAATTCAAAATTAGATAATGCAACTTGATAGTTAGGGGTTCATAATGATCCTCGAAACTTGTTCCTCAGCATCGACATAAATCTATATCGTTAGGTGCATGAAGTGTCCTTGAGGATCTATGAATGGGAACAACATCATCCTGTGGTCCAACATCTATATGTCCAGCCTCAGAATGATATTTGCTAGTGTTACCAGAAGGTTGTGTATCTTCACTTTGAATCTTGTCAAAGTCTATAGTGCTCCCACTTGCTTTGTGAAATGAGACTGTTCTCAAGAAACTCAGCATACCGAGTAACAACCATTTGTTCTCAGTTGGGAAGTAAAATAGTAATCGAAGATATACTTGATAGATATGGGCTCAAGTTTGTTCGGCATGTCTCGTTCCACGAGATCCTCACAACCCCAGATCCTCAAGTAAGACAAATTAGGGACTTTCCCACGCCATATCTCATATGGTGTCTTTTTAACCTTTTGGTCGGAACCATATCAAGTATTCGAGCAGCAGACTTCAGTGCATGCCCCTCAAAAGGATAGTGTAAGAGTAGTAGGACTCATCATAGATCGCACCATGTCATACAGGGTCCGATATCTCCTTCCAGACGCACCATTATCTTGTGGAGTGTATGAAAGAGTGAATTGTGAGACAATCTCACGATGTGAGGGATGATCCAGAAACTCTTGACTCATGTACTTTCATCCTTAATCAGGACTGAAAGCCTTTGTTGTCTTGCTAAGTTGATTTTCTACTTTTACTTTAGAAAGCTTTGAACGATTCAAAGATTTCATGTTTATGTCTAATCAAGTAAACATAACCATAGCGACTGATATCATTAAAGATTCCATGTTGATGTTTAATCAAGTAAACATAACCACATCGAATGATATCATCAGTGAAAGTAGGTGGCACCTTCCCTAGTCTTAGTTCTAAAAGGGCCACATACATCAGTATGTATGAGTCCAAGTAGATTTTTAGCTCTTTCGCCAACATGGGAGAAAAGCTTTCTTGTTATCTTTCCATAATATACAAGAGAGGCATTTTAAATGATTCATAATCATTTGTAAAGAAGCCCGTCAAGTTTTAGTATCAAAATGCGTTTCTTGTTTATGTGGAAAAGATGACGATGCTCTAGGTAAGTAGAATCCAAACCAATTTGGATCTTGAGTGCTACATTTGTATATAGAACTATCGTTTGAATTAGGATCATGCATATTAATTTCAAACATACTATTACAAGGAATAGTTATAAAAAATGTTATCTTTCATAAAACAAAATATCATAATCCATTATTCAACAAACGATAAAGCTAAACAATGCATAATTGACAATTGTTCAAAACAATAATTAACACATTAGGAAGGATAAGATCACAGCTTCCATTCATTTAGCTTTCTACTTCACATTCAATCTTGCACATTTGTGTAAATGTGAGTTCCACAACTAGTGTCATACACTCAAGATTTATCACGAACAGTATAGAGTTCTATAATGAAGATACCTAATGTGCTAAATAGAACACATTTGTCCTTCATCAACTCTGCCACGTAGGCAGGACAATTCCTCCTTCAATGGCCAGTTTCATCGCAATGATGGCAAGAAATATCCTTTGCAGGGTGCTCCTTTTTAGCAGGTGGGGGAATCGTAGGTTTGGAAAAGTAAACTAGCTTACCCTTACCTAGACTCTTGCCTTGTGCTTGCGGTTTACCTTCCCTGATTGCAAGAAAAGTATTGGGTAATCCTTGCTTAACCAGTTTTACCATAGCATGTTCAACGATTGTCTTCCCCATGCTATGTACTTTTAAAACACTTTTCAAACTGGTCATAGTCCTTGGATAGTGAGGTAAGAATCAAGCTCATTCCAAGAACTTGTGGTAAGGGGTAACCAAGACGTTCCATTGGATCAAGATAGCAATACATATTCAAGATGTAAGTGCTAACTGATTGGCCGTCCTCCTGATTGCAAGCGTGGAATGCTTTAACTGTTTTGAACAGTTCAAGTTCTGCCTTTTGTTGAAATATCATTTTCAACTCGCTTATCATGTCATATGCTGTGAGTTCCTCGAAGTACTTTCGAATCTCGGGGTTCATGCTCACAAGCATATGAGTAGCAACTTCTTGGTGTTCGTTAAACGTTTCGGTAAAGGCTTGACGAACAGCAGCAGAATCACTGACAGGAGGTGCCTCAGGTAAGGCCTCTTATAGGTGTATCAACTTTCTCATCTCTAAGGACAATCCTTAGAATTCGATATCAGTAGATAAAGTTGATATTAGTCAGTTTCAGTTTTCAAGAACTGATTTTTGAGTGGATATACTTAGGTTTTGATGTTGTTGTTATCTGTATAACAACCAAAGTTCAAAAAATAGTATTTTCAATAATAATTTCTTTTAATCAATTAACTACCCAATTAATTTTAATTAAAAGCTAAGATCCCATTGAGCTTCTATCATCGCATCAGTTGATCTGCTAGAGATGATAGATCCAATAGGTAGGTGACGATCAACAATTGCATTACAAGTGCAACTCTTAGAGGTATGGGACTTCATGGCACCTAGTGAACAAGCATCTAGGGTCAAGTGGCATGTTTGTCGCATCTTCGCCTCGAGTCAAGGTCTCACCGTTAACTTGATTAAGTCATCCAATGTGAAATCATGTCAAAATAAATCCAGGTCTCACCGTAGTGAATAATGACCTCGGATCTAAATTCAAACCACGTCTCACGTGAATTCAAAAATAGAAGCAAGTGATTATCAACCGATTGGACAGCGTGACTTAAATTTTAGGTATGTTTAAATTTTAATTAATAAAATTTTATTAAGATATGAATGAATCATGTATTTCATTCATATCACTTCATAAGTCGTTTAATAAACGGTAAAAACATTTAACGATTATTAAGGTTTAAGTTTCAAATCGTATTTAAACTTAGTTTAATCTCTAAACAATTTTAGATTTAAAGGTTTAATCATCAATGATTAACTAGTAAGTATCGATGATTAAATGTTTGGATGTTTTAATGTTTGTGTCAAAAAACCGTTTTTAATTGTTTTATTTACTTGTATCTAATAGGAAAAGAAAACAACCACAAACATAAATAAAACATGCAACAAATTTTGTGCAAACCTCGACCGATGAAATCCTAGGTTCGGTCACGTGAGTCATCACGACGGACCGAAGGGTCAAACTAGGGGACGGGCCAACATGAACCCAAACAGGCCTACATAAACCCAATGGGCAAGTAGAACCCAAAATTGTGAAAAAAAGCAATCTGCCAGAAAATTCCATCAGACTTTGAAGCCCGAAAAGTCACTGAAGGAGTCTTTGTTGGTCTTTCCGGCCGTCTGGAAAGTTGTAGCCCACGACTTTGCAAGCATTTTAGGCTTTTGAATCGCCCAAAACGGAGTCCGTATGCCTCTGGAAAACCTGTTTTCGTACAGCCCTCGCTTTTGTGACGGAAATTTGTTGTTTTCTTCTTTTGTCTTCAATTTTGGTCAACAATTTACAATAAAAATAAATAAAGAAAGACAATCTATTCTATTACTTTTACATTATAAATTGCCCCAAAAAATGGCACCAAAATTAAATTAAAAAATAAAAAATTAAACAAATTACAACAATTAAGCCAAATAACAAGGCTTTTCCCAAATCAACCAAACAAACAAACATCAACCACATTCATTCACAAAGGTATAGACTTTCATCGGTTTGCACAAACAAGCAACAATTGACAAGGCTTTGGCTTGGGATATGGCAAAAATACATGTTTTGCCATATCAAAAAACATAATTAAACAAGAATTCCAAGCCAAATAATCAAAAAATTCAATAAACTAGATTAACTTTTTGATTTGAGTTTGTAACAAGTGACAATAGCCACTTTTCACAAAATCTAGCTAATTATATGATTAATATAACCTCTCTCTGATACCACTAATGGTGATTTTCGGTTAAAACAAGAACCAAAACGCAGCGGAAAGATTTAATCACCATGAACGGATCTTGATATCAATCATACAATTAAACTATAAGAAAACAAAGAGTTAGGAAGAACATTTCATACCCTTGAAGCCTTTGATCTTGTAGGAATCGGATGGAGTTGGTGATGGATTGAAACCAAGTATTCAATAGGAATACCTCTAAAAGTAATCCACACAACACAAGCAAGAACACCAAATGAAGGATGCTAGTCCTTGTCTTGAGAGCAAAAAGAAAACAAAAACACACATACAAGTGTGTGTTGGGGACGATAAAAAACTTGTAACCAAAAGGGAGAGAGTGCTTGAGTATTAAAAGAGAAAACAAAATGATGGGGAATCTCCTTTTAAAAGTGGACGGCCAAAAGAGGAGAGTTTATGGACCATTCTTTTTCATTAATGGTCCCATTAAAACCCTTTAATGATTTCCATAAATCATACTTTCATTTTGCACTCTAGTCCCTTGTTATTTGTTTTCTTCTAGTTTGCTCACAATAAAGTTTCAATATTAACAATTAATATTAAACTTATATATTATATACAATCATGTAGCTTATATTAATATATAATGTAATTACCCTAATTACACTATATATCTTATGGTGTTAAGTGTTTAAGTGTGTGACCCTTTAGGCTCACAAACAACTAGCCATATAACTATATGTTATACGCGTGAAGCATATTCCAACACCGCTTTCTTCACCAGGACCGGGTTTGCTATCCACTCGGGGTACTGGGCACTTCGTAGTACCCCCGCTTTCACGAAACTCCGCACCTCTTCATTAATGACCTTGTTTCGCTCCGCCGCCATCCTTCTTTTCATTTGTTTCACCGGAGGGAAGCTCGGGTTGATCATGAGTTTGTGTTCGGTCACCTCTCGAGATACCCCGGTCATGTCTCCGGGGGTCCATGCAAACACCCTTTTATATTTCTTTAGTAAAGCCTCCAGTTCGCATCTTAGTTGTTGAGGTAAGCTTCTCCCAACTCGAATGGGCGTATCCGGATACTCTGAATTAATCACTACCTGCACCTCTTCATGCTCCGTCCAACTGTCTTGGTGTGTGATGATGTTACACTCCAACGGGGGCATAGGCATGCTCCGGACGGTGATCACCCCGTGATCGGAGGGGATTTTGAGCAGACCATGAATCGTAGACGCAATTGCCTGGAATTGCCACATCCCGTTCTTCCCAAAACGGCGTTGTACCGTGAGGGTGCTTCAATGACGATGAATTCTGCTAAAATAGTTTTGCTGTGGAAACTTTCCCAATCGGCTAACATGAGGGGTAGATGAATCTTCCCCTTAGGCCAAAAAGATTGCCCAGAGAATCCGACGACATGAGACTTTGCTGGCTTCCGGAGAGCTCGAATGTCAGGAGGGAATTTTTCGAAGCAATGACTGTACATGACGTTGGCCGAACTCCCTCCGTCGACATAAATCCTTCGAACCATCATTTTAGCTACTATCCCGAAGATAACCAAAGGCTCAGTTCCAACATATCCGTCAGGAACTGGTTCCCCCCTTCGGAACTCCACGACTCTTCCCTTTCTTTTGCCTAGGAGAAAAGGCACAGTGTCTTCTTCAATCGCGAAGATCTCAGCATTATAAGCATCCACGTCTTTCTTAGGTTCAACGATGTTAGCTTCCGTTCTCTCCCTCCCCTGCGCTTTCTTTTCCCTTTTGTAGCTTTCACAGGTCACAGTGGCATGACCCATAATCTTGTGAAATTCACAATAGTCATTCGGGTCTCTAGGATATTTCTTCTTTACCACTCTTCCTTCCGTCCTTCGGGCTTCCGTCGCGGAATAAACTTCCATACGGTATGGACCGTATCTATCACCTTGAGACCTCCCTTCCGAGATTCTTCCTTTGTAAGGCGATCTTCCGGAAAAACTGGGTTTGGCGGAGCCCTTCCCCTTATCTCCCCCTTTGTACGAACTGGATCCGGTAGTGTTTCTTCTCTCTTGAGCCTCAAATTGCAGCTTTTCAGCACTTTCCTCTTCCTGTTTTAACACCTTGTTCACCACGTTAATCATGTCGTCAGCTTTATTGAAATCTTTCTTTGATAGCTCGCGGAATAACTCTCCCTCCCGGAGGCCATACATGAACGCAACAATAATCAAAGAGTCCTCCCGAACCGGCATCTTCCGGCTTTGTTCATTGAACCTCTTAACATACGACTTATTAGACTCTCCTTCTCGTTGGCGGCAAGCCATAATGGACTGAGATCGCTGATGGTACTTCATCTGTTGTATGAAACTATGGCTAAATTGAAAAACCAAATCTTCGAAACTGTAGATACTCCTTTGAGGAAGACTTGACAATCGGTATCTTGCGGACCCTTCAAGGGTTCCTGCAAAGTATAAACACCAAAGTCTGGGATCCATCGGGATCATTCTCACGGCCCACCGGAAGCTGGCCACATGATCGTCTGGATCTCCGGTTCCATCGTATGATTTTACTCTGGGCCCTTTCAAACCCGGAGGTATGGGCATTTCATTGATCTCATCCATAAACGGAGACCGAAAATCCTTCAGACCGGATGTTGTGCGGCGATGGGAGGTTTCTCTTTCATTTTTCTGCAAAGGGTATCTCCTTTCTTCTTGTCTTTCAACTGGGATAGTCTCCGTTCTCCGAGCTCTTCTCGGGGGAGATGGATCTTTGTACACCTCCTCCACCGGCTTATCATCACTTGAGTACGTTAAGTTCCTTTCCACTCCAAGCACTTCCCCCTTCAATTTCGCCTGAGTTTTTTTTCCATCTGCCTCATTTTTCTAAAATTGCAGAAGAGATTGTACTCCTCCAACTCCTCGGGGGTAGGTTCGTTCCCCCCATTATCGGGTGGTGGGCATGTGGAAGTCGATTCCGGAGTGGCACCCCTCCTAGTGGCTCTCGGAGTCGAACCAGCGTAACTTGCTGACGATCAGCATCATTTAGCGGATTTTCATGGACCATTTCGTTCTGCGTCCCACGGATGGCGCCAAATGTTGGTTCACGAATTCTCCGGATGGCCTATCGAACACCCTCTTGCCCTGAGAACCTGAAAACAAACTAAGCAACCCTTAGTCAGATGCTCCCCGAGAGGTATCCCGTGAGAACACTCCGACGATCAAGTTAGCAAACGTATTTAAGACGTGAGGTCGTGATTGAGTAAGGATCATATTAATTGCGAGTAATAAATGTTAAGTGTATTCAATGTACCGAAGACTTCATGGTTCTTAACTGTGGGACGAACATATTTATATCCAAGACGCTCTAGGCGGGAAAGAAGAGCTTCCTTCCTGTGGACCGGTCCCTCACATGCTTCCTGGGTAATAGATGGTGTTGAAGCCTTTTACCCGTGGTACCATAAGTCGAACTTACGCCAAGTTTCCCCTGGGGACTTGTTCGCATTTAATGCGCATTTGGCTCAAGGTTACTTTCCCGTAATTCCCGCTCTACGCTTGGATCACTGTCATTGGGATTCGCTATCTCCGAATGCTCCCTTCCCTTCCGTTCATACGCGTTGCTTCACTTTAGTCG
This sequence comes from Calendula officinalis, assembly GCA_963853835.1. Lineage (NCBI taxonomy): Eukaryota > Viridiplantae > Streptophyta > Magnoliopsida > Asterales > Asteraceae > Calendula > Calendula officinalis. The sequence goes on along the minus strand of OY970820.1, from coordinate 82,284,045 downwards.
GAAGGTAGCATACCTCATTAGTATCAAACTGTTAGAAAAGTGATTTCTAACATTTTGTGCTTTAAATCAATGTATTTGGCTAAGAATCGAGCAAGATTGAATCAAATTATTGAGTTTTTGAAACTTACTGTTCGTGACGACCTCAAGAACAAGTTCGCTCAATTCCATACCTCGGCTCAATCAAGACCTCGGGTCAATATAGTGTTCGGCCCGAACACCTTAGTCTTCGGCTCACAGTGTTCGGCCAATAGTTCGGCAAGATCAAAATCTCAAAGAGTTCGGCTTTTTAAAGTCTTCGGCTCAATTCAATTGAAGATTCTGACTCGGCAACGGCAATTGATCTTGGCAACAAAAACATCTCGATCTCGTATGAAGATCAATTGAATCTCAGCTTTAATCAATTTTGAAGATTCCGACTTCCGTTCCAATCTGAACGACTTCCGATCTGAACGATTTGCGTCCGATCTCTGCTCGAATTGTTGATCTCGTCTAATTTGTGTCTGCCCAATAGTTCTGGGCTCAAATAATTTCAACAGCCCAAAACACAACAAGCCAAATTTCACTTCTAGGCACAATCTAAGTCTAGCCTTAAACCATCTCAGCCCAAGTTCAGTTTTGTTGATAAAACATTTAAACCCAATCCGAATGCAGCCCAAGTTTAATCACAGCCAAAAATATTTTTTAAAATTTTAAACACTTTTAATTTTTACAATTTTTTTTTTAAAATCTTAAAAGAAAAATTATATTTAAAAAAAAAACCCTGAGAACTTTAATTTTTTTTTTAACCCAATATCAACAAACTTTAATCGTTATATAGTTACTCAAAGCCTACGAACAATAATCAAAAATCTTCATCAACTTTTACGCGTGTTATATCTGCTACAATCTCAACTGAAAAACCAACCATCACATATTTGGATGCGACAAATAAATCAATCGTTCGTGATTCAGAGTATTATAAACGTAAGATGTCGATGGCTAAACAAATTGAGACTGGAAAAAGTGTTAGCTGAAGATGAAGAACATGTAACAAATTTGTGCTTAATGGAAAGAAATAATGCTGAGGTTTTTGATCAATTCAATGAAAATACCAACAAGGAAAACGAGGTAATCAGTTCTCTCTTATCAAATTCTGATAATTCCATTGGTCCTGATACTTGTTTTGTTAAAACTCAGATATCTGAAGTTGATTCTTTAAAACATTTAAATACTCAATTTCAAGAACGTTTAAACGATTTGGAAAAACAAAATGAACAAAATGCTCATTTAGGTGATCAACTTGTTCATCATATTAACCAAAATAAACTTTTCAAACAAGAGAATTTGGATTTACAAACTCAAGTATCAGAATTGACGGCTAGGGATGATCACAATCACAAACATTACACTAAGACATGGTATGAATATCAAAGTACTAAAAAATGTTTCGAACGTAAACAACAAGAGTTTGACGACAATGAAAAACAGTTTAAATCTTTAAACTCACAAATCAGAGAATTAACTGCAAATCTTCATGAACAACACATCATTTCATCACATGAGATGCTAAACAAACAAAATATCATACACAAACTTAATAATGAAACCAATAAATTGAACTCACATATCAAACATCTTGAGGAATTGATTGTCAAAAGAGGACACACTGATCAAACCATTCATCTTAACAAGCCCAAAGACTTGAAATACTTCAATTCACGAGAAGGGTTAGGAGCTGACAATCCAGAGTACCTTAAGACCGCGTGCAAATTGGTTCCTACATTATATGATTCAAGATACTTGCACAATGGGATCTTGCAACGCTTCAGTCGGATGACTGATGAGGAAGAAGAAATAGAGACCTTCAACAGAGCTAAAAAGGAGAATCCTCAAATTAGTTTCAACTACATTGCATTAAATAAAACATATGAAACTAAAAAAGGCACAATTTGAAAATAATGATTATTTTCCTATTATAAAACCAGAAGAATTTGAAATTAAAGGAAATGCTGTTATTCAACAAAAGGTTACACCAAAGATTTATGTACCAAATCTAATTCTTGAAAAGAAAATTTGTCAATTGGAAACTGAAACAGATGAAACACATAAGGCGTTTGACAAACAAAAATCAGTTTTACAAACAAAAATTCATGAATTAGAAAATAAAATTGATAAATCACATAAATTTTTTGATGAAGAGAAACTAAAGTTGCAAATACAAATTCAAAATTTAGAATCTAACCCATCTCACCTTCAAAAGCATAAGAAGCCTAGTGCATCTATTAACTTAGATTCTCCTTTAACTGCAAAGAACAAATGTAATAAGTCCAGAATGTTTTCTCCTGTCATGGCATATCGTGATTTATATACAATCAAGCAATCTAAGGTTAATAGAGGAAATTCTAAACCTAAACCGAAATCACAAGTAGGTTCCTCTACCAAGCCTAAGCCTAGGAGATCCATGGTCCCACTAAACTCTGATAAGAAACTGAATGCTCTCAAACAAGATATTAGAGGAAATTCCGCAATAAAGCTCCAAATAAATTAGGTTCCTCTTCTTGACTTAAGCATTCTCAGGTGGATAAGACTAAACCATCAACCGTGTTGAAACATTCTACTCTTTCAAAGAAAATCTTTTCCAAAACTAAATCTTTAAGATACTCAATAAAAGATATACTTTCATTGGCACCTATAACAACTTTTACTCAAGTGCCAAAAACATCTCCTAAAACACCCATGATTTTAAAAGAAATATGGGTTCCTAAAACTCCAAAATCTCAAATAATTCCCCAGAAATTATTTGAAAGTGAAACATCAAGTTTCAATTTTTCTTGGAATTCCAAATCTATAAATCAAATTGATACAACTTTTCAATGGATTCACTCAACCACTAACACCGTCGGCCCCAAAACAAAATGGGTACCAAAAGTTGTTTGATGTGTTTGCAGGAGAATGACTTATACGCACTTCAATGTATAACTCGAGCCACAACAGAATGGCTTATACGTACTACAGTGTATGACCCGCTCTCCAACGAATGGCTTTCAAGTGCATCAGCTTGAAACACGGTCCTAAATGAAAGATGGCTTCTGATCACAACGGATTCAGAACCCGCTATCAAAAAGCAAGCAAAACTCAATAAAGCTTCACCACAAATACTCTCCTTCAACCCTCCAGCGATGTTTAAGGTACGTCCTCAAATCTCAAAACTTTATCATACTTTTGATTTGTCGAGGGGGAGAAATACTAATTCGAGGGGGAGAATTGATATTTCTAGGGGGGGAAAATTAAGAAAATCAAAACAAAAATACCCAATATGAATAAACGAACGAAAAATCTTTTCATAAAGACAATACCTTCCCATGGTTTGCCAGATCCGGCCTAACCTATCCAGGGAAATATTTATGCCAACTGGTAAATGTGAGGGTATACGTCAAGGGTATAGAACTAGGTGAGTGCAAGGTGATGTGAAAACATGATAAATTTAAGAAAACACACCTTTGAGTGCATCCAAACCGTCAACAAACCGGGCAACCATACAAATAGGTGATCATTCATAAGTTGAATGTTTTCACTAGACTTTACTGGCCAAGTAAAGCAAATGCACACCACCACCAACTACTCAAATTCCTCTCAACAGGAATTTGTTTCATTTCATTAGGGGACGTAGCACAAAAGCTACTGACTACTCATTCGGAGTATGTCGGTATTGAATCATAATAACATCCTGCCCCGGGTTAAGTCTCTTTGTATGCACAGTGTGTCTAGTTCTCACCCTCAAGAACCTTCCAATATAGGACACTTGCACTAAAAATATGGATCTCCGTGAATCCATCGGAACACTCGTAGTGGCATCACAATCTGATGTTTCACGAGGATCGAGTGGTAATCCTGCTAGAGCTAAAATCACTCCAACTCTAAACGCAGGTCACATATTTGAATCAATGGTTGTGAAAACGACTACCGATTCATACCATGTGCTAACGGATACTCTATGTGAGTCCGATGTTACCTTAAAAGAACAAGTTGTTGTGCCTTAAAATCCACAATCATTCAGGAAACAACTTTTACCGGAATTACATCAAAATCCGAAGAAAAATCCATGTGAATTTCTAAAATGCAACATCTTTTGAAAGCTGATTAAAATGCACATGAGCGTAATAGACCAATCTCAAATTACTCCTATGATCTCCTAAATCCAGCATGATCTTCCCCGGAGCCACAGACAATATAGGAACTAAAAAGTGAGGGTCCCTAGGCCTAGGTAAGCAGAATCAAGTATCATGGGATCTAGATTGGGGTGCGCTGAGGTAAAAATTGAGAGGGGGTATGAAGTATGGGGTGCAAATCAGCTTATCACATGGTAAAAACAAAAATGAGGGTTTGGTTGAAAATGAAAAAGTGAGTTGAGTGAGGAGCGTGTGTGAAAGGGTTAAAAAAAACAGAAAAACCCTCCCTAAACCGAACAAATGACCGGGTAACCTCATCTGTCTCGGACTGCATATGTTGCTTTCTGATTAAGACATCATAGACCCAGTGATGCAATGCACAACCCCCACTGACCACTCAAGTACAAATAGTACCTGTTTCAAAATCACGGAGATAACCACATCCACTATCGACATCTCATTTTTAGATTGTTGATAGTTGTTAGGTCACAACGCCCTGGTTTAGATGGTTAATTGATTGGATAATTATAACTCAAGACAAATATTGTATAAGAACAAGATATGAGTCAAATGTATAATTCCACTAAGTGTGGCTTGTTGCGGAATAACAAGACCACTGATCAATTACAATAGATATGAAAGTGTAAAGTGAATTGGTGAATACTCCTTTGCCAAATGATCTCTATTTATAATGTTATAGAGATCTTACAAGTTAGGCAAGGAGTAATGCAAGGACTAAAATAAGGAAAATGGTCGAGATCAAAGGTATTTGATCTGGAAAGGTAAACATGGAAATGTTTACTCAGTCCTTATACTCAGTCCTTGTACTCAGTATCACTATCTGATACTGAGCTCTGATACTGAGTTCCAATACTGATCACTCAGTATCAGACCTAAACTTAGCTATTTTATTCTACATATTAATCAAAGCTATTCTAGGTTGTTTTGTTATCTTAAGATCCAAAGGGGTAAGGCTTTTTGCCTTAACAATCTCCCCCTATCTAATGATAACAAAACAATTACAAAGAGATAAAAAGAAATAAAAAGTACAACAGCATAGGTAGCAAAATCTTCTTCTTCATCTGCTGTTGATGGCTTCATTCTCATAGAAGACTTCTTGTTTGATGTGGACAAACTCTTCTCTGCTCTTGAGTTCATCCCTTCTACAATTAAGAACTACAACAATCTTCTTTCTGAACTAAGAGTCTTCTTTCTTGGTGATCATCCATTTCAGTCCAACAAGGTGACTGATTTGAGCTCTTGGTAGATCTTCTTCAGAAATGAAGCACTCTCTATCCTCTGAGTCAGTATACATATATCCAGAAGTTGATATATGACACTCTTTTGATCCTGAAAATCAAGGTTAGGAGGAAGAGGGTACTTATTAAGATACTTGTATGTATGAAGACATTCTGGTCTGTTGTTTGAGTAAGCTTCAGTCATCACACTGAGTGTTCTATACTCTATCTCATGAAGCAAGCCTTTCTCATAGCATACAGCAGCTACTGCACAGATCTCATCCAAGACTATTTGATCATAAGTTGATTTCTTTGGAAGCTCTTTGATCAGTCTTGTGATCTTCACCCAGTCTTGAAGACCAATTCTTTGAATATCATGAATAAATATCTTCATGGGAGGACTGGTTAAGCCAGTACAAGTGATAGTGATTCTTCATTCTTTGAGCTTCACTTTTACTTTATTGACATCCAGATTCAACCAATGTATCCCCCTTACATTTGGAAATGTTTTGGTCTTCAAGAACTCCTTCCTTCACTCCTTATACTGAGTCCTAGCAGCAACCATATTCCAATAATGTTGAATATGGTCTGGACCCTTTCTTGAGATTCTATGTGAAGGACCAGGAGTATCAGTATCTGGGTCAGATTCTGGTTCAGCTTTGATTCCCAACTCTTGCTCATATAAAAATCTCTCTTATTCTGCACAGAGTTGTTGAGAAGTCAGTCTTGGAGCCTGCTCGGTATCACTGTCCAATGTATGAACAGGTCTTCTTTGTCTTGTTACCAAAGGAGCAGGTTCCTCATTTGATTCAGAAGAAGTGAGAACTGCATTGATGGGTCTTCTTGATAAGGAACTCCTTCTTCTAATCACCAGATTTTCTGGTTCTTCATCATCCGAGGATGATGATGAAGAACTTTCCAGTTCTACCAGATTTAGTGCATAGTTCACTAAATCTGGTTCTTCATCTTCATCATCAGCAATAGGCAAGATGAAAGGCCTATAGACCACAATTTGCAAATCATTCTCCTCACGAGCAGGTGTCCCAGATTAAGTTTGCTGTGGTTGGTCAGTATGAGTCTCCCCCTGAGCAGATGGCTCAAGTGGGTCTTCAACTTGTAATGCTGACCTAGTTCTTTGTCTTCTTCTCTCACACTGAATCTGAAGTGGCTCAGTATGAGGGCTTTGCTGATGTTGTTGTTCTTGTTGTGGAGGTTGATCTTCATTCAATCTTCTTCTTTTCTCCCCCTGAGCAGATGGCTCAGTTTGATCAACCTCAGTATCTCTTTGTCTCTTCTCCCCCTTATTGTTATCATTGGATGGGGAGGGAAGAGGATCAGTATCACCACCCATGTCCCCTTCAGGTTCTTCAAGAGTAGGGGAGGGCATGGGCTCAGTGGCAGCATCAGTATCACCATCATCTCCTTCTCCTTCTCCTTCTTTATTGTGTTCACCATGTGAAAATGGTGGAGTTGGTGGAGGCTGATGTGGTTGTTGAAGTAGTGAGACTGACTGTTTTATTGAGTCAATATCACTACTCATAGTGTCCATTCTGGCTAGTATGATAGTCTGAGTATGTTGGATGGCCAGAATATGCTGCATGATTGCTTGCAGAGTCACTTGGTCACCTGCAGCCTGTGATGCCTGAATGCCCTGCACAGATGGTGCTAAAGAAAAAAAAAATATAAAACTGGTTAAAATAGAATTGTGGTGTTGTTTAACTCTATAATCATATAAATAGAGTTTGTGAAGTCTGTATTTCATCTGGTTTATGATGAAATATTGTGGACTTGTGCATAGCATGTGTAAGAAGATTTTAGTAAAAGTGAGTGTGTAAATTTAAGTAGCTCAGTATAGGATAAGTCATATTTACTAAAAGGTTTGGGTTTGGGAATTCGAAGCCTGGGATGTGCTTCTTGTTATTTTCAACGTTTATCACTCGGTATTAGAGTGATAACAGAAATGTGGCTAAATCCCATGGAAAGTTTTTGGATTTTGTGGCTTAAGGGTTTGTGATCATTTCTTGAATTATGCCACCCAACTCAAAAATAAGTTGGACATTATTCAAGCAGCACCAGTGGGTGTCAGTTTGACATCAACCACCATTTTCTCTTTAAATGTTGAAACAACTGTAGACTGACAATGATCAATTGTTTGCTCAGTATATGAATTTTGCATAGCAGCAGTGGGCTAGCTATGTTGGCCATAATCGGATATATATTTGAAAGATCGTGTGAGACTTTGGTCAGTATTGAGTTGGTACTGGCCAATACTTAGTCTCTATTTGGGAATGAAATATATATATATATATATATATATATATATATATATATATATATATATATATATATATATATATATATATATATATATAAGTTTAAGGGCTTTTTAGAAATTCATACCTGAGACTCTGTCAGATTCCCTTCTAGCATCGACAGAGGTCGGTGCAGGATCATCTTCAATACCGACCTGTCTGTCTTGCTGAGCACCTTCCAGTGTAGTTTGCTCGTATTGAATCTCCACATCAAGAGGAACATGAGGTTCCTCAATTGCTTGAGCAGTTGGGACTAGTTTTGGACCTGGAAGGTCAGCGGTGGCTGCAACTAGGCTTTGAGCTTGAAGAGAGGTAGTTAATGATGGAACATTTGCAGGCTGCACCGCACCTCCTGAGATGATTACAAGGCCATAAGGACTGGTGAGAGGTTTCTTCTTCTTCTTCTTAGGACAAGCTGTGTGGCTTCGGTTGACTCAGTATGAGAGATATGTTGTTGAGTCGGTTCTTGAACTTGTGGAACATCCTGCATCTCAACATCTTGACCAGCATGTCCTCCATTACCACTATTATCATCATTATCATCATCATCATCATTGTCTGATTCAGTATCAGACATGTTTCCTTCCTCATTTATGTGTTCTTGAACAATGGCCCACATATAAGGACTCAGTAGAGGCTCTCCTTCTCTTGGCCTGTAAAAGAAGTTCTTCTCACTAAGAGGAGGAAGATCAACCATTGGACTGTGAAACTCATCATAAGTATGTGTGGGCATTGAGTGTTGAAAGATGAGTGATAAGAATCTGCAGAAAGGGGCATTACATTCCCTTGTGTTAGCCCGAACCAAAGCAGCTAATTCATTGAAAATGAGCCGTGCATAATCAATGTTTCTTCCATAGTACAAAGCATGTACTATTTGCATCCCAAATTCATTTATTTGGTCCAAAGCACCCGTCTTGTGGGTCATACACCGAATAAACGTTGTAATGAGAATACCCCACATAGGACCAAATTCGTTTCTTTGGATTATGCCCGTTGTTCCTCTTCGACCCAAAAATGGTAATACTGAGCGTGCCTCTGTTCTATCAACGAATGGGTCATACTGAGCTTGGGCAGGAAGCCTCAGTGTTTCACGAATGATGGCAGTAGAAACAAATGCCCTTCTTTGATCCCTAATTACCCACCCATCAATCATATCTGGAGAATTGAGTGTGGCAGAGTACCAAAACTCGCATAGCATTTCTGGGTAAATTGCTCGAGGAGACAAAGTCAGTGCACGAGCAATTGGGAAATTTTTCATAAAAGTCACAATGTTTGTGAATTCCTGGCATACCCAGGCTTGAGGAATAGTGAAATTGGCTGTGATGTTGTTCCTCGCAAACCTGGGCAGTTCATCATTTCGGAATTTGATTTCCGATTCAACCTCTGGTGCGACGAAAGTGTAGTTCGCCATCTGTGATTTTGATTTAAGAGTTTTTGCTAGCTAAGAGAGAGTGAAATCGTTAATCGCAGATGGAATTTAAAGAGAAAGAATGAAATAACTGTTAAAAAATATTTGAAAAAAAAAACGGTTATTTATAGGTGATTGAAAGATAATTAAGGTATTGGGAAGTAAAACTGGCTGATTTGACTGCCTTATCCTGTGCCAACGGTAACTTTCCTATTAAGAAAGGTTACCGTTGGGCAGTATGAGGATTAATCTCGGTGTGAGCGCCGTCATACCCCAATACTGAAAGAAAAAAAAATTAATTTTAAAAAAAAAATTTAAAAATATAAAAACAATTAATTTACTCTTGAAATAAAAAAAAAACTTTAAATTTTGATGATAACAGACTAGTGATACTGAGTGGTCAGTATCAACAGGAGTGATACTGAGCGCTCAGTTTTAAAGAAAATTAAGAAAGATCAAGGATTCAGCATACCTAATTGCCCTAGTAAATACGTAAACCTTTCCTCAGGGAGAGGTTTAGTAAACACATCTGCCAATTGTTCATCTGTTGGTACATAATCTACCTCAACCTTACCCTTTTCCACATTATCTCTAATAAAGTGGTGTCTGATATCAATGTGCTTAGTCTTGGAGTGATAGACTGGGTTCTCTGTGATAGCAATAGCACTTTTGTTATCACAATGAATTGGAGTCTTTTGAAAGTTGAACCCATAGTCCAATAGTTGATACTGCATCCATAATAATTGAGCACAGCAACTTCCTGCAGCAACATACTCTGCTTCTGCTGTGGAAGTTGCTACCGAATTTTGCTTCTTGGATGACCAACCTACTAGTCTTCCACCTAGGAATTGACATCCTCCACTTGTGCTTTTTCTATCCAATCTATAACCTGCAAAATCTGCATCTGTGTACCCTTCAAGGGCAAAGTTTGAATCTTTGGGATACCAAAGACCCAGGTTAGGAGTACCTGTAAGATATCTAAAGATGCGCTTAACTGCTTTCATGTGAGATTCTTTAGGATCAGCCTGATACCGAGCACACAAACATGTTGCAAACATGATATCAGGCCTGCTAGCAGTTAAGTAAAGTAAGGAACCAATCATACCTCGGTATATGGATTGACAAACTGGTTTACCAGTTTCATCCTTACTTATCTTATCCTGAGTACCCATAGGAGTATGCATGGAAGATAAGTTTTCAAATTTGTATTTCTTTAACATGTCATGCACATACTTACTTTGATTTATAAAAGTGCCATCGGGCTTTTGTTCAACTTGTAAACCAAGAAAATAAGTAAGTTCTCCCATCATACTCATCTGATACTAAGTTGACATTATCTTAGCAAACCAGTCACACATTGACTTGTCAGTGGAGCCAAAGATAATATCATCTACATATATCTGAATGAGTAAGATGTCAGAACCTTTCCGTCTTGAAAATAATGTTTTATCAATTTTACCTCTTGTAAATTTATTTTCAATAAGGTACTCAGACAGTGTATCATACCAGGCTCTTGGAGCTTGTTTGAGCCCATATAGAGCTTTAACAAGCTTGAAAACATAACCTGGTGGTTGTTTAACATAAACTTCTTCTTGTAGTTTTCCATTTAGAAAAGCACTCTTGACATCCATCTGATAAACTTTGAAGTTCTTAAAAGTTGCATATGCAAGATACAACCTAATAGCTTCAATTCTTGCAACTGGTGCAAAAGTTTCATTATAGTCAATGCCTTCTTCTTGCCTGTAACCTTGAGCAACTAACCTTGCTTTGTTTCTGATGACAACACCATCCTTGTCCAACTTGTTTCTGAATACCCACTTAGTACCAATAATAGTTTTGCCAGTAGGAGGTGGTACTAAGTTCCAAACTTTGTTTCTCTCAAACTCTGTGAGCTCTTCTTGCATAGCCTCTACCCAATCTTCATCTAATAAAGCTTCATCAGCTTTCTTTGGTTCAATGGTAGATAGAAAGCTTGAGAAGAAACAAAAATTTGCAGTTGCTTGGGGTTGAAACTCTAATTTTCTTCTTGTTTGGACACCTTCTTCAATAGGACCAATAATGTTTGAGTGTGGATGGTCTCTGTGTTCCCTTAAATTGTTTCCTAAGGGAGCATTTGAAGTAGGATCAACACTATCTTGTTGATTGGGTGTGTTGTGTGTCTGATACTGAGTGGAATTCTGGTCAGTATTAGACAACGGAGGTTGCTGTTCAGCTTCATTTTGCAGAGGTGAGGTGGATTCTTGTTAAGTGTTGGATGTTTCACCTTCTTCATAGGTAGAGTGGTGCAGATCATTAGTTGGAAACTCAGTGTGAGGGTTCTCTGTTATGGGAGCCTCAGTATTTGTCGCGGTTGAGTGAGACTGAGTTCGAACTTGATCAGTTTCATTAAACTTAGTAGAAATAAAGTGTGGATGAAACTTGGGCTCTTCAGCAATGGAGTTTTCTGGATTGCATAGAATATCTATGCCACTTATGTCTTCACTTGCTGAGGTAGAATGCTCATTCTGATCTTCATCAAATGTGACATGAATGGATTCTACAATCATCTTGGTTGAGATGATATACACTCTGAAGGCTTTAGAGTGTGGAGAGTAGCCCATGAACACACCTTCATTTGCTTTGGGAGCAAATTTGTTGAGATTTTGTTTTGTACTGAGTACAAAGCATTTACTTCCAAAGATGTGGAAGTATTACACATTAGGAATCTTTCCATTGTATAACTCATATGGAGTCTTCAGATGTCTCTGGACTATAGTGGCTCTATTCTGAGTGAAGTTTGCACAATTTACAGCTTCAGCCCAGAAACTCAGTGCCAGTCCAGCATGGCATAACAAAGTTCTTGCAGCTTCAATTAATGTTCTATTCTTTCTTTCTACAACACCATTTTGTTGTGGTGTGTAAGCTGCAGAGAAGTTTTGAATGATTCCTTTTTCTTCACAGAAATCGGCTAATACTGAGTTCTTAAACTCAGTACCATGGTCACTTCTAAGTTGCTTGACCTTGTTGCCTTTTTGAAGTTCCTCTCTTTTTATAAAGGCAATGATTTCTGTTGTTGCATCTGACTTAGTCTTGAGGAAGATGACCCAAGTATATCTTGAGAATTCATCAACCAAGACTAGGGTATAGATCTTTTTGGCCAAACATGGTGTGCTGATGGGGCCAAAAAGATCCATATGTATCATGGTAAGAGGTTCATTGATGGAATGATTGACCTTTGACTTGAATGAACTCTTCTTCTGCTTGCCCATTTCACATGCTGAGCATAACTTATCTTTTGAATAAGTAATAGTGGGCAACCCTCTCACCAGTTTCTTCATACTGAGCTCGTTGATATTTCTAATGTTGATGTGAGAGAGTTTCTTGTGCCAAAGCCAATGAAATTCTGGCTTGACTTTAGAAAGCAGGCATACTCGAATAGTTGGGTCTATTTCAGATAGGTTGACCAAATATACATCTTTTTCTCTTCTAGCAATGAGTACAGGCTGCCCTTTATCATTGTAGATGATTCCTGCAACCTTCCTGAATCGAGCTTCATTGTCATCATCACACATCTGGCTGCTACTGAGCAGATTGTGTTTAAGACCCTCTACATAGGCAACTCTTTTAAAAGTTATGTTGCCTGCCTTGATCACACCATAACCTCTTGTCTTTCCCACCGAGTCATCTCCAAACTTAACAGAAGGACCCTTCTCTGGAGTATAATTGAGAAGATACTCCATACTGCCTGTCATGTGTCTTGAGCAGCCACTATCTAAATACCATTTTCTGTCACCCTGCACAAGACACAAAATAAAAGTTAGTTCCTTTTAGGCACCCATTTTTGAATGGGACCTTTGGTGGAATAAACAGATTTTGTCCTGATCTCTTTATTTGGAGAGGTCAGTAGCACTTCAGGGGAAACTTTAGAGGTTTTCTTTGGTGATACTGACTTAGATTCTGTCCTTTTCTTTGGTACTGAGTACCTAGGATTTGAGAGATCAGTCCAGCATTCATCTCCCTTATGACCAGTATGATGACACCTATAACATTTTCTAGGTCTATTTCTAAACATATTTTCATAAGGTATTTTAGAAAACTGTTGCACTTTTGGTAGATCAGTATGAGTAAGTTTTGCAAATTTTTTACTTAAAGATTTGATCTGATCACCAAGTGTTTTTAAAATATTATTTTTGTCATTTTTAATAGGTGTTTTAACATTTTTATTTACTGGTTTAAAAGGTGATGGATCTGATTGCTTCTTTTTATTTGGCAGAGAAGTCTTTCTAATATTATTAGTGTAAGACTTCTTGTTTCTGCCAACTGTGGACCTAGTTGAAGTTGTTTTTTGTTTATCATGTTTTGAAGAAACAACTTTAACAGGTTCTTTAGATGTCTCAGTATATGATGTTCCTGTTCCTGCAACTTCTGTATTAGATGAAACATTTGAGATAGAAGTAGTCTTATTATCATTATATATTTCAAAAGTTGTTGTATTAAATAATAAGTCAAAAGGTGGAACAGCAGAAGTGTCATACTGAACTATTGGGAGCTCAGTATCAGAAATTTCCTTTACAGGAAATTCAATACTGAGTTCTTGTAGCTCAGTATAGCACTTTGAGCCGATGGAGGGACCAATAGGTTTTTCTAAAATTTCATTTTCCTCATCATCTGACTCGGTTTGACACCCAACTTCACAAAAAGTTTTAGCTTTTATAAATTTAATAGGGTTCATATTAGAAAACTCTTCAAATAAATCAGCAAAATTATTCCTATTTTTAAATTGAGGATCAACACCAAGTGCAGCCCTCACATTTTCTGGGAATTGTTGATTTAAACATTTATTTAATTTTATTGAAGCATTACCCCAAGATTTACACCGTTTTTCAAATTTTTCTTTTTCAAGTTTGTGTAAATGAGCTTTATTAGCTAATCTTTGGTTAATGTCCTTTAAATCTGAAAAGTTTAGTTCTAAATCTTTATACTTCGCTAATTTATCTAAGTTTTCATTATTTACCCTTTCAAGTTCTTGAATTGTTAATTTTAAAGCTTTTTCTTTTTGTACAGAAGTTTTAAGATCAACAATCATATACTCAAAAATCTTAGTTTTTTCATTCACTGAATAAGTTTGAAAGGAACTTACCTTGTACATCTGAGTGGAATCCCAATCAATATGAACACTCATCCTCTCAGCCTCTTTGATATCCTTTTCAAAGGAGCTCTTCAAATCATCTTCAGTGAAAGCCATAAAGGCTTTATTCTCAACCTCTTCCTCATCATCACTTATGTCCTCATCCATCCAAGCTTCAGAGTATAGTGCTTGATGAGGTGCTCCATTCCCTTCTGCCCTCTTGCCCTTGCTCCAGTTCTTTAGTTTGACATACTTGTCTCTATACCTCTTTGCTCGGTAGGCAATCTTGTCATTCTGATCAGTCTCAGAAGACTTGGTATAACAATTTGCAGCAATATGTCCAGGTTTTCCACACCTATAGCAAAGACCTGATCTGGGGTCAGTATTAGAAGAGCTAACACCAAGCCTCTTCTTTTTCAACTGATCCAGCTTCATAGACATAAGAGCCATTTGAGTCTCAAGCTCTTCTGCCTCAGCATCAGCAAGATCAACTACTGGTTCTTCAGGCTCAGTCACAGTATATGCTTGTTGCACAATGAGAGCCATTCCATTTGAAGATTGGTCAGTTTTCTTCCAGTTGATCAGTCTTGAAGCAGTATTCTCTTCATGATTCAACATTAGGCCATATAAGGTTTGAAGAGTATATAACTCAATGTTGTTAGCAGCATTGACAGAATTTGACATGTCAAGAAATTGTTGAGGAAGACTGTCCAGGAACTTTTGACAAGTTCCCCTTCCTCTTTTACAATGCCAACACTAATTAGACCATGAACAATAGTATTAAACCTGTTGTAAAGAGAGGTGATGTCTTCATATGGATTTGAGAAGAAGTTTTCATACTTTCTTCTCATGTTGCTCTTTCTTTGCAGCTTCACTTTTGGTGTGCCTTCATAAGTGACTGATAGGCTATCCCACATAGCCTTTGCTGTTGGCAATTCCATGATTGCATTGAGAATTTCTTTGGTAACAGCATTACCAATCACCCCTTTGGCCCTGGAGTCTAAAGCATACAACTGACGCTCAGTATCAGTCCAGTTGTGTCTTAGTTTAGGTACAGTTCTTATGCTCTCAGGAGCATTATCAGTAGCAGCAACGGGTTCCACATTTTGTGGGATGATAGGACCATCATTTAGAACAGTGAGCATTTCATGATGAATGGATTCAAGATACCACTGAGCTTTTAACTTCCATTGATGGAAGTCTTTACCATCAAAGATGGGTACTCCCTTTCCAGACATAATTGGTGCAACAATGGTAGACATTTTTGGTTTTGGAGTATGTGAAGGATAAGTATAAGGGATGGCTGCCAGGGTTATAGATCGACTAAATAAGAGTTTATTTAGCCTGCTCTGATACCAGTTGTTAGGTCACAACGCCCTGGTTTAGATGGTTAATTGATTGGATAATTATAACTCAAGACAAATATTGTATAAGAACAAGATATGAGTCAAATGTATAATTCCACTAAGTGTGGCTTGTTGCAGAATAACAAGACCACTGATCAATTACAATAGATTTGAAAGTGTAAAGTGAATTGGTGAATACTCCTTTGCCAAATGATCTCTATTTATAATGTTACAGAGATCTTACAAGTTAGGCAAGGAGTAATGCAAGGACTAAAATAAGGAAAATGGCCGAGATCAAAAGGATTTGATCTGGCAAGGCAAACATGGAAATGTTTACTCAGTCCTTGTACTCAGTCCTTGTACTCAGTATCACTATCTGATACTGAGCTCTGATACTGAGTTCCAATACTGATCACTCAGTATCAGACCTAAACTTAGCTATTTTATTCTACATATTAATCAAAGCTAGTCTAGGTTGTTTTATTATCTTAAGATCCAAAGGGGTAAGGCTTTTTTCCTTAACAATATTGAAAAAGAGGACCCACCTCCAGTCCTCGCCTTCGTTTGTCCACGTATAGAGTCTAGAACCGAATTAAATTTCTCTAGGACACAGGCACTCTACCAAGCATATCTTTGGGATATTGTCGGAACATTTATAGTGATACCAAAAATATTGGTATTCCATGATGATTGAATGGAAATTCTACCAGTGCTAACATCAAATCCAACTGAAAGTTGGTCACACAGTTTTCGTAACTGTCAGGCTAACATGAAATCTATGTGATCCTAATGGTGATTATCGGTTAAAACAATTAACAAAACGCAGCGGAAAGTATTTATCACCATGAAAGGATCTTGATATCAATCATACAATTAAACTAAAAGAAAAATCAAAGAGAATGGTATAAGAATCATACCCTAGTTGCCTTTGATCAATGATGAATTCGGATGGATATTGTGAGCAACCGAAACCAAGGATTCCAATGGGGAATACCTCTAAAGCAAGTCCACACAACACTTCCAAGAACACCAATGTAATGGATGCTAGTCCTAGAGTCTTGAGAGCAAAAGAGAGAAAACAAAACACCTTCAAAGTGTGTGTAAGAGGGGACGGCCAAGTGTGGTCAAAGAAAGGAGTTTATGGACCATTATATCTCTTAATGGTGCCATTACAATCCTTTAATGATTTCCATAAATCATTAGTCTTATTTGCCCACAAGTCCCTATCTTTTGTTTCTTCTAGTTTGCCCACAAGAAAGTTTCAATATTAACTTTTAATATTAAACTTATGATAGACAAGCTCATAGCTTATATATATTAATAATTAATGTAATTACACTAATTACACTAATTATATAATGGTGTTTAGTGTTTAAGTGTGTGACCCTTTAGGCTCACAAACAACTAGCCATATAACTATATGTTATACATGTGAAGCATATTCCAACAGCTCCCACTTGCGCACGTGATAACATCAAGTAGTTATACAAGCAAAGGTTAGAGTCTAGCAACCCGCCAATGCCCCTAGAAGTACATGAGGAGTTTCATAAAATCTTTGTTCAAGGTTTTTCAAGCAGTTATCCTTTTGTTACTGATACTATGTTGAATTTTAGACAAGGATAAATGTCAATCTAAAATTTCAACGATTCTGTTTCTCGATCTATATATTGAAGTAGATTACCAAAACCAATCAAGATTCATCTTGATTACCTTTTGGGTGTGGCCACACATACATCTATTCAAATCATCGAGGGGCCCAGTAGTATCTAATCCACATGTGTGGAGGAACAAATTCTTTATTGACTGCACGTGTCTGTCATATGCTTAATGACAAACCCGATAATGGTTGTTATAGCAGCCTTGTTCAGGTCAACGTTTAACCATATCAAAGTTTGCCCCTCTACATACACAAACCAACTTGCATCTCAAGTCAGAGGATAAGTGACAAAGCCTTTGTGAGATTCACTTGTGACATAAATCCATGAAGTGATTTCTCATAGGTTGGGTCAGTCCAATTGTGCATCATTATGGACAACATGTGAGTTTGATTTCATCATCCTTAGTCATACTAAGATAATGTCATCAATGCCCTCAGATTTGTCTTAATAATATTCCCATATTATTAATTATGACAATGGACAATTTAGAATATAAAACACAGTAAATATTCAAGGATATAAACATGCAAATATAGAACACAGTAGATATTCATATAAAAACGATCATATCAAATATATCAATTTATTCCAATATAAACTGCTCACAGTTCCATTATCCAAATACTAAAACAGATTTACATGAAACTACTAGCTTGTCGAAGTCCAATGTTCCATTCATATTCAAGATGTTTGGTACAAGACATTGAGTTCGATAAAGCGTCAGCTAGTTAGTTATCTGTTTGAACTTTAAGTGTACGAATTTCACATATCTCGATAAATCATTCGAATGTAGTGAACCTTCGTAAATAGGATCTAGCGTCATCACGCCCTATTTCAAAACCAACATAAGTATAGCAAGTATACTTAGTTTCAGTTCAGTATCTCCACCATGACCAAGAAACATATATCCAGTACTTTAAAATACTTCAATGTGTTCTTAACAGCAATCCAGTGACTCTCTCATGAATTCTGTTGGTATTTTCTAGTAAGGTCCCCTAAGGACGTTACATTTGGCCTAGTACTTCTTACAGCGTACATGATGAATGTAATAGCCGATTCATAGGGGATTACATTCATCCGCTTCACCACATCAGGTGTGGAAGGTCCTTGAGTCTCACTCAAGTTTACATTGTGTGGCATACGAGGACTTCCTCGTTTGGGAGTACCACTCTAAACCATTTAGAATTTTGTTAATGTAAGCACTTTGACTTAAACCAATTAACCGCTTTGATCTATCATTATAGATCTTTACTTCAAGTATGTATGTCGTGTCCCTACAATCCATCATGTCGAAACATTTTCCAAGCCAAGATTTTCATCTTGTAGCATGGTATATTGTTTCACATGAGTGACATGTCATCAACATGTATGACTTGAGAAACGACAACGCTCCCACTAGCTTTCATATATACACATACTCAGTTTGGGTTTTAGGTGAAACAAACGTTTTGATTTCATCATCAACCAAATTTCATAGTCATAGTACACTACTTTGGCTATAAGAATCCTAATGTCTTTAGTAACAGGTGAGAAGGTTTCATCATTGTCAATCCAGTAGGATTGAGTGTAACCTTTTGCTACTATGAGAGATTTATAGGTGTGTATATTTTCATCCATGTCAACAGTCTTACTGTTTTGAGAAAGATCAACTAAGTTCAAAACTTGATTGTCTCTCATGGATTTTATTTTCGCATTCATAGCTTCAAGTCATTTTTCGAATTCAAAATTCGATAATGCAACTTGATAGTTAGGGGGTTCATAATGATCCTCGAAACTTGCTCCTCAGCATCGACATAAATCTATATCGTTCAGGTGCATGAAGTGTCCTTGCGGATCTATGAATGGGAACAACATCATCCTGTGGTCCAACATCTATATGTCCAGCCTCAGAATGATATTTGCTAGTGTTACCAGAAGGTTGTGTATCTTCACTTTGAATCTTGTCAAAGTCTATAGTGCTCCCACTTGCTTTGTGAAATGAGACTGTTCTCAAGAAACTCAGCATACCGAGTAACAACCATTTGTTCTCAGTTGGGAAGTAAAATAGTAATCGAAGATATACTTGATAGATATGGGCTCAAGTTTGTTCGGCATGTCTCGTTCCACGAGATCCTCACAACCCCAGATCCTCAAGTAAGACAAATTAGGGACTTTCCCACACCATATCTCATATGGTGTCTTTTTAACCTTTTGGTCGGAACCATATCAAGTATTCGAGCAGCAGACTTCAGTGCATGCCCCTCAAAAGGATAGTGTAAGAGTAGTAGGACTCATCATAGATCGCACCATGTCATACAGGGTCCGATATCTCCTTCCAGACGCACCATTATCTTGTGGAGTGTATGAAAGAGTGAATTGTGAGACAATCTCACGATGTGAGGGATGATCCGGAAACTCTTGACTCATGTACTTTCATCCTTAACCAGGACTGAAAGCCTTTGTTGTCTTGCTAAGTTGATTTTCTACTTTTACTTTAGAAAGCTTTGAACGTTTCAAAGATTTCATGTTTATGTCTAATCAAGTAAACATAACCATAGCGACTGATATCATTAAAGCTTCCATGTTGATGTTTAATCAAGTAAACATAACCACATCGAATGATATCATCAGTGAAAGTAGGTGGCACCTTCCCTAGTCTTAGTTCTAAAAGGGCCACATACATCAGTATGTATGAGTCCAAGTAGATTTGTAGCTCTTTCGCCAACTTGGGAGAAAAGCTTTCTTGTTATCTTTCCATAATATACAAGAGAGGCATTTTAAATGATTCATAATCATTTGTAAAGAAGCCCGTCGAGTTTTAGTATCAAAATGCTTTTCTTGTTTATGTGGAAAAGATGACGATGATCTAGGTAAGTAGAATCCAAACCAATTTGGATTCTTGAGTGCTACATTTGTATATAGAACTATCGTTTGAATTAGGATCATGCATATTAATTTCAAACAGACTATTACAATGAATAGTTATAAAAAAATGTTATTTTTCATAAAATAAAATATCATAATCCATTATTCAACAAACGATAAAGCTAAACAATGCATAATTGATAATTGTTCAAAACAATAATTAACGCATTAGGAAGGATAAGATCACAGCTTCCATTCATTTAGCTTTCTACTTCACATTCAATCTTGCACATTTGTGTAAATGTGAGTTCCACAACTAGTGTCATACACTCAAGATTTATCACGAAAAGTATAGAGTTCTATAATGAAGATACCTAATGTGCTAACTAGAACACATTTGTCCTTCATCAACTCTGCCACGTAGGCAGGACAATTCCTCCTTCAATGGCCAGTTTCATCGCAATGATGGCAAGAAATATCCTTTGCAGGGTGCTCCTTTTTAACAGGTGGGGGAATCGTAGGTTTGGAAAAGTAAACTAGCTTACCCTTACCTAGACTCTTGCCTTGTGCTTGCGGTTTACCTTCCCTGATTGCAAGAAAAGTATTGGGTAACCCTTGCTCAACCAGTTTTACCATAGCATGTTCAACGATTGTCTTCCCCATGCTATGTACTTTTAAAACACTTTTCAAACTGGTCATAGTCCTTGGATAGTGAGGTAAGAATCAAGCTCATTCCAAGAACTTGTGGTAAGGGTTAACTAAGACGTTCTATTGGATCAAGATAGCATTGCATATTCAAGATGTAAGTGCTAACTGATTGGCCGTCCTCCTGATTGCAAGCATGGAATGCTTTAACTGTTTTGAAACAGTTCAAGTTCTGCCTTTTGTTAAAATATCATTTTCAACTCGCTTATCATGTCATATGCTGTGAGTTCCTCGAAGTACTTTCGAATCTCGGGGTTCATGCTCACAAGCATATGAGTAGCAACTTCTTGGTGTTCGTTAAACGTTTCGGTAAAGGTTTGACGAACAGCAGCAGAATCACTGACAGGAGGTGCCTCAGGTAAGGCCTCTTATAGGTGTATCAACTTTCTCATCTCTAAGGACAATCCTTAGAATTCGATATCAGAAGATAAAATTGATATTAGTCAGTTTCAGTTTTCAAGAACTGATTTTTGAGTGGAGATACTTAGGTTTTGATGTTGTTGTTATCTGTATAACAACCAAAGTTCAAAAAATAGTATTTTCAATAATAATTTCTTTTAATCAATTAACTACCCAATTAATTTTAATTAAAAGCTAAGATCCCATTGAGCTTCTATCACCGCATCAGTTGATCTGCTAGAGGTGATAGATCCAATAGGTAGGTGACGATCAACAATTGCATTACAAGTGCAACTCTTAGAGGTATGGGACTTCATGGCACCTAGTGAACAAGCATCTAGGGTCAAGTGGCATGTTTGTCGCATCGTCGCCTCGAGTCAAGGTCTCACCGTTAACTCGATTAAGTCATCCAATGTGAAATCATGTCAAAATAGCTCTAGGTCTCACGCGTAGAGAATAATGACCTCGGATCTAGATTCAAACCACGTCTCACGTGAATTCAAAAATAGAAGCAAGTGATTTACAACCGATTGGACGGCGTGACTTAAATTTTAGGTATGTTAAATTTTAATTAATAAAATTTTATTAAGATATGAATGAATCATGTACTTCATTCATATCACTTCATAAGTCGTTTAATAAACGGTAAAAACATTTAACGATTATTAAGGTTTAAGTTTCAAATCGTATTTAAACTTAGTTTAATCTCAAAACAATTTTTAGATTAAAGGTTTAATCATCAATGATTAACTATTATTTTAAGTTTCAAATCATGTTTAAACTTAGTTTAATCTCAAAACAATTTTAGATTAAAGGTTTAATCATCAATGATTAACTAGTAATTTTAAGTTTCAAATCATGTTTAAACTTAGTTTAATCTCAAAACAATTTTAGATTAAAGGTTTAATCATCAATGATTAACTAGTAATTATCGATAATTAAATGTTTGGATGTTTTAATGTTTGTGTCAAAAAACCATTTTTAATTGTTTTATTTACTTGTATCTAATAGGAAAAGAAAACAACCACAAACATAAATAAAACATGCAACAAATTTTGTGCAAACCTCAACCGATGAAATCCTAGGTTCGGTCACGTGAGTCATCACGACGGACCGAAGGGTCAAACTAGGGGACGGGCCAACATGAACCCAAACGGGCCTACATAAACCCAATGGGCTCCCACTTGCTCCAAGACATTCTTGAGCAAGTAGAACCCAAAATTGTGAAAAAATGTAATCTGTCAGAAAATTCCAGCAGACTTTGAAGCCCGAAAAGTCACTGAAGGAGTCTTCGTTGGTCTTCCCGGCCTTCTGGAAAGTTGTAGCCCACGACTTTGCAAGCATTTTGGGCTTTTGAATCGCCCAAAAAGGAGTCCGTATGCCTCTGGAAAACCTGTTTTCGTACAGCCCTCGCTTTTGTGACGGAAATTTGTTGTTTTCTTCATAAGTCTTCAATATTTTTGTCAAACAATTTACAATAAAAAGATAAAATAAATACAATCTATTCTATTACTTTTACATTACAAATTGCCCCAAAAATGGCACCAAAAATAAAAGAAAAAAAAATGAAACAAATTACAACAATTAAGCCAAAAAAAAACACGGCTTTTCCCGAAATAAACAAACAACCAAACATCAACCACATTCATTCACAAACGGTCTAGGCTTTCATCGGTTTGCACAAACAATCAACAATTTGACAAGGCTTTGGCTTGGGATATGGCAAAAATACATGTTTTGCCATATCAAAAAACATAATTAAACAAGAATTCCAAGCCAAATAATCAAAAAATTCAATAAACTAGATTAACTTTTTGATTTGATTTTGTAACAAGTGACAATAGGGTTCCAAAAATACATGTTTTAACCCATCTTTTAAATTAAAAAAAAACCGAAAAAAAAAAAAACAAAAAACCGTAGGGTTTTTTTTTTTTCTTTCCGATCGGGATTTTTATACATCAAAACCGATTGATTTTTGCCACTTTTTACAAAATCTAGCTAATTATATGATTAATATAATGACTCGTGATACCACTAATGGTGATTATCGGTTAAAACAATTAACAAAACGCAGCGGAAAGTATTTATCACCATGAAAGGATCTTGATATCAATCATACAATTAAACTAAAAGAAAAATCAAAGAGAATGGTATAAGAATCATACCCTAGTTGCCTTTGATCAATGATGAATTCGGATGGATATTGTGAGCAACCGAAACCAAGGATTCCAATGGGGAATACCTCTAAAGCAAGTCCACACAACACTTCCAAGAACACCAATGTAATGGATGCTAGTCCTAGAGTCTTGAGAGCAAAAGAGAGAAAACAAAACACCTTCAAAGTGTGTGTAAGAGGGGACGGCCAAGTGTGGTCAAAGAAAGGAGTTTATGGACCATTATATCTCTTAATGGTGCCATTACAATCCTTTAATGATTTCCATAAATCATTAGTCTTATTTGCCCACAAGTCCCTATCTTTTGTTTCTTCTAGTTTGCCCACAAGAAAGTTTCAATATTAACTTTTAATATTAAACTTATGATAGACAAGCTCATAGCTTATATATATTAATAATTAATGTAATTACACTAATTACACTAATTATATAATGGTGTTTAGTGTTTAAGTGTGTGACCCTTTAGGCTCACAAACAACTAGCCATATAACTATATGTTATACATGTGAAGCATATTCCAACAGATCCTGGGTTACCCTGATACTTTCCTGTGCGAAGATCTGACGACTGTACTCCATTCTTATCAACAACAGTCACTATGTCGGATAGAAGATCTGACGACTGTACTCCATTCTCATCAACAACAGTCAATATATCAGATAAGTGATTCTATGACCGTACTCCAATATCATCAACAACGGTCAGAAAATCCATATCAAATCAATATACCGCACTGCTTCTACTTCAACAAATATCAGGAACCAAGGATCATCAACAAATTGACAAAGCCACAACTTCAAGAAAAAGACTTCCGCTGCCGACTGCTCTATCTATGCGTCTACATTTCGTCGATTTGCTTGAAGTCTTCTAGAATACTTTCTATTGGTTGAAAAGCCAATTAAAAGTATGGTTATCACAGATCATCAAAAGCTGAAGCTGATTTGTCAACATAATTGCACAACGGTTAACCACTCAGTTCCAGCTTTACAAACGAAGAAGACTTCAATGGTTTCAATGATAAAATGTGTTATATATTGATTATTACAAAAAATGTATAATCATTATTCAACACATTTTCATCAAAGGGGCATCGTCATACTCAACTTATTTGTTTCCTTAAAGCAAAGATTCTTCCTAATATCAACTCGCAGAACTTCACATTTTACATGATGAATTAGATAAATCTTATTCATAATGAGGGGGAGAATATACATTACATAATTTTTTTTTATAAAGAATTGATACTTGCAGAGAAAAATTCTTCTAGAGCTCAATCTGCGAGAACAAACTTAGGAGTTTCTTACATATTATGGAGATTATTGATATGTTAGCCCAGTTTACTCCACATTAATAAGATATATGCACCAGTTAAGGTGGAGTAAACAAGAAACCAAATATCTATCAAGATATCATACAACTTTCATAGTTAAATTAGGAAATTCGTTCACCGGGGAGTAAATTTCAAAATGTTTAATCCAACACCCGTGGAGAGATAATTTTTTGTTTGAGGGGGAGTGTAAACCTTATCAACTTTTTTACCCTAACGACAATTATCAAGAATCATTGATCGACATAAAGCCACATACTTCAAGAAAAGACTTCCACTGTTAATCTCTCTATCATTATGGGTCTTACTTTTAGTCGATCAATATGTATCTTCAGTCAAAAGTCTTCAAAATACATCTTGTTGGTTGAAAAGCTACAAGAAGTATTCATTTTCACATCCAAAGAAAGCTCAAATTGTTCCTGATACAACATTATCCAACGACATATCTACCAGGTACAACTTTGGCTCAAGATTAAGACTTCGAAGATACGCCTCCCAGACTATTGTTACAAAGGGGGAGATTGTTGGGTCTCATATGTTGTAACCAATAGTCTTGGGATCATTTATGTATTTAGTCTAAACTTAGGCTAGGTATAGTTAGTTGTAGCCTAATTTCGATAACCTTTCCCTACAAATAGGTTAAGATTCAAAGATCAAACTATAGATTTAGCAAGAACAATTAGAAAATAGGAAAGAAGATTGAAAGAAAATGATGAACTCTTTGCAATAGATGGAGGCAGTTACAAAATAGGCAAAGGTAATGAAAAATAGGTTACAACTAATTATATATACCTAGAAGTTTAGACTAAATACATAAATGATCCATAGACTATTGATTACAACATATGAGACCCAACAATAATGTTTGTCTATGATATGCTAGTAATCAATATTCAGTTTGTTTTTGTAGTTTTGTTGATAGATGTGTTTAATACAATGAATGATTTTTGTAATGGGTTAATATGCTAAAAATTAATGGTCATTTCTGATTTTTCATTTTCATTATTACAGTTGCATTTGCATTTTCATTCTCACAGTTGCATTTTCATTTTCGTTTTACTTGGTTATTCAATAAAAAAATGTATGTCTCTTTCTTATGTTGATGCTGATGATTTACAGAAATCCAAAATCACCGACACTAGTGTTGAGTCCGTGCTACTAAATGATTTTTTTGATAGAGTCAAAGAGTGTTAGGTCACAACGCCCTGGTTTAGATGGTTAATTGATTGGATAACTATAACTCAAGACAAATATTGTATAAGAACAAGATATAAGTCAAATGTATAATTCCACTAAGTGTGGCTTGTTGCGGAATAACAAGACCACTGATCAATTACAATAGATATGAAAGTGTAAGGTGAATTGGTGAATACTCCTTTGCCAAATGATCTCTATTTATAATGTTATAGAGATCTTACAAGTTAGGCAAGGAGTAATGCAAGGACTAGAATAAGGAAAGTGGCCGAGATCAAAGGGATTTGATCTGGCAAGGTAAACATGGAAATGTTTACTCAGTCCTTCTACTCAGTCCTTGTACTCAGTATCACTATCTGATACTGAGCTCTGATACTGAGATCCAATACTGACCACTCAGTATCAGACCTAAACTTAGCTAGTTTATTCTACATATTAACCAAAGCTAGTCTAGGTTGTTTTGTTATCTTAAGATCCAAAGGGGTAAGGCTTTTTGCCTTAACAATCTCCCCCTATCTAATGATAACAAAACAATTACAAAAGAGATAAAAAGAAATAAAAGATACAACAGCATAGGTAGCAAAATCTTCTTCTTCATCTGCTGTTGATGGCTTCATTCTCATAGAAGATTTCTTGTTTGATGTGGACAAACTCTTCTCTGCTCTTGAGTTCATCCTTTCTACTATTAAGAACTGCAACAATCTTCTTTCTGAACCAAGAGTCTTCTTTCTTGGTGATCATCCATTTCAGTCCAACAAGGTGACTGATTTGAGCTCTTGGCAGATCTTCTTCAGAAATGAAGCACTCTCTATCCTCTGAGTCAGTATACATATATCCAGAAGTTGGATATATTACACTCTTTTGATCCTGAAAAACAAGGTTAGGAGGAAGAGGATACTTATTAAGATACTTGTATGTATGAAGGCATTCTGGTCTGTTGTTTGAGTAAGCTTCGGTCATCACACTGAGTATTCTATACTCTATCTCATGAAGCAAGCCCTTCTCATAGCATACAGCAGCTACTGTACAGATCTCATTCAAGACTATTTGATCATAAGTTGATTTCTTTAGAAGCTCTTTGATCAGTCTTGTGATCTTCACCCAGTCTTGAAGACCAATTCTTTGAATATCATGAAGAAGTATCTTCATGTGAGGACTGGTTAAGCCAGTACAAGTGATAGTGATTCTTCCTTCTTTGAGCTTCACTTTTACTTTATTGACATCCAGATTCAACCAATGTATCCCCCTTACATTTGGAAATGTTTTGGTCTTCAAGAACTCCTTCCTTCCCTCCTTATACTGAGTCCTAGCAGCAACCATATTCCAATAATGTTGAATATGGTCTGGACCCTTTCTTGAGATTTTATGTGAAGGACCAGGAGTATCAGTATCTAGGTCAGATTCTGGTTCAACTTTGATTCCCAACTCTTGCTCATATAAAAATCTCTCTTGTTCTGCACAGAGTTGTTGAGAAGTCAGTCTTGGAGCCTGCTCGGTATCACTGTCCATTGTATGGACAGATCTTCTTTGTCTTGTTACCAAAGGAGCAGGTTCCTCACTTGATTCAGGAGAAGTGAGAACTGCATTGATGGGTCTTCTTGATAAGGAACTCCTTCTTCTAATCACCAGATTTTCTGGTTCTTCATCATTCGAGGATGATGATGAAGAACTTTCTTGTTCTACCAGATTTAGTGCATAGTTCACTAAATCTGGTTCTTCATCTTCATCATCAGCAATAGGCCAGATGAAAGGCCTATAGACCACAATTTGCAAATCATTCTCCTCACGAGCAGGTGGCTCAGAATAAGTTTGCAGTGGTTGGTCAATATGAGTCTCCCCCTGAGCAGATGGCTCAAGTGGTCCTTCAACTTGTAATGCTGAACTAGTTCTTTGTCTTCTTCTCTCATACTGAAGCCTAAGTGGCTCAGTATGAGGGCTTTGCTGATGTTGTTGTTCTTGTTGTGGAGGTTGATCTTCATTCAATCTTCTTCTTTTCTCCCCCTGAGCAGATGGCTCAGTTTGATCAACCTCAGTATCTCTTTGTCTCTTCTCCCCCTTATTGTTATCATTGGTTAGGGAGGGAAGAGGATCAGTATCACCACCCATGTCCCCTTCAGGTTCTTCAAGAGTAGGGGAGGGCATAGGCTCAGTGGCAGCATCAGTATCACCCTCAGAAACTGCATTGCAGGGTGATTTCATTTGCTCAGGATCATCATCTCCTTCTCCTTCTTCATTATGTCCACCATGTGAAGATGGTGGAGTTGGTGGAGGCTGATGTGGTTGTTGAAGTAGTGAGACTGACTATTTTATTGAGTCAATATCACTACTCATAGTGTCCATTCTGGCCAGTATGATAGTCTGAGTATGTTGGATGGCCAGAATATGCTGCATGATTGCTTGCAGAGTCACTTGGTCTCCTGCAGCCTATGATGCCTGAATGCCCTGCACAGATGGTGCTAAAGAAACAAAAAATATAAAACTGGTTAAAAAGAAAGGTTTATCAAATAGAATTGTGGTATTGTTTAACTCTATAATCATATAAACAGAGTTTGTGAAGTCTGTATTTCATCTGGTTTATGATGAAATATTGTGGACTTGTGCATATCATGTGTAAGAAGGTTTTAGTGAAAGTAAGTGTGTAAATTTAAGTAGCTCAGTATATGATAAGTCACATTTACTAAAAGGTTTGGGTTTGGGAATTCGAAGCCTGGGATGTGCTTCTTGTTATTTTCAATGTTTATCACTCGGTATTAGAGTGATAACAGAAATGTGGCTAAACCCCATGGAAAGTTTTTTTTTTTTTTTGGATTTTGTGGCTTAAGGGTTTGTGATCATTTCTTGAATTATGCTACCCAACTCAAAAATAAGTTGGACATTATTCAAGCAGCACCAGTGGGTGTCAGTATGACATCAACCACCATTGTCTCTTTAAATGTTGAGACAACTGTAGACTATCAATGATCAATTGGGTGCTCAGTATATGAATTTTGCATAGCAGCAGTGGGCTAGCTATGTTGGCCATAAACGGATATATATTTGAAAGATCGTGTGAGACTTTGGTCAGTATTGAGTTGGTACTGGCCAATACTTAGTCTCTATTTGGGAATGAAATATATATATATATATATATATATATATATATATATATATATATATATATATATATATATATATATATATATATATATATATATATAAGTTTAAGGGCTTTTTAGAAATTCATACCTGAGACTCTGTCAGATTCCCTTCTAGCATCGGCAGAGGTCGGTGCAGGATCATGTGATTGTGGATTTGCAGCACCAACATCTTCAATACTGACCTGTCTGTCTTGCTGAGCACCTTCCAGTGTAGTTTGCTCATATTGAATCTCCACATCAAGAGGAACATGAGGTTCCTCAATTGCAAGGTCAGTTGGGACTAGTTCTGGACCTGGAAGGTCAGCGGTGGCTGCAACTAGGCTTTGGGCTTGAAGAGAGGCAGTTAATGATGGAACATTTGCAGGCTGCACCTCATCAGATGATAACACGCCCATAAGGACTGGTGAGAGGTTTCTTCTTCTTCTTCTTAAGACAAGCGGTGTGGCTTCGGACGACTCAGTATGAGAGATATGGTGTTGAGTCGGTTCTTGAACTTGTGGAACATCCTGCATCTCAACATCTTGACCAGCATGTCCTCCATTACCACTATTATCATCATTATCATCATCATCATTGTCTGATTCAGTATCAGACATGTCTTCTTCCTCATTTATGTGTTCTTGAACAATGGCCCACATATAAGGACTTAGTAGAGGCTTTCCTTCTCTTGGAATGTAAAAGAAGATCTTCTCACTAAGAGGAGGAAGATCAACCCTTGGACTGTGAAACTCATCATAAGTATGTGTGGGCATTGAGTGTTGAAAGATGAGTGATAAGAATCTGCAGAAAGGGACATTACATTCCCTTGTGTTAGCCCGAACCAAAGCAGCTAATTCATTGAAAATGAGCCTTGCATAATCAATGTTTCTTCCATAGTACAAAGCATGTATTATTTGCATCCTAAATTCATTTATTTGGTCCAAAGCACCCGTCTTGTGGGTCATACACCGAATAATCGTTGTAATGAGAATACCCCACATAGGACCAAATTCGTTTCTTTTGATTATGCCCGTTGTTCCTCTTCAACCCATAAATGGCAATACTGAGCGTGCCTCTATTCTATCAACGAATGGGTCATACTGAGCTTGGGCAGGAAGCCTCTGTGATTCACGAATGATGGCAGTAGAAATAAATGCCCTTCTTTGATCCCTAATTACCCACCCAGCAATCATATCTGGAGAATCGAGTGTGGCAGAGTACCAAAACTCGCATAGCATTTCTGGGTAAGTTGCTCGAGGAGACGAAGTCAGTGCACGAGCAATTGGGCAATTTTTCATAAAAGTCACAATGTTTGTGAATTCTTGACATACCCAGGCTTGAGGAATAGTGAAATTGGCTGTGATGTTGTTCCTCGCAAACCTGGGCACTTCATCATTTCGGAATTTGATTTCCGATTCAACCTCTGGAGCGACGAAAGTGTAGTTCGCCATCTGTGATTTTGATTTAAGAGTTTTTTGCTTGCTAAGAGAGAGTGAAATCGTTAATCACAGATAGAATTTAAAGAGAAAGAATGAAATAACTGTTAAAAAATATTTGAAGTAAAAAAAACGGTTATTTATAGGTGATTGAAAGATAATTAAGGTATTGGGAAGTAAAACTGGCTGATTTGACTGCCTTATCCTGTGCCAATGGTAACTTTCCAATTAAGAAAGGTTACCATTGAGCAGTATGAGGATTAAGCTCGGTGTGAACGCCGTCATACCCCAATACTGAGGGAAAAAAAAATTAAATTTTAAAAAAATTGTAAAAATATAAAAACAATTAATTTACTCTTGAAATTAATAAAAAAAATAAAAATTTTAAATTTTGATGATAACAGACTAGTGATACTGAGTGGTCAGTTTTAAAGAATATGAAGAAAGATCAAGGATTCAGCATACCTAATTGCCCTAGTAAATACATAAACCTTTCCTCAGGGAGAGGTTTAGTAAACACATCTGCCAATTGTTCATCTGTTGGTACATAATCTACCTCAACCTTACCTTTTTCCACATTATCTCGAATAAAGTGGTGTCTGATATCAATGTGCTTAGTTTTGGAGTGATAGACTGGGTTCTCTGTGATAGCAATAGCACTCTTGTTATCACAATGAATTGGAGTCTTTTGAAAGTTGAACCCATAGTCCAATAGTTGATATTGCATCCATAATAATTGAGCACAACAACTTCCTGCAGCAACATACTCTGCTTCTGCTGTGGAAGTTGCTACCGAATTTTGCTTTTTGGATGACCAACCTACTAGTCTTCCACCTAGGAATTGACATCCTCCACTTGTGCTTTTTCTATCCAATCTACAACCTTCAAAATCTGCATCTGTGTACCCTTCAAGGTCAAAGTTTGAATCTTTGGGATACCAAAGACCCAGGTTAGGAGTACCTGTAAGATATCTAAAGATGCGCTTAACTGCTTTCATGTGTGATTCTTTAGGATCAGCCTGATACCGAGCACACAAACATGTTGCAAACATGATATCAGGCCTGCTAGCAGTTAAGTAAAGTAAGGAACCAATCATACCTCGGTATGTGGATTGACAAACTGGTTTACCAGTTTCATCCTTACTTATCTTATCCTGAGTACCCATAGGAGTGTGCATGGAGGATAAATTTTCAAATTTGTATTTCTTTAACATGTCATGCACATACTTACTTTGATTTATAAATGTGCCATCAGGCTTTTGTTCAACTTGTAAACCAAGAAAATAAGTAAGTTCTCCCATCATACTCATCTGATACTGATTTGACATTATCTTAGCAAACCAGTCACACATTGACTTGCCAGTGGAGCCAAAGATAATATCATCTACATATATCTGAATGAGTAAGATGTCAGAACCTTTCCGTTTTGAAAATAATGTTTTATCAATTTTACCTCTTATAAATTTATTTTCAATAAGGTACTCATACAGCAGTGGAGTTTTCATTAAACTTGATCAGTTTCATTAAACTTATTAGGAATAAGGTACTCATAAGGTACTCATAATGTTGAGTGAGACTGAGTTCGAACTTGATCAGTTTCATTAAACTTATTAGGAATAAGGTGTGGATGAAACTTGGGCTCTTCAGCAGTGGAGTTTTCTGGATTGCATAGAGTATCTATGCCACTTATGTCTTCACTTGCTGAGGTAGAATGCTCATTCTGATCTTCATCAAAGGTAACATGAATGGATTCGACAATCATCTTGGTTGAGATGATATACACTCTGAAGGCTTTAGAGTGTGGAGAGTAGCCCATGAACACACCTTCATTTGCTTTGGGAGCAAATTTGTTGAGATTTTGTTTTGTACTGAGTACAAAGCATTTACTTCCAAAGATGTGAAAGTATTCCACATTAGGAATCTTGCCATTGTATAACTCATATGGAGTCTTCAGATGTCTCTGGACTATAGTGGCTCTATTCTGAGTGAAGTTTGCACAATTTATAGCTTCAGCCCAGAAACTCAGTGCCAGTCCAGCATGGCATAAAAAAGTTCTTGCAGCTTCAATTAATGTTCTATTCTTTCTTTCTACAACACCATTTTGTTGTGGTGTGTAAGTTGCAGAGAAGTTTTGAATGATTCGTTTTTGTTCACAGAAATCGGCTAATACTGAGTTCTTAAACTCAGTACCATGGTCACTTCTAAGTTGCTTGACCTTGTTGCCTTTTTGAAGTTCCTCTCTTTTTATAAAGGCAATGATTTCTGTTGTTGCATCTGACTTAGTCTTGAGGAAGATGACCCAAGTATATCTTGAGAATTCATCAACCAAGACTAGGGTATAGA
Organism: Calendula officinalis; assembly: GCA_963853835.1. Taxonomy (NCBI): domain Eukaryota; kingdom Viridiplantae; phylum Streptophyta; class Magnoliopsida; order Asterales; family Asteraceae; genus Calendula; species Calendula officinalis. The sequence continues at coordinate 82,251,291 of OY970820.1, read as the reverse complement.
TCTTTTTGGCCAAAGATGGTGTGCTGATGGGGCCAAAAAGATCCATATGTATCATAGTAAGAGGTTCATTAATGGAATGATTGACCTTTGACTTGAATGAACTCTTCTTCTGCTTGCCCATTTCACATGCTGAGCATAACTTATCTTTTGAATAAGTAATAGTGGGCAACCCTCTCACCAGTTTCTTCATACTGAGCTCGTTGATATTTCTAAAGTTAATGTGAGAGAGTTTCTTGTGCCATAGCCAATGCAATTCCGGCTCTGATACCAGTTGTTAGGTCACAACGCCCTGGTTTAGATGGTTAATTGATTGGATAACTAAAACTCAAGACAAATATTGTATAAGAACAAGATATAAGTCAAATGTATAATTCCACTAAGTGTGGCTTGTTGCGGAATAACAAGACCACTGATCAATTACAATAGATATGAAAGTGTAAGGTGAATTGGTGAATACTCCTTTGCCAAATGATCTCTATTTATAATGTTATAGAGATCTTACAAGTTAGGCAATGAGTAATGCAAGGACTAGAATAAGGAAAGTGGCCGAGATCAAAGGGATTTGATCTGGCAAGTTAAACATGGAAATGTTTACTCAGTCCTTCTACTCAGTCCTTGTACTCAGTATCACTATCTGATACTGAGCTCTGATACTGAGATCCAATACTGACCACTCAGTATCAGACCTAAACTTAGCTAGTTTATTCTACATATTAACCAAAGCTAGTCTAGGTTGTTTTGTTATCTTAAGATCCAAAGGGGTAAGGCTTTTTGCCTTAACAAAGAGGCAAGATTCTTTGATGAATTTTTCCGTGATGAGAGTTAGGTTGTTACATTGTTAAATTATTTCCCATAACCTGTTGCATTTGCATTTTGTAGACTTTTTTGACATTATAACAATTTTTCTTGTAGGTTGTTTATGATGTTCCTATGGAGGAATTTACGTGTACATGCAAATGATACGATCGATTTGGACTTCTATGAAGACATATATTCTATGTTCTCCGCATACAAGTTCACTAATGAGATCAGAACTAATGAATTTATTAGTGAGATGTTAGGTGTTGAGCAACCAAAGATAGTTGATATGCATGCCCTTCTAGGTACTCACAATAAAGGAAGTGAGTTGAATAAAAGGGTTACTAGTTCGTGTGAAAATCCTATTTCTAAAAAAGTAAATATAGAGAAAGTGTGGTTATCATGACAGTTATGATCCGCATAATATTCACACTTGTCCAGAAAGAAGATAAAAAAAAGTAGTAGATGCAAAGAAGAAACGCAACGAGCGGATGATGTTGTATGATTTTCTTGAGTGACATTATTTTTTATTGGTTATGTTTTATATTCTTACCAAATGTAGTTAAACATACTTTTACATTTGCATTTTCATTATATCTAGTTATTTCTTGAAATTTTTAATACTGGTTTTGCTTCAAATACTGTCAGTTGTATTTGCATTTTCATTCTTACAGTTGAATTTTCAATTTCATACTTACGGTTCCATTTGCATTTGCATTTTTGTACTTACAATAACATTTTCATTTTATTTAGTTATTCACTTAAATTTTACATAGAGTTATGTTTTAAATTTTGTCAGATGCATTTGCATTTTCATACTTGCAGTTGCAGTTGCAGTTGCATTTGCATTTTCATTTTATGTAGTTATTCTTGAGTTTTTAACCAACTTTTTTGAAGATTGACATTTGCATTTGCATTTGAATTTTAATACTTGTAGTTGCATTTTTATTTTAGGTAGTTATTCCCTAAAACTTGATACTTTGTCATTGTTTAAGATATTCAGTTGCATTTGTATTTTCACTTTCATACTTGAATTGGATTTCGCCTATTCATTTTATGCATCTATTCCCTAAACTTACAAATACTAATTTTGTTTCAAATACTAGTATTTGCACTATATTTTTGCCCCCTTTTTGCATTTTTATAAAATTTAGTTATTCGTTCACATTTTAACCAAATTATTTTAAATAATGGTAGTATCATTTGCATTTTCATACTTACACCTGCATGTGCATTTGCATTTTCATATTTGCACCCGCATTTGCATTTTCATTACATATAGTTTTGTCACAGTTTTTATTTCAGTTATCCTTTTCCATGTATCATTACCACTTGATGAAATTTTAAGTACCTTCTCTTATTCTATTTAATATTATAATCAAAACAAAGAAAAAAAAATCAAATACTTCCATATAAATAAACCAACCATCTACCAATAAGTTCGAAAAAATAATCAACCTCGAAAACACATCCAACCACATCAAAAACAACCAACCACCTAAATATAGCAATCCATACGAACAAAACCAACAAATGACCTACTTTATAATTAGACCAACATCCATTTTTTTACCCACTCCTTCGTAACATGTTCATGATTCTTAGTGGAGCATCTTCAACATTCTTAATCCTTTCTTCCTACGTAACCTGCCTATACACAGATATATAAACACATTCACCTTAAAGACCATTATTATTTTTAATATTCAAGCAAATTATTAGATTCACATTTATGAAAATGCATACATGCAAAAATCTTATGGATTTTCACATTATTTTGTTATTTTCATTTTTCATACTTTCTACAATCAAGTATTAAAATGCAAACACATATACCTTTTCTATTGTATAGTTCATACTTGTTACACACAATGACACAAATCAAAATCGTTTTCAACTTCATACACATATAAAATGAAAACGCATAGATACAAATTTGTACCTTCCTTTTGCTTCTTATTTTTTGATTTCTTGTGCTTTTTAGTTCCTTTTCTACTACCTTTTGCTTTCTTTTTTTGGTAGATCTGTATAACATAAATGGATACACAAACCATCAACCTCTTTTCCTTATACAAATCAGTTTCAACTTTTCAATTTTTTTAAAAATCATTTTAAATACGCAAAATACAAATCAACATAATTTCTACAAATCATAGCAATATTAATGATTACCTTCTTGATTTCGTCTATTTTGTTTTTCCATTCATTTTCGACCCGTAAATCTTCGTCATCATCTTTGTTTGTTTTTCTTCTCTTTTAGCATCAAATATGAAAATGCAAATGCATTTTAGCAGTTTGCAATACCATGGACCAAACAAACAATATGCATTTTCTTATTTAACAGGGCTGCAACTGATTGATTCTCATATGAAAATGCAAATGCATACACAAAATACACAATACGAGCATACATTCGAAAATCACATCAATGTAACACATAAGGCATTCGAATCACAGCTTTGTAACACATTATACGTATACATTAATCAAACACAGGTTTGTAATCAAGTCACACAAATGAAAATGCATACACAAGATAGACAATACGAGCAAAAATTGAAACATAAGTTCAAGTATGCAATCTATATGTCACCGAGAGACAGAATCGGGTCAAAGTTGAAACAAACCTTTTGTATTCGTCGATTCACACCTTGATTTGCGCAAATCAACTGGCAAAAAGTATCACCGTCAATTGAGAGAAATCGCGATTTTACAGAATCGTCGGCGATTGAATCAATGAAATACTGACGCTCTGTGAAATCGCATGTGAAATTCTGCGAAATCGCCGTCGATTGAATCGGAAGCTGTGAAATCGCCGATGCTGTGAAATTGCCGATGCTGTGAAATCGCCCAAAACCCTTATTCGTTTGAAGAGTGAGACGTGAGAAAGAGGAGTCGTGAGGTGAGGCCAATTTTTTTTTTTGACAAATTTACCCCTCTTTGCTTGTTTTTCATCCGGATTCCCCCTCATAATTTAGTGAATGCGTGTTTTTAAAGCTTATCATCTGAACCCTTCAATTTCTAATCTTAGGGCTGTAACTTAATCTTTATATTCTCTAATTAGTAGTGCTTTTCTATGGATCTGCACCTCACATATAATTGACTAAATAACACTCCTACATATCAATATACGGAGTATTAACTTATTTTCTATATGTGAACAATTTTAATAACCAGGGTCAAGGGATATAAAACTCATACTTTATTATTATTACACTCATTTTGTTAACAAAAGAATATATTGCAAATATTTAGTTGACTGTTACTCTGTTAGTTATTTTCTTCTATCCAATCTTTAATACACTTAGTTTATTAACAAAACAAGAAATTGCAAATATTTAGTTCACTATTTTAGTAAAAGAAAATTTGGTTTCGTGTAACTAGTATTGCTGTCCATATTTATACTATATCTTTTAAAAGATATTTTATTGATTTATTATAGATATTTTTCTTGTGTGAAAGAAAAAAAAGAAGAATGAAAAAAAGAAAGATGAAGATGAACATGGAGGTGAGAGGTGGATAATGTTTTTCTTTACTTTTTTTATTTATTTAGAAGAGAGGTGGATAATGTTTTAACTTTTAGAAGGGTAAATTTGCCATTTAACAATTTTTAACAACCCACTTTAACTGAAGTTGGCGGTAAGGATCACTAGTGCGACAAACTACATACACCAAATACGTGAAGTGTAATAAACGAACTTAAATGATTGATGTTACAATAATTAATATACTACAGATCATCCGTGTAATTTACTAAAAATTTAACACTAATTAACAAAAAATGATATTAATGCGTAGGTGTAAAAATTAATAGATAATACGAAGAGAAAAGATTAGTTAATTGCCCGTAACAAAGAGTAACCATTTCTCATACGAGTAATTGATTGTAGGCATGTAGTTGTCCCCAATTTTATATGATCAAAGTATTTCCAGTTAAAACGAAACCCGTCTACCCCGCCAAAAAGCTATGAAGACAGCAACAAGCCCAAGAAACTCCCACAAATCAGAAAATTTCTACAAGAATACAAAAGCCTCCGATTCCTTAGGGTTTACTAACAACAATGTGTCACAAATCAAACCAATCCAGAAACTTTCCAATTTCTCACACATCACCATTGTCGTTGCCGTGTCTACCTCGCTGGAGACGCTAACCTTATTTTCCGCACTTCCAGTCAGTTTTTTTGTGCACAATCGGAATGCGTGGTGAATTTTTGATTTGTGATGTGAAATTATGTAAGAGATGAAGGAAGCCGAAGTGATTGAACTTTGATTTCAGTGTTGAGATGGTATGTTTTCTTCGGTTTGATCTCGACACTACTTTCTGTATTTATTTACGTCATGTAGGTGCTTAATTAAGGAATGTTTAAATGTTATGAACGATTGTTGCAATCAGTCTCACTGTGAAAATTTTAATTCGAGTTCTGGCACATTTGTCCTGATCTATGACGTTTAGAGATGGCTGGATTTGAATCGAGCTTTGGTTTTGATATAAGATGCTATGGATATGTCTTTGTGCTTATTCCAGTCGTTTTGAAACAAGTACTTTTTTGTACTTGAGTGGTCAGTGGGGGTTGTGCATTGCATCACTGGGTCCATGATGTCTTAATCAGAAAGCAACATATGCAATCCGATATAGATGGGGTTACCCGGTCATTTGTTCGGTTCAGGGAGGGTTTTCCGTTTTCTTTAACCCTTTCACACACGCTCCTCACTCAACTCACCTTTTTCATTTTTCAACCACACCCTCGATTTTGTTTTTACCATGTGATAAGCTGATTTGCACCCCATAATTCATACCCCCTCTCAATTTTTACCTCAGCGCACCCCAATCAAGATCCCATGATACTTGATTTTGCTCACCTAGACCTAGGGACCCTCACTTTTTAGTTCCTATATTGTCGGTGGCTCCAGGGAAGATCATGTTGGGTTTAGCAGATCATAGGAGTAATTTGAGAGTGGACTATTACGCTCATGTGCATTTTAATCAGCTTTTAAGATGTTGCATTTTAGTTCACATGGATTTTTCATCGGAATTTTATGTTTTTCCGGTATAAGTTGTTGCCTGAATGATTTTGAAGTTTAAGGCACAGCAACTTGTTTTTTTAAGGTAACACCGGACTCACATAGAGTATCCGTTAGCACATGGTATGAATCTGTAGTCGTTTGCACAACCGTTGATTCAAATGTGTGACCTGCGTTTAGAGTTGGCGTGATTTTAGCTCTAGCAGGATTTCCACTCGATCCTCGTGAAACATCAGATTGTGATGCCACTACAAGTGTTCCGATGGATTCACTGAGATCCATTTTTGTAGTGCAAGTGTCCTATATTGGAAGGTTCTTGAGGGTGAGAACTAGACACACTGTGCATACAAATGAGACGTAACCCGGGGCAGGAGGTTATATTTTCAATACCTACAAACTCCAAATGAGCACTCAGTAGATTATGTGCTACGTCCCCTTATGAAATGAAACAAATTCCTGTTGGGAGGAATTTGAGTGGTTGGTGGTGATGTGCATTTGCTTTACTGGGCGAGTAAAGTCTTGTGAAACATTCAACGCATGAATGATCACCTTTTTGTGTGGTTGCCCGGTTTATTTTGCGGTTCAGATGCACTCAAAGGTGTGTTTTCTTAGATTTATCATGTTTTCACATTACCTTGCACTCACCTAGTTCTATACCCTAGACGTATACCCTCGCATTTACCAGTTGTCTCAAATATTTCCCTAGGATAGGTTAGGCCAGATCTAGCAAACCATGAGAAGGTATTGTCTTTATGAAAATATTTTGCGTTCGTTTATTCATGTTAGGTATTTTTGTTTTGATTTTCTAAATTTTCTCCCCATAGAAATAGTAATTCTCCCCCTTGAATTAGTATTTCTCCCCCTCGACAAAACAAAAGTATTAAAAAGTTTTGAGTTTTGAGGACGTACCTTATACATCATCGGAGGGTTGAAGGAGATTATTTGCGGTGAATCTTGATTGAGCGTTGTGCTTTCTTTTGAGAGCGGGTTCTGATTCTGTTTTGATCAGAAGCCATTGATTGGAACAGGTGAAGTGCCTCCCAGCATTTGAAAGTTAACGCCGCCGACGTCTCTCATATGGTTTTTGGCGATCAACTGATTCGTCCGGCCATTTGAGCCCATGATATTGACCGAATGGTAGTGGCATATTACTAACTTCAGTTGTGTAGGTAGGCGTTTTTCTTCTGTCTCGTACACCCAGGTGAACCTTAAAATGTCTAACCACTATTCGCCAGCTTAGTCTTTCCTTAATGGCAGTGATTAGTATGTCAATATTTCTTGTGCCTCCCCTTTTTCTCCAGTTTTTTCTTCAGGAGGTTTAACGTGCCGTCACAGTACTTGGAAATGTCTGACACACGGAAGAAGACTCTTTCATTAAAGTAGTTTGTGTAAGTCATTCCCAAGTTGGGTTCACCTAGAACAACTGTTCTCCGAGTTTGAATTTCGGAGGGAAGTGATCTATAAGGTGCGGCCAAGTGAACCTTTGATGTTCCACTCTCAACAGCCATATGGACATCTTCCATTCGAGCAGCTAGAGTTTTAACGAGCATGAAGCGCTTCAGAGCAGCCTGAGCGAAATTTCTCGCATGATTTTTAATTGGATGAGGGGTGTCTAGAAGTAAGCGTACTGTGTTGTAAAGATATTCTATATCTCAAGGTTCAAGAATATAGAAGTCTCCTTCAGTAATCGTGTACAGTTGATTGTCTGCTCTGCGAATATGGAAGATGGTGTACCAGTAGTAGCCTGAGAAATGGTCGGTCGTTATCTCCAGGAGCTGGGTTATTGGAAATTTTTTGTATCGATCGGTTTTGCCCCTAAGGTAATGCATTGTGAGGTAATACATTTTCTTTTCTCTGAATGGCAGAACCACTTCTTTGTACAAATCCTGATAAATTATAGGCAGCTCTTTCTCCTGGAAAATAGCTGAGAAGCGATCTTCAACAAATGGCATTTTAACTTGTTGGAAGAGGCACTCTTTGGAGATCTTTAGGCGGCGTTTGTTAGCTCTATCCGCCGCTCTCTTCTCGTTATATGATAAGACCGGCACATCATGTGTAGGGGAGGCAGTTGGTGGTTCCGGTGCTGGAGTTCTGGCGGCAACCAGTTGATCGTAGTTGCGGAAGTATCAGTGATAGTTTTCTCGGGTGAAGGGGTATCGTTTTACATCAAGTGGTTCATCCTCCCCTGGTTTGTCACTGTCAGAGCCGTCGTCTGGAGGGGAGGTGGCAGGTTGAGGGGATTCGGTAAACGCCTCCTTCACAATTTTATCTTCTTCCGGATCGCTCGGTAAATCAATGACTGTGTCCGCCTCTTTACGTAGAACTCGTTGAACGTTGTCTTTGCGATGATTCTCAACCTCAAAATTGATAGATTGGAGATGACTCATAGATGCGAGTTTTTCTTCAGTAGTCATCTCACTTGACTTACGTTTATTTTGTGGCAAGATGTCTTCACTTGCATCGACACGCCACTGGTTGAGTGGTTCAACGTGCATCACCTGATCGTAATCAAACTCAACAACCGCCCAGTCATGTATGTATTCATAGTCTTGTTGGCCTCCTCCCTGTGTGTGATAAGAGGAGCTGGGGTGTTGTTGTGAATGACTCGCACCTCCTTGAGTTTGAGAAATGGATCCACCGTGTTCCAGTATTCTTCTCTGTCCTCCTCCCTGAGGATCATCCTCAGGGTCACCCGGCCTTCTGTATATGAGGGATCCTGGATTGCATGGCTCGACCAGTTCTTCCAAGTGATAGTTGAACATCGCTTTAAGTTGTTCTATTGTAAATGAACGGGATGCTTCCAGGAGCATTTCTCGGTTAAATGGATCAGAAGCCGGTGGAAGAGGAGCAACAGTTGCCAGCCTACCCTCAAGGTTTTCCAACCTCGTACTAAGTGATTGGATTGTTGAGGTGAGATGAGGGATGAGCTGCAGTTCAGGATTTGGCATTTCAGTTGTGGTGGTAGTGGTAGCCTCTGATGGTGTAGTCTGTTGAGGGAGGGTCATAACAACTGTTGCAGGAGGAGTTGTAACGACCCTTGAGGCAGTCGCAGTGAAGATGGAGAATGGGGGAAGTGAGGTGTCTATTGGTGGTGTTGTAGTTGTAACTGGTGGAATGGTGGTGGTGACTGGTGGAATTGTGGTTGTGACTGGTGGAACGGTAGTCGTGGTTGGTGGAGCGGTGGTTGTGATAGGTGGAACGGTGGTTGTGGTTGGTGGAGCGGTGGTTGTGGAAGTTTGGATCATGGACGTGAGTGGTGGTATTGTTGTTGTGGTAGTTGTGATGGAGGAAGAGATTGGAGGAACGAAGGTTGTTAACGTCAGAATTGTGGTTGTGATAGGTGGAAAGGTGGTCGTAAATGGTGGAGAAGTGATTGGGGAAGCTGGAATTGTGGTTGTTGGTGGGGTAACTGTTGTTGTGGTAGTTGGGATGGTTGATGAGATAGGAGGAACGGAGGTTGTGGTAGTGGGAATTGTTGATGTGATTGGAGGAACGGAGGTTGTTGACGTCGGAATGGTGGTTGTGATTGGTGGTTGGGTGGTTGCGGTAGTTGGGATGGTTGAGGTGATTTGTTGTTGGGTGTGTGGTGGAGAAGGATTCGTGAAGAAAGGATCATCAAAGGGGTTTGGAGATCCGTGTGGTGGTGGTGAAGGTGGACCATGTGGTGATGGTGGTGAATCTGGTCGATCAGAGATAGTTGCAGCGGAGTCTGTTGATAATGAAGAAGAGACGGTTCAGCTAGTTGTGGTGGTTGTCGTATGATGGGTCGAGTTGGCGGAGGTAGAACTTATTCAGAAGATGTAGTGGCAACCGACCCACTTCCTGAGGCACCGCTGGATGAGATTCGAGGTCGTTTATCATGTCGGTGAGCCGGTCGTTGTTGCTGTTCAGCTTGTCGACGTCTAGGACGTGGTTGAGGTGGTGGTTGGTGTGGTTGAGCTTGTGGTTGTTCTAGTGGAGCAGCTGGTTGTGCAGGAGCAGCTGGTTGCTCAGGAGAAGGATGTGCTCCCTCGGGTCTCCAGTCAGGATAATGAAGAGCCCGGTATTGGTTGACGCTATCAAGATTGAAGTTTGAAATTTTAAAGAGTGGGAGAGGGAACGCGGCATCATTGACAGCAGTTGTACCACTGTTGCTCCTTAGGAACGTAACAGTCGAGGGTATGAATTGTTTTGCAACATCGCGTATATGAATATTTGGATATCGTTGCATGAAGTGTTCGATCATAATGGACCAGAACCTCGGGTATGGCATAAATTATGGTTCCTTTGATTTGGAGAGCTTGAATTCTTCCCACAAATAGGCAGCATAATCATAATGGCGGTTATAGCACATTGCATGATAGGCATGGTGAACTTCTTTTGAGGCCCTGTCGTGACCGTTTGACTTTCCTGTCATGCATCGGTTGAAGATAGTGAAGACATGGGACCAGCTCCTTGCCATATATTTCTTTTTGAACTCTCTGAGGTTAATTGAATTGCGAGGAAGGTGAAGACCAAGGTCGTGTATTCCGTGATACACTTCCTCGAATGTCAGTTGTGGTTCAAATGTAGTTAGTGGTGGTCTTGAGTTGCTACGAGGTAACCGGAAGATGTCATAAAGATCATCTTTCGTGAAGTGAATTGGTTGTTCATCAATGATTGTTTCGAAATGGTGTGGGGCTGTTGATGTCACCAGTGTTAGGTTGGCGAAGAATTGTTGAACATACACAGCTGGAACTGATGGTCTGGCATTTGTAGAGTAGAAAAGAGGATGACGTTGGAGAACATGGGAATGAACCGGGAAGTGGATGGTGAACGAGATTTCTTCTTCCGGGGCCCAGTACGGGTTGTTCTCCGCCATCGGTTTGAGCCTGTATGTAGGAACCAGGGTGTTCTCGTCAATGATATGTTCCGCCGCCATTTGAGAATTATACATTAAAACAGGATGGCACAAAACAATAATTAAAGTTAGTGCACAGTGTAAAAAAAATGAGACGTTGATGATTTTCACTGATCGAGACGAGAAAGTCCTAATTAATTTTAATAGTATATAGTATATAAATATAAGAATAATATAAAAATTTTAATTTTTATTAAAAAAAAATATTTAATAAATAAAAATTTGTAAATTACAATTATAAATAATAAACTATATAAAATAAAAATAAAAAAACTTAGAAAAGAACTTTGGGCCGAGAATAGTGATGTGCTCGAGCCGAAGATGTTTAAGAAGTTCGGGCCGAGCATTTTAAAAAGAACTTCGGGCCGAGCACTTAAAAAGAACTTCGGGTCGAAGTTGTTAAGAAGTTCGGGCCGAAGTTAGCCACAAGTTCGGGCCGAACTCTATTTGAAAGAGTTCGGGCCGAAGACTTTTACGCTCTTGGGGTTTTTAACTGTTCTGAAAATCTGGGCATCCTAGATCGATTTTAAACGATAAAAACTGGCTAATAGGGGATCTAAATACCAAAACGAACAAACTAGGCACTTACATACTTAGAACCCTTAATCGAAACAAAACAGAGACCGACAGTAACCCTAGGTCTTGTTCGAACAAAATCAGACGCAATTAATGAGATCGATTACGAAAATGGTGAAATTGATAGTTTAAAACTTACCGAAAACAGGAGTGTGATCGATTGGAAAGGACTCTTAACAAGTTCGAGCAGATTTGAAGACGAGAATCAAGGATCGGGCTCTACTGTGTTTTTCGCACGGTGTATCGAGTGTGTGTGTTCGAGGAGAAGGAGGAATAGTGAAGTTCGAGTGGGCTTTTATTGGACAGAAGTTCGAGCCGAACTTCTTAACCGACTACGAACTTCGGGCCGGGAACAGTAAGAAGTTCGGCCCGAAGAGTTTTTTAAAAAATAAAATTTTTTAATTTTGATTTTTAAATTTAAATGAAAATAAAACAAAATGAAAGTTAATCATTTAAAAATTAAAAAGAAAATGATGAATTAAAAGAAAAATCCTAAGAATTGTCGAGAGACGGTATTAAGAAACGCTGCATCAGCTCCCCCGATACTGATGAGATGAGTGAAATCTCTCCTTTGACAGTTGACGACTATTTGACGATCGGGTTTGAAGACGAGTTTCTTGAAAGCCATTGTGATGATACGAAAAATGCAACGATTTAACAAATTGTAAAATACGAATTTAAGACAATTAAGTTTTGAGATTTAGCATACCAAGCTTTGAAACAAGATAATTGAAACATTTTTCGTCCAAAGCCTTGGTAAACAAATCAGCCAATTGAAAATCGGTGGATACGAAGTACAACTCAACATTGCCCAGTTCAACGCGATCTTTGATAAAATGATATCGAAGATCGATATGTTTAGTTTTAGAATGTTGAACTGGATTGCAAGATATTGCAATTGCACTTCTGGAATCACAATATAAAGGAATGCGGCTATAGGAAAAGCCATAGTCCTTTATTTGTGATTGCATCCATATCACCTGGGACAGACAGCTAGCGGCTGCAACATATTCTGCTTCAGCGGTTGATAGTGAGACGCAGTTTTGCTTTCTTGATGACCAGCTGACTAGCTTATCTCCCAAAAATTGAACTCCCCCAGATGTACTCTTCCTATCCAGCATACACCCAGCATGGTCAGCATCAGAGAAGGCAGAAAGATCAAACGAGGTCTCCTTGGGATACCAGAGACCAAGATCTCTGTTGCCTTTTAGGTAACGGAAGATTCGTTTGACTGCCAGAAAGTGAGATTCTTTGGGAGCAGCCTGATACCGAGTACAGATGCATGTTGAAAACATGATGTCCGGACGACTGGCCGTTAAGTAAAGTAGTGATCCAATCATACCCCGATAGTTTGTGACATCTACCGGTTTACCATCCAGATCAGCATTTAGTTTGGCGGTCGTGGACATCGGTGTTGCGATAGGTTTACAATCGTCCATGAGATACTTCTTCAGCAGATCAGAGATATACTTTGATTGATTGATGAAGATGCCAGTTGGAAGTTGACGAACTTGAAGACCTAGGAAGAAGTTCATCTCACCCATCATGCTCATTTCAAAGCGTTTTACCATGAGATCGGAAAAACGTTTGCAATATTTTGGATTTGTAGACCCAAAAATAATGTCATCGACATAGATCTGAATTAGTATGATATCTTCCCCGTGTCGTTTGATAAACAAAGTGGTATCAACTTTTCCCTTTGAAAAACCAGTTTCAACTAAGAATTGTGAAAGAACATCATACCATGCCCGAGGGGCCTGTTTCAAGCCATAGAGAGCTTTGTCGAGAACGTAGACATAATCTGGATGTTTGGGATTTACAAACCCTTCTGGTTGATGAACAAACACCTCCTCTTTTAGAATACCATTTAAGAATGCAGTCTTTACATCCATCTGATAGATAGTAAAGTTTTTGTGAGCTGCATATGCTAAGAAGATGCGAATGGCTTCTATTCGGGCAACAGGAGCAAATGTCTCTTCGTAATCAATGCCTTCCTGTTGAGCGTAACCCTTAGCAACCAACCCTGCTTTGTTATGAATGACGATTCCATTTTCATCTTTCTTGTTCTTGAAAATCCACTTTTTCCTTTAATCTTTCAAATTGATTAATTTCTTCTTGCATCGCAATTATCCAGTCTGGATCGGAAAGCGCTTCACTGACTTTCTTTGGTTCAGTGGAACTTAAGAATGATGCATGGTGACATTCATCCGCTGAAGCCCTTCTAGTCTGGACTGAGGAGTCTGGGTGTCCGATGATTTGGTCCAAAGGATGTTCCTTTGTCCACTTCGTAGAATGAGGAAGTGGGAGTCGACCAGGGTTAAAGTTGGAATTATCGGTGAAAGCAGGATGTGGTATGATTGCAGTTTCAGGATTTGGAGGATTGATCTGAGGTGGTGGATCGACACGAGGAAGATGAAATTTATAGAAATCAATCACCAGTGGAGCGATGATATCTAACGGAGGTGGGGGATCGACTAGTGTAGATTGAGTCCCTTGTGTCGATGTTGAAGGTCCTGCATTTGATGTGGGTATTAGTGAGGTTGGAGCAGGTGAGGTAGGGGATGGAGATTCAGTTGTTGAAGGAGTGTTGATTTCCGGAGCAGTGATTGATTGAACATCTGCCGGAGGTGGGGGTGGGGGCGGGGGTGGGGGTGGATGTCTGACGTTGTGATATTCATCATGGAAGTGTTGAAATAGGATTTCAAGATCATTCAGAGAGGATGAATGGTTAGTGGAGGTTGTGGGTAGAGGTCTTTCAATGCCAGTTGAGCTTGAATCAAGCAGGAATGTTTCATCGAATGATACGTTGACACTTTCTCTGACCATTCTTGTGGAGCGGTTGTATACTCTGAATGAGGCTGAATCCTTTGAATAACCAATAAAGACTCCTTCCTTGGCTTTCTCTTCAAACTTGTTGAGTTTCTCGTTATCAGCCAGAATGAAGCATCGACTACCAAAGATGTGGAAGAAGTTAACATTTGGTATTCGATTGTTGATTAGCTCATAAGGAGTTTTGTTGTATGTTTTGTTAATGATTGAGCGGTTTTGTGTAAAACAGGCGGTGCTTATGGCTTCTGCCCATAACGACAGAGGAAGTTTCGAAAATGAAAACATCGTACGAGCAGCTTCCACTAAAGTACGATTGCGTATTTCAACAACACTGTTCTGTTGAGGAGTTCATGCAGCGGAAAATTGATGGGTGATGCCAGCAGATTCAAGATAAGAGTCAAGAACCTGATTCTTGAATTCAGTACCATTGTCGGTACGGATTTTTTGAACATTTAATTCCAGGTTCACTTGAGTTTTCTTGATAAATGAGATGATGATCTCTGCGGCTTCATCCTTTGAACGAATGAAATAAACCCATGTGTATCTAGAATAGTCATCAACAATAACCAAAACATAGCGTTTTCCTGCAAGACTGTGAACGCTCATTGGACCACATAAATCCATATGTAGGAGTTCAAGAGGTTTGGAAGTACTTGGAGCTGGTTTAGGTTTGTGAGACTTTTTGGTCATTTTCCCTTTTTCACATGAAGAACATTTGTGATCTTTGTCAAAGGCAACATCAGGTAATCCAGACACATGACCTCCTTTTACAAGTTTGTTCATTGTTTTAAAGTTGAGATGAGACAAACGTCGATGCCATAACCATGACTCATTGGCAGTAGCTTTTGACACGAGACACACTTCCTCGGTTGTACTAAGGTCATTAAGATCAATAGTGAAGAGGTTTGTGTCACGAGTTCCAGTTAGAAGTTCATCCCCGTCATATGTACGAATGGCACACTTCTTTGTACGAAAGTTTACTTCTAGAGTCTTGTCACAGAATTTTCCGATGCTGAAGAGATTATGAGAGAGATCTTCGACAAAGGCAACATTTCTGATTATTAGGTTATGACAGATAAGATCACCAAGTCCTAAGATGGCTGCTAAGTGATCATTCCCGAATTTGACCGTTCCTAAGTATTTTTCTCGAAAGTTGGTCAGGAGATTTTTGTTTCCTGTCATGTGCCTCGAACAGCCCGAGTCGAGGTACCATAATTTCAACATAAAACAAATAAAACATTTTAGGTACCCAATCTTGTATGGGTCCAGAACGATTAGAGACATATGTTTTATGCAGATTTTATGAGATGATCAATTTAGAGCTTTTGCGAACTGCTAGGAGGCAGTTCAGTTTTGATGATCCATTTGAGAGATTTTTCAGAGGATTGGATAATCCAATGAGATTTTTCGTTTTTAATCCAAGTATATTTCACATGATGAGACGTTTTGGTGAATGGCTTGTCGAATTTGGGAAAAACTGACGGTTTTGGCTTTTGTGCAGCTTTTCCCTGAGGAGATGTGCGACTAGAAGAGGAGTGAGAAACAGAAGTTTGTGGTTGTTTAGACGACTTCTTTGATTGTTTTGAGGTTAGATTTTGAGCTTTGGATGGAAGTTTTGGATTTGACAATGTTTGTTTGGAAACTTCCCGATACACGAGGGAATGACGAGATGTAGATTTTTTAGATATTGGTCTTAATGGACGTGTTACTGTAGATTTTTCTGATCGAGAGTTTATGGATTTGCAAGGATCTGGATAGCAAGTTGTGAAAGAGTGAATGATTTCACGACGTTTACCCAGAACATCATGTCTTTTACCACAAGTAGTATCTATTTTAATAAAATATCGTTCATCATACTGAGAAATTGGTTTATCGGTCTTTTTATCAAAGTAAATCTTTTTGCCATTTTTATCACATTTAATAATTAAATTTACACCATTAACACCGTGATTAACTGGACGATAAATTGCATAATCATAAACAATGTTATAAGCTTCTTTTGGAGAAATAAACTGTCTAGAGTCATTACAATTATTTTGAACAGAAAAAGATGAAACTACAGACTTAGTTGGACTAGACTTCTTAAGTAGACTAGGCTTCTTAAGCATACTGGATCCAGTCTGAATAGACTTCTTTGACTGTGTGGCTCTGTTGACTTCGGGTTGCTTCATGGACTTCTTTCCTCCAGAACCTAATCTTCCATCTGCAAGATTCAAATTAGGTGGATTAGAGCTTCTCTTCAAGATGGTTGGAACTGGGTTTGTCGGTGCTGGCCCTAATAAAGAGGCTTTAGAATTTTTGGAAACAACATTGTTCGTTTTAGTTTTTAATTCTAAAATGGCGTCCTCTAAATTATGTATTTTGTTTTGAATTTTTTCTTTTTCTTTATCAAAGGCTTTGTGAGTGTCATCAATTTCTGTTTCTAACTGGACAATTTTCTTTTCTAAAACTAATGATGGAACATAAAGCTTTGGCTCTTTGATTTGTTTTAAATTTGGTTTTCAGGAATGGAAAATTCAGCAGGTGTGATGATTGGAAAATATTCGTTGTGTTCAAATTTTGCTTTCTTCTTTTCGTATGTTGAGTTTAGGGCATCGTAATTGAAGCTAATTTGAGAATATTCTTCCTTTTCCCGGTTGAACTTTTCAACTTCTGCTTCTTCATCAGACATATGAAGGAAGCTTTGCCATATTCCCAAGTTCATGTAATCGTAATTGTATAGTGTGGGAACAACATCAGCAACTTTTTCCAGAGGACGGGAATTCTCAGCTCCGAGACCCACTTTTGATTTGAAAGATCTGAACTCTTTTGGTTGGTTTAATTTAATAGTGTGTTCAGTGTGACCAGCTTTCACAATTGTATGTTCCAGTTTTGAGATGTGTTCTTCAGCATTTTCTTTTCTGACAGTAAGACTGTGTATGGTTGCTGATTGTTCATCGATTTCCTTTTTAAAGCAGTTTGTTATGTTTGTGATTTGTTCATTTAGTATTTGAATTTCGTTATCAGCTGTCTTCAACTTATCTTGGTAGTCTTTCATCTTGATGTCTGCAGACTTCATCCATGTTTGCTCTCGACTGAGTTGAATAGCTAAGTCATTTATCAGCTGCTTGGAGTCGTCTTTATCACTCGACACCGTCTTCATCGTTTTTAGGTTCGAAATTTCAAGATTTTTTGTATTAATAATGTGATTTAGACGATTTACTTCACTGGTGTGAGCAGCATGAAATGTTGACAATTGTTGTTGTAACTATTGTGTTTTTTGATTTGAATGATTATTTTGATTTACTTGAGGAACAAGAGTTTCAAGTTGGCGACGAAAGGTTAAATTTTCTTCCTTTAATTTTAGGATTTGTGTATTTGCTTCATTGGTTGTATTTACTTGTTTTTGTAGATCATTTTGTAATTCAGTAATTTGAAATTGATAAGCTGATTTTGATGTAGACAACTGATGTTGTAATTCCTTGTTTACTTGAGTTATTTGAAGAGAACATTGACTTAAGTCACTCAAATCATTTAAGAGTTGTGCTTTTTTAGATTCCAAATCAGTTATTTGTTTTGTCAAATGTGATTTCTCATCAATTTTAGTAAATAGTTTTTCATTAAACAAGGAATTCTCTGATTCATCAGTGTCTGAATCAGATAATAAAGAGTCAAAGGAAAAAGAGTGTACCTCATTTTCATCATTCTCAGGGATGCCCAGCGCAGCTCTGAGTCGTTAGATCTCGCCATGAGAGCCAGGCTCGCTGTGCATTCCTCTTCCTCTTGATCGTCAGAGTCCTCCAACCACTGTTGATCCTCAGCCAATAGAACTTTTCCATTTTCAACTTGTTTGGCCATGAGCATTTTCCTCTTGAAGTATTCTGAGTCCTTCACCTTTGGCTTCTGGCATTCTTTGGCAAAGTGGCTCGTCATACCACAATTGTAACATTTCTTAGGTGGCTCGGTGGAGGAAGATGAGGATTTGTTGTTCGGGGTTTGAGAAGAGGAATTGAATTTGAAATTTGAGGATGATCTAAGGTTGTTGTTGGTTGGTTTCTTATAGTACTTTTTGCTATATGAAGAAATGAGAGCCAAGGCTTGACGAACTGAGTCGATATCATCTTGTGTCCCCGCTGGGATCCGAGTTTCTTATTCTTCATTTACCACTTCTTTTGTTTGTGCTGCAACCATTGCTTCGTTGATACCTTTGTTGAGAGCCAGATTTTGTTTGGACAACATTGCTAGGGTGTCTACAGTATCTTGCCTAGTTTTGGCGATTCCTCTCACCATAGGCTCGTTTTGATGTAGGTACTCTTATAGTTCATGGAAATCTATGGAGCTCAAATCATTGTGCTGCATCGCACTGTTGCCAAACATCTCCCACTCCGGTAGTAGGGATTGGATAAATTTGATGTTAATCTCAAGCTTCTCATTGATGAGTTTGTTCTTTCTTAGATCATTGAGCATGTTGCAGAATCTGAGATAGGTTTGCTCCAGTTCTTCCATTGGGGTAGCTTTGAATTGACCATAGGCGTTTAGGGTTGAAACCATCTTTGCTTTATTACCCAGGTCGGTACCTCCATTTGCTTTTGAATCTCATCCTAAAGCTCTTTCCCCGTGCTGAAGCTATCAAGGCTGCTGTAGATTTCATTCGTTATGCCCTGTAGCATATAGGAGTGTGCGTACACATCCGCCCTAGCCCTATCCTTTTGCTCTTGGGTGTATTCCGCCGGGGGAATTTCGATCACACCACCAGGTATTGCTGGTACAGTGTTTGGGACTGGAGCCACTGCACGATAGAACTTAGCGGGTCCGGTTGTAAGGGATTCAAGGATATATGGACCGGCTTGTTGGCTCAGGATGAAATGGAGAAATCGCTTCTTCCATTGATCGTATTCTCCTCGGTAGAGAACATGTGGTTTTGTGTCTGAACCAATGGACAGGGCGTCCTTGGAAGTCATTTCTTAGTGGTAAGAACAACGACTGCACAAAAATTAAGTTTGACAAAAACAAAAGAAGTTCGGGCTGAAGACTTTTGTAGAAGTTCGGGCCGAAGTATGAGAGAAGTTCGAGCCGAGGTTTGAGTGTAGTTCGGGCCGAAGTTTGGGTGTAGTTCGGGTCGAAGTTCGTGATGAAGTTCGAGCCGAAGTTCGGGTGTAGTTCGGGCCGAAGTTCGTGATGAAGTTCGAGCCGAAGTTTGTGATGAAGTTCGAGCCGAAGTTTGTGATGAAGCTCGGGCCGAAGTTCGTTTTGATGTTCGGGCCGAATTTGTTACTGTTCTCGGGCCAAACAATTTCTTGAGAAGAACAGTTACGAGCAGTGTAACGACCCGAATTTTGTGTTAAATAAATTATGAAAAAAAAATATGATAAATAAGGATAAATCATTTAAAGAACGTAGGAATTGGTTTCGTGTCATTTGGACCTCGCCTGAGAAAGTTATGGACGAAACTGTGTCGAAGCAAAGGTCGAAAAATGCAGCATGGGCTGCATAGCCCAAGATAGCGGCGCTATCTTGAGATAGCGACGCGATTTATGGTGGTCACCAAACAGCGACCCAAGATAGCTTCGAGTTCTGTCGCGAAAATGAGAATTTCTGAGATAGCATCAGAGATAGCGGCGCTATCTCCGAAGCGAAATATGGCGGGTTCTGAAATAGCGACGCTATCTTGTAGATAGCGACGCTATCTTCCTGTGTGCAGCATTAAAGACGGGTTTTGGGTCATTTGATGCCATTGTTAACCCTAGTTTCTCTCCCAACGAGTTTGTATACGTTTTTTAGTGGAAAACATCATTTGGAGCCGATTTCTTGGTCAAATCTTGTGATTCTTCACTCCTAGTTCAAGATTTAAGGTATATCTTCAATCCTTTGTAGTTGTAGCTTTAGATATATGGATATTGGGGCTTGGGTTTGAAACCCTAGTTCTTGGGGTTTTGATTAATGGTTCAATAAATGTTGTATACACTTAATAGATGGTATTTTAACAAGGGAAACAAGTGTATGTTAAGATTTGTAAGAATCTTAATATTGGTAAAATCTAGGGTTTTAGAAATCATCATAATTGGGGGAAAGTATTATCAAAGGGTTTCTTATGATAAATGGGTGTATTATTGTTAAGTATGTATTGTTGAACAAGTGGTGATTGTCATATTAGGGATTTCGGTGGATTCTCGAAAGTGAGCAATCTTGTGGAAAAGGAAGGGTTGTGTTGGAAGAACACATTGGGAGCATTAATTGCTAAGGTGAGTACATGAGACTTTTAAACTGTGTACATAGCAAAGAGCTTTTGAAAATACTTATGATATTTTTATGGGTCTTTATTAAATAATGTTTTGATAAAAGTAGTGACTGAAAAGATAAGAAAATAGGTATATTGTGATACTAGAATATGCCTAGCATGATTGATGATATTGGAAATAAATATGATAAACTAAGGTAATTATGAAATCCTTATTAATGAACCATAATAATAAATATTATTGATTAAATGAATGGATAACGAGGCTTTATTAATAAATATGTATTAGTAAAACAATTGATAATGATTTTATAGTAAAGAGTACCTATTTGATAAGAATTACTAATAAGAGTGATGAACGAATATGTATGTAAATGAATATGAATTGACTGGTAATAAATATGTATTATAGTCAAGAAGAGATAAACGTATTATGATATCGATAAATAAGAAATGTATCTTATGAGAATAAGTAAGGATGGACCTCCTGGGGTTCATAGTTGTAGAAGTAAATGTGGATTGCTTATGATCGGGTCCATGGGACCATACATGTACGTTCACACTGTGTTGAACTAATTATATGTCGTTATTATTAGATGACTAACTTGTTTGATGTTTGATGTGATAGCCGAAGGCTTTGACTGGCATAACAGTTAGGTTATGATAAGAGATAGATGGTGGTGACGCGGGGGACCCCCGGTCACTGAGCGGTGGTATATATGTTTATACACCGAGTGTATATATGTTTATACACTAAGCACACGGGTGCTTCTAGTACGCATATGTTTGGTACTAGGTATGTTAGGTTCTAATACATATATGTTTATGTATTAGACATGTTTGTGCTTCTAGTACATATATGTTTATGTACTAGATATGATTGTGCTTCTGGTACCTATATGTTTAGGTACTAGATATGTTTACTAGGGAAGCAAGGTAGCTAGAGTCACAATAGAGTGACTAAATGGTATTTATGTAGTTTATATATATGTTTATATATTTATGAAATGACCATTATTATTGGGGTCTAAAACCCATGTATCTCACGAGACTATTTTGTCTCACGTACTGCGTTTGTTTGTGGCTATGTACTCAGGTACAGGTTTAAAGATATAGAAGTTTGCACTAGAAGTGGCCTAGAGATGTTTAGCTCGGGAGCTAATAGGTAGATCCCGCTGCCTATGGTTTTGATATACTTGGTGACACCGTATTTTTGTAAACTCTGATATAGGTTTTAAAGTTTTTGTTAAACTGTATTTTGGACAATATGTTATATATTGGGCAAAAATGTATTTTAAACGATTTACACGATGTTTTAAAAATACGGGTGTTACCACTTGGTATCAGAGCTATAGTTTAAGTGAATTAGGTTGGATGTCCATCCTAGTCTTAGACTGTAGCAATAGGAATGTAAGATTCCTTGAGATCGATAGGTTGACCTTGAGACTTTATGTTAAGTTTAGGGTTTAACCTAGGGGACCTATAGAAGTTGTTATGTTAAGTTTAGGGTTTAACTCAGGTACAGGTTTAAAGAGATAGAAGTTTGCACTAGAAGTGGCCTAGAAATGTTTAGCTCGGGAGCTAATAGGTAGATCCCGCTGCCTATGGTTTTGATATACTTGGTGACACCGTATTTTTGTAAACTCTGATATAGGTTTTAAAGTTTTTGTTAAACTGTATTTTGGACAATATGTTATATATTGGGCAAAAATGTATTTTAAACGATTTAAACGATGTTTTAAAAATACGGGTGTTACAACTTGGTATCAGAGCTATAGTTTAAGTGAATTAGGTTGGATGTCCATCCTAGTCTTAGACTGTAGCAATATGAATGTAAGATTCCTTGAGATCGATAGGTTGAACTTGAGACTTTATGTTAAGTTTAGGGTTTAACCTAGGGGACCTATAGAAGTTGTTATGAAATGTGCTACGTGAGGTCTTTTGAGACCGTAGGGCAATAGTATAATAGGGTCGACCCCTATGAGAAATGTCATGTTTTGATCTAATTGTTTTGTTTTTACTGTTGAGTTGACCGTTTGAATCTTGTTGGTTGGATATGTTGGTATGGCGAAAGAATGAATGTGAAAAGTGGACGAGCTCCACTAAATTGGAAAGAGTTATGAATGAGGGTAGGCGAAATAATTCCAATACCCGTATGTAGGAAGAGTAGTCGAGTGGCGAAATCTGTATTGGGAAGTTATCTACATAAAAAGGTAGCGAGACCTAACCGGAAGAAACGGAAGGAGGTTGTATAACGCCGTCATAGCATGTAAAAACCGTTGTGTAATTCGGAAGTTCTGAGCCGGAGGTCACGATGTGGTGGATTCAGTAGATTTAGCAAGTGCTAGAAAGTAGCAAATGAAGGAAGAACGATATGGTGACTTTGGCGTCACCATTATTGAAGGATGAGGTGTTGACACGGTGGAATGTGCTGTATGAAACTTTGTGAAGGAGAGCACGGTACAAGAAGTTGTGAAAGGAACTCACAAGTGAGTTGAAAGGGGAAGTCTTCCCGGAAGGAAATCTAGAGGGGGGGTTCATGATGCCACCTCGGAGATCTTAGGTAAAATGAATGATATGAGATTATGACTTAATTGTTTGGTTGTTGCACTAATTGGTGCTTATAGAAATTGGAGATAAGTTGTATGATGTGGAGATTTATTTTGGGAATAGTCTTCCCGGTTAGTATGTGTATAGAAATTATATATTGGGAAGGATATAGACCGATGTGTCACATGTAGTAAGGATATAAGGGTTGATGCTATTATGTAGTGTAAAAGGACGAGACACGAGATTGGTGAATGTTTCCAATAAGAGGATGATAGTATAATGAAGTACTAAGTCTTGGTAAGAATTGTTAGTTTGGATGAGAATTATAGAAATAGAAACTTTGGAAATGGAACTTTGATATTCGGCGGGAATCCGGATACGCAATGTAATGTTATTATACGTGTATGGTAAAGAGAAGAATGACTAAAGGTGTAGTGATACCTTAATACTCATAAATGGAATGTGGAAAATGATAAGTGCCGGGAATAACGAATGTTGATTGTTGAAAATGGTTAAGTATAAGTTGGCATATAGCCATAGCAACGTTTTGTGACAAGATTGACGGACTCGGTATTAAGGATGAGAAGACAATTGGTGGTAAAACGTCATAGTAATAGTGTGATAATGTATGACATAGTGTAGTGTAAGACTACGATTGAGAAAGGAATATTCCTAAGTCCCATGATGTGGAAAAGTAGAACATCGAGTGATGGGCTATTGGTTGCTAAGTCATGGGTTGTAAGTGTGGATCGGAGTCGATTGTTTGACTCAAGGATGATTGGATTGGCCGGTGAATTATGGTTAATGGAATGGAGTGGTAGTTACTCCGGTGGTGACAAAAGATTCGGAAATTGTTAAGGAAATGAACCGGTTAAGGGTGGTTAATATGTAAGTGAAATGGTAGATAGCAATTGGAGATGCTATTAGTTTACCCGCGGGGTACAATGCATGTGCATTATGTGATTGCCTTCGAAGGCATATGACAATGAAAAGGTAATGTCATGTGGATCGTGTTGTGTAATATGTCAAATGAGAAATATGTTAGATACGAAAGAAAATGATAATGTGATATTATGGAAAATGTGCTAGAATACATGATGAGTAAATAGACGATTAAATGAGTGAGAAAGTAGCAAAGCTACGTGATGCGAAAAGATGAGTAATAGATGGTACTGGTGTGACATATACATATGTTTGTATATGTGCACAATAGAGATGTATAGATAGTATTGGTGTGACATATACATATGTTTGTATATGTGCACAATAAAGATGTTTAGATGGTATTGGCGTGACATATACACATATTTGCATATGTGCACAATTGAGATGTATAGATAGTATTGGTGTGACATATACATATGTTTGTATATGTACACAATAGAGGTGTTTAGATTGAATTGGCGTGATATATATATGTATATATATATATATGTGTATGTTTATGTATGTATAAGATGAATGTAGAACCATGTGGTTAATGAGTATTGCTATTATGTTATTGTAAATGAGAATTTGGTTTGAAATGCGGGTTGCATTTAGGTCTTGTATGTGTAGGAGATGCCTACGATTTAAAGAATAGGAGGAAAGAGAAACTCCTAGTGAGCAAATTACTATTTGGTAACCAAGATATGGTAAACGTGTATGAGATTGTGGAATGTGTTGCGGTAGAGGATCTAATACCGATAATTGAGAATAAAAAGTTATGAAATTGATTGATGTGATATAAAGATGGTTGAAAGAATACTAAGTGATAGTATGAGTGACCAAATGAAGGTCAAGAAACCGTAAGTATTATTGTGACCTTAAGTAAGGTGCGGAAATTGAAAGTTTGGAAAAAAAAAATGGGAACGATTGTTAAGGAAACAATAATGAGTAGAACCGGAAGTAGTAAGTTGATATTGATATCCCTTGAGTACGGAACGTGTTAGTTGGAAAGTATGGTTGACTTTATGCAAAAGTCAAGGTTAGTCAACTTGTGATCGGTTGACTTGGTCAAAGATGGGCTTTGACTCTCATTTTGAATGATAGTGAATGATGAGAGCATAATGTATCGATTGTGTGTATGTGAAAAGGTTAATGGAAAAATTAAAAGAGTTGTAGTCGGATTATGCGACTTTGACCCGTTTGGTGTTTTCAAGATTGAATTTGGGGATCGGGTATATGATGGTTGATGAATCATAATTAAAGGTCGATGGTAAAGGAAATGATGATTAATGGAACCTTTAGCAAGTAAGGAAATTGTTAAAGAATAGTAGACTTTGTGCTTAAGTCAAAGATTAGACAATGTTGGATTATAACGACTTGGTCGAAGCCAGATTTTCATACCCGTGTGTATCGATTAGACGATTGTAATGATTGGGTCATACAGTTTCTATGTGTATAGCGGGTTTGAGTAAAGGATTTAAAAAGTTATGGTCAAAATTGTGCAATTTTGACCCTTGTTGGCTTGTTGGGATAGAACTTAGCGGGTCCGGTTGTAAGGGATTCAAGGATATATGGACCGGCTTGTTGGCTCAGGATGAAATGGAGAAATCGCTTCTTCCAATATCGTATTATCCTCGGTAGAGAACATGTGGTTTTGTGTCTGAACCGATGGACAGGGCGTCCTTGGAAGTCATTTCATAGTGGTAAGAACAACGACTGCACAAAAATTAAGTTTGACAAAAACAAAAGAAGTTCGGGCCGAAGACTTTTGTAGAAGTTCGGGCCGAAGTATGAGAGAAGTTCGAGCCGAGGTTTGAGTATAGTTCGGGCCGAAGTTTGGGTGTAGTTCGGGTCGAAGTTCGTGATGAAGTTCGAGCCGAAGTTCGGGTGTAGTTCGGGCCGAAGTTCATGATGAAGTTCGCGCCGAAGTTTGTGATGAAGTTCGAGCCGAAGTTTGTGATGAAGCTCGGGCCGAAGTTCGTTTTGATGTTCGGGCCGAATTTGTTACTGTTCTCGGGCCAAACAATTTCTTGAGAAGAACAGTTACGAGCAGTGTAACGACCCGAATTTTGTGTTAAATAAATTATGAAACAAATATGATAAATAAGGATAAATCATTTAAAGAACGTAGGAATTGGTTTCGTGTCATTTGGACCTCGCATGAGAAAGTTATGGACGAAACTGTGTCGAAGCAAAGGTCGAAAAATGCAGCATGGGCTGCATAGCCCAAGATAGCGGCGCTATCTTGAGATAGCGACGCGATTTATGGTGGTCACCAAACAGCGACCCAAGATAGCTTCGAGTTCTGTCGCGAAAATGAGAATTTCTGAGATAGCATCAGAGATAGCGGCGCTATCTCCGAAGCGAAATATGGCGGGTTCTGAAATAGCGACGCTATCTTGTAGATAGCGACGCTATCTTCCTGTGTGCAGCATTAAAGACGGGTTTTGGGTCATTTGATGCCATTGTTAACCCTAGTTTCTCTCCCAACGAGTTTGTATACGTTTTTTAGTGGAAAACATCATTTGGAGCCGATTTCTTGGTCAAATCTTGTGATTCTTCACTCCTAGTTGAAGATTTAAGGTATATCTTCAATCCTTTGTAGTTGTAGCTTTAGATATATGGATATTGGGGCTTGGTTTTGAAACCCTAGTTCTTGGGGTTTTGATTAATGGTTCAATAAATGTTGTATACACTTAATAGATGGTATTTTAACAAGGGAAACAAGTGTATGTTAAGATTTGTAAGAATCTTAATATTGGTAAAATCTAGGGTTTTAGAAATCATCATAATTGGGGGAAAGTATTATCAAAGGGTTTCTTATGATAAATGGGTGTATTATTGTTAAGTATGTATTGTTGAACAAGTGGTGATTGTCATATTAGGGATTTCGGTGGATTCTCGAAAGTGAGCAATCTTGTGGAAAAGGAAGGGTTGTGTTGGAAGAACACATTGGGAGCATTAATTGCTAAGGTGAGTACATGAGACTTTTAAACTGGGTACATAGCAAAGAGCTTTTGAAAATACTTATGATATTTTTATGGGTCTTTATTAAATAATGTTTTGATAAAAGTAGTGACTGAAAAGATAAGAAAATAGGTATATTGTGATACTAGAATATGCCTAGCATGATTGATGATATTGGAAATAAATATGATAAACTAAGGTAATTATGAAATCCTTATTAATGAACCATAATAATAAATATTATTGATTAAATGAATGGATAGCGAGTCTTTATTAATAAATATGTATTAGTAAAACAATTGATAATGATTTTATAGTAAAGAGTACCTATTTGATAAGAATTACTAATAAGAGTGATAAACGAATATGTATGTAAATGAATATGAATTGACTAGTAATAAATATGTATTATAGTCAAGAAGAGATAAACGTATTATGATATCGATAAATAAGAAATGTATCTTATGAAAATAAGTAAGGATGGACCTCCTGGGGTTCATAGTTGTAGAAGTAAATGTGGATTGCTTATGATCGGGTCCATGGGACCATACAGGTACGTTCACACTGTGTTGAACTAATTATATGTCGTTATTATTAGATGACTAACTTGTTTGATGTTTGATGTGATAGCCGAAGGCTTTGACTGGCATAACTGTTAGGTTATGATAAGAGATAGATGGTGGTGACGCGGGGGACCCCCGGTCACTGAGCGGTGGTATATATATATGTTTATACACCGAGTGTATATATGTTTATACACTAAGCACACGGGTGCTTCTAGTACGCATATGTTTGGTACTAGGTATGTTAGGTTCTAATACATATATGTTTATGTATTAGACATGTTTGTCCTTCTAGTACATATATGTTTATGTACTAGATATGATTGTGCTTCTGGTACCTATATGTTTAGGTACTAGATATGTTTGCTAGGGAAGCAAGGTAGCTAGAGTCACAATAGAGTGACTAAACGGTATTTATGTAGTTTATATATATGTTTATATATTTATGAAATGACCATTATTATTGGGGTCTAAAACCCATGTATCTCACGAGACTATTTTGTCTCACGTACTGCGTTTGTTTGTGGCTATGTACTCAGGTACAGGTTTAAAGTGATAGAAGGTTGCACTAGAAGTGGCCTAGAGATGTTTAGCTCGGGAGCTAATAGGTAGATCCCGCTGCCTATGGTTTTGATATACTTGGTGACACCGTATTTTTGTAAACTCTGATATAGGTTTTAAAGTTTTTGTTAAACTGTATTTTGGACAATATGTTATATATTGGGAAAAAAATGTATTTTAAACGATTTAAACGATGTTTTAAAAATACGGGTGTTACAAGCAGACCCTGAAAACCCACTAATTTGATCCTAAAATGCTCGTTTCTTGCCCAAATTCTTTGATTCTTATAGCAAACTGACCCAAAACCTTTTTCCTTCAATCCATTACTACTATAATAGTCAAAAGCAACCTAGGTCTATTAGAAAATTTGAATTTAGAGGGTTTTTGAAACTTTGATGGTTTTTCCTAAAAATCCAAATTCTTCATCAGAATGGATTAGATTCGATCCTAACTTGATTCTAAGCTTAATATATCAACAAAAAGAAGCTATTCAATCCATAAGAACAAGAAATAGTACCTTAAATCTGATTTTTTATCTTAAACCCCTTTTTCTTCAAAAACCTTGAAAAACCCTCTTGATCTTCTGATTTTAACACCAAGTGATGGATTTGGATCGTTTTCAGGATGAAATTATGCTCTGATACCAATTGAAAAACATAGAATCACTGAATCAATCCATACAAGGTGTTGGATGATGATTTTTGGTATGAAAAGTGAAGATGGTGATTAGGGCTTTTAGAGAGAGAAAGGTAGAGAGAAGGGAGAGAACAATTGCTGGAAATGAAGATTTGATTAATGTGCAAAAATTATGGAATTAAGCCTTACACTTGGGTTTATATACCATGGCTTAATTCCTTGATTAATTAAGATTAATCCTAATCTAAACTAAACTATTATACAATGTTTCAATATACCCTCTAGACTATCTTTTACAATATATTTAGTACCTAACAATTAGTACCATTTGCAAATGCCTTTTCAACCTCATTTTACTTAATAATATAGTTTATTTTCAAATACAATTTGGGTTGGTTATGAAACCCGAACCCAAAAGTTCGGCTCAGTTAGTCAATTGTCAGTCTTGTTTGGGTTGATTTTTGGTTATGGGTTGTTTTTTACATGTCTTTTTGGGCCTGGGCTAATTCGTCCCAGCAAATACAGTTACTACCTGACAACATTAGTTTTTTTTTTCTGGCCCAACAAGTCCAATGCGGCCCAAAAGTAAATAGCACATAATTTATTATGTGTTTGTAGTTTGTACGTTTTGTATTAAATAAATAGAAGATAGACGATATCCGCTTTTATAAGTTTCCTAACTATCCTCGTTGGTTCATATAATATTTATATGCACGTGTAGGGGAGGGTTCCTTTGAGTGGAAAAATCATAAGAATGTGTGAATTAGTGTAATCATCGATGATTACCCTATATGTATTAATAGGTTAATCATCGATGATTAAACAGGGCACATGTGCCCCCTCGCGCCGCGCGGCAGATTTTGCCGGTCCGTGAGCCCCAAATCCACCCAAATCAATAGCTAAGATCTATTCTCACATTCATTGATTCATATAATATTTATATGCACGTGTAAATACTTGGCTACCAAACAAAAATCTAAGCAAGATTAATCATTCGTACGCTTGTTTCTCATATTGCATCTTAAAGCATTAAGTCAAATATATTTGTATATGTACATTAGTTCTCTACAAGTAATAACTAAATTTGTACATCTTTATATCGTATTTAAAAATTGTACATTAGGCTCTTATGCATAGAGGATTTTATACACATGGTGTATTTTCATCGGATACACATAATCGGTATCATAATACATATAAAACATTTGACACTTTTTTAAAAAAAATTAAATTTATGTCAATTTGAATCATTATTATGTCCTAACATCATATTATAACTTTCCTTAAAAATGCTTGCATATCCATAATCCGAGATCAACTAAAGCTGTGTTGCTAGGCTGCACTTGGTAAAACAATGGAGGACACATATAATATTGTTTGATGACAATTCTTCTAGTTCTAATATACGGGAGTGGATTTTAACCAAATAATTGAATCCAAACCCAGTTTTGTTGGACTCAGCTTTTGGTTTTCTGGCCATTTCTTGGTTACCTTTCAGTTCCCAATTAATGCGGTGTTGTGGAATTCATCAAGGTTTTGTATTTGTTTAAGTCGTTTAGGGCGGTGTTTAGATTTTGTAGACGCGAAAGTTTGACAAGGGGTGCTCGTTGCTTTAGGTTTTATGGTTTGCTCAAGTTTATTTTGATCTTTTTTAAGGTTAGCTTCTCGATAGTTTTATCGGAATCTTTATTTAGCGTTAAAAATTTAACTAAGGTTAGTTTATACAAATCACAAGGGTACGTGGTGACTTAATAGTTGGATTTGATCTTCATAAGGATGAAATTTTCAGAATTCCTTAGGTCTCTATGAACAAAAAATTACTATCTTGTGGCTGCGGAGGTTCTTGTTAGGTACTAGATATGTTGTAATAGTTAGTCTAGGGGGTAATAGTGTAACAATGTATAGATGTTAGGTTTTATTACCAAAATGGTCCTAACTAACCAAGAATTGAGCCATGGTATAAATACCAAGATGTGAGGCTCAATTCTTCAACTTTTGCACAATTAACATTTCACATTTCCAGCAAATTGTTCTCTCTAACTTCTCTCTACTTTCTCTCTCTAAAACCCTAATCTCCTTCTTCACTTTTATCACCAAAATCATCATCAAACCTCACTAAATGGATTGAATCAGTGTTATTGTGCTTTTCATTTGGTATCAGAGCATAATTTCATCTTGAAAACGATCCAAATCCATCAATTGGTGTTAAAATCAGAAGAATCAGTGGGTTTTTGAAGGTTTTTGAAGAAAAAGGGGTTTAAGATCAAAAATCAGATTTAAGGTACTATTTCTTGTTATTATGGATTGAATAGCTTCCTTTTATTGTTATATTAAGCTTAGAATCAAGCTAGGATCGAATCTAATCCATACTGATGAAGAATTAAGAGTTTTAGGAAAAACCATTAAAGCTTCAAAAACCCTCTAAATTCAAATTTCCGAATAGATCTAGGTTGTTTTTGAGTAATATAGTAGTAATGGATTGAAGGAAATAGTATTTGGTCAGTTTGCAATTAAAATCAAAGAATTTGGGTAAGAAACGAGCATTTTAGGATCAATTTTGTGGGTTTTTAAGGCTGTTCGTAACTGGTTCTGCGCAAGAAAGACTTCGGCCCGAGAACAGTAACAAGTTCGGCCCGAACTTCAACCCAAAGTTCGGCCCGAACTTCAACCCAAAGTTCGGCCCGAACTTCACCCCGAACTTCGGCCCGAACTTCTACAACTTCGGCCCGAACTTCTACACAACTTCGGCCCGAACTTCTACACAAGTTCGGCCCGAACTTCTACACAAGTTCGGCCCGAACTTCTACACAAGTTCGGCCCGAACTCTTTCAACACTCGCTTGACAAAAGGGGCTGTACTGTAACGGTCATAACTTTCAGCTCGGGTGTCCGTTTCGAGCCCACGAGTAACCAAATCGAAGCTTAAGACGAAGGCTACGACGTGATAAACAGCTGTAGGCGGTTTACCCAACTTGCCGGCCCAAAAACGCTTGTTTCGATCGCTTAATTTGCGTTTTTGTGATTTTTCGGTCAATTTCCAAACTTCGTTTAGCCCCAGTTACTAACCCGATCGTCGTTTTTCCCTAATTCGAAAATCTTAGACACATTTAAAGTGTACTTTATCATCTGGAATAACCAGTTTAAGATTTCGGTAATTTTGAATTTTTGAAGACAAATTCACGGTCTACATCACATATTCTATTCCAGAACCTTCTCATTCTCTAAATTTTCTTTACCCCGTTTCAATCAAAATTCCCGTGAAGTGTTCTTAACATGACTTCCAAAGAAACATTGGCTGCCGGGTCGAATGCCCAGGAGGAGAAACAGTGCATTGCCAACCTAGCAGTCATCGCAATACCAAATGAGGTTACAGCTGTGTTGGGCATTTCAAAAAATGATGAAAATGAGGTACTCTCTTTTTCCTTTGATTCTTTATTATCTGATTCAGACACTGATAAATCAAAGAATTCCTTGTTTAATGAAAAACTTTTTACTAAAATTGATGAGAAATCACAATTGACAAAACAAATTACCTGTTTAGAATCCGAAAAGGAACAACTTTTAAATGATTTGAGTGAGTTAAGTCAATGTTCTCTTCAAATAACTCAAGTAAACAAGGAACTACAAAATCAGTTGTCTACGTCAAAATCAGCTTATAAATTTCAAATTTCTGAATTACAAGAAAGTTTACAAATACAAGTAAACACAACTAATGAATCAAATGCACAAATCTCAAAATTAAAGGCAGAAAATTTAACCTTTCGTTGTCAACTTGAAACTCTTGTTTCTCAAGTCAATCAAAATAACCTTTCAAATCAAAAAACACAAGAGTTACAACAACAGTTGTCATCGTTTCATGCTGCTCACACCAGTGAGGTCAATCGTCTAAATCACATTATTAATACAAAAAATCTTGAAATTTCGAACCTAAAAACTATGAAGACGGTGTCAAGTGACAAAGACGACTCCAAGCAGCTGATAAACGACTTGGCGAATCAACTAAGCCGACAGCAAACATGGATGAAGTCCTCAGACATCAAGATAAAAGACTACCAAGAACAGTTGAAGACGGCTGATATCGAAATTCAAAAATTGAATGAACAAATCAAAAACATAACAAACGATTTTAAACAGGAAATCGATGAACAATCAGCAACTATACACAGTCTTACTGTCAGAAAAGAAAATGCTGAAGAACACATCTAAAAACTGGAGCAGACGATTGTGAAAGCTGGTCATACTGAACAAACGATAAAATTAAACCAGCCTAAAGAGTTCAGATCTTTCAAGTCAAAAGTGGGTCTCGGCGCTGAGAACTCCCGTCCTCTGGAAAAAGCTGTTGATGTTGTTCCCACACTATACAATTACGATTACATGAACTTGGGAATATGGCAAAGCTTTCTTCATATGCCGGACGAGGAAGCAGAAATCGAGAAGTTCAACAGAGAAAAGAAGGAACACGCTCAAATCAGCTTTAACTATTCTGAATTGAACTATACATATGAAAAGAATAAAGCAAAATTTGAAAACAATGAGTACTTCCCGATTGTCACTCCAGAAGAATTTTCCATCTCTGAAAATGAAGTTTTAAAACAAACAATTGAACCAAAGCTTTATGTTCCACCGTTGATTTTAGAAAAGAAAATTGTTCAACTTGAATCTGAAATTGACGAAACCCACAAAGCATTTGACAAAGAAAAGGAAAATCTTCTAACCAAAATACATAATTTAGAGGACACCATTTTAGAATTAAAAGCTAAAACGAACAATACTGTTTCTCAAAATTCTAAAGCCTCTTTATTAGGACCAGCACCAACAAACCCAGTTCCAATCATCTTGAGGAGAAACTCTAATTCACCTGTCCTAAATGCTTCCATTAGTACTTTAGAGCCTCGGAGCAAGGAGCCCAAGCCCAATGGAGTCAAAGGAGATGTGCAGTCTAAGAAGCCGAGTTCGTCTAAGTCTAGCACGCCTAAGAAGCCTTGCGAGCTTAAGAAGTCTAGACCATATACGTCTTCAATTTCTTCTTCCACTGTTAAAATTAACAATAACAACTCCAAAAATTTTACATCTCCGGCACTTGCATTTGGAACTGTGTATGATGCTTCTGTTTATCGTCCTGTAAATTACTCACCTGATTTTGGTAATGTGTGTGTCAAATCTGAAAAACTTGGTAAAAAGATATTGAGAGATAAATCTACAAATAAACAAATTTCTCAGAATGATGTTCGATTTTTTGTTAAGCTAAATGCTCCATGTGGTTTAAAAATCAATGTTTTCCATAAATCTGGTAAAATTATAAAATCATGCAAAACATGTTTTCCACAACCATGCAAGAAAGCTGTCTCTCATCCACACAAACCAAATAAAAAAGGTTCATCTTCACATGCTTCCAAAAA
Organism: Calendula officinalis; assembly: GCA_963853835.1. Classification (NCBI taxonomy): domain Eukaryota; kingdom Viridiplantae; phylum Streptophyta; class Magnoliopsida; order Asterales; family Asteraceae; genus Calendula; species Calendula officinalis. The sequence goes on along the minus strand of OY970820.1, from coordinate 82,217,368 downwards.
GGCGAAGAGTTCTTCCAAAACCCCACCAATCTCTGACAAACACTCGTCTTCTCGTCGCAAAATTTCTCGAGGATCTTCCGCACCTAAGCCAAAGTCTTCAGGTTCCTCAAACAGCGACAACAAAACAACGACCAAATCTTCAACGTTTGTGAAATACACATGGATCAAAAATGAAAAATCTCATTGGATTATCCAATCCTCTGAAAAATCTTTAAAATGGGTAGTTAAATCCACAACCTCTGAACTGCCTCCTTGCAGTTCTCCAAAGCTCTAAATTGATCTTAAAACAATTTTACATAAAACATCTGTCACTAATCGTATAGGACCCATACATAATTGGGTACCAAACATGTTTTAATTGTTTTATGTAGAATTACCAGAAAGGTGTTTGGAGTTTGGAGGATGACTTATACACACGTCAGTGTATAACTCGAGCCACATCAGAATGACTTATACACATTCAGTGTATAACTCGGGCCACAACAGTATGGCTTATGCACACTTCAGTGTATGACCCGAGCTTCAACGAAAAATGGCTTCTGATCAAAACAGATTCAGAACCCGATCTTAAAAGAAACCACAAAACTCAATCAAGTTTAACCGCAAAACCTCTCCTTCAACCCTCCGACGATGTATAAGGTACGTCCTTCGATCTCAAACTTGTCAATTACTTTTATTTTGTCGAGGGGGAGAAATATTAATTCTAGGGGGAGAATTATTATTTCTAGGGGGAGAAAATTCAGAAAAATAAAAACAAAATACCCAAATAAAAAGTTTTATGTTTGTAACGTTAATCATAAGTTGTTGTAATATCCGTAAACGATCTCTTTACTAGTTCTCTAGTAAAGATTGCATCTGTTTATTACAAATTCTTTTAATTCTCGTTACTTACTACTTCAAAAGACATACCTTCCCATGGTTTGCCAGATCCGGCCACACCTTCCCAGGGAAACATTTCAGCCAACTGGTAAATGTGAGGGTTCAGGTCTAGGGTATAGTAATAGGTGAGTGCAAGGTGATGTGAAAACATGATAAATCAAAGAAAACACACCTTATGAATGCATCCAAACCGAAAACAAACCGGGCAACCAATTAAATAGGTGATCATTCATTCGTTGAATGTTTCACTAGACTTTACTGGCCCAGTAAAGCAAATGCACGCCACCACCAACTACTCAAATTCCACTCAACAGGGATTTGTTTCATTTCATCAGGGGACGTAGCACAAAAGCTACTGACTACTCATTCGGAGTATGTCGGTATTGAATTATAATAACCTCCTGCCCCGGGTTAAGTCTCTTTGTATGCACAGTGTGTCTAGTTCTCACCCCCAAGAATATTTCCAATATAGGACACCTGCACTACAAACATGGATCTCCGTGAATCCATCGGAACACTCGTAGTGGCATCACAATCTGATGTTTCACGAGGATCGAGTGGAAATCCTGCTAGAGCTAAAATCACGCCAACTCTAAACGCAGGTCACACATTTGAACCAACGGTTGTGCAAACGACTACCGATTCATATCGTGTGCTAACGGATACTCTAAGTGAGTCCGGTGTTACCTAAAATCCATGTGAAACTCCTAAAACGAAACATCTTCAAAAAGCTGATTAAAATGCACATGAGCGTAATAGTCCACTCTCAAATTACTCCTATGATCTGCTAAACCCAGCATGATCTTCCCCGGAGCCACCGACAATATAGGAACTAAATAGTGAGGGTCCCTAGGTCTAGGTGAGCAGAATCAAGTATCATGGGATCTTGATTGGGGTGCGCTGAGGTAAAAATTGAGAGGGGGTATGAAGTATGGGGTGCAAATCAGCTTATCATATGGTAAAAAATAAAAACGAGGGTGTGGTTGAAAAATGAAAAAGTGAGTTGAGTGAGGAGCGTGTGTGAAAGGGTTAAAAGAAAACGGAAAAACCCTCCCTAAACCGAACAAATGACCGGGTAACCTCATCTATATCAGATTGCATATGTTGCTTTCTGATTAAGACATCATGGACCCAGTGATGCAATGCACAACCCCCACTGACCACTCAAGTACAAAAAGTACTTGTTTCAAAATCACGGAGATTACCACATCCACTATCGACATCTCATTTGGAGATTGTTGATATTGAAAAAGAGGACCCACCTCCAGTCATCGCCTTCGTTTGTCCACGTATAGAGTCTAGAACCGAATTACATTTCTCTAGGACACAGGCACTCTACCAAGCATATCTTTGAGATATTGCCGGAACATTCATAGTGATACCAAAATTATTGGTATTCCACGATGATTGAATGGAAATCCTACCAGTGCTAACATCAATGCCAACACTGAACGTAGGTCACACAGTTTCTGTAACTGTTGTGCTAACAGGCAATCTATGTGATCCTGGGTTACCCTGATACATTCTTGTGCGAAGATCAGACGACCGTACTCCATTCTTATCAACAACGGTCACTATGTCTGATAGAAAATCTGATGACTGTACTTCAATCTTATCAACAACAGTCAATAAATCAGATAAGGGATTCTATGACCGTACTCCAACATTATCAACAACGGTCAGAAAATCCACAACATATCAACATTCCGCACTGCTTCAACTTCAACAAACATCAGGAACCAAGGATCTGCAGCAAATCGACAAACGCCACAACTTCAAGAAAGGACTTCCGCTGCTAACCGCTCTAACTATGGGTCTACATTCAGTCGATTTGCATGAAGTCTTCTGGAATACTTTATATTGGTTGAAAAGCCGATTAAAAGTATATCTGTCACCGATGATCAAAGGCTGATGCTGTTTTATCAACAAAACTGCTCAACGGTTCAATTCTCAGCTCCAGCCTTACAATCACAGAAGTCTTCAAAGATATGCAACCTAGTCTACTATTACAAAGGGGGAGATTGTTAGGTACTAGATATGTTGTAATAGTTAGTCTAGGGGGTAATAGTGTAACAATGTATAGATGTTAGGTTTTATTACCAAAATGGTCCTAACTAACCAAGAATTGAGCCATGGTATAAATACCAAGATGTGAGGCTCAATTCTTCAACTTTTGCACAATTAACATTTCACATTTCCAGCAAATTGTTCTCTCTAACTTCTCTCTACTTTCTCTCTCTAAAACCCTAATCTCCTTCTTCACTTTTATCACCAAAATCATCATCAAACCTCACTAAATGGATTGAATCAGTATTATTGTGTTTTTCAGTTCTCCAGCGCTAACTCTATGCTACTTGAGGGTGGTCATCTTAGATTTGTTGGCTAAAATAAGTCGAACTTACCTAGATTAACAAAAAAAAAAAAGTTTAATTTATACAAATTTGACATTAATCATGAGAAAAAATGTACTCCCTCCGTCCCACAAAAAACTTCCCATTTGACCTTAATTTTTTGTCCCACAAAAAACTTCCCATTTCATTCAATTGATGGGCTCCACATAATAAAATACTATTATTACTAAGGACCCACAACTAACTATCCACTAACCATCTTTCTCTCTCCAAACCAATCTTATATTTTAATCAAAATTATTACCAATGACCCCACCACTAACTATCCCCTTAAAACTTGTGCCCATGTCAAATGGGAAGTTTTTTGTGGGACGGAGGGAGTATTAAATAAAGATATTCGTTGGAGTGAGTTGTGTACTCTCAAATCTCAATCACTGACTTCAACTTCATGACTTTCAATTTCTTCCCTTGATCACTATAAAACCTTACACTCTTTCACAACATTTTCTTACTTCCATATTTTACTTCTCTCTTTCTCTCTCCCACAACTTTTGGAGGAAAGTGAAGTGTAAAATGGACCACAAGTTCAAAAGCAAATGGGAAAGTAACAACTTTGACCAAAAAACTGATTATGGTTATCAAGGGTTTTCATGGCCTCAAAGAAACTTCATGTGCAACTTTTGCAACAAAGAATACAAGTCTGCACAAGCTCTTGGTGGTCACATGAATGTTCACAGAAGAGATAGAGCTAGACTCAGACTCTCATCACCTAATTCCCTAGATCATCACCTGCATCCAAACCCTAACCCTAACCCAAACTCTAATATTCCTAACACAAACCCTAACCCTAATTACGTATCACCGCCATCACCGGTCCGTTACCTACCTTACAAGGCCTACCATTCTTCTCTTTTTCCACCCGTTCCAACTAACATAGAATATGAGCAACAAAAGCTTTCGTTATTTGCGTGTTCTGGGAGAGACTTTTTGGGATGTATGAGAAAGAGTATGACAATGGAAGATGGAGAAGAAAAGGAAGAAGAAAATGGGGTTTGGAAGAAATATGAAACTTTTAATAAGGAAATGGAGATGGGTTTTCTTAAAGATGGAGAAATTGAGCTTGATTTGGAACTTCGACTCGGGAGATCTTGATTTGTAATTAATTTTGATCATGTGTCATTTTTAGGGTTTTAGATTCACAATTATATGTGATTCATTAATTATGATCGCTTTTGTTTTTGTTCTTGTACGTTCTTCACTATGAGACGATCGATTTGCATGATTCGTTTGTTTGGTAGACTTGGAGATCGATTAATGGAGGAAGCTAGCTAGGTTAACTTCTTAATTAATTTTATTAGTTTCTCTCTCTCTCATCATGTAATTCCATTAATTAAGAGGAACCAACCATGAAATATTTAACTTGATAATACTCGTCTTGTTCATAAAATAGTAGAGAAAATTGAGATTAACTAGAGAAAATTATCAGACAATTATTCCAGGTGTATATATTTAAAGGTTCTTCAGTTTGATATATAAAAGGCATGTACGTACACTAGCTACTGATAACTTTCGTGTCGTTTGTATATGTACATTATATTATTATTATTAGTACAATAAATAACTTCTTATGAATTAGATATGATTATGACCCTATTAGCACTTTATCAAAGAACTTGTTAATTATATAATAAGAACATAAGATGAAAAAACAATAACAAGAAAGAAGAGAGGAAGAGAAGTATGTAAACACTTATGAAAGTGTTGAGGTGCATTTTATTCATCCATCTCATGGGGTATTTATATTAAAAGTTTTACCCTTGAATTACATGTACATACAAATGAAAGGTAAATAAGTAGACATAGATTTGATGGAGAAGACATGAAGGTTGAAAATGTGGCAATCCATTTAATGGTTTTGTCTTGCATATTCATAATATTCCCCCTTGGATGACACATTTTCCAACTACTACTGCCTCGTTAAAAACCTTTGCTAAAGAAAACCCAGTGGGAAAAACTTTAGCGAAGGAAAAACGAGTGCAGTGTATAGTTTACTCCCCCTCATCTATGTAATCACTATTCTTCACATGCTATGCACATGTCGCATTCCGATACCCGACACATGCTTTCTAAAGATTGCAGTGGGAAGTGCCTTCGTGAAAAGATCTGCTGCATTATTACTGGATTGAACATACTTTATCTCAACTTCATGATTCTTTATAAGCTCTTGAGTGTATTCGAAAATTTTTGGAGGAATATATTTTGTCATGTCGCTCTTGATATATCTTTCTTTCATTTTATTGACACATGCTGCATTATCTTCATATATTAAAGTTGAGATTTTATCTTTATCCAGTCCACATGAAGTTAGTATGAGTTGTGTCATTGATCTTAACCATGCACATTCTCTGCTTGCTTCATTTAGTACTATTTCTTCAGCATGATTTGAAGATGTGGCAACCAGGGGTGTTTGCTTTTGAGAACACCAGGAAATTGCAGTACCTCCATTCATGAAGACATACCTAGTTTGAGATCTTGTTTTATGAGGATCATACATCCTCATAAAACAAGATCTCAAACTAGGTATGTCTTCATGAAGACATACCCTGTGTTGGGTCGCTAAAAAGCATCCCTGTTGGGTCACATTCTAGAGTATTGTAATAGTCTAGGGGTGTAATGTGACAGTTTATTGTAATCAATAGTCTAGGGTACTTTATGTAATTAGTCGATACTAGGCCTAGGTATAAATACCTAGTGGTAACCTAGTATTGACTTAAGCTTGCCGACTTATTGAAAAACCGTACTATCTTTGTGTGTGTGAAGCTTCATAGTGTTCTTCCAATTAATCATTGTTATTGCTTAATCTGTTGTTAAATCGTTAGATAAGGATTCACAATTGGTATCAGAGCAGAAATCATCTTTGATTCGATCCATTTCAGTGAAGATTAAGCAAGATCTTGAAGTTTTTGGTGAAGAATTCAAGAATCGAAATCGCAATTTGAGGTAATAAATCGTCCATATTCTTTGTTCATTACATTCATCTTGTAATTCTAAGCATATTAGATTCAAGTTTCGATTAAATCCATCAACAACTGATCCCAATTCGTTGATTTTAAAGAAAACCATTAAAACACATTTTTTCCTCTGTAAAATCGAAATTACCTTCTGATTTGTTGTGTTTTGATCGAGTTTATTGACCCATTCTGTGCGAAAATCAATTTCGAGCATTTTGGGATTTGAATCGCTTGATTTGGTTAAGTTTTGAGCATTCTAGGATCGATTTAGTAGAAAATATTGCTGAGTTCGTTCGTAACAGTCAAGAAAGTTCTCGGCCCGAGAACAGTAACAAGTTCGGCCCGAACTTGTCAACAATCTTCGGCCCGAACTTCACATCGAACTTCGGCCCGAACTTCACATCGAACTTCGGCCCGAACTACAGACTTCGGCCCGAACTTCAACCTCGGCCCGAACATCAACCTCGGCCCGAACTTCTCAACTTCGGCTCGAACTTCTCAACTTCGGCCCGAACTTCTCAACTTCGGCCCGAACTATCGTGTGTCAAAAGGTGTTATATTAAAACGATCATAACTTTCAGCTCGGGTGTCCGTTTCCAGCCTACGAGTAACCAAATCGAAGCTAAAGACGAAAGCTACGACTTTACCCGACTTCTCGGCCCAAAAACGCTTGTTTCGATCACTTTATTTGCGTTTTTGTGATTTTTCGGTCAATTTCCAAACTTCGTTTAGCCCCAGTTTCTTACCCAATTATCATTTTTGGCCAATTCGAAAATCGAGGACATATTTAAAGGGTCTTTTATCATCTGAGATCTTTTTGAAAATTTTTCAAATTAAAGTTTTTTTTTTCGGTCGTAACCGAACATCAAACAATGACTTCAAGAGAAGCACTATCAATCGGATCTGATCTAAAACCTCCAGTCCTATTCAGAGGGGAGTATGCCCAGTGGAAGAAAAAGTTTCTTCACTTCATCAACAGCCATGAATTAGCTACTGAAATTCTTGAGTCTCTTGAGAATGGAAACGCAAAATTCTATGAAGATGTTGTTGCGTTACCTGATGCAGATCCTCCGGTTATTGGTGGTCGAGTTCTCATTCCTCCCTCCAGATATAATGCTATTCAAAAGCAACGTGCCAAAGCTGATCGTCAAGCATATTCCTTCATGCTTCAAGGACACCCGAATGAAATCTACAATATTTTAGATAGTCTTGAGAGTGCTAAAGAACTTTGGGATGAAATAAGAAAACAAATGGAGGGCACGGTTCTTGGGAATAAGGCTAAGATGGTTACTACGTTAAACTCCTATGAAAATTTTAAAGCCTCGGTCGGGGAAGACTTGCAAAGCACTTACCACCGATACTGTAATCTGTTAAATGATCTCCGCAAAAACAGACTATCAAAGGGAAACCTAGAGATCAACATCAAATTTATCAACAGTCTTCTTCCTGAGTGGGAAATGTTTGGTAACAATGCTATGCAGAATAAAGATCCAAGTCTGATAGATATCCATGAGCTGTACGAATATTTGTACCAAAATGCTCCAATGGTGAATAACATAGCCAAAACAAAACAAGAGACACAAGATACTCTTGCACTTCTTACCAAACAACAACATCTGTCAAATGAGACTGCTAAGTCTAAAGAAAAAGCAGAAGAACCCACTCCTCCAAAAATCGATGATCTGGATAAATAACTTCAAGAAGTGCTGCAAGCCATGTCACTCATCTCCAAATATGAGAAGAAATATTGCCCGAAAACCGCAAACAACAATCTGCGATTTTCATCAAACTTTAAATCTGCTCAATCTGCTTCTGCTTCAACTGATAAGCCAGCCATGACATCTTTGGATCCTACAAAGAAATGTTATAACTGTGGTGTTGCTGGTCACTTCTCTCGTGATTGCACGAAACCTAAAGTTCGTGATTCTGAATATTTCAAAAAGAAGATGTTAATGGCAAAACAAATTGAATCTGGGAAAGTGTTGTTAGCTGAAGATCTACAGTGGATGGAAGACTCTGATCAAGAAGATGAAGAACATGCTGCAAACTTGTGTTTCATGGCAAGAGAAAATGTTGAGCTCCACGAACGTTCCAATGCGGAGGTCAACAAGGAAATTGAGGTAACCAGCTCTTCTTTATCTACTTCTGATCATTCCACTGATTCTGATACTTGTCTTGATGAAAATCTGATTTCTGAAATTGATTCCTTAAATAAACAATTTTACTCGAAAAGGATATGAATACACAACTTTTAGAGCGTGTAAACATTTTAGAAAATCAATGTAAACAAACTGCTTATCTAGGTGAGCAACTTGTTATTCACATAAAACAAAATAAAATTTTTACACTGGAAATTCAGGATTTAAAAAGACAAGCATCAGAAATAAAGGTCCAGTATGAATCTGATATTCAACATTTGTCAAATACAATTTCCGAGAAAGAAACTGAAACTACAAATCTTAAAACTGCACAAAATCCTATTTCAAAGGAACGAAATGACAAATATTACAAATTGTATATTGAAACGTTCCAAGAATGTCAATTCACAAAAAAAATGGATGGAACGTAAACAACAAGAATTTGATGATAATGAAAACCAATTTAAATCTTTAAATTCTGAAATAAAAGAATTAAAAGAAAAATTAACCGATCAAACTAATCAATCATCACAAGATAGAAATAGTCAACAGGTTATCATACATCGTCTCACCCATGACAAAGATCAGTTAGTATCTCACATTAAACATCTTGAAGAGTTAATTTCCAAATGAGGACATACTGATCAAACCATCCATTTGAACAAGCCAAAAGAGTTCAAATACTTCAACTCCAAACAAGGTCTCGGGGCAGACAATCCAGGATATCTGAGCAAGACGTGCAGGGTTCTTCCGACATTATATGACTCTCGCTACATGCAAAGAGATATTTGGCAAAGCTTCATGCGGGTGACTGATGAAGAAAAAGAAATTGAAGCATTCAACAGGGCGAAGCAGGAAAATTCTCAAATCAGTTTCAATTATGCAGAATTGAACAAAACTTATGAATTTAAAAAGGCTAAATTTGAAAATGATGAATATTTTCCTATTATAACTCCAGAAGAATTTGAAATTAAAGGGGATGCTGTCGTTCAAGAAAAAGTAACACGAAAACTTTATATTCCATCGTTAATTCTTGAAAAGAAAATCTGCCAATTAGAAACAGAAATTGATGAAACACAAAAGGCATATGATAAAGAAAAATTAGTTTTAAAAACCAAAATTCATGAATTAGAAGCTAAAATTGTTAAAACCAATTCTTGCTCTGTTCAAAAGGATTCTCAAAATAATTCTTCTGTTCAAACTAAAACTCTTGAAAAGACTTCTACCATTAAAATCCCTGTTATTTTAAAAAGAAGCTCTAACTCAACTGTTTTAAATGTTTCAGATAAAACCTTAAATTCAAAGCTTGAGAAGCCCATGCCTATCGGAGACAGAGGAGCAACTCAGATAAAGAAGTCTAAGTCGTCCGGCTCTAGTATGCTTAAGTCAAAAGAACTTAAGAAGTCTAGTACATCGTCCTTTTTAGTTTCTTCTTTTTCAGTTCATAATAAATGTAATAACTCCATGGATTTTATTGCTCCTAAATTGGCTTTTGGTACTGTTTATGATTCTGCTGTTTATCGTCCTGTGAATTATACTGTTAATGGTGATAATTTGGTTGTTAAATATGATAAAACCGGTAAAAATATCTATTGTGACAAGCAAACAAATAAACAAATTTCCCAGTATGATGAACGATACTTCATTAGGTTAGATGCTCCATGTGGTCCTAGAAACTATGTTTTACATAAGTCTGGTAAAATAATTAAGTCCTGCAAAACTGGTTTCCCATCCTCATGCAAAACATCAGTTTCTCGTTCTTTGCTATATCAACGTCAATATTTGTCTACACCAGCTGTCAAATCGACTCATGTTCGTCCCATCCCACGTCACACAACTCGAGGAACCACGACACCTAAATCATCACAATCAAGTACTTCATCTAATTCTTCAACAACCAAATCAAAGATGAATAACACAAAATCCACGTTTATTAATTACACTTGGATCAAGAATGAACAGTCCCAATGGATTTTACATTCTCCAGAGAAAAAGCTTAAATGGTCTATCAAATCTATCCAAACAGAACTGCCTCCTTGCAGTTCCCCAAAATCTCTAAATTAATCCTGCTGTAAAATCTACATAAAACATCCATCACTAATCGTATAGGACCCATAATTGATTGGGTACCTATATTGTTTTAATTGTTTTATGTAGAATATATGGTATCCTGATTCTGGATGCTCACGGCATATGACTGGAAACAAGAACCTCTTAACAAATTTTAGAGATAAATATTTGGGTACTGTTCGTTTTGGAAATGATCATTTGGCTGCTATCATGGGAATTGGCGATATCATTCGTGACAAGTTAATCATTCGAAACGTCACTTATGTTGAAGATCTTGCTCACAACTTGTTCTGCATCGGTCAATTTTGTGACAAAGAGTTAGAAGTTAATTTTCGAACAAAGAAGTGTGCTGTTCGTACTTATAATGGAAAAGAACTTCTTACCGGATCACGGGATACAAATCTGTTTACTATCAATCTAAATGACGTGACCCCAATGGAAGAAGTATGCTTACTGTCAACAGCGTCATCAGATGAATCTTGGTTATGGCACCGTCGCCTCTCTCACCTTAACTTCAAAACCATCAACAAATTGGTAAAAGGTGGCCATGTATCTGGTCTCCCAGACGTTAAATTTGCAAAAGATCATTTGTGTTCGTCTTGCGAAATGGGAAAGATGAAGAAAACGTCACACAAATCCAAACCTGTTCCAAGTACATCCACACCTCTTGAATTGCTTCACATGGATCTATGTGGACCAATGAGTGTACAATCAATTGCTGGTAAACGATACGTGTTAGTGATTGTTGATGACTACTCACGGTATACCTGGGTTCACTTCTTACGTACCAAAGATGAAGCTGCAGATACTATTATCGCCTTTATCAAGAAAACTCAGACAAATCTGGAATTAAAAGTCAACACCATTCGGACTGATAATGGCACTGAGTTTAAGAATCGAACCCTAGATTCATTTCTTGAATCTGTAGGTATAACCCATCAATTTTCCGCTGCTAGAACTCCACAACAGAATGGAGTAATAGAACGAAGAAATCGTACCTTAGTTGAAGCAGCCCGCACAATGCTTTCATTTTCGAAACTACCTTTATCTCTGTGGGCTGAATCAAGTATCACGGGATCTTGATTGGGGTGCGCTGAGGTAAAAATTGAGAGGGGGTATGAAGTATGGGGTGCAAATCAGCTTATCACATGGTAACACAAAAACGAGGGTGTGGTTGAAAATGAAAACGTGAGTTGAGTGAGGAGTGTGTGTGTGAAAGGGTTAAAGAAAACGGAAAACCCTCCCTAAACCGCACAAAAGACCGGGTAACTACATCTATATCAGACTGCATGAGATGCTTTCTGATTCAGACATCATGGACCCAGTGATGCAATGCACAACCCCCACTGACCACTCAAGTACAAAAAGTACTTGTTTCAAAATCACGGAGATTACTACATCTACTATCGACATCTCATTTGGAGATTGTTGATATTGAAAAAGAGGACCTACCTCCAGTCCTCGCCTTCGTTTGTCCACATATAGAGTCTAGAACCGAATTACATTTCTCTAGGACACAGGCATTCCACCAAGCATATCCTAGTGATATTGCCGGAACATTCATAGTGATACCAAACTTGTTGGTATTCCACGATGATTGAATGGAAATCCTACCAGTGCTAACATCAAAGCCAACACTGAACGTAGGTCACACAGTTTTTCACTGTCGTGATAACGGGATATCTATGAGATCCCGGTTTATCCTATTTGACTATGCTGTAAAATGTGTTATATATTGATCCATTAAAAAAAATGAATGTTATCATTATTCAACACATTTTCATCACCAAGCTTCGGAGATTCTTCCTGTTACATGATGCTTCAGATAAATCTTGTTCATCATGAGGGGGAGAATGTATTAGCCTAACCTACTCCACATCAAAAAGACACATATGCACCAGTGAAGGGGGAGTATACAAGAAATAATTGTCTGTTTGAGGGGGAGCATAAACCTTATCAACAAATTCCCCGAACAACAATTATTAAAGATCATTGATCGACATAAAGCCACAAACTTCAAGAAAAGACTTCCGCTGTTAATCTCTCTATCATTATGGGTCTCAATTTTGGTCGATCAATATGTATCTTCAAAGTAAAGTCTTCAAAATACCTTTTGTGGTTAAAAAGCTACAAGAAGTATTCGTTTTCACAGATTAACAAAGCTCAAGCCTGATCCTGATCATTATGCGACGAAATATCTACAAGACTAGGCTTTTGCTAAAGATGAAGACTTCGAAGACATGCTTCCAAGACTATTGTTACGAAGGGGGAGATTGTTGGGTCACATTCTAGAGTATTGTGATAGTCTAGGGGTGTAATGTGATAGTTTATTGTAATCAATAGTCTAGGGTACTTTATGTAATTAGTCAATACTAGGCCTAGGTATAAATACCTAGTGGTAACCTAGTATTGACTTAAGCTTGCCGACTTATTGAAAAACTGTACTATCTTTGTGTATGTGTGAAGCTTCATAGTGTTCTTCCAATTAATCATTGTTATTGCTTAATCTGTTGTTAAATCGTTAGATAAGGATTCACAATCCCCCACTGAAGAGATTTAATGAAGACAAAAAGGCAAATAGTTAGAAGACAATCTGATGATTAGTTCCTCAGATTGTGGGTAATTGAATCTGACCAATTCGGATTTCAGTTTCCCAGGTACACTATCTGATCACTATCTGAAACAACGATCAGTTCCCCGTGCGGAATCAGATACTGGTTAACAGATCAGATAGTGTAACAGGTTCAGCGTAATGGACAAAACGCTGAACCATCAAACAGATACTTCTCTAAGCAAAACTCTTAGTGAAGGTCGCTGAAGTTGAAGGCCATCTGAAGAAGCATGAGTATCTGAGATCTCATGTCAGCCAAAAGTGAACATAAGCCCAAAGCTTCAGCGTCACAGAAAGACACAAGTAAAACACAAGTTTGTGCATCGTTGATTATGAGAATATATTGCAAATCTTCTAGAAGATATCAGCGATCACAAGATGACAGAAAGTACTGTCAGAATTCCGTTAGTCGTGCGCGTCCCATGATATATCCTCTGCACCAACGGAATTCTCACACGTGGAATCGATCGATCATTCCTTTGGCTCTACGTTTCCACATGATACAAATTGAGGACTTAGACGATCGATTTCAGTGTGCACCCAACAAGGTTACACGCTGTTGAATTTACTCCAGATCCAGAACTTTATGTTAGTCCCGTAATAGATGAAATATAACACCTATACGCTTTCACTGACCAATTTAAATTTATGGAGATACTCAACACTTTTTAAACTTTTCTTTATTAATCAATAATTGATACAATAAAGACGCAAGTAGTTTGCGGAATAGCTAAGAACAAATCCTAACTAAATTGCTTGCATGTGATAGACAACAACAGATATTATCTAAGACAAATTTATGATCAACAAATGATTAAGCACAAGACCAGACACCTTCGTTGTACAGATTCAATTCTCGAATTAGACAACTAGAGTTAACTGGTGGTTTACACTATGCTCAAGGGAATAAAGTTCTGGGATAAAATCAGCGCAGCGTGTAAACTTGTTGGGTGCACACTGGAATCGATCGTTTAAGTCCTCAATTTATACATTGGGAAACGTAGAGCCAAAGGAATGATCGATCGATTCCACGTGTGAGAATTCCGTTGGTGTAGAGGATATATCATGGGACACGCACAACTAACGGAATTCTGGCAGTACTTTCTGTCGTCTTGTGATCGCTGATATCTTCTAGAAGATTTGCAAGATATTCCCATAATCAGCAATGCACAAACTTGTGCGTTACTTGTGTCTTTCTGTGACGCTGAAGCTTCGAGCCTGTATACACTTCTGGTACTCATGAGTCTTCGGATACTCATGCTTCTTCAGATGGCTTTCAGCTCCAATGACATTCACTAAGAGTTTTGCTTAGAGAAGTATCTGTTCAATGGTTCAATGTTTTGTCCATTGCGTTGAACCTGTTACAATATCCAATCTGTTGATCAGTATCTGATTCCGCACGGGGAACTGATCGTTGTTTCAGCTGGTGATCAGATAGTGTAACTGGGTAGCTGAAATCTGATCAGATCAGATACAGTTACCCACAATCTGAGGAAAAAATCCTCATATTGTCTTCTCACTATTTGCCTTTTTGTCTTCAATAAATCTTCACAGTGGGGGATGCTTTTCAGCGACCCAACAGTCTCCCCTGCTTTTTTGTAATGGTAGTTGGCGATAGGTAGAATCTGATGGGATAGCTTTTTCGTTGCCTTATTGATGATGTGGTGGAGTCGCAGGGGCTTACAACAGATCATATATCAGATGTCATCATGTCGTCTGCCCTGCACTATATTTCAGCTCAATGTTGGATTTATGAGTATCCATCGCTGAAGAATGGATACTGGTTGTTGTTTAAAATAACTGGCCCTTTTGAAGCATACCTTCCAGTTTCTGATGATCTTTTTGATCTCGAGGCTATGGCTTCTTCATGAATGAGATTGTAACAGTTTTTATTCTTGTGATAACTACATTTCCTTTTACCACTTTCAAGCTTATTGTTTTGGTTCGTTTCCATTTCTTCAGTAACTTCTACGATGATGTCCTGTCTTACATACTGTTCCATTGATAGATTTTGAATGCCTGTATCAGCTTGAGTTTCTTCAACCTCCATTTCCTCAACGTCGTCAAAGATAACATTTTGGTTGATATAGTTTTCTATTAAGAAGTTTTGGGATTGGTTGATGTCATCCATCTGATCAAAGAATGTCATCAGACAGTCACCATTGACTGATTCGTCTGATATTTCCTCCGGATGAAATGAGAGATGATGAAAAGGATAAGTTGCATAGTCTTTCAGAGTGACTGATGGAATGACATTGTTTTCGAGCAGGTTGAAGACTATTTGCAGTTGATTGTTAATTTGTGTGAACCCTTCATTCATCTCAGCTTTGATTTCGGTTGTGAGTTTTGCAATATCAGCTTTAATATCAGCTATTGATGATGTTAGCAAGCTGATGTGAGTGGTTAAGTTTACCAGTGTTTGGTTGTCAGTGCAATCAACATCAGTGATTCTTGCTTGTCTCTGATGACAAATGGATTCTATATCTTCTTGTGGAGTAGTGGTCTGAGACATCTCTTCATCTTGAGTCTTTGATTCCTCTGAGGTATAGTCTCTGGTGATGATTAGATTTCCGTTGGCAGTCTGAAAAACTTCTCTTTTATAATGAGCTTCTTGGGATTTAGACAGTCTGGATGCTCTGTTTTTAACTTTTAATGTTCCATAAGTAGAAGTTCTGCAGATTGAATGTTGCTCATACTTTTCAGGAACATCTTGAGTGAACTTTTGTTCTTCTAGAGCTTGCTTGATGAAGTTGGATAATTTATTCCTTAAGTTGCACGATTTCTGAAGAGCTTCATTTTTCTGATCTAGTAGAAAATTATCTTCTCTCAGGATGTTGTTGAGGCACTGAAGCCTGATTGCCTTAAGTTTTGGATTTTCAACTTCTGAGGATTCTTGAGTGAGTTCTTCTAACTTTTTGGTCATTGTCGAGAGATCGGTTTTTAACTGAACATTTCTTTTGTGAGTGATCATCAGCTCTTTAGCAAGTGATCTGACCAGCGGTGGATAATCTTCTGGTGAAGCTGTGTCGGGCACTTTTCCTTCATTTGGAAGTTCGTCTTCCCATTCCCTTGATTCAGAGAACATTAGAGTATCATGTTCAAGAGACCCTTTTCCTTCCTGACGATATTCAGTTTCTTCACACCTTGCCATTAGACATATAACTTTTAGTTGATCTTCAGAGTTTGACTCGGCTTCTTCTTCTATTTTTGCAAGTAGACCTTTTACGTTGCAAGTAATTACTTCTTCTTCACTTGTCTCTGAGTCACTTAACCAAGCTTCAGTAGTTTCCTTTAATGCTTTTGCATCTTTCTCAGCCTTGGCTAGCTGAGCTTTCAACTCCTGGTATTTCTCATCAGTATCCTCATATTTCTTTTCATAATTTGACGAGGAGCTTGAGCTAGATTTTTCAGAACCAGAGTTTTCTTTAGCTCTGCAGTCAGCTTTGATGTGACCCATTCTTCCACATCTAAAGCATATCATCTCTCCTTTGTCATTTTGACCTCCTGATCTGTTTTTATTTAAGAACCTTTTGTACCTTGTGGCTAACAGAGCCATACTTTCAGAGAGTTCTTTTATGTCATCATTATCACCTTCTCCTGGATTAGATTCACGTTCATCGAAGTCACCATCTTCAGCATCTTCGAATCTTTCATCATCAGCATCGTTTGGATCAACAGCATTTTCCACTTTTTCTTTTAGTCCTCTGCGAGAAGACTTAGAAGAGCTTGCAATGAGAGCGGAGGAGGCAGGAGTTTCATTCAGATCATCATACATCTTGTTTTCATTTTCAAATTTCATCAGTGTACTATACAGACTGCTCATGTTCATATCCCTCATCTGACCCGAGGTTCTTAGCACCATGGACATAACAGCCCAATCTTTTGGAAGAATCTCCAAAAATTTGTACATTAATTCTTGAACATCTTTGTGAATGCCAAATTCCCTTAGTTCATTTATGATGATGGTGAACCTTCTGTAGGACATATTGAGAGTTTCAACTTTGATGACTTTGAATGCTTCATACTTTCGATTCAACATTGCTTTTCTGCTAGCTTTAACTTAATCGGTTCCTTCCTATGATTTTATCAGGATATCCCAAATCTCTTTGGCAGTTTTACTCTCTTTTACAGTGATAAGTGTTAAGGCAAAAAGCCTTACCCCTTTGGATCTTAAGATAACAAGACAGCCTAAACTAGCCTAGAATAGTTTGTTGAATAATTTAGCTAAGTTTAGGAGTAATATTGAGTGGGCAGTATTTGCCACTCAGTATCAAGACTCCGTATTGTAAATCCAATACTGAGTAGAAGGACTGAGTTACATTTGATATGTAACTGACCAAGATCAAATCCCTTGATCTTAGTCATTTTCCTTGTTCAGTCTTTCGGTTACTCATTTCCCATTATGTAAGATCTCTATATCATTATAAATAGAGATCACCTTGCAAAGGAGAACTTACCAATTTACTTTACACGAATATATATATTTTGTAATTGATCAGTGGTATTGCTATTACACAGCATACCACACTTAGTGGAATTACACATTTGACTCTAATACTGTGTTCATCACTTTAACTGTCTTAAGTCTAATTATTACATCAATTATATAAGTAATCAAGGGTTGTTGTGACCTAACAATAAGAATGTGATTTGGGAAGGATGTTTGAACGAGAAACCGGATTTCAGCATCTAGGCCGGCTAGCTTTTTGTCTGCCTCTGACCATTGATCTTTTGGTTTGGGTTCTTCAACATCGGAGAGGTCTTCTTCTTCTTCATCTTCGTCTTCATCATCACCCACCTTCTTCTTCTTCTTCTTCTTCTTCGTGGAAATGGTTGTACTTAGAACGAACATTTTTGGAATGTATGGATCATTGATAAGAATATCTGGTCCCATGTCATTTTGATGTTCGACAAATCCCAGAAAACGGATTTTCCACATAGCAAAATCGTCATCAGTAAACACAGGGGCATTTGTCTTCGAGCCAGGATTCATTTGAGATAACTTTTCACCCATCTTTGATCAGTAACTAAGCAGATCAACAATTATGAATTAATTGTCCCCGCTCTGATACCAATTGTTAGTCTCGTAATAGATGAAATATAACACATATACACTTTCTCTGACTATTTTAAATTTATGGAGACACTCAATACTTTTTATACTTTTCTTTATTAATCAATAATTGAAACAATAAAGATGCAAGCAGTTTGCGGAATAGCTGAGAATAAATCCTAACTAAACTGCTTGCATGTGATAGACAACAACAGATATTATCTAAGACAATTTTATGATCAACAAATGATCAAGCACAAGACCAGACACTTTCGTTGTACATATTCAATTCTCGAATCAGATAACTAGAGTTAACTGGTGGTTTACACTATGCTCAAGGGAATAAAGTTCTGGGATAAAATCAACAACGTGTAAACTTGTTGGTTGCACACTGGAATCGACCGTTTAAGTCCTAAATTTATATCATTGGTAAACGTAGAGCCAAAGGAATGATCGATCGATTCCACGTGTGAGAAATCCGTTGGTGCAGAGGATATATCATGGGACGCGCACAACTAACGGAATTCTGACGGTACTTTCTGTCGTCTTGTGATCGTTGATATCTTCTAGAAGATTTGCAAGATATTCCCATAATCAGCGATGCACAAACTTTTGCGTTACTTGTATCTTTCTGTGATGTTGAAGCTTCCAACCTGTATACACTTCTGGTACTCATGAGTCTTCGGATACTCATGCTTCTTCAGATGGCTTTTAGCTCCAGCGACCTTCACTAAGAGTTTTGCTTATAGAAGTATTTGTTCAATGGTTCAGGGTTTTTTCCATTGCGCTGAACCTGTTACAATATCCAATCTGTTGATCAGTATCTGATTCCGCAAGGGGAACTAATCGTTGTTTCAGCTGGTGATCAGATAGTGTAACTGGGTAGCTGAAATCTGATCAGATCAGATACAATTACCCACAATCTGAGGAACAAATCCTTAGATTGTCTTCTAACTATTTACCTTTTTGTCTTCATTAAATCTCCTCACTCGGGGATGCTTTTCAGCGACCCAACACTTTATTCCCTCGAGCAGAGTGTAAACCAGCAGTTAACTTAAGTTATCTGATTCGAGAACTGAATCTGTATAACGAAAGTGTCTGGTCTTGTGCTTGATCAATTGTTGATCATAAACTTGTCTTAGATAATATATGTTGTTGTCTATCACATGCAAGCAGTTTAGTTAGGATTTGTTCTTAGCTATTCCGCAAACTACTTGCATCTTTATTGTATCAATTATTGATTAATAAAGAAAAGTCTAGAAAGTGTTGAGTGTCTCCATAAATTTAAATTGGTCAGTGAAAGCGTATAGGTGTTATATTTCACTTTTTACGGCACTAAACCCTGCATCTGCATAACCAATCAATCCCTGTTTTGAATCATTAGGATAAAATAATCCTAAGTAACTAGTTCCTCGAAGGTATCGGAATATGTGCTTGATCCCATTCCAATGCCTTTTTGTCGGTGATGAACTGAACCTTGCTAATAACTTAACAGCAAACGAAATGTCAGGTCTAGTACAATTTGTAACACCCTAAAATTTTAAATAATTTAATAATAATTTAAATTACATTTTTAATTATGTTTTAATGGTATATGAGTTGACCGCATAATAATGTGTGACGAGATTAAATTACGTGTCAAATGTTTTATTTGATTTTATGTGTTTACGTTGAGCATTTAATTGATATAATAAATGCGTGACGTTTCGTGATTCAAAAGATTAGAGTATTTAGTTATTAAGCGTATCGTTTAGTTTTCCCGAGCCTAATTTCTGTGCTTATGAGCTGTGAGAGTGGCGGGTTTTGTTGTTATTACGTTTTAATTAAGCGTAGTGTTGAAATCCCGTATGTTAGTCATATTTCAGGAGTTGATCATTCCCGAGTCTACTCTAGTGAAAAAGAGTTGGAGCCGAAGCCGGCCAAAGGCCGAGGCTGAGGAGTTTATTCCCGAGTTGGAAAGGTTGTTGTCGGGCCATAGACTTTTATTATATTTTCTTTCTAGTCAGGCCAAGTGATTCCCGTGTTTGGGCTTGCACACCTCGCTACATGCACCCGGGCCAGATGGATTAGGAAATAGGGCTTAAGGCTGTGGGGATGGAAGGCGCCTATAGAGTTTAAGAGGAGGTATCGACTTTTATTTCTCCACCCTAATTGCCGTCATAATCATATCACAGCCATTCTCCTTCTTCGTTCTTCCCTTCAACCCACATGTGTATCATACTTAATCAAAACGTACCCTAAACCCACAAAAATATAGTTCTGTCGCTGCTTGCATCTCCCCCTCCAATCAATCGTTTACAACCAAGCAAGCATCCCAGATTCCTTTGTGCGATCAAATGTGTGAGAGCATTTCCAAATCGCAGCTTCCTCCTTCCCCTTGTGAAGTGGTCGACAACAATGAGTGATCGGAGGTAGAGAGAGATGGTTCGGTTAATCCTTTTCTGGTTCCTCTTTGTTTCAACCGACACCTGCATTTCTCCCTCTCGTTTTCACTGAGCCACCATCGAGCCTCAACCCTTTTGTCACCAAGAAGAATCGCCGAGTAGATAGTAGTACCAGGTCCCTTACATGCTGCTTCGAGTACAGCCTTGTGTTCTGAAGTCTCGATCTAGCAACATACGCCGGACAGTGTAATCAGTGGTGCGAGCTGTGGTGTTTTCCCCGAGCAAGAAGCCGAGCAGATTGTGTATCGAGTGGGGTAGTAGAACCATTCGAGTCCCGAGCAGTGATAACCGGTAATCTAGAGCAGTGGGACACCGTTGTACCCGTGCGAATTATGTTCAGCAGAGCCGAGCAGAATTTATTCAATCCCAAGCCAAGGAGTGTTGTTTCGGTAGAACTCTAAGCCTGTTTCTCCTTTATTTCAATTCGATTGTTACTTGTTGTTTGAAGCTAACCTCATTCGTGTAGGGACTGTGGCGAACCAAAGAGGGTTCGGGCTTTATTTACACTGTTGTCTATCTCGTTTTGTGGTTATCGAGTTTGTAGTACTGAGAATTTGTTTAGATGGCTTCATTAATCGTCAAATCGTTTTATTATTTTGTAGTCAATCCGTTTGGTCGTTTTCCAGTTATGAATCTATGGTGTGAGTTTGGTCCCTGATTTTATAGTGTCGGGTTTTCGGATTGGGTAAAAGATCACGGGTTGTAATCTACACGTTTTATTAACCAAAAATCGGAAACCGAACCCGTAGGGTTCTTGATTTCCTAGAACAAGATATATTTTTATATAAAAGATTAAGTTCATTTAAAATGTGTTTCTGAAGCTATAAATGAGTTCCGGGACTGTCGGGTGTCCCGGGATTTAACGGGTTGATGTCGGGATTTAAAACGGGTTTTACACAATGCTGAAATTTTTACAGAATCTGTCCCCTGAGTTCGAGTCCGTTTTTGTCACACTTAAATTACGTTTTTGCAATTTAGGCCCATGATGGAACCTTGTTTTCTGAGTTAGCTTTTCATTGCCGCAACCCTCTCGTCAATCCGAATTACGGTTCAAAAGTTATAGCTAACATAGTATGCTGCTGTTAGGAAAATGACCTGTGCGACATGCCTGTCTTGCAATACTGTTTTGAGACCCTTAGAGTCTGTTTTGGACAGTGACCGTCTCACAGAGATATGTAGTTCTGGTTGTCTACTTTTCATGATAAAAATATGAGATAAATCTACTGCGCAGTTTAAGAGTTATAGCAGTTTCCGTGAGACCGATGGGTGCTGCCAGTTTTCTGAATTGAGTCCTTAGAACGGATTGTAATACGGGTTTCGTTTTTATGCTTTTAGGATCGTCTAGGAATAACCGAGCAGCGCCTTAGAGTATTGAGGATCCTTTGGAGCTTACGCTTTCTCGAGGTGAGTATTCTCACCGTGTATTCAGTTGTAACGTTGTACATGCATGACTTATGTGTTACATTTCTTGCACCATAATTGTTATCTGAGCTTGAGCTGTTATCTGAGTTTGATCCGCTATCTGAGTTTGATTTGTTATCTGAGTTTGACATGCTATCTGAGTATCTGAGCAGCTGTTGATTTATTTTAATCTGAGACATTGTGCCTGGGTAACCGAGCTCGGCACAGGGTCATTCTGTGCTACTACTTGCTAGGGCATCTGAGATAATTATGTTAAAGAGATAATAAAATATAATAACACACATCTGAGTTTTTGGCTATATGCCTGGGATCACCTCCCGTCTGAGTTTTGGGATTATTCCCGTCTGAGTTTTGGGATCACTCCCGTCTGAGTTTTTGGCTTATGCCTATCTGAGGTGTGAGGAGGGGCGAGGTTGATCTCTTGTCCCAAATCACACAAGCGCGCTATATAAATTAAAATCTGAGTAATAAAATCTGAGAAATAAATCTGAGTAATTAATCGAGTAGATTCTGAGTAGGAGTACACCGATGTGCCCTCATGTGTTGTATGTTATGATTGTTTGCATTTTGAGAATTATTCACTCAGCTTCCCCAGCTGACCCAAACTTTCCCCCACATTGTTTCAGGTACCAGCAAAGGAAATGAGAAGGTGGACGGGTGACCGCTGTATCTTTTCATTACTGATGTGGACATCATTTAATATTTTAAAACACTTTATTTTATTTTAACTATTTCCGTATTAAACACGTTTTAAATGTTAAATATTAATATCCGAGATTTATTTATGTGACCTTTTGATTAAAATTTTGTTTTCAAAAATTTTAAAAATCTTGTAAATTTTAGGGTGTTACAAGTTGGTATCAGAACTCTGACTTGAAAGATTTGGGTTCGCAAGGGGCGAATTCAAACTCAAGTTTGAGTATCGAGTTTTCAAACGAGAAAAGAGTCAAATACTGAGAAAAGTTTCCACATCGAACATACAGCATGTCACGTCGACCTCTCGCTTCCTACTGCCGGTAATATTTAAGAGTATTATTTAATTGAGATTTTGCTATATTCGGAGTATAGACGAGTAGCATATTCTGAGAATTTTCGGTTTATATCCTGAGAGAATTACTTGTGATTGTATGGCTACACATATATGTATATAGATATACTATTATGAGATTCCATAATTTTGTGAATAATTTAGAGCTTAATTTGAGCATAATTGCGATCTAATTTTTAGAGTTCTATATTTATATATATGAAAAATATATACTGGAGAAAAGTGAAATTATAAATACTAATGAGAAAATAATAAAAGTTCAATTTAGAGGAACACCTAATAGAGTTGAGGTGAAATTTTATAAATTTCGAGAAATTCGAACCAAAAGTGTAATAATGAGATATTAATTTATTATATAAGATCCATAAGCTGTGTAATGAGAAACATGATGTGAGTAAATGAGAAATGAGGAAATTATTAACATTAAAGAGGAGTACTTAATATTCGTATTGGGAGAATATTAAAATCTTTCATATAGGAGAAAACATTCAATAGACTGAGTCAATTAAAACGAGTAAATCAGAGATTAGTAAATCAAATTGATTAAGAATATTTTTTTAGAGGATTTACCAAGTTGAGTAAAAGAAAGAATTATTAAGTCAATAAAATGGGAAATAATTACATTTAGCTAAACGAGAATTATTAACAGGATCTAAAAGAAAATTATTGATCAGGGGTATAAGAGGAGTTATCTAGATGAGAAATTAAAATTTTTGTGAATACAACGAATCACGAGATATAATAGTTAAGCAGATTCCATATTAAGGTCAACAAGTTAGTATTTATTTAAGAATCATTAAACTGAGATAAAATGGGAAAAACATTTCGAGTAAGTAGGTTAAATTGCTGAGTGCTAAACTAAATGTGGATGACAAGTTAAGTGACAGAATAATGAGTTCACACTGATAGCTTAAAATAAACTATGTAAGTTTAATAAGCTAATTAATTGAGAAATTGCTGAGTCAAATTAATCAGATATTATTTAAGCTCATCTTAAAGAGTAATTATATAAGAGGATTAAGAGGAAGCTAACGTCATCAATTTGATGATGACTTATTTAAAAACGAGTTAAAAGAGCGATAAATTGAATCAAATTAAACGAGGAACGCAATAACTGAGAACTCTGATCAAAAAGATATTAATCGACATGCTTACAAATTACAATAAATTTAATATAACTGTGAAGAGGATATAAGTTATATTTTTGAGGAATGATAAATGGCATATCCAAATGAAAAGTTTAAAAGGAGATTTGTATTGTGAAAATAACTAGGTGGAAATATTTCTATGAATCTGAGTTATCCGAGTATTGCGTACGAGACTAAATGTACGCATGATTTTCTGAGTAATGGTTATGAGATTTTGAGTATGCACTGGTGAGTGCATATCTGTATTTATCAGATATTAAAAATAAACTTCCTTTCTCCTGAGTGTGATTAAAATTCCTTTCTTCTGAGTGTGATTTGTTGGTGGGTTTATATGTGGGAAGTTGTAAACTTTGGGATTTACTCGTGACCAAACAGAAGTAGGTGTCGAAAGTAATAGAGGGCCCCTATTATCGTACACACCGAACTTTTGGTTGGTTATGGGGAGATTTTGAGGTGAACGATGGACCAATGCTTGCTATTGTGAATTTATTTTTACACATATTATTTGTTTGAGTGAGTGCATGTTGTTTGGGTTATCATGATAGAGACTTCTAGAGCCAAACTCGAGGACGAGTTTTTCTCCAAGTGGAGTTGAGTAGGGGTAAAAAGGAAAATTTCCAAAAATAAAATAATTATCATTAAGTATTATTTATCATTATTATGAGCATGTTGCTTATACAGAGAGATCTTCTAGATGAGGATTTTTAAAAGTATGAAATTTAGACGCATATACTTGATTTGAAAATCTATAAGAGCAACTACCGAAAAGAGTAAATTGAGAATAATTAAATGAATTATGTGGTATAACTATCGAGTTAATAAAATTTGATAATCAGGTTAATGGAGAAATTAATGAACCAAGATTCATCGGGTTAAATGCAATTGTTCAAAAGAACATGATAAGTACTATAATCATATAATTATAATGAGATAATGAGAAATCGTTAAAAATGTAATTAATGGGAATTACTAATGAGTTAAAGGAGAAAAATTTAATTAACGGGAAGTTAATAGATCGAAGCATTGAGAATAGTTTATTTATGAGTAATTATTAAATTAGGTTAAGAAGATCTATTAAAATGAACTTATTGGAGTGAGTAATATATTTCATTATTTAAAGTTATCAAATAATATACTTTATTATTATTAAATTAAGAAGAGTTATGGAATCAAATAAATGAGGAATACAACAATAAGATTTTATTGAATTAACGAGATTTTCTGAAAGATGAGAATGTAGTAAATTAATGAATTCATTGTAAATTGAGTAATGAGACATCATTAAAATAAGAGTATGAAATTTAATTGTAACTTTTTGGTAGGTAACACGAATTTGATGAGTTGATATATGGTCAAAATAATCAAGAGAGGCATTTTATATTGTGTAAAATCAGTGAAACGTACTATTGAGGATCGCTAGACAAAAAGGATGAGAAAACATTTATTAAAATATCATAGGGAAATCACTAAATATAGTGGAATGAGAACCTGTTAAGGAAATTAAATGACAAGATTGTTAATTTGAGCTAATTAGAGAGTTATCAAATGGGCAATATGCAAACCTAATAGATGAGGTAACGATAAATGGTTAAAGAATAGTTATCCTGAGAACCAATAACGCGGTTGAGAGAAAAATGACCGGTCTAAGTATTATAAGCTAGTAAATTGGAACACTCGAAAATGTGATTTATATCTAATGTTGTTAGTAAATATTATTACTTTATGAGTTTATTTCTGGGATGAAATTGTGGTTTTTGTTTATGACTTAAGATTTCTGAGTTTGCTCCTTAATTATATTTCCGAGTTTACATCTGAGCCAGATTTCTGAGTTATATACCTGAGTATTCGAGATTTCTATGTGATATGTATATTCCTTGTGAAAAATTTATCTGTTGTTTTGTCAGTTAATAGCGGTGCAAACAACTCAATTAATTCGTGTCTTAAACAAAGTAATGTCCCATTGAGTAGATGATCCTCTGAGCCGTTTGATAGTGAATTGTCAATAATGAGATTTCACCTGTTCTAAAATATTAAATGATCTTTTGGTTGAACCGTGCGGGGAGAAATTCCCCATAAACTTTATTTCTAACGCCATGAGATGGCCGAGCGTGACTATGAGCACGGGCTGGATGACCGGGTACCACGCCGAGAATATGTGTTGCTACAAAGCAAACCGTAATAAATCTCCAAGTGGAGTTGAATCGGAGATTCAACACAACGTTAACCGCTTGGTGCAGCAACTGTGTTTGACTACGAGAGCAAGAAGACGTCTTCAGCGGAGTATCGTGAATTATTTTATACTTATTATCGACATCTATTTCTTTTTGAGATAGACCGAGATTCTTGGAGAGCAGTTCGTTATTGTTTTATTTATTTTTGTTTATATATTCTTTCTGAGACTAATCATTTTGCACCGTTAGAGATGGAAGATTCGTGTAAGCAAGAACCGGAGTTCATTCTGATCGAGTGGATCATCCTGACAAGTTTCTTCATTTTATAACCTTATTAATTTTTTTCCTTTATCGCGGATGCGTATCGTTGACAAGCCTGTGATGTAGACGTGAAATTTCTACCCTAAGTTTCTTCCGAGCCATGACTTCGGGGACGAAGTCTATTTCAAGTGGAGTTGAGTTGTAACACCCTAAAATTTTAAATAATTTAATAATAATTTAAATTACATTTTTAATTATGTTTTAATGGTATATGAGTTGACCGCATAATAATGTGTGACGAGATTAAATTACGTGTCGTATGTTTTATTTGATTTTATGTGTTTACGTTGAGCATTTAATTGATATAATAAATGCGTGACGTTTCGTGATTCAAAAGATTAGAGTATTTAGTTATTAAGCGTATCGTTTAGTTTTCCCGAGCCTAATTTCTGTGCTTATGAACTGTGAGAGTGGCGGGTTTTGTTGTTATTACGTTTTAATTAAGCGTAGTGTTGAAATCCCGTATGTTAGTCATATTTCAGGAGTTGATCATTCCCGAGTCTACTCTAGTGAAAAAGAGTTAGAGCCGAAGCCGGCCAAAGGCCGAGGCTGAGGAGTTTATTCCCGAGTTGGAAAGGTTGTTGTCGGGCCATAGACTTTTATTATATTTTCTTTCTAGTCAGGCCAAGTGATTCCCGTGTTTGGGCTTGCACACCTCGCTACATGCACCCGGGCCAGATGGATTAGGAAATAGGGCTTAAGGCTGTGGGGATGGAAGGCGCCTATAGAGTTTAAGAGGAGGTATCGAATTTTATTTCTCCACCCTAATTGCCGTCATAATCATATCACAGCCATTCTCCTTCTTCGTTCTTCCCTTCAACCCACATGTGTATCATACTTAATCAAAACGTACCCTAAACCCACAAAAATATAGTTCTGCCGCTGCTTGCATCTCCCCCTCCAATCAATCGTTTACAACCAAGCAAGCATCCCAGATTCCTTTGTGCGATCAAATGTGTGAGAGCATTTCCAAATCGCAGCTTCCTCCTTCCCCTTGTGAAGTGGTCGACAACAATGAGTGATCGGAGGTAGAGAGAGATGGTTCGGTTAATCCTTTTCTGGTTCCTCTTTGTTTCAACCGACACCTGCATTTCTCCCTCTCGTTTTCACTGAGCCACCATCGAGCCGCAACCCTTTTGTCACCAAGAAGAATCGCCGAGTAGATAGTAGTACCAGGTCCCTTACATGCTGCTTCGAGTACAGCCTTGTGTTCTGAAGTCTCGATCTAGCAACATACGCCGGACAGTGTAATCAGTGGTGCGAGCTGTGGTGTTTTCCCCGAGCAAGAAGCCGAGCAGATTGTGTATCGAGTGGGGTAGTAGAACCATTCGAGTCCCGAGCAGTGATAACCGGTAATCTAGAGCAGTGGGACACCGTTGTACACGTGCGAATTATGTTCAGCAGAGCCGAGCAGAATTTATTCAATCCCAAGCCAAGGAGTGTTGTTTCAGTAGAACTCTAAGCATGTTTCTCCTTTATTTCAATTCGATTGTTACTTGTTGTTTGAAGCTAACCTCATTCGTGTAGGGACTGTGGCGAACCAAAGAGGGTTCGGGCTTTATTTACACTGTTGTCTATCTCGTTTTGTGGTTATCGAGTTTGTAGTACTGAGAATTTGTTTAGATGGCTTCATTAATCGTCAAATCGTTTTATTATTTTGTAGTCAATCCGTTTGGTCGTTTTCCAGTTATGAATCTATGGTGTGAGTTTGGTCCCTGATTTTATAGTGTCGGGTTTTCGGATTGGGTAAAAGATCACGGGTTGTAATCTACACGTTTTATTAACCAAAAATCGGAAACCGAACCCGTAGGGTTCTTGATTTCCTAGAACAAGATATATTTTTATATAAAAGATTAAGTTCATTGAAAATATGTTTCTGAAGCTATAAATGAGTTCCGGGACTGTCGGGTGTCCCGGGATTTAACGGGTTGATGTCGGGATTTAAAACGGGTTTTACACAATGCTGAAATTTTTACAGAATCTGTCCCCTGAGTTCGAGTCCGTTTTTGACACACTTAAATTACGTTTTTGGAATTTTGGCCCGTTCAGGAACCTTGTTTTCTGAGTTAGCTTTTCAATGCCGCAACCCTCTCGTCAATCCGAATTACGGTTCAAAAGTTATAGCTAACATAGTATGCTGCTGTTAGGAAAATGACCTGTGCGACATGCCTGTCTTTCAATACTGTTTTGAGACCCTTAGAGTCTGTTGTGGACAGTGACCGTCTAACAGAGATATGTAGTTCTGGTTGTCTACTTTTCATGGTAAAAATATGAGATAAATCTACTGCACAGTTTAAGAGTTATAGCAGTTTCCGTGAGACCGACGGGTGCTGCCAGTTTTCTGAATTGAGTCCTTAGAACGGATTGTAATTCGGGTTTCGTTTTTATGCTTTTAGGATCGTCTAGGAATAACCGAGCAGCGCCTTAGAGTATTGAGGATCCTTTGGAGCTTACGCTTTCTCGAGGTGAGTATTCTCACCGTGTATTCAGTTGTAACGTTGTACATGCATGACTTATGTGTTAAATTTCTTGCACCATAATTGTTATCTGAGCTTGAGCTGTTATCTGAGTTTGATCCGCTATCTGAGTTTGATTTGTTATCTGAGTTTGACATGCTATCTGAGTATCTGAGCAGCTGTTGATTTATTTTAATCTGAGACATTGTGCCTGGGTAACCGAGCTCGGCACAGGGTCATTCTGTGCTACTACTTGCTAGGGCATCTGAGATAATTATGTTAAAGAGATAATAAAATATAATAACACACATCTGAGTTTTTGGCTATATGCCTGGGATCACCTGCCGTCTGAGTTTTGGGATTATTCCCGTCTGAGTTTTGGGATCACTCCCGTCTGAGTTTTTGGCTTATGCCCATCTGAGGTGTGAGGAGGGGCGAGGTTGATCTCTTGTCCCAAATCACACAAGCGCGCTATATAAATTAAAATCTGAGTAATAAAATCTGAGAAATAAATCTGAGTAATTAATCGAGTAGATTCTGAGTAGGAGTACACCGATGTGCCCTCATGTGTTGTATGTTATGATTGTTTGCATTTTGAGAATTATTCACTCAGCTTCCCCAGCTGACCCAAACTTTCCCCCACATTGTTTCAGGTACCAGCAAAGGAAATAAGAAGGTGGACGGGTGACCGCTGTATCTTTTCATTACTGATGTGGACATCATTTAATATTTTAAAACACTTTATTTTATTTTAACTATTTCCGCATTAAACACGTTTTAAATGTTAAATATTAATATCCGAGATTTATTTATGGGACCTTTTGATTAAAATTTAGTTTTCAAAAATTTTAAAAATCTTGTAAATTTTAGGGTGTTACACAATTAGTAAGATACATAAGAGCACCAATTGCATTAAGGTATGGTACTTCTGGGCCAAGAACCTCCTCATTTTCTTCGTATGGGCAAAATGGGTCTTTGTCAATATTTAGTGATCTAACAACCATTGGAGTACTTAAAGATTTTGCTTTGTTCATATTGAAACGCTACAAGTATTCCATTAGGAAAATGTTCAATTTGTAATCCAAGACAATACTTGGTTTTCCAAAGATCTTTCATTTCGAATTTTTAGTGATCTAGTGTCTCGAAGGTATCGGCATATTTGCTTGATCCAGTTCCAATGCCTTTTTGTCGGTGATGAACTGAACCTTGCTAATAACTTAACAGCAAATGAAATGTCAGGTCTAGTACAATTAGTAAGATACATAAGAGCACCAATTGCATTAAGGTATGGTACTTCTGGGCCAAGAACCTCCTCATTTTCTTCGTATGGGCAAAATGGGTCTTTGTCAATATTTAGTGATCTAACAACCATTGGAGTACTTAAAGATTTGGCTTTGTTCATATTGAAACGCTACAAGTATTCCATTAGGAAAATGTTCAATTTGTAATCCAAGACAATACTTGGTTTTCCAAAGATCTTTCATTTCGAATTTTTTCTTTAAAAGTTCAATAACTTCAAGAATTTCTTTATTCATTCCAATGATGTTTAGATCATCAACATATACATCTATAATCACATATCCAGATGTTGTTCTTTTAATAAATACGCGTGGACAAATAGCATTATTTTTGTAACATTTACTTGTCAAGTAATCGCTTAAACGATTATACCACATGCGTAAATATTGTTTTAACCCATATAAAGATCTTTGTAGTTTAATTGAATACATTTCTTTAGGTTTTGTATTCAATGCTTCTGGCATTTTAAATCCTTCAGGAATTTTCATATACATATCGCTATCAAATGATCCATATAAGTAAGCAGTAACAACAACCATAAGACGCATCTCTAAATTTTTAGAGATTGCAAGGCTGATTAAATACCTAAAAGTGATTGTATCCATAACTGGAGAATATGTTTCCTCATAATCAATTCCAGGTCGTTGAGAGAAACCTTGTGCTACAAGTCTAGCTTTGTATCTTACAATTTCGTCTTTCTCATTTCTTTTTCGTACAAAAATCCATCCATACCCTAATGGTTTCACAACTCCAGGTGTCGTAATAATAGGTCCAAATACCTTTCTCTTATTGAGAGAATCCAGTTCAGCTTGTATCGCTTCTTTCCATTTAACCCAATCATGCCTATTTTGACATTCATTAACAGACTTTGGTTCAAAGTCATCATTCATAATATCACATGCAACAACATAAGAAAATTTCTCATCAGTATTTTCTATAACATTACTTTCCTCAACCGGAGGATTATTTTGTGTTTCTTCAGGAACACTTTCCTCATGATCAATTGCATTTTGTATTGGTTTTCTTTTTCGAGGATTTTTATCCTTTGAACCAATTGGTCTTCCACGCTTCAAGCGTGTCTTAGATTCTTGAGTGATTTTATCATCAGATTGCCTATTTGGAATTTCAATTCGAGCTGGAGTATTAACAGCTGGTATATATGATTTAGTCACTCTTTTTGTATTAGTAACTGCATCCGGCAATTGATTAGCTATTTCTCAGAAATGCATTATCTTTTGAACTTCTGTTTCACATTGTTTTGTGCGAGGATCAAGGTATGACAAAGAAGGTTCATTCCATGAGACATCATTTTCTTGGTTTTTCTTTTCTGCACCTAATGGTGGAAAAACCAATTCATTGAATTGACAATCAGCAAGACGTGCTGTAAAAACATCACATGTTAAAGGTTCAAGACATCTTATAATAGACTTTGTCTCATATCCAACATATATACCCAACCTTCTTTGAGGACCCATCTTTGTACATTGTGGAGGTGCAATAGGAACATATACCGCACATCCAAAGACTCTTAAGATGAGAAATATTTGGTTCTTAACCAAAAGCAAGTTGTAAGGGAGAGTACGCATTATATGAACTTGGCCTTATGCGAATTAATGATGCAGCATGTAATATTGCATGACCCCATATAGAAACAGGAAGTTTGGTTTGCATTATCAATGGTCTAGCTATTAGCTGTAGACGTTTAATTAATTATTCAGCTAAACCATTTTGTGTGTACATGAGCTACTGGATGTTCAACAACAATCTCTACAGACATGCAATAGTCATTGAATGCTTGGGAAGAAAATTCACCAGCATTGTCCAGTATTACTCTTTTGACTGTATAATCAGGGAAATGTGCTCTAAGTTTTATGATTTGAGCTAAGAATTTTGCAAATGCCATATTACGAGATGATAATAGGCAAACATGAGACCATTTGCTAGATGCATCTGTCAAGACCATAAAGTATCTAAATGGTCCAGATAATGGATGAATTGGTCCACATATATCACCTTGAATTCTTTCAAGAAATCTAGGTGACTCCTTGTCAACTTTCATCGGTGAAGGTCTTATAATTAATTTTCCAAGGGAACAAGACGTACACGGTTTCATATTACTTGTTTGAGGGAACTTCTGGTCCTTCAATGGATGACCATGTGTATTCTCAATTATTCTCCGCATCATTGTTAATCCTGGATGACCTAACATGTCATGCCATAAACTAAATATCCCAGGATCATAATGTTTTTCTTTAACTACCATATTTGATTCTGCTTTATTTATATATGTATGGTGTAAATTGGAATCAAATTTTGGTAATTTCTCCAACACTTGATTGTCATTTATAATAAGCCTAAATTTCTCATTATCTATTGTTTTGGTTTGCTTGTCATATTCGTTAAGATATATATCACCCAAACTCAATAGATTTATGCTTGACTTTGGAGAAAATAAGGCATTATCTATTTGGAATTTTGTACCATTAGGTAATATGAAATTAGCTTTTCCAGTTCCCTCAATCAAGTCTACAGGACCCAATATAGTACGTATTGAACCCTTTGTTGGGTTTATTTTGGAGAAGTATTTCTTCGATTTCAAGATAGTGTGTGTAGTACTACTATCTGCTATTAAAAGATCTCCAAGATTTCCATGGTGTTGTGCTCCATTGGAACTCATATTGAACTTCACATATGAAAAACAAATAATTAGGTTATTATAAAGAAACTTCATTATTGAAGGGAAATATATTACATAAGACAGACTTCATTTGCTAAAGGTAAATATATTACGAATGACAGACTTTATTTGTTGAAGGGAAATTATATCACACAAGACAGAAAGCAAGTAAAAACAGGCTACAACAAACCACTAATTTCCTTAATCTATGTCTTCCATGTTATTGCAGAAATCGAGAGTAATGAGGTTGGTAAATTCATCAATGTTGAATTCCATTATGTTAGTTTCAACATTATCAACGAGATTTACTTCTTTTCCCTTTCCTTTGGGGGAAGCTTGATAAAGTTCACAAAGATGTGCAGGTGTGTGACAAGTCCTAGACCAATGGTCTACGCAACCACATCTATAACAACAACTCTCACCATTCTTTGATTTACCAGCATCATACCTTGCCACTTTGGTCTTATCTTGTGGTTGGACATTGTTCTTTTTAGTGGCATTATAATCAGTACTTTTATAAACACGACCACGACCACGATTATAATAATTGCCTTTTCCACAACCATTGTTATGGTTTGGGTTTCGATTAAAATGCCACGGCCTCGTCCACAACCATGACCACGCCCTCGTCCACGTGTATTGTTTATGAGACCATTAGTATTAGTAGCATTTGCTTCAGGAATTGCTACTGATCCCGTTGGACGAGATTCATGGTTTTCCATTAAGAGCTCATTAGTTTGCCCTGCAACAAGGAGACAAGTATTCAGTTCAGAATACCTCTTGAACTTTTGCAATTGATATTGTTGCATTAAGTTAATGTTTGATGCATGGAATGTGGAGTGTGTTTTCTCCAACATATCTTCATCAGTAATCGTTTGCCCATAAAATTTAAGTTGGCAACAGATTCTGAACAAAGCAGAGTTATACTCGGTTACTTTTTTAAAGTCCTGGAACCTCGGATTTCGCCATTCATCTTTGGCACTTGGAAGTATAACTTCCTTTTGATGATCAAATCTTTCCTTTAAAGACATCCAAAGAACACATGGATTAGTGACATCAAGATATTCAAATTTTAACATGTCATCAATGTGTTTACGAAGGAATACTTGTGCCTTTGCCTTGTCTTGGGATGAGCATTCATTGTTTTCATTTATAGTTTAATGAATGCCCATCGATTCAAGAATTAGTAAAAACATCTATGGTCCATTGCATATAGTTTTTCCCAGTAACTTCAAGTGCAGCTAGCTCACGCTTTACAATACTAGACATTTTGAAACTATATATTTTGAACAAAAACAAATTTAAAAATTAGAATCCATATATATCAATATGAAGTGCACAAAACAGCAGTGGGAGAATAATCATCCCATACATGAACAAATAAGGATAAAATACATCAGGAGTGAGATTACTAATTAGGATGCCAAGTGCTAAAACTAATACAATTATGAAAATCAAAAGTGGGTGAATCATTTCTTATCTTGATTTTGAAGATGAGAGAAATTATCTTTGTGGTATAAAGAAGTGTGGATGATGTGTTTATCTATAGTGTAAAAATATATAGCCGTTGTAAATCTTTAATATTAAAAAATATTTTTTTTACCGTTTATAACTTATATATATATATATATATATACCCGCTATATATATAAATTTTTTTTAATAAAGAGATTATTAAAGAAATAAATTACAAAAACGTATTGTAAAAATATTAGTGAATGTTAAATGAATTAGTAAATAAAAATATATAATATGTATAAATAAACGTTAGTATACATAAATAAAAGTTAGCATACATAAATAAATGTAGTAACATAAATAAAAGTTAGATGCAATAAAAGTAAATGTTAGTTTGCATAATTAAAAGTTAGTGAGCATAATTAAAAGTTAGAAGACATAAATGTAAATGTTAGTTTGCATAAATTAAAAGGGTTAGTAAACATAAGAATAAATAAGTACAATAATAAATGTAAGTATTTTAGTAGTCCCAAGATTAATAGTCCAAATGTCATCATAATGTCATTGATAGAATATGTTTGGTATTATTTAGTTTATTATGATAGTAATATTATAATTTTATGTTAAGAAAATATTTACCTTATGTAGTTAACATGATTAATTGAATGTACCTTGTGATTGAGTTGGTCTTCCTTGATTAAGAACTTTCGTGCTGATAACGTGTTATGAATTATATATGATTATGACCCTATTAGCACTTCATCAAAGAACTTGTTAAGTATATAACAAGAACATAAGATGAAGAACAATAACAAGAAAGATGAGAGGAAGAGAAGTATGTAAACACTTATAAAAGTGTTGAGGTGCATTTTATTCATCCATCTCATGGGGTATTTATATACTAAAAGTTTTACCCTTGAATTACATGTACATACAAATGAAAGGTAAATAAGTAGACATAGATTTGATTGTGAAGACATGAAGGCCGAAAACGTGGGAATCCATTTAATGGTTTTGTCTTGCATATTCATAATATAACTCAATTTTTCATATATATTTTTATGGCATATTGACATACTTAAAAGTTAAAATTGATAACATGGAGCAATATATAGTGTGACAAATTAAATATAAATCACGTCACAAATATAGAAAGTTAAAAACCAAATAGAACTTCACACTTGAAAGTGTGGAAAAGTTTAAGTCTTTACCTCATATCTACTACACTTTATAACATGGTAAGATATTTCTAACCCAAAGCTTGTAGTCTAGTAATGTTGATATTGTTAGTCCCGGACAGGTGAAATATAACACCTATACGCTTTCACTGACCAATATAAATTTTATGGATACACTCAACACTTTTTAAACTTTTCATTATTTATTAAATTGATACAATAAAGATGCAAGTAGTTTGCGGAATAGCTAAGAATAAATCCTAACTAAACTGCTTAATTGCATGTGATAGACAACAACATATATTATCTAAGACAAGTTTATGATCAACAAATGATCAAGCACAAGACCAGACACTTTCGTTATACAGATTCAATTCTTGAATCAGATAACTAGAGTTAACTGGTGGTTTACTGTTAGTCCCAAGACTAAGTAAATAAGATTTGATGCTCGACAGCCAAGAAGAATAAACAACAGCTGAAGTATGTATCTCAGCTGAAACAAGTATATATACAATAAACCTTCAGCTGAGTACGTACTTAGCTTTAGGATACAAGTCAAATTAGCAGCTATTAACGAGAGTTCATTCGAAGTCTATGGCCAAAGGACAAAGACAAGAAGAAGACTATTCAGCTGATTGTGGAATCAGCTGATAGTACCTGCTGGAGATGAAGACTTAAAGGAAATGTTCATTGACACCTTGAACATTTCCCTTTCCCGCTCAAAGAAGAAGAAAACGATGAAGATCTTCTATTTTGGAATAGAAGATAATGTCAGTACAACTTCATCGTTTGTCCCTCAAGCATGTAAAGAGAAAGTCAACAACTTATGTACTTGTGTAGTACACCTTTCACTGTGCGTCAGAAAAGGTACCGGAAGAAGTGGACACAAAGTACACTCGGGGCGATAACTTGTGCAATCGCATTTAATGATCCATGGCAAGTCTACATCGACGAATAATATGTTTACACATCGTCAAACTTGTGGACTAAGGAACATGGATCTTTGGCTATAAATGCAGATGTAAATGCTTGCATTTACAACACACCTTTAGCCCTTTAGAGCATCTTAGAAATCATAAGCACAAGAACATTCTCTGAGAGTTAGTTATTGTCTAAGTATTAACTCCTCCATAGTTATTACTAAGGCATTAATATCAGCTGTTAGTTTCAGCTGATATAACTCAGTGTATATCTCTTCTAGTTTGAGCGGTCTAAAGTGTCAACTCAAGTATAGAGTTTTAGGTAATGTGTACTATCTATTTCCACAAACTCTGTATTGTATTAAGCTGTTTTTAATAAAACTCTTAATCATTGAAACCTTGTTGTTATTTACTTATCATATCTTTGTCACTCGGCCATAACGCAACACGGTTGTGTTGTTGGGATCCAACAACTGGTATCAGAGCGGGTGTCAAAATTGTTTTCCATCAATTTTGAGCATCTGTTATGGCTGAAGCTACATCATCAGATCTTCCATCATCTGGAAAACCTCCCAAACTCACTCAAACCAACTACCCCATGTGGAAAAACCCGTATGTTGTCCCACATGGTTACCTACCACCCAAAACTTCAAGATAATATCACGATAGGAAAATATGTTCCCAAAACCCTCATTCCTGGTTCTTCTGAAACACCAGAACATTATGTTGTGAAGTCTGAGGCTCAGTGGACAGACGCTGAAAAACGTCTTGTTCATCTTGAGAACAAGGGTAGAGATATGCTTTTTCAAGCAGTTGGTGATGAACTGTATCACAATATTCAGTTTTGTGACTCAGTTAAAGAGATGTGAGATAGGCTGGCTGAAGTTTATGAAGGCACATCTGTTGTGCGTGAACATAACAAAAACATGCTCATACATGATTATGAACTTTTTAAAGCCAAGCCAAGTGAGACTATAGCTCAAACTTTCAATCGTTATAACATTCTGTTAAACGAGCTGAAGTCTCATGGGGTTGATAAGGACGATATGTCCAAAATGTGTAAGTTTATGGCAGCCTTACCCTCTAAATGGGCTACCATCATAACTTGCATGAGTACATCTCCTACTCTGAAAGATTATACTCTTTCATTTCTCTATGGTATGTTCTTAAGCCATGAGAGAACCGTACTCAACAAATTTCAACCTCCAAAGGACTCTAAAGTGAGTTCCGCTGGATCTTCGACTGCTCTTGTCTCCTTAAACAAGCCTAGCAGAATCGAATATCCACCATCAGATGATGAGGCTGACAACACTTCAGATGTTGGTTTGTTCAACATGTCGGAAGTCAGCATTGAAGAAGTCGATGAAGATGAAGACAACGATGCCCTTATATCTGGGTTGGTCTTACTTGTTAAAAATAGAAAATTCTTCAAAAACAAGTCTGGCTCCTCAGCTAGAGGCTCGAGTAGCAGATCTATCTCTTCAGCTGTTTCTTCCAGACCCTCTGGAAGTACACCTGACATCTCTGAGATAACTTGCTACAACTGCAACAAGAAGGGACACTATGCTAATGACTGCAAGCAGAAGAAAGCTAGTTCATCATCTTCAACTGGTGAGTCCATTGAAGAAAAATACAAAAAGCTACAAGCCTTCACCAAAAAGATTCTAGAAGAAAAGAAGGCACTTGAAAGCAAGTCTGCTGACAAGGGTCTAGTAGCTGAGACTCACGATTGGGCTGACTCAGGTGACAGCTCATCTGACGACGATGAACAAATGGCCACAATGTGTTTGATGGCTTGTGCTGATGACGATGAATGCATTACAGCTGATGATGCTAGTACCTATAAATGGGTCAACTTTGTTCACAAAAAGGTAACCTCTCTAATCTCCGCTGAGGCTACTAAAGCTAAAGAAATTGTTGACTCTATTATTTGTGACTTGCACTTCATTGATCAGCTGAAAGGTGAATGTTTGGATAAACATAATGCTATTCTACATGAAAATGCATTCTTAAAAGAACGTTTAATTGACCACAAAACTTTAAAAGAAGAACTTTCTGAAACGAAATTTATTAACTCAGTTCTTCAACATGATATAAGTGAAAAAGTTAAAGAACTTGAAGCAATTAAAAAGATTTATGAATCATGGTCTCATTCATCCAAACGTGTGAGTGAATGTGTTAACTCACAAATCCCTAGTCAAGTACAAGCTGTACTAGGAGGAGATTTCCTTGCTGCAGCTGCTGTACCTGACAGCAGTACAGATGATCTGTACTACTCATCAGCTGATGCTTCTGTGCCAGCTGAAGAGTTGGTTTTTGGTTCCTTTGTTAGGTCTACCAAAACCTATGCTACTGAGATGTCCTCAGAAGATCCTTCTGTGGCTACCGGTGAAGAGTCATCTACTGACTCCTCTGCCATGGTAGTTAGGACACCTACTGTAGTTATTGTTGAACCTAGAAAATCTATCTCGGGTTCAACACCTGCTGCATCTTCTGCTAAATCTCAGCAGAAGCCTAGAAGAACAGCAGGAAAGAAAACTGTTCTTACACCCTCCAAGGGTGAGCCAGTTGGAGTTCGTACTCGAGCTGCAAAGAACAAAGGTAAGAGTGTGTCTACGAACACTCCAAGTCCTTCTTCAGTCGTGTCTGTCAGACGGCTGAAAGGAAAGGTCAGCAAGCTGACATCACTCGTTCAAACTCTGATTATCTCTGATAATCAGAAAATGAAAGGTATTTTTGGTCCAGTTCCCAATCCTACTGCCTCGCCCTCTACTCCACTGCAAAGAAACAGAAAATGCTATAAGTGTGAAGATCGTGGGCACATGGCAAGCGAGTGTGACAGCACATGCTTGAGACCTTCCCCATCTTCCATATGTGAGCCTACTGAAAAGCCAAAGTCTATGAGTCCCAGTGGGAAGTCACAAGGACCCACCGCAGTGTGGGTTCTCAAAAAGAACTAACTTCTTTATCTTATGTGCAGGGTGATGAAAGCAAACATGTCTGGTACCTAGACAGTGGTTGCTCAAGACACATGACTGGTTACAAATCCATGCTGGAAGAGTTTGAAGTTTGTGATGGCCCCTCAATAGTTTTTGGTGATAATGGTAGAGGCTCAACTGAAGGTTATGGAACCATTTCTAATGGGTCCATAAAAATCACAAGAGTTGGTTATGTAAATGGGCTGAAACACAATCTTATCAGCATTAGTCAACTTTGTGATGCAAAGTTCTCAGTGAACTTTAACGAATATAGAGGAACGGTGATAGATAAGAATGGAAAGGTAGTATTAGTTGCTCCCAGAACCAAGAATGTCTATACACTTGACATGAATCCTCAAAATCAAGAAGTCTGTTTATTCTCTCAATCTACTGAAGAGCTGAATTGGCTGTGGCACAAAAGGCTATCTCACCTGAACTTCAAAAATATATCGAAGCTGGTGCGAGGTCAGCTGGTGAATGGTCTGCCACAAATCAAATATGAAAAGGATAAGCTTTGTTCTGCATGTGAACAAGGTAAACATCACAAAAGCTCCTTCAAATCAAAGCAATGTTTTTCCATTGACAGCTGCCTTCACATGCTCCATATGGATCTCTTTGGTCCCATGAGCACTGAAAGTCTAGGTGGAAAGAAGTATACACTTGTTATCGTTGACGATATACTTGGGTTATATTTTTACGCCACAAGAGTGATGCAGCTGATGAAATTATCAAGTTCATCAAAAGGATGGAACTTCTAAATGGGTCTAGAGTCAAGATACTGAGATCAGACAATGGTACTGAATCCAGAAACAAGACTCTGGAAGATTTCTGTTCAGATGTTGGGATCTCCCAAAACTTCTCAGCTGCTAGAACACCTCAACAGAATGGTGTTGCTGAAAGAAGGAACAGAACCCTTATATAAGCTGCAAGAACAACGCTTGCTGAGTCAAACATGCCTAAGCAATTTTGGGCAGAGGCTGTAACACAGCTTGTTTTACTCAAAATAGGTCTCTCTATGTGAAGAGACACAAAAAGACTTCTTATGAGATTTTTCGTCAAAGGAAACCTTTCATCGGTTTCTTTCACGTGTTTGGCTGTGTGTGTTTTGTGTTAAACACAAGATATCAGCTGAGTAAATTTGACTCTAAAGCTGATGAAGCCATTTTCTTGGGATACTCCACTCTATCCAAAGCATATAGAGTTTTCAACAAAAGAAGACAAACATTGGAAGAGTCCATAAATGTTACTTTTGAAGAACACTCAAAAGCTTTGAACCCCTCCTCTACTGACTCGTCTGATGCCTTTCAGAGATCAGCTGAATCATCTCTAGATGGAACAACTGAAGCATTCTCCGATGCTTTAAATCTCTTTGATGTTCCCATAAATGAATCAGATGAGACATTCCATGATGCTCCAACATATCTTGTGGACATTGCAGCTGTTAGATAAGAGATTCCAACAGTTAGAGCATCATCCAAGGCTACTTCTAAGCCACCTCTTCATACTTCAAGAAGATCAGTTCAAAATGAAGTAATTCATCCTGCTGAGCAGTCAGCCGCTCAACAACGATCTAATTCTGCTGAATCTTCCTCTTCTACTGTTGCTCCTCAATCTAAGTGGACCTCAGAACATCCAATTGAGTTAATCATTGGAGATCCACAATAGGGAGTAGTCACTAGGAGTAAACTATCATGCAATATGTGCATGTGGTCTTGCTTTCTAGCAACTGAAGAACCGAAAAATATTAAAGCTGATTTAGAAGACTCAAGCTGGATTCAGGCGATGCAGGAAGAACTTAACCAATTCGAGGTCAACAAAGTATGGCAGCTGGTGCCTCCACCAGCTGGAAAGACCATAATTGGTACTAAATGGGTATTTAGGAATAAAATGGATGAAGAAGGTGTAGTTATTCGCAACAAGGCTAGACTTGTTGCACAAGGATACAGACAAGAGGAAGGAATCGATTTCGATGAAACATTTGCTCCGGTGGCTAGGCTTGAGGCTATCAGAATATTTCTAGCCTATGCTGCTTACAAAGACTTCACAGTTTTTCAGATGGACGTGAAGAGTGCCTTCTTAAACGGAAAGTTGTAAGAGGAAGTGTATGTTAAACAACCACCAGGGTTTGAAAATCCTAAGTATTTAGACTATGTGTTTAAACTGGATAAAGCGATGTATGGGTTGAAACAAGCTCCTCGTGCATGGTATGATACACTCTCCACGTTCCTCATAGCAAATGATTTCACCAGGGGAAAGATTGATAAAACCTTATTCATTCGCAAAATCAAAGGTGATATCATTCTTGTTCAAATTTATGTGGACGACATAATCTTTGGTGCTACTGATGAAAAACTTTGTAGACGTTTTTCTAAACTTATGTCTACAAAGTATGAGATGAGCATGATGGGTGAATTGACATACTTTCTTGGTTTACAAGTTAAGCAATCTAAAAATGGAATTTTTATAAATCAAGAAAAATATATCAAAGATCTATTAACGAAATTTGATATGAATTCATCATCATCCATGAAAACACCAATGGCTCCTCCAAACAATTTAGATGCTGACATAACTGGTGGTTTACTGTTAGTCCCAAGACTAAGTAAATAAGATTTGATGCTCGACAGCCAAGAAGAATAAACAACAGCTGAAGTATGTATCTCAGCTGAAACAAGTATATACAATAAACCTTCAGCTGAGTACGTACTTAGCTTTAGGATACAAGTCAAATCAGCAGCTATTAACGAGAGTTCATTCGAAGTCTATGGCCAAAGGACAAAGACAAGAAGAAGACTATTTAGCTGGTTGTGGAATCAGCTGATAGTACCTGCTGCAGATGAAGACTTAAAGGAAATGTTCAATGACACCTTGAACATTTCCTTTCCAGCTCAAAGAAGAAGAAAACGATGAAGATCTTCTATTTTGGAATAGAAGATAATGTCAGTACAACTTCATCATTTGTCCCTCAAGCATGTAAAGAGAAAGTCAACAACTTCTGTACTTGTGTAGTACACCTTTCACTGTGCGTCAGAAAAGGTACCGGAAGAAGTGGACACAAAGTACACTCGGGATGATAACTTGTGCAATCGCATTTAATGATCCATGGCAAGTCTACATCGACGAATAATATGTTTACACGTCGTCAAACTTGTGGACTAAGGAACATGGATCTTTGGCTATAAATGCAGATGTAAATATTTGCATTTACAACACACCTTTAGCCCTTTAGAGCATCTTAGAAATCATAAGCACAAGAACATTCTCTGAGAGTTAGTTATTGTCTAAGTCTTAACTCCTCCATAGTTATTACTAAGGCATTAATAGCAGATGTTAGTATCAGATGATATAACTCTCAGTGTATATCTCTTCTAGTTTGAGCGGTCTAAAGTGTCAACTCAAGTATAGAGTTTTAGGTAGTGTGTACTATCTATTTCCGCAAACTCTGTATTGTATTAAGCTGTTTTTAATAAAACTCTTAATCATTGAAACCTTGATGTTATTTACTTATCATATCTTTGTCACTCGGTCATAACGCAACACGGTTGTGTTGTTGGGATCCAGCATTTACACTCTGCTCGAGGGAATAAAGTTCTGGAGTAAATTCAGCAGCGTGTAACCTTGTTGGGTGCACACAGAAATCGATCGTCTAAGTCCTCAATTTATATCATTGGGAAACGTAGAGCCAAAGGAATGAACGATCGATTGCACGTGTGAGAATTTTGTTGGTGTAGAGGATATATCATGGGACGCGCACGACTAACGGAATTCTGACAGTACTTTCTGTCGTCTTGTGATCGCTGATATCTTCTAGAAGATTTGCAAGATATTCTCATAATCAGCGATGCACAAACTTGGCTTTACTTGTGTCTTTCTGTGACGCTGAAACTTTGCGCCTATGTATACTTTTGGCAGCCATTAGTTTTTCG
This sequence comes from Calendula officinalis, assembly GCA_963853835.1. Taxonomy (NCBI): domain Eukaryota; kingdom Viridiplantae; phylum Streptophyta; class Magnoliopsida; order Asterales; family Asteraceae; genus Calendula; species Calendula officinalis. The sequence continues at coordinate 82,173,809 of OY970820.1, read as the reverse complement.
GATACTCATGCTTCTTTAGATGGCCTTAAGCTTCAGTGACCTTCACTAAGAGTTTTGCTTAGAAAGTATCTGTTCAATGGTTCGCAGCAAGCGGAGTTGTACCGAAATTTAATTTTCCGGGCATACGAGAAAAGAGTCCAGCCGAGCATATTTGTTTGCTAGTTTCTTGGTTTTGTCCAATGCGCTGAACCTGTTACACTATCTGATCTGTTAACCAGTATCTGATTCCGCACGGGGAACTGATCGTTGTTTCAAATAGTAATCAGATAGTGTAACTAGGTAACTGAAATCCGAACTGGTCAGATTCAATTACCCACAATCTGAGGAACTAATCCTCAGATTGTCTTCTAACTATTTGCCTTTTTGTCTTCATTAAATCTCTTCAGTGGGGGATGCTTTTCAGCAACCCAACCATCTCCCCCTATTTGATGTAGACAAATAGTCAGACAACTCCCCCTAAATATGTGAATGTTTTATATTTAACCTTGAGTATTTTTCACAATCCAGAGGGTCTTCGACGTACCTACAAAACATTACAATATATGGTGATCTGATAGAATCTGATCACACTGCAATTCATAACTCATATTTTCTTTTTGAGTTTTTCTAAGTATCTAACAAGCAAGTAAACTCAGGTACGTCAAAATCATCATCATTAACTGATGATATTCATTCATCACAAAGAGTATCAAAGTAATGACATAAATGTAAATTGTTTTGGTGTGCATGCGGAAAAGTAAATTGTTTTAAGATTATAGACCATTGTTTTTCAAACATAAACATAAATTCTTCAACCACCGGTCTTCTGCCACCCGTGCCTCCCATCATTTTCCAGCGAATCACTCCTTTCTTCCCTTGTGGCTTCCCAAGCCCCTCCTCTTGCGCTCTTCCTCCATAGCTTCAGCAACCTCTTCAACAGGCATCCCTAGACGTCCGGTTGTCCTCCTGAGTTCTTCTTCATCGGGAGTCATCTGACTCTTCCGCTTTTTCGTTTTTGGGGGAGAAGTTGCAGGACCCTTACCTTTATCAAGGGGAAGATTTTGAATTTTACCCACGGGAGCTTCTGCAGAAACCATGATAAGGGGATATGAGGACAGAACGATTGGGATTCTGGTAGTACCACCACCATGAGTGATTGTAATCTCTGGTAACTCTTCAAACCTGATCCCTGACCTCCTAAAACGTTTTGAGGTCATCTGATAGGTTTTCCCACCCTGAACACTTACTTTGGCTACACGGTTCAAACCACTACCAACATTATGAGCTCTGTTGTCTCCAGTGATTCTCTTCCCCTTGCTCTGGTTTCTCCAGTCTTCACCTCCCATTCGGGCCGGTCTAACGACCCTCTCCGCTGTGCCTTGATGGGACACAGATTTCTCCCCCTGAAAATGAGGGGTGGGATTGACACCTTGAGCATTTTCGTTATTCATCAGTGGCTCAACAAGGCTAGAGATGCGAGATAACAGACTATCAATCCTTTCACCAATGGATCTTTCGAGACGATTGAATTTAGATGTCAGATCAGCATTACTTGACGTGAGATTTTCAATTGTAGAGATAAGATTATCGATCTGCCCATTTTGTGCATTCACGTTTCTTTGGAGATTTTCCTGATTGTTAACAAGGAAATCTTGAACGCTGTCTGGCATGGCCTGGTGATTGGAGATGTTCCTAATGTTGCTATTTATAACCCCACAAAAACTTCTAATCAGAGCAAGTTGTTTGAATGTTTCGTTAAAGTTTTCCATCAGGCCAGGGAGATCTCTCGCAGTTGGCACCCCCCGGTCCATCGGACCCTCTGGTGTGGCAGCTCTCCTGGGGGCGGAACTTGCTCGGCTGCGAGGGCGGGTTCTTCATCGGAGCTATCAGTCCAGCTGAATAGTAGCGTGTACTCCTGTTCGGGTTCAGTACCAACATTTGTTTGAGTGGGGACACTCGTGTGCTCCACCGATTGATTCACATCAGCAACTTTTTCTTCTACAAACTCATCAATGAGTCTGTTAACATCATCAAGTTCAGCATCTAACATGGATTCCTGATGGAGCGGAGAATGGTCCATATCAAGATTTTATGTCCTCAGAGGGAATGGAGAAGGGGTGGATGCAATTTCTCTTATTTCAATTGGAGTTGGATTGGGCACAACTCTGGGATTGGAACTCCTGGTTTTATATCTACGGGATTGGTTTGAAGGATTTGAAGGTGGTGGTGAATGATCAGAAGAGGATTGATTGTCATCATCATCAGACTCAACATCATCCTCTTGAGAAGAGGCATATTGTACAAATTGAGTAAAGGTCAACATACCTTCTGGAAGTTCAGGAGCAAATTTCTCTTCTTGACATGTGAAGTTTGAGCTACCCACCATACCGGCTTTGAGAGAGGAGCCAAAATTATCATAGAACTCTTGTTCTCCCAGAGAATGAAGAAAGACCATACACAGGAATCGAGGAAAAGGAATTAACTCATCTTTTCTTTTAGCAGCAACCTTCTTTACTAATTGCTCAAAAATCAGCGACCCAAAATCAGCCCTAATATCAGAAAACAGGGCAGCTCCTATGATCATTTCATATCCAGATACAGAGTCGAACCCTCCTGTTTTACAGGACAAGCATTGAGAGATGGTCATGAAAAATGTTGACCATAACAAACCCATCTTCGTCCTTGATATGCCTCTGGAATGGTCTCCCTGATATTGTATGTATGGCAGGACGGCTGATTTTGCTTTTTCAACCGACGGGGTTGGTTCATGAACTTGTGGGGGTCTCACATAGTCGAGTTTAACAGCTTCCCTGAATGTGTTAAGGTTGAAAGAGACGGTGTGTTTACCTTGCAACATTGTTCCGGTTATAACATTTTCTCCGGATTCTTTGGAAGTTGTGCAGGTATACCAGAACTCGAGCAACATAGGTTTTGATAAGGGAATATCAAAGTTTAAAGTGTCTCTGATTGGGTGTTGGTCGAAGAATTTTAACAGTTCCTTAAACCCCGGTCTCAAATTCTTGAGACGATAGTTGATGAAGCTTCTTGAGTTGTTCTTCGTGTAATATATGCTGCTATACGGGTAAGGGACATTTGGAGATGGTCGGATGGAGGCGGGAAGAGAAACCCTGAGATAAGTTCTTTTAGAGTTTGCCATTGATTGCAGGTATAGAGAGGTTTTGCGAGGAGGGCGAAAGGGTTTTGAGAGTTGCGAGAGAAAAGTGGTAGGGAAAATTTGCGAAATGGTGAAGTGTAGAGTAATTTGGGGAAGATCGTGGGAGACGGTTTTGATCGACGGTTAGAATTTGAACCGTTAAGATTGATCGTGTGGTGGAGATGGGAAGTTATTTGTAGGTAGTCTAGGAATGATGAAAGAAGTCAATCAAATGGTAGGGTAGTGTGGCGGGAAATGTCATCGTGCAGTCGCATTAAATGTCAGCGACACTCAATACTTTTTAAATTTTTCTTTATTTATTAAATTGATACAATAAAGATGCAAGTAGTTTGCGGAATAGCTAAGAACAAATCCTAACTAAATTGCTTAATTGCATGTGATAGACAACAACATATATTATCTAAGACAAGTTTATGATCAACAAATGATCAAGCACAAGACCAGACATTTTCGTTATACAGATTCAATTCTTGAATCAGATAACTAGAGTTAAATGGTGATTTACACTCTGCTCGAGGGAATAAAGTTCTGGAGTAAATTCAGCAGCGTATAACTTTGTTGGGTGCACACAGAAATCAATCGTGTAAGTCCTCAATTTATATCATTGGGAAACGTAGAGCCAACGGAATGAACGATCAATTATGCAAATTTCTTTTGTAATAATGCACAAATTAATAAACTATTATATAGCAAAAGTATTGTGAAATTATTCATAAAGCTTGCTACAGCCTTGTTTTACATTTCCAAAGTATGTTCAAAATTATTGATTTCCGGAAATGGAAACTGCCATCATTTTGGCAGTTCTATCAGAATCATAGTTAATATACGTTAATTATATTATTAAACGAAAAGCTGAGCATTCTTGACTTCTTGTTTTAAAAAACACGTACAATATGTATTTATGTATGTACCCCATTATAACTAAGGTTGACCAAAGCTGTGGCAACCTTAATTGATGCCAGCATATTGAATTGCATGATGTGATGCTTAATTACCTCAAAAAGATGGAATAACCTTTTAATGACCAGATTATCTTGCTTTTATGCTAGCTCTACTCTCATGTTTACATTCATGCTACAGATCTCAGTTGATTTTGATGTAAATTCATAATTTTCTAGCGCTTACTAGCTTTTAGCTTTTAATTGACTAGTTTTGAGTAATGGGTTAACAACTTAGTCTTCTTTTTTGCTGTTAAAAAAAACTTCTTTTGTTTTTTAAAGAAAATGAGTTAAATGACTTCCCTACGCGCGCCATAGCCCATAGCCGTGAAGCGGGTTGAATTTTTTATTTTTAAGTACTACAAAACCATTTCTAAAATTCTATATAAACCCCTTAACCCCTTCAATGTTCACTTCTGTATCCACATTCCACTTTCATTTACCAAAAATATATCCCAATTTTTTAATTAATTATCTTTTTGGTTTCTTGCACACAAAAAAAAAAAATCAGCGTTAAACTTTCTACACCATCATCCGCACATGTAATCAACATCTTCCTCTTAAAATTGGGAAATATTTCCTCCTTTTAGTAGTCAATACTACATGCCTACATACACCCGAACAATTATTTAATTACCAACAACACCATATACTTAATCAACAATTTTAACAACACTCACCACCATTTTATCGTCACAACAAACACAACCACACCATCATCATCATCATCATCATCACATGAAATAGTTCAAGAAAAAACGTGAATAAAAAGCTAAAAAGCCGCCAAAAATTAACCGACTCAACCGTGGGATCAACATGAGCTCATATAGTCGTTAAACAATGGAGGAGGAAACTTTATTAGCTGAGTGTTATGTTGCCGTGTCTGAGGATATCCAAACGGAAAATTACCAGTCGGATGAGTCATTTTGTACAAGATTCTTAATGAGTTCAACAAAAGTAATTAAGGACATATTGACGGGGAAGTGCAAAACATTGAACACTAATTGCCAAAAATTCAATGCTATTTACAAATGTAGAAGCGGGAAAAATACGGTTGATCTCTTCGCACATATTGATTCACTATAAAAAATTACACCTGTCCCTACAACATTTTTTGACCCTATTGTGACGACATGTCATTAGTACCCCAATCCTGGCGACATGTCATCGTCGCAAAGTCGTTGCCACCGACTCGTCGTTTTTGTTATAGCTTAAATTTTCGTTGCGGTAGGTGTTATCTGAGAGACCTATTGAGACTAGAATCAAGCTAATCCATTGAGATTTGAGTGAGAATTTGAAGATTTGAGTGAGTATGTGTTCTTGGTGTAAGTGTGTGTAACGAGAGAGAATGAACTGCTTTCAATATTGTATTTCAGTTAAAGTGAGGGAAAGCTTACATTGTAAGTCAAACTTACTACATTATATACTTCTACCACTTAACAAGGTTAATGTTAACTAACGGACTTAAAGGTCAAAACCATTTCAATATTAGTCCTAACCTTATTACAATTTTGGTCCTAACAATCTCCCCCTTTTTGATCTTTAAGACGTCATCCCAGTCTTCAGACTCCAGATTCTTCTCATAATCTATCTTTGGCGAGAAAATGTTTTTCTGAACTTCAAGAATAAAACATTTCAGAAATCTGGAAAGAATAAAATGTTTTTCGCTGATACTTTTTGAGTGAAGAAATCCTATAACTGATTTACTAAAGATTTGTAAATTTTGGGAAAGGGAATATCAGATAAGTAAGGATTTGACTGGGTTTTCAGATAATGGAGAGGTTATTTTTGGAAGTTTGTGGCAGAGGATGAGGATATAATGATAATGTTTTTGAATGATTTGACAGTCAAAGTTTTGAATGTGTGTGTTTGAGTTGGTAAGAATGATCTGAAAGTTAAAAGTTTTGGATATGTATGTATGTAAGTTTTGAATGTATGAAAGAATGATATGTACATTTAGGATTTGAATGAATGTGGATAATATGTAGTTTGTATGATTCAAAGGATTTGTACAGTTAAGCTTTTGTATGGATATGGTTGTTATAAAATTTGGAAAGAATGATTTATTCGATTAGATTTTGGAATGGATAAGAATGTGAATTTATGGTTTGGATAGAATGATCTGTCAGTTTAAGATTTGAAATGGAAATGTAGAGGATTTGTGAGAAATTTCTGAAGATAAGTCGGTTTCTTTTTCTTCACAAACTATTTCATGTAAATCGACGAAAATGTAGACCCATGGATAGAGTTGTTTTGTAGCGGAAGTCTTTTGTTGAAGTTGTGGCTTTGTCGATTTGTGATTATTGATAATTGTTGTTAGGAATAAAATGTTGATGAAGTTTACGCTCCCCCTCGAACAAACAATTATTTCTTAATAAATCTTCTTCGGTTTCTTGTTTACTCCCCCTAATTGGTGCATATGTCTTTTTGAAGTGGAGTAAACTGGGCTAATATATCTTCGTAAGTCTTGTAAGCATTTTCTTCATAAACTGAACTTCTTAGTAAATTTTCTCCCCCTCATGATGATTAAGATTTATCGGAATCATCAAGAAAAATGTGAAGTTCGTCGAGATGAAATGAAGAAAATCTTCGAAGCCCATGGATACAAATATGATGAATAATGATATATTCATATTTTGAATGAATCAATATACATCATATTGTATTATCGAAAACCGAACCGATGTTGATAACGTAGATATCCGATCAAATAGTTTGGCATTGAATCTCAATGATCAAATCAAATAGGGCAAACCGGGATCACATAGATTACCCGTTAACACTACAGTTACACAAACTGTGTGACCTACGTTCAGTGTTGGAATAGATGTTAGCACTGGTAGGATTTCCATTCAATCATCGTGGAATACCAAGAATGTTGGTATCACTATGAATGTTCCGGCTTTATCAAAAGATAAGCTTGGTATTATGCCTTGTGTCCTAAAAGTGTATTGCGGTTCTAGACTCAATTAGTGGACAAACGAAGGCGAGGACTGGAGAGGCTTGTCCTCTTGTTCAATATCAACAATTGTAACGACCCGAATTTTGTAAATAAATAAATTGTACAAAAATATGTTAAATAAGGATAATTCGTTTAAAGAACGTAGGAATTGGTTTCGTGTCGTTTGGACACCGTACGAGAAAGTTATGGGCGAAACCGGGTCGAACCAAGGATCAAAAAGTGCAGCCTGGGCTGCTATGGGAGTTCGCGGCGCGAAGTCTTGGTCGCGATCGTGAACTCGGTCCAGCGAGTTGGGCCAATCGACGCGAAGTAGTTCCCGACCCGGTAACGATCGCGAACTATGCGTGCAAGAAAAAGTTCGCGTCGCGAACTATTGATAGCGATCGCGAACTTTCGCGACACCAGCATTAAATTCGGGAAAACTCATTTATTATACATTTCAAAACCCTAGTTTTTCCCCTTCTTGTGTGTGAACGATTTTTGAGTGTAAGGTGTCGTTTGGAGCTCAATCTTCATCAAATCTTGGTGATTCTTACTCCTCATTGAAGAACAAAGGTAAATCTTCAAACCTCTTGTGTTATAAGTCTTAGAATTGAGTATGGAAGCTTGAATCATAAACCCTAGTTATGGATTTGTTCATGAATGGTTAAATGGAAGTGAAATAACTTAGATCTATGGTATTTTGTCAAGGAAAACGTGGTCATGTTTTGGATACACGAAAATGTGGTGACTTATGAACTTAGGGTTTGGTGATTTTGGGGAAAATGGTGCTAGTAGTTAGCTAGCCATGGATTATGTAGTTAGTATTGATAAATGATGCAAACCATTGTATTGGTTTTGATAATAGGTTACCGGTTGGTGGATTTGAGGCATTCAAATCTTGAGAAGTGATATTGGTGTTCAAGGAACACAACATTGGATAAGCTTGGCTAAGGTGAGTACATGTGAACTTACAAACTGGGTACATAGCTAGTAAATGTCTTATGATTAAATGATTTTGTCGAGTCTTTAAGTAATTTAGTCTTTTACGTGATTTATGATGAATTGCTTATATGATGATGAAAGGATTGAATGATTGAGAAATGATGGAGCTATAAGCTCATAACGATAAAAGATAAGTAATGATGACGATGATGATGTCCCTAGGGCCGTAGTAGATTGGAGGCATTCCGGTTATTACGGTACCTTAAGGTTAGTGGTAGATTGGAGGCCTTCCGATTACCCAATACCTATGAGTCCCGGTAGATTGGAGGCATTCCGATTACCGTGGAAATGATGGTCTTGATAGATTGGAGGCATTCCGATTATCTTGACATTGGCCAATGATGAAAGTGATAAAGTGACCCAAAACAAACTTAGTAATATTATTTTAAGATTAAATGATATTATTTGACTATTTGTTTATCGGGTCTAAAACCCATGTATCTCACGAGGCAATTTTGTCTCACGTGCTATGTTTGTGCTTTTGCTATGTACTCAGGTTCGGGATCGAAGATCTAGGAGGCCCGTTTAGAAGAGGCCTTGTTGAGATTAGCTCGGTGTTGATGATTAGAGTCCTTATCCTATGGTTAAGATATAATTTGTAACACCGTTTTTGTAAACTCTGATAATCTCGAACAAGAAACCTTTTCGTTTTTTGTAAAACTGGTATTTGATGTTGATACAATATTATGTATTTTTTTCAATTAAATGGTATTTAAATGTTGCTTTGAAAATTGAGGTGTTACAACTTGGTATCAGAGCTATAGTTTAAGTGAACTAGGTTGAGTTGACCATCCTAGACTTAAACTGAGCTAGTAGGACCGTAGGTTCCATAGGATACCTGTGAAATGGCTATTGAGACCTTAAGCGTAGGTTCAATAGGGTTGACCTTGGAGGATTAGGTCATGTTTGGTTTTGGGACGGTCAATGTTACCGTTACTTTGATAAATTGACTTCTAAATGATTAATGTCTTATTATAGCAAAATGGTGAGAACTAGAAGTACAAGAGGCCCACTTGATCAAGGGCAAGATTCGAACAACATTGTCGAACCGGTGTTTGGTCCTCCACCTCGGGAAGGGGAGGAAAATTCGGGTGTTGAAAGGAATACTCACACCCCGGTCACCGTAGAACACCTCCAAACTATGTTCAATCAAATGAGGGACATAGTGAACGAGGATGTGAACCGACTACTCAACGAACATAAGGCACGTGAAAGGCGGGAGGAATCTCCACCCCGCACGAAGAGCAAGTCGAGTAGCGTTGCTCAAACTGAAAGGTCTTCAACTGAGGAAGAAAGTGACCCCGAGCCGAGGGAAAGAAAAGGTTGTACTTATAAGAGTTTTATGGCTTTCAAGCCCGATAACTACTATGGTAGCTCCGAACCGAAGGTCACGATCCGTTGGATCCGTGAAACCGAACAAGTTCTTGAAGCTAGTAAATGCAAGGAAGGTGATATGGTGATTTATGCTTCCCGGTTGTTGAAGGATGAGGCCCTCGTGTGGTGGGATACTTTGTATGAAACATTGGGAAAGAGGGCGATGTACAAGATGACTTGGGATGAGTTTGTGAAACGGTTGAAGGCAAAGTTTTGCCCCGAGAGAAACTTAGAAAAACTTCAAGAAGAATTCGTTCATTTGAAGAAAGGTAATTTGAGTGTCGATGAGTATACTAAGAAATTCACGGGATTAATCCCGTTTGTGATCAAATTGTATCCGGATGAGAGATCCCGGATTGTTCGTTATGCTAATGGACTCCCGTGGGAGTATGAATTGGAGGTTAAAAGGGCCGCCACACTCGATGAGGCTATCGGTGCGGCGAGAAATGTTGAAGAGGTTGGCCAAAGAAGAATCAACGAGAGGCCAAAGTTTGAAAAGTTTGAAAAGAGGAAGTTTGAAGGGAGCTCGGGTTCGGTGAAGAGAGGGAAATTCACCCCGACCTTCTCTAAGCAAACAAGTGTGGGTGCTTGTAAGAAGTGTGGCAAAGACCACAAAGGAGAATGTTTGGTGGATACGAAGTCATGCTTCAAATGTGGAAGACCGGGGCATATGGCAAGGGATTGCCGGGCCAAACCGTTGGATGAAATCGAGTGCTATTCGTGCCATGAAAAAGGGCACTATAGCAATGCATGCCCGAAGAAGGGAAGTGAGACCATGGTGTCGACCGCTCAAAAGAAAGCGGAGCCGACAAAGGTCAAGGGACGGTCCTTCCAACTTACCCGAGAAGAAGCCAAGGAGGCCCACGATGTCGTTTCAGGTACCCTACTCGTAAATTCTATTCCCGCCCGGATCTTATTTGACTCGGGTGCTACTTATTCGTTTGTGTCACATGATTTTGTTGTGATGTTGAATGTGCCATTAGAACTTCTTGATGAAATTTATGATATAGAAATTGCGGATGGTAAAACCTCCATAGTTCAACATATGTGTCGGAATTGTGAATTGGAAATAGATGGGAGAAAGTTTAAGGTGAATTTATTACCCATGGAAATTGCGGGTTTTGATATAGTTATAGGTATGGATTGGTTGGGTGAGAATCAAGCAAAGATTTTATGTGGGAAGAAGATAGTCTCGATAAGGACTCCCGACAATGAAAAAGTTTATGTGTATGGTGAGAGACGACACCATTTGCCATGTCTTATGACCGCGGTTAAAGCTAGGAAATGTTTAGCCAAAGGATGTTCGTCCTTTTTAGCATATGTGTTAGATGGAAGGAAAGAGAAGAAGTCGGTGGAAAATGTAAAGGTGATTCGGGATTTTCCCGAGGTATTTCCCGACGATTTACCGGGATTGCCACCGGAGAGGCAAGTAGAATTCCGTATTGATTTAGTTCCGGGAGCGACGCCGATAGCTCGTGCTCCATACCGTTTGGCTCCCACCGAAATGCGGGAATTGATGTCCCAATTGCAAGAATTACTCGACAAAGGATTTATTCATCCTAGCTCGTCTCCATGGGGTGCGCCCGTATTGTTTGTTAAAAAGAAAGACGGTTCAATGAGAATGTGCATCGACTACCGAGAGTTGAACAAGATGACTATTAAGAACCGGTACCCATTGCCTAGAATCGACGACTTGTTTGATCAACTTCAAGGTGCCGACTATTTCTCGAAGATCGATTTGAGATCGGGTTACCATCAAGTTCGAGTGAAAGAAGGAGATACCGAGAAGACGGCGTTTCGCACACGCTATGGGCATTACGAGTTTTTGGTGATGCCATTTGGGTTGACTAATGCACCGGCCATTTTTATGGATCTTATGAATCGGGTTTGCAAACCATTCCTCGACAAGTTTCTTATCGTATTTATTGACGATATTCTTATTTATTCAAAAACCGAAGAAGAACACGAGAGTCATCTAAGACAAACGTTAGAAGTGTTACAACGAGAAAAATTGTATGCTAAGTTTTCAAAATGTGAATTTTGGATTCGAGAAGTCCAATTCCTTGGTCACGTCGTGTCCCGAGAAGGAATCAAAGTTGACCCGTCAAAGATTGAAGCGGTTATGAAGTGGGAACCGCCACGAACTCCAACCGAAGTGAGAAGTTTTCTTGGCCTTGCCGGATACTACCGTCGATTCATTCAAGACTTTTCCCGAGTGGCGACACCACTCACATTGTTGACCCGAAAGAGTAGTGAGTTCGTGTGGGGAGAAAAACAAGAAGATGCATTTGCCACATTAAAGGAAAAATTGTGTAACGCCCCGATTCTCACGTTACCCGAAGGAATGGAAGACTTCGTCGTGTATAGTGATGCTTCACATAAAGGTTTGGGTTGTGTTTTGATGCAACGGGGGAAAGTGATTGCCTACGCCTCGAGACAACTAAAGAATGCGGAAGAAAGATACACGACTCACGATTTAGAGTTGGCGGCGATAGTGTTTGCTTTAAAGTTATGGAGGCACTACTTATATGGTACAAGGTGTACGTTGTATACGGATCACAAAAGTCTCCAATACGTTTTCACTCAAAAAGACCTAAATATGAGGCAAAGGAGATGGATCGAGTTGATACAAGATTATGATTGTGAAATTGTCTACCATGCGGGGAAGGCCAATGTGGTAGCCGACGCCCTAAGCCGAAAAGTTTATGAAAAGCCGATAAAGGGAAAGCTAACACGTATTGAAGTAGTCTCGAGTATAGTAGAACGAATCAAGAATGCCCAACGGGAGGTGATGGAAAAAGATGAGTTAAGGCAAGAACGATTGGGAAGGAACCAACACTTCGTGGAAAACAAGCAAGGGTTGAAAACCGTCGGTGGTCGAATTTGGGTTCCCAAGTTCGGGGGTACCCGAAAGGAGTTACTAAATGATGTTCATAGGTCTAAGTATTCGATCCACCCGGGAAGTACAAAAACGTATCAAGATATGAAGAAGATGTATTGGTGGCCCGGGATGAAGGCAAGAGTGGCAAAGTATATTTCTAAGTGTGCCACGTGTGCACAAGTAAAAGCCGAGCATCAAGTACCTTACGGGGTAGCTCAATCGTTACAAATCCCGGCCGGAAAATGGGATGATATAACAATGGATTTTATTGTTGGGTTGCCAAAGACGAGCAATAACCACGATGCCATTTGGGTCATTGTTGACCGGTTGACCAAAAGTGCATTATTCTTGGCGATTCGAGAAACCATGCCACTTGAGAAATTGGCAAAGTTGTATGTGGATGAAGTGGTAAGACTTCATGGGGTCCCGTTGTCAATTGTGTCCGATAGAGATGCGAGGTTTACCTCGAGATTTTGGAGATCGTTACAAGAAGAGTTGGGAACGAAATTGCGGTTGAGTACGGCTTACCACCCGCAAACCGATGGTCAAAGTGAGAGAACCATTCAAACGGTTGAGGATATGCTAAGATCGTGTGTGCTAGATTTTGGGGGTAAATGGGATGAACATTTACCGTTGGTTGAGTTCTCCTACAATAATAGTTATCAATCGACCGTTAAGATGCCGCCTTATGAGGCGTTGTATGGGAGAAAATGTAGGACTCCATCGTGTTGGCTTGAAGCGGGTGAGACGAAACTCACGGGTCCCGAGATTGTGAGGTTGACCAATGAAAAGATTGGGATAATCCAAACCAATATGAAAATTGCCCAAGATCGACAAAGAAGTTACTCGGGTTTGAAAAAGAGACCATATGATTTGAATGTTGGAGACATGGTGATGTTGAAGGTGTCGCCTTGGAAAGGCGTAATGCGGTTTGGTAAGAAGGGCAAGTTGAGCCCAAGGTATGTTGGCCCATTTAAGATTTTGAAACGGGTCGGTGTGCAAGCTTTCAAGTTAGAACTCCCACCCGAACTTCAAGGTGTTCACGATACATTTCATGTAAGCTATTTGAAGAAGTTCGTGGGTGAAGTTGAAAATATAATTCCATTGCAAGAATTGCGGGTTGATGCCCCGAACCGATTGATTGAGGAACCCGAAGCCATACTAGAGTCGAAAACCAAGAAACTTCGGAATAAAGAAATTGAATTGGTGTTGGTCAAGTGGAAGCATTCGCTTGGGCCGAACTTGACTTGGGAAGTCAAGGACGAGATTCGGAAAAGGTACCCGAATTTCGTGAACTATGATGAGATTCCGAGGACGGAATCTCCTTAAGGGGTGGATAGTTGTAACGACCCGAATTTTGTAAATAAATAAATTGTACACAAATATGTTAAATAAGGATAATTCGTTTAAAGAACGTAGGAATTGGTTTCGTGTCGTTTGGACACCGTACGAGAAAGTTATGGGCGAAACCGGGTCGAACCAAGGATCAAAAAGTGCAGCCTGGGCTGCTATGGGAGTTCGCGGCGCGAAGTCTTGGTCGCGATCGTGAACTCGGTCCAGCGAGTTGGGCCAATCGACGCGAAGTAGTTCCCGACCCGGTAACGATCGCGAACTATGCGTGCAAGAAAACGTTCGCGTCGCGAACTATTGATAGCGATCGCGAACTTTCGCGACACCAGCATTAAATTCGGGAAAACTCATTTATTATACATTTCAAAACCCTAGTTTTTCCCCTTCTTGTGTGTGAACGATTTTTGAGTGTAAGGTGTCGTTTGGAGCTCAATCTTCATCAAATCTTGGTGATTCTTACTCCTCATTGAAGAACAAAGGTAAATCTTCAAACCTCTTGTGTTATAAGTCTTAGAATTGAGTATGGAAGCTTGAATCATAAACCCTAGTTATGGATTTGTTCATGAATGGTTAAATGGAAGTGAAATAACTTAGATCTATGGTATTTTGTCAAGGAAAACGTGGTCATGTTTTGGATACACGAAAATGTGGTGACTTATGAACTTAGGGTTTGGTGATTTTGGGGAAAATGGTGCTAGTAGTTAGCTAGCCATGGATTATGTAGTTAGTATTGATAAATGATGCAAACCATTGTATTGGTTTTGATAATAGGTTACCGGTTGGTGGATTTGAGGCATTCAAATCTTGAGAAGTGATATTGGTGTTCAAGGAACACAACATTGGATAAGCTTGGCTAAGGTGAGTACATGTGAACTTACAAACTGGGTACATAGCTAGTAAATGTTTTATGATTAAATGATTTTGTCGAGTCTTTAAGTAATTTAGTCTTTTACGTGATTTATGATGAATTGCTTATATGATGATGAAAGGATTGAATGATTGAGAAATGATGGAGCTATAAGCTCATAACGATAAAAGATAAGTAATGATGACGATGATGATGTCCCTAGGGCCGTAGTAGATTGGAGGCATTCCGGTTATTACGGTACCTTAAGGTTAGTGGTAGATTGGAGGCATTCCGATTACCCAATACCTATGAGTCCCGGTAGATTGGAGGCATTCCGATTACCGTGGAAATGATGGTCTTGATAGATTGGAGGCATTCCGATTATCTTGACATTGGCCAATGATGAAAGTGATAAAGTGACCCAAAACAAACTTAGTAATATTATTTTAAGATTAAATGATATTATTTGACTATTTGTTTATCGGGTCTAAAACCCATGTATCTCACGAGGCAATTTTGTCTCACGTGCTATGTTTGTGCTTTTGCTATGTACTCAGGTTCGGGATCGAAGATCTAGGAGGCCCGTTTAGAAGAGGCCTTGTTGAGATTAGCTCGGTGTTGATGATTAGAGTCCTTATCCTATGGTTAAGATATAATTTGTAACACCGTTTTTGTAAACTCTGATAATCTCGAACAAGAAACCTTTTCGTTTTTTGTAAAACTGGTATTTGATGTTGATACAATATTATGTATTTTTTTCAATTAAATGGTATTTAAATGTTGCTTTGAAAATTGAGGTGTTACAACAATCTCCAAGTGAGATGTCGATAGCATATGAGATAGTCTCCGTGGAAATGAAACAAGTACTTTTTAAGAAATACTTGAGTAGCTGGGGGGGTTGTGCATTGCATCACTGGGTTCCATGATGTCTTGTTCAATATCAGAGAGCAACACATGCAATCTGATAGAGACGTGGCTACCCGGCTTTTTATCAGTTTGGTAAGGGTTTTTTCGTTTTCTTTAACCCTGTCACACCCTCCTCACTCAAGCTTACTTTTTCATTTTTCGACTACTCCCTCATTTCATTTTACCATGTATAGCTGAATTGCACCCCATACTACATTCCCCCTCTCAAATTTTATCTCAGCGCACCCCAATCAAGATCCCGTGATACTTGATTCTGCTCACCTAGACCTATGTACCCTTACATATTGTCCTATATTGTAGGTGGCTCCTGGGGAAGATCATACCGGTTATAGCAGATCATAGGAGTAATTTGAGAGTGAACTATAACGCTCGTGTGCAAATTATCAGCATTTATGATGTTACTTTGTAAGAATAACATGGATTTTTCATCGGAAAATGTGTTTCCGGCATAAGTTGTTGCCTTTATGATTTAAAAGTTTAGGCACAGCAACTTGAACAATTGAGGAAATACCGGACTCACATAGAGTATCCGTTAACACACGGTATGAATCGATAGTCGTTTGCACAACCATTGATTCAAATGTGTGACATGCGTTTAGAGTTGACGTGATTTTAGCTCTAGCAGGAATTCCACTCAATCCTCGTGAAACACCAGATTGTGATGCCACTATGAGTGTTCCGATGAATACACGGAGATTCATTTATAATAGTGTATGTGTCCTAAATTGGAAATATTTGTCGGTGAAATCTAGACACATTGTGCATTCAATTGAAGACGTAACCCGGGGCAGAAGGTTAATTATTTCAATACCAACATACTCCAAATGAGTAGTCGATAGATTATGTGCTACGTCCCCTGATGAATTGAAACAAATTTCTATTGAGAGGAATCTGAGTAGTTGGTGGTGGAGTGCAAATGCTTGACTGGGCCAGTTAAGTCTGGTGAAACATTCAACACATGAATGAACACTAATTTAGTGAGGTTGCCCGGTTTATTGACGGTTGTGGATGCACTCAAAGGTGTGTTTTCTTAAAATTATCATGTTTTCACATCACCTTTCACTCACCTAAATCTATACCCTAAGACATATACCCTCACATTTACCAATTTTGGCTAAAAAGTAATTCCCTTGGAAGGTAAGGCCGGTTCTGGCAAACCATGGGAAGGTATTGTCGTTTGATAAAAAAATATTTCGATTAAAAAAAATTCAAACGGGTATAAAAGTATTGATAAAAGAAATTTTCTCCCCCTGGAAATACTAATTCTCCCCCTAGAATTAATATTTCTCCCCCTCGACAAAATATAAGTAATGAAAAAGTTACAGTTTAAGAGAGGTGGGAAAGAGTTTTTACAGTTATGTGAAAATCTGGTTAAGAGCGGGTTTCAAACAAATGTATTTGAAAGCCATTGCTTTGAAGTTTGAGTCATATACTGATGTGTATATAAGTCATTTAGATGAAGCGCGAGTTATACACTAAAATGTGTAGAAGTCATATAGATGAAGCGCGAGTTATACACTGAAATGTGTATAAGTCATTTTGTGGAGAAAGATAAAACAGTTTAAGCTTTTAGATTTAGCATACCAAGTTTAGACACAAGAAAGTTAAAACGTTTTTCGTCTAATGCCTTGGTAAACAAATCAGCTAATTGATAATCTGTGGAAACAAAGTACAATTCCACATTACCATGTTCAACATGATCTTTTATAAAATGATATCGAAGATCGATATGTTTAGTTTTTGAATGTTGAACAGGATTGCATGAAATTGCAATTGCACTTCGAGAATCACAATATAAAGGAATACGACTGTATAAAAAGCCGTAATCTTTTAATTGTGATTGCATCCAAATTACCTGGGATAGGCAGCTTGCAGCAGCAACATATTCTACCTCTGCAGTTGAAAGAGACACGCAATTTTGTTTTCGTGAAGACCAGCTCACTAGTTTATCTCCCAGAAATTGAACACTCCCAGACGTACTCTTTCGATCCAACATGCATCCAGCATGGTCAGCATCAGAAAATGCAGTTAAATCAAAGGAAGTTTCTTTAGGATACCAGACACCAAGATCTCGAGTGCCTTTCAGATACCGAAATATTCGTTTAACCGCTTGAAGATGAGATTCTTTAGGTGCTGCCTGATACCGAGCACATATGCAAGTAGAGAACATAATGTCTGGTCGACTCGAAGTCAGATATAGTAAGGATCCGATCATCCCCCGATAGTGGGTAACATCAACAAGTTTGCCATCCGGATCAGCATGTAATTTCGAACCAGGCGACATCGGCGTCGATATTGGTTTACAATCATCCATAAGATATTTCTTCAATAAATCAGTGATATACTTGGATTGATTGATGAAAATTCCGGTCGGTAATTGGCGAACTTGAAGACCAAGAAAGAAATTCATTTCACCCATCATGCTCATCTCAAAACGTTTGACCATAAGAGCAGAGAATTTCTTGCAATATTTTGGATTTGTAGAACCAAAAATTATATCGTCGACATAAATTTGAATAAGAACAATGTCTTCCCCTTGACGTTTGACGAAGAGAGTTGTGTCGACTTTTCCTTTAGAAAAACTAGACTCAACTAAGAATTTTGATAAGACATCATACCACGCCCTAGGAGCTTGTTTTAATCCGTACAAAGCTTTGTCGAGAATATAAACATGATTAGGCAAGTGAGGATCTACAAAACCTTCGGGTTGATGAACGAACACTTCTTCTTTGAGAATGCCATTTAAAAATGCAGTTTTTACATCCATCTGATAGATAGTAAAATTCTTATGTGCTACATATGCTAAGAATATTCGAATGGCTTCTATTCGGGCAACAGGAGCAAAAGTTTCTTCAAAATCAATGCCTTCCTGCTGAGCATACCCTTTTGCAACTAGACATGCTTTGTTCCGAATTACAATACCATTTTCATCCTTCTTATTTTTGAAAATCCACTTTGTACCAATAACAGATTTGCCAGGAGGTTTTGGAACAAGACGCCAGACTTTTAATCTTTCAAATTGATTTATTTCTTCTTGCATAGCAATAATCCAGTCTGGGTCCCAGAGAGCTTCACTGACCTTCTTTGGTTCATTTGAGCTTAAAAATGCAGTATACTGACATTCATCAGCAGTAGCTCGTCGGGTTTGAACAGAAGATTCAGGATCACCGATTATCTGATGTAAAGGATGTTCTCTTGTCCATTTAAGAGAATGAGGAAGTGGAATTTGACCTGGATTAATATTTGAGGTATCAGTGAATTCAGGATGAGGAATTATCGCAGTTTGAGTAGGTGATGTAGACGGTGGAGGATCAACCCGTTGAACGTTGAATTTAGAAAAATCTATCACCAAAGGTGGAGGTTGAGCTGGAACTAAAGATAAATCGAAAGAAGTAGCAGCTTGACCAGAAGGTGATGATTGATTATTCGTGGGTGGAGAATCTTCCGGAGATGCTTGATGTAGCAAAGGTGAAGAATGTTCCGGAGATGATGTGGATTCATTATGTGGAACAGAAGGTGATTGAGAAGAATCATTATGTGGAGTAGCAGAAGTAAGTGAAGGAGAATCCGATGAACTTGAAGGTTGAATATCTGGTACAGAAATAGATTGAACTTCAGCTACTGTTGGAAATGGAATGCTAGCCTCCTCCAGTAACGTATGTCGAATATTATGATAATCATCATAAAAATGACGAAATAAAATATCCAAGTCATTTTCAGATGTTGACGGCGTTGACGATGGTGAAGGATTTTCAGCATTTGAAGTAACTGAATTGATAGGAAACGTCTCATCAAAATTAACGTTAACACTTTCTCTGATCGTACGTTTTGATCGATTATAAACTCGATAAGAAGCAGATTCTCTTGAATATCCCACAAAAATTCCTTCATCAGCTTTTTCATCAAATTTGTTCAACTTATCTTTATCATTTAAGATAAAACACCGACTCCCAAAGATATGTAAAAATTTAATATTTGGAATGCGGTTATTGATCAGTTCATATGGAGTTTTGTTGTATGCTTTGTTGATGACTGAACGATTTTGAGTGAAGCATGCTGTACTTATAGCTTCTGCCCAAAGAGATAATGGGAGTTTTGAATATGAAAGCATGGTACGAGCAGCTTTAACAAGAGTTCGATTTCTTCGTTCAACAACCCCATTTTGTTGAGGTGTTCTGGCAGCGGAAAATTGGTGAGTAATACCAACTGAGTCAAGAAAAGAATCTAAAACTTGATTTTTAAATTCAGTTCCATTATCAGTGCGAATGGTATGTACTTTTAAATCTAAATTGGTTTGAGTTTTCTTGATGAAGGATATGATGATATTAGTTGCTTCATCTTTTGTACGTAGGAAATGAACTCATGTGTATCGAGAATAATCATCAACAATAACCAACACATACCGTTTTCCTGCTAAAGATTGAACGCTCATAGGTCCACATAAGTCCATGTGAAGTAATTCAAGCGGTTTTGAAGTACTTTGAATTTGTTTAGACTTATGAGGTTTCTTTGTCATTTTTCCCATCTCGCACGAAGAACATAGATGATCTTTTTCAAATTTAAGATCTGGAAGACCAGATACATGTACACCTTTCACCAACTTATTGATGGTTTTGAAGTTAAGATGAGAGAGGCGACGGTGCCACAACCAAGATTCATCTGATGAAGCTGTTGACATTAAGCAAACTTCTTCAAGTGGAACTACATCGTTTAGATTGATAGTAAACAGATTTGTCTCTCGAGTTCCAGTAAGAAGTTCTTCTCCATCATATGTACGAACAGCACATTTCTTTGTACGAAAATTAACTTCTAATGTTTTATCGCAAAATTGACCGATACTAAAAAGATTATGAGCGAGATCTTCAACATAGGTTACATTGCGAATGATAGGTTGTGTCGGATGATATCTCCAATTCCCATAATAGCAGCTAAATGATCATTACCAAATCTAACAGTACCCAAATATTTGTCTCTAAAATTTGTTAACAAATTCTTGTTTCCGGTCATATGTCTTGAACAACCAGAATCAAGATACCATAAATTCTGCATAAAACAATTATAACAAAAAGGTACCCAATCAGATATGGGTCCTATACGATTAGTAAAACATGTTTTATGAAGAATTAGTTGATATGATTTGAATTTAGAGAGTTGGAGAACTGCAAGGAGGCAGTTCTGGATTTGTTACTTTGATAGACCATTTTAAGGATTTCTCAGGTGAGGATAAAATCCATTTTGAATGTTCATTTTGGATCCATGTATATTTAACAAATTTGGAATGCTTTTTAGAGGAAGTCGAAGAACTGGAGTTTAATGATTTAGTTGGATTCACAGTTCGATAAACTAATTTGGTTGATTTAGGTGTAGAAACCACACGATATACTGATTTTGTCGATTTAGGTTTAATCCTAGATTGTGGTTTAGATGTGGATGTTGAAGGATTGGATGAAGAACCTACACGATAAACAGATTTTGACGGATTAGGAGAAGAACGTGTAGATGAAGATGTGTGAGATCGAGCAAGCATTGTTTTGCAATGTTCTGGATAACAAGTGATACATGAATGAATGATTGACCCGTTTTTATGAAGAACATCATGTCGTCGACCACAAGGAGCATCTTTTCTAACAAAATATCGTGTATCATATTGAGAAATTGGTGTATTAGTTTTTCTATCAAAATAAACCTTTTTACTAGTTTTATCTGTTTTAACAATCAAATTAACACCATTCACAGTGAAATTAACAGGACGATAAATTGCTGAATCATAGACAATTCCATAACATGTAGCAGGAGAAATAAACGTTGTTGAGTTATTACAATTATTAGAATTTGAAAAAGAAGAAGCTAAAAACGAGGAAGATCTAGACTTCTTAAGCTCATTGGACTTAAGCATACTAGACTTAGACGACTTAGACTTCTGAGACTTCTCAACTTCTTTCATCATGTCTTGCATCGGCGTCTTAAGCTTTGAATTTAAAGTTTTATCTGAAAAATTTAAAACATGAGAATTAGAATTTCTTCTTAAAAGAATTGGAGTTTTAGGAGAAGAAGAATTCTTTTGGTTTTGGAGAAGCACTGTGGCTTGAAACAGATTTAATTTCAACAATTTTATCTTCTAAATCATGAATTTTTGATTGTAAAGCAGATTTTTCTTTGTCAAATGCCTTTTGGGTTTCATCTATTTCGGTTTCCAATTGATAAATTTTCTTTTCTAGAATTAGAGAAGGAATGTAAACTTTACGGGTTACTTTTTGTTGAAGTACCGCATTATCCTTAATCTCAAATTCTGCAGGTGTAATAATTGGAAAATATTCATCATTTGTAAAATTTGCCTTTTAGTTTCATAAGTTTTATTTAATTCATTGTAATTGAAACTAATTTGTGCATTCTCTGATTTAGCTCTGTTGAATGTTTCAATTTCTTCTTTCTCATATGTCATGCGAAGGAAACTTTGCCAAACATCAACATGTATGTATTTGGAATCATACAATGTTGAAAGCACACTACAAGCCATCTTCAGATATTCAGGATTGTTAGCCCCCAGACCTTCTCGTGAATTAAAATATTTGAAATCTTTAGGCTTGTTCAAGTGAATAGTTTGATCAGTTTGTCCTCGTTTAGCAATTATTTCTTCAAGATTTTTGACGTGGGAAGAAAGTTGAATTTTATCATTTTGAAGTTGATTAATGACATTTTGTTTGTTATTTAATTCTTGTGATGTTTGTAAGTCATTTTCAAGAATGGTTTCTGATAATTCTTTAATTTGTGTGTTTAAGGATTTAAATTGATTTTCATTATCATCAAATTCTTTTTGTTTACGTTCTAACCAATTTTTTGTAATTTGATAGTCATTCCATGCTTCAATGTATAGCTTGTAATATTTATCATTTTCTGCATTATGTGTGGAACTTTGTGTGCTTTTAAGATTGGTCAATTCAATTTCTTGTTCAGAAATAGTATGAGACAAATGTTGAATATCAGTCTCATATTTAACAGTCAATTCTGAAATTCGATTTTGTAACGTCAGATTCTTTTTCTCAAAATTTTTATTTTGTTTAATAAAATGAACGAGTTGTGTATTATGATCAACAAATTGTTCATTTTCGTTTTCTAAATCAGCTAATTATTCTTGAAGTAAAGTATTTAATTCTTTTTCATTCAAAAGGTTTTGTTTTAAAGATTCAATTTCAGAATTCTGGTTTGTTACAAAATAATTTTCAGAATCAATTAAATGTGAAGAATGAGATAAGAAAGAATTAATTACCTCTATTTCTTTGTTGGCATCATCAGATAAACGTTCAGAAATTTCGGCGTTTTCACGTGCCATAAAGCATAGATTTGCCGAATGCTCTTCATCTTCGGGATCAGAATCTTCCATCCAGCTTAGATCCTCAGCTAATAACACTTTTCCTGCCTCGATTTGCTTAGCCATAAGCATCTTACGTTTGAAGTAATCAGAATTCCTAACTTTAGGTTTCTTGCAATCTCGAGAGAAATGACCAGGAAGTCCACAATTATAACATTTCTTTGTCGGATCCAAAGGTGTTATTGTGGGTTTGTCAGATGTATTTGACGCAGAGGGTGCAGACTTGAAAGTGGATGAAGATCTCTGATTGTTGTTTGTAGGAGTTGAGTAATACTTCTTCTCATATCGTGAGATGAAAGACATAGCTTGCAACAGTTGTTCTAATTCTGTCTCCATTTCTTCTTTTGTATCTTTAACGGGTTCTTCTGATTTTTCTTTCAGTTTACCAGAAGAGTTTGACTGGTATTGTCTTGTAAGAAGAGCAAGAGTATCAAGAGTGTTTGCATTTTCCTGTTTGGTTTTGACTATATCTTTCACCATTGGAGCATTTTGAAGTAAGTACTCATACAATTCATGCACATCTATTGAGCTCAGATCTTTATGTTGCATAGCACTGTTTCCAAATGTGGCCCACTCTGGTAGTAGACTGTTGATGAACTTGATGTTAATCTCCAAATTTTCCTTCTTCAAGTTATTCCTTCGAAGTTCATTCAACAAGTTGCAATAACGGTGATACGTGCTTTCTAATTCTTCCCCGGTGGAAGCTTTAAATGATTGGTAAGCATTCAGAGTGGTTACCATCTTGGCTTTATTCCCTAAAACGGTGCCTTCCATTTGCTTTCGAATTTCATCCCATATCTCTTTACCGGTTTCCAAGATGTCTAAGCTATTATAAATCTCGTTCGGTAAACTCTGAAGTACGAATGAAAACGATTGTAGATCTGCTTTAGCTCGTAATTTTTGTTGAGCATTGTATCTTGATTTAGGAAGCGGAGTTCGACCTCCAAGAACTGGCGGTGTTGCGTTTGGTGCAGCTATTACGTCTTCGTAGAATACCGCTTCACCATTTTCGAGTGAGTCACGTATTTCAGTTGCCAGTTCTTGATTTTTGATAAAATGGAGGAATCGTTTCTTCCATTGTGCGTATTCACCTCGGTATAGAACCGGAGGTTTGAGATCGGTTCCGATCGACAAAGCATCTCTTGACGTCATTATGAAACTGATTTAAAGCTTTTAATGATGTGATATTGGTTTTATAATGGGCTTGAAATTATAATTGGGCTTAAAGTCTTATTAGGGCTTAAAAGATTTATGGTCAAAATATAGGATCGAATATATTGCTTGACGGAAACAACATGACAGACTTTTAAACCTTCAGATCGGCACTTTGACTATTTGGACGTTTAAACTCTTCGTGTTTATCATTGAACAGTCTCGTAATTGGTTTTTGACGATCGAACTTTGACACAGAATGAGACCAAATCGAAACAAATTCTGGAATATTTTCGATTCAAACAAATTCTGGAGTATTTTCGAAACAAATCGATCGAAACAGATTCTGGAAACAAATTGATCGAAACAGATTCCGGAAACAAATTGACGAAAGTTGCAATTCGAAATTGTTGTTGTGAAATCAATTGACGATTGACGAAAATCGGATCAGATTGATGTCGAGGTTGAAATCGATATAAGATCGAGGTTGAAATCGAATATAAATTCTGATTGATTGTCTATTGAAGTTGAGAATCGATTATGATGTTGAATTGAGCCGAACTCCAAATGACGATTGAATGAATTAATCGATTGAATGAATTAATCTGTGAATTAATCTATTGTAGCCGAAGTATAAGACACGGTTGGGCCGAAGTACGTGATCGAAGTAGGTGTGGGCCGAAGTAGGTGTGGGCCGAAGTAGGTGTGGGCCGAAGTAGGTGATCGAAGTAGGTGTGGGCCGAAGTAGGTGATCGAAGTAGGTGTGGGCCGAAGTAGGTGTGGGCCGAAGTAGGTGATAAAAGGGGCCGAACTACTCAAACAGCTGGGCCGAACTAGGTACACTTCTTGACTTCGGGCCGAACTAGTAGTTCATTTAGTACTTCGGGCCGAGCCGAACTTGGGCCAAACTATCCTCGGGCCGAACTTCTAGTTCGGCTGTTCATCATATCGACGAACACCGTACGTAACTTTTCTTTGCTAATTCAATCGGATTTTGCTCATTTCTTGACCGATTTCAATGATTCTTCTTGCTAAATGTTCGAAATCCAATTGCTAACACTTTGATCCGATCAATTTCTTCAATCCATTACACAAAAGCTTCAAATCTTCGATTTACAGTAACTTTTCAACTTTTTCACTTTTTCTCTAAAATCATCAAATTGAAGATCAAATGTTGATGGAATGAATCTGAATTTGATTCTATTCTTCTTAGAAACACTGAAGAAACACTAATCCATGATCAAATCTTCAATTCTAACAAAAAATTTACAACATTAAATTTCTCATTGACGAACAAACTTTTTCTTCAATATTTCTCAGATCTTGATCATTTTAGCTCGATTTTGGATCCACTCACAGAGAGTTTTTGCTCTGATACCAATTGAGAGACCTATTGAGACTAGAATCAAGCTAATCCATTGAGATTTGAGTGAGAATTTGAAGATTTGAGTGAGTATGTGTTCTTGGTGTAAGTGTGTGTAACGAGAGAGAATGAACTGCTTTCAATATTGTATTTCAGTTAAAGTGAGGGAAAGCTTACATTGTAAGTCAAACTTACTACATTATATACTTCTACCACTTAACAAGGTTAATGTTAACTAACGGACTTAAAGGTCAAAACCATTACAATATTAGTCCTAACCTTATTACAGTTTTGGTCCTAACATTATCAGGATATATAGATACGTGTGGTTGCAAAAGTTCGTTAAATGCGTTAAAAATAAATGTTGATAAAATTTTATTTTTAAAAATATACATCTTTATATTAAATTGAACTTTTAAATTTCATAAACATATTTAATACATTGTTATTTGCAAATTTCAAAAAAAAATGTTGATGACATGCATCTCAGTCCGTTGTGTAAATAAAATATATATTTGAACTAGAAAACGTTTTATAAATAGAAATTGGGGAGGCAAAAAAAAACTACGTGAATCTGTTGATAACAATAAATTCAATAATGAAAGTATCCGGACTGTTTATATATATATCATCTTAATTAATGAAGTAGGAAGAATGATGATGAACTGCATGTGGGCTTCCAGCATATGAATGATTTTGCATGTTCCCAACAATTGTTTTTAGGGTTTCTGTCAGTCAGTCTCATGATGCCTCTTTCCTTATTTGGTAACCAGACATTTTCTATCAGTTTCATTCATCACACACAGACATATGCCCACAATGCTTCAATTCCCCCATGGGTATAGAGATATATAGATACAGGTAGGCAGGGTAGAGAGGTCCCTACAGCAGGTGAAATCAAAGTGCAGAAAAGAGGTGTACTTGGGAAGTAGAAAACATCCTGTTTCATGTGTATGTTTTTGTGTAAATTACAATCAATAAGCATGGGACAAAAGGGGTTCATTGGGTAAAATGTCACACCACTCATTTAGACCCTATTTAATGCTTTTCAATATTTATTCTCTAGCTATGTATTTGTGTTGTGTGTTACAAAACTATGTTTTAATTGATCATTTGACAAGATTGATCACGATTATAACTTTCCAACTTTTGTAAGAGCACTCGATCTTGGCCTGTTATATAATCGTTAAAACAGCTTTGGTGGTGCAAACCCACACGTACCATGGGTGGCGCCAAAGATCGATCCACCAAATGAGTTTCAACAAGCAAATAACACTTTTATTTAAAGAGGCAAAATTAGTGTTAAATGTATAGTAAGTTAATTGTGGGATCCACTTGGCCTTTTAACATAGGTGTTAAATGTGGGAGGCTAATTAGTTTAAAGAGTGTGTTAAAATTATGTTAAATACAAAATTACATTTAATATAGTTTTAATCATCGACACACATTGTGCTCTAAAGTAAGAAAATTACTCCTTCCGTCTAACTTTTTAGAAGAGAGTTACTGGTAAATTAACGTGAATAGTTGAGATTAAAATATAAGATCGATTAGTGGTGTTATTCAACCCTTTTATATTCCTTGTATAGAGAAGTGAGATTTAAAAAATACTTCCTCCGTATCAAAATAAGTGAATCACTTTAAGATTTATGTTTTTTGAGGCAAAATAATGTAATAAGATATTAGTGAAATTAAATGAGGTAATTAGAATGGATGGACCCCACACATTTTACTATTTTGTTGCTTTTTCTAAATGGTAAAAAATCAAATATAGGAAGATGACAAAAATGGATGGGGCTCATACCTTTAATGATGTTTAAAGAATGATAAGTAAGGGTAAATGGGTAATTTTAAATATAAAACTTACTAAATAAGGTAAATTATTAAAGTAATTCACTTATTTTAATACACCCTGAAAAGAAAAGTAATTCATTTATTTTGATACAGAAGAAGTATTATTTTATTAAGTATACTTATACTTATACTTATTAAATTGGAGAAGTTTTTCAGATAAGCGTTGAAAAATAAATGGAATTTTTATTTAGGGATGAAGGGAATGCTAATGTTTTAATAAACAACTGAGGAACGATCTACAAGGAAACATATTTTTGAAGTAACTAATATGTTTTTTTATTTTTTTCTAATTTAACTTAATCTATTTGATTATCTAATTTCCATTTGGATCCTGATAATAAAATCATATTAATTATTCAAAAAAGATTCAAATGCTACCAGCCTACCACAAAGACATCTATGCTTCTTGTGATGACGTTGACGTGTTCTTTAATGTTTTGGTATCATCTATATTTTTATCTTTTTTATTGATACCTTGTGGTTCTGCAGCAAATAATGTCTAGCTTAGCTGGGTTGATGTATGAGTTTTACACCCATATGAGGCGTGAGGTTGGGAGTTCGATTCATGTAAACACCTCTTGCGGTGCCAAGTATGGGGGATTTTTCCCTGGAAATCCCTATGGGGGCTGGGTTTGCCCTGTAAAGAAGCTCGAACCTTGGGGTGCTCGTTGAAATATTACGAGTAGGCTTCCATTAAATATTATTTGCCGTTTCCAAAAGACCTTGTTGTTCTGCATAAGAGATGTGATACATTTTAAAAGTGTTCAATTTTATATATAAATTATTATTAAATAATATTGCTAAATTGGGTTAATTGTGTGAAGATAATATAAAAAGAAAAACTATTTGATATTCACATAATTTGTTATGTACAATATAATGATGGATGGTTAATAATCATATAATCTTGTACGAGTTTAGGCCATGTCCAATTATTTTAGAGCTAATACTTCCTCCGATTCAAAATAAGTACTACACTTCTATTTTCATGGTTTTTGAAGTAAAATAGTGTAATGATGGTTAAATTAGATTAATTGAATGATTAGTGGATAATGGGTCCCACACCTTTTGAATAAAGTGGGGTTAATGATGTTAAAAAGTAAAAAGTAAGGGTAAATGAGTCATTTCACTTTGTTAAAGTAGATAATTAGTGGGTGTGTGTCCTACTATTTTTTGCCATTTATGGAAAGTGTAGCACTTATTTTGAATCACCCATTTATATAAAGTGTAGCACTTATTTTGAATCGGAGGAAGTATTTTATATCATGGCCATGATAAACTTCAGATTTACTTACATGTGACTCCGCAGGGGTGAAACTAAAAAACTTTACACCATTAATAGCACCATAATTTTTTCGGATGCATTCTACTAAGATTTTTTTGACGTGGATTGACAAAGAAATTGAAATGGATAAAATATACCGATTTTTCAGACGTTGATGAAATATAGTATACTCCAATTAAAATGGTGGATCATTTATGGATGGATGGGCATGGAAGAAACAAGTTAGAAGGCTTTAAGGTGTGGGTTTGTACGTGTTGCCTTAGAACTACACAAAATGCATTTTTTATCAGGTTTAAATTTTGGGCTGAACTTTGAGTTTAGACTATTATCAAATACTTTAGTTTTTTTGTAATTGTTTTGGTCTACTGGGTAGGTTCTTTAATCAAAAGTATCATCATAATAGAAAAAATCTAGAAGGAAAAAAGTTTAAGTAGTGCAGCGTGCCATTATGGGCTACCATATAGATCTGCCGCTGGTCCACACCATGTTCTTCCGGAGTCTTGTTTTTTGGCGGGGTTTTAGACACCAACAGTTCGACAAAGGATGGCTTAGTGTACCAAACAATTTTATTAATTTTCAATTTCAATCGGGCCCAAGTTAATTGGGCTCATTGACATTGTAACCCTCCTACTTCCTGTTATTTGCTTGTAAGTTAGCCTATAACTATTTCTTGTGGAGTCAGCAACAACTGATGCCAAAAGCATCGTGGGTTAAAATGTCCCCACCAATCTACACCTTTTGATGAATAGAATTCATAATCAAAACACAACAAACTGTTTGATTTTGATTACGGATAAGGAGTTTAACAGTGTAAATAAATTCTATTCCCTTTTATAATATTTGGACTTTCTCGTAGTAACATGGACTAGTGTATATTGTGTTCTTGAAGTACGAGTAATTATAACTGTGGTTGTATTCCTTTCCCAAAAACATATGCTAAAATATACATATTTAATTACAGCATATAAACAAAAGCACCAGTGGTCTAGTGGTAGAATAGTACCCTGCCACGGTACATACCCGGGTTCTATTCCCGGCTGGTGCAATTTTTTTATTTTTTATTTATATATTTTTTCAATAAATCAATTGCATATAATCTCCAGAAATTTGTTATCAATCATTATAACAAAATTATATTGATATAAAGTTAACTAAATAATGTTATACGAAGTACAATATAAGTTTCAACCTGAAGATCTGTATCATGTCATCAGATAAACTTTGATGGAATAATGCATTTTGTGCAACTACGAGTGTATACACAATTTAAATTTTTAACAAGTCCCTTGCACAACTTAAGCTCAATATTATTGTAAGCTAACTTTAACTCACGAGAACAAAATCACTTATATAAAGAAAACGAGAGGTAAGATACATATATTTTCAAGTAAATAAAGTCGGAAATGGTAAATATTGTTATGTAACTTTGATAAGAAGAACGACCATGACAAAAATGCATGTCATTAAAAGCATCACAAGCCATGTGAAACATGAAGTCTTTGAAGTCTCTGAGTAAATAGCCATTGCTTGTGTGTTGGCTCGCCCTGTGCTTGCTAAACTATGCTCCACTGCTTGCTCGGTTGAATCCAAAATCTGCACTCCAATTACAGATAAAAGTTTTTTTTTTTTTTTAATATTTTATTTTTATAAAAAGTTTGTGAGCAGAGTAGTACATCTGATGACTTACTTTTTCGGTGTTTTTTATGGATTGATTCATCATGAGAGTACTCTCTTTGAGCTGTCGTGCCAGATCAACCATTTCATCAGTCAGGTCTTCTTGAAGCTTCCTGTTTGAGTCCATATCCAGTTAACCAAACACTCCCATTTCCCCAAATAGAGAAAATAAAAAGTACATAATAATATATGAAGCACCTGTGTTTAGTAATATGTGCTTGTGCTGCAGCATCCAGTTTAATAGGACCTGAATCAGTTGCATCAACTGTATTATTTTGGCCTCTGTCTTCAACAGTTGATGGGGCCCTGTTGAATCACAATGAAACAACAATTATAAACATGAATTTATAACAAAATTTAAATATTATTACTGATGAGAATTTAATTTCAACTCACACATTTCTTCTTCTCAACCCTGGAGAAGGGGAGATGATATCTTCATCAGTTTGTGTAACATTTTGGTTGATAGCTGTGTCAGCAGATGGTGAATCTGGAGATACTGAGGTGTTTAACTGACATATAAAAGGAAAATGAATATGTAAATAGATAGGATTTGAAGTCTGGTTAAATGACGTTAGACTTATATGATTCAAATTTCAAAGATATAAACATACGCACCATAGGGGAAGCCAACTTAGCAGCAATTGATTCGATTTTCTCGGAGTAATCACTCAATGTAGCTTTCGAAATTCTACATAAACCAAAACCAAATCAAAGTAGTATCAAGTTGAGTGCTTTATGAAGCCTCGATAGTTAAATCAGACCTTGGTAATCCTTCTGAAGTTCGCTCTGCAGCAAGTTGCTCCAATTGTTCTCTTAAAGTGCCAACATACTGCAAAATTATCACTCTATGTGATCGTGATCAAGCATTATAATTTCTGTGAACTTAATTTACAGAAATAGCTACTGAAACAATAATCAACAACCGATTTGAAGATTACGTACATGTATAAGTTTGGTTTGATGTTGTTGCTGAGGAGCGGCTGCTAACAATCGCCTCAAATTGATTTCAGTTTTACTCAATCCCATCGTCAATAAAACCCTAGAAAACATGAACAATTACTCTCATTTCGTTTCGTACAAATTGAATTGTGCACACATAAAATGATACAACTGTTTATGATGAAAACGTTGAATAAAGAAAGGGGGAAATTCTGGATCCACGCACCTTAAGGGTTTGTAGGTTTACGGTTGTTGTGTAATTGAAGATCAACCAGGTGTTTGCTTTGATTCCCAGTAGGACTGTAATCGGATCAGAGTAAGGGATTGCTATTTGTTGACAAAATTGAGAAATAAACAAGATAAATTCATAATTTCAATAGGAAACCCATTAAAAACTGAATCACTACATCGGACAAGAGCAGAATTTCATAAATTCAGAATCAAATAACATCAACTATGCCTGATTAGCCGATAAATTCAGAACTAAATAAGATCCGAGAGTCGAGAGAATGAAACCAGGAACGAAATCACGAACAGGATTATGAAAAAAAACCCCGAAGAAAATCACTTACCGTCGTCTTCCTCTTCCCCTTTCTCACCGTTTCCAACTCCAATTCTGAACTCAGGAAGACAGGAACGAAATCGGGCCCTGAATTTTGAAAATGGACTACCCAATACTCCAATAGTTAACTGCGCATTTGGGTTTACCACTTTTATCAGAAATGAAATTAGCCTAAATTTTATCAGCGGAAATATCTTATAAAAATACGCCCTTAAAAACCGTGGGCCTGGCGGCTGCCCTGATTGCCCACCAGGGCCGGCCCTATTCTAACTTCTTAAATGATCAAATTTGCATGTTTCTTCCGTATGGGTGAGTATTTGGCCCGAAAAATCAAAGTGGATTGAAACCGACCGAAATTGAACCGATAACGTGTTGTCAGTTTGGTTTTGGTTTTGAAAATTCATCATTTTCGGTTTCGGTTCTATCAGTTCGGTCTTCAGTAAGGATGAGCATTTTGCCTAAAAAAACCCGAACCGGATCAAAACCGAAAACATGTAATCGGTTCGGTTTTAGTATTGAAAATTCATTGTTTTATGTGTCGGTTAGATGGGTTTTAGTTCGTTTCGGTGTTTTTTACCGCGCTCACCCCTATCTTTCAATAACTAAACTTGCTAATATGCTATATCTATAACTTGAAGGACCGTTTGTGCAACTTACCAAAAATGTTAACCCTACTACATCCTCACATCCCGTTTCCCCTTTATATACGCGGTCTTCTAAGCTTATAACTTAAACCTAAATCGAATAATCGCCGTTTTCCTTTAAAAAGCCCAAGTGTTCACAGATATATAGTAATTGATAAACAAGTGGTAAAACCTCCACGATATTTTTGATTTAGTTTGATTTTGAGGTTGTTTAAAAAGTGAAATGATGATGGAAATTGTTTTCCCTATTGGTTTGACTGCCGATATGATGGCAACAATGTATTAGCTCTATCTGATCTTTATATTCATAATTCAGTGGTTTTTTTGTTTAAATCCGTTTCTTTTCGGAATCAATTCGTGTATAGTTTTTCGATTTTATTGTTTTAAGAAATTGAGATGATGATGGAAATTGTTTTCCCTATTGGTTTGATTGCCGATATGATGGCGACAATGTATTAGCTCTATCTGATCTTTCATCTTATTAATCTCCTTTTATTTGAAGGTTTTCTACAAATTCAAGTTTCGGCTTGATCTATATTTTGTTTTATATTTTCTTAATTTATTATCGCTATGAGGAACACATACCTGCTCCAGATGCAAGATTTGATCTTGTCTGTGATGGTAGCAAACCTCTAAGAAGTTCTGAGCGTTTATTCATTTAATCAAGATATTTTCATAATAATTTACTCGTTATTGTTTTTTTTTCCGCAAACACCCTTAGTTGATGGGATTTTTGAAAAATTAAGCGAGGTGACGATAAAATTCAATGGTTTGTCAATCCACTGACAAAATTTGATTGATGTTAAACATTGAATCCCGACAGGTTCCGATCGCTTATTTTTTGTCCATATTTTGAAGAATATTTTAATGTTTTTATTTATGTCTATGAGGAACTTTAAACTTGTACGTGTTCTAATTTTAATACAGCATATGATGAACCTCTATGAACAAATGGGTAATTTGCGTCTGAATGCATTTCTTTGATGCTACAACACCTTGGAGAACTGATGCTTATTGTTTGCTTCTAATTGATTTTACATACTAGATGTATTCTTTTTGAAAGCTTCACTATATTGCGTTCTTTTATTAGATTTTTGTTGTTTTTTAGATTATGTTTGTAAACTCTGGAGCTCGTATTTTTCATGTTTTTATGATTGTATTGGTAGTGCATTAAATTTGTAAAGTCCGAAATTCTTTTATCTGCCTTCAGGTTTTGAACTAGCTTATTTTTACATCTATAATGTATGTTTTTTAAAGTTACTTGGTAAACATTGTTTAACATTTAGGAACCAAAATATGCCATTGCAGAGTGAGCTATTATATTTCTTAGGGATAAAACGCTCAGCATCAATACGTAAATCACGCAATATTCCCAAAACGAAAACATGTTGATTAGTTGTGATCACCAATGATTATGATCCGGCATTGTAATTGTATCTATTATACAAATGTGGTAACATTTGCACTGTTCATTGCTACCTATTAGTTGAAATTTTTTTGACTAAAAGTAAAAAAAATGTTAGAAATTTGACAATAGACAGCCACATGCATCAATGTATTATTACATGTCATGTTGCAAATTTGCAACTTGCAAATGTGGTAACATTTGCACTGTTCATTGCTACCTATTAGTTGAAAAATAATTAACTAAAAATAAAAAAAAAAATGTTAGAAATTTGACAATAGACAGCCACATGCATAAATGTATTATTACGTGTCATGTTGCAAATTTGCAACTGCTCTTGATGAGTCATTCAAATGAAATGGAGTTATACAAAGTTTTTTAATATCACCCTATCTATTTGTTAATGATTAAAAGAGTTAATTTGGTAAATATTTATTAAAAATTTAGTTTTTTTATTCTTTAACTATTTTTTAATGATAAAAAGGAGTTATAATTATATTATTTTAACTTTTATTCATATAAAATGAAATATTTAATTTCTAAATAATATTTATTAATGATAAAAAGTTAATAGTTAATATGTTAATTTAACATCTGCTTATAAACAACATTAAAACGCTTATAGAAGTACGATTAGAATAAAACTAATATTTCAAGTTATATTTATAAAAGAAAGAGTAAACTTAAAAAAATCCGATTAAGTAATTCATGAAGTTTTATAATAACGGGTATGACTATAAATTAAAGCATTTTACAACTAATGTATTGATATTACTTGAGATTAATAAACAAATACGGTAACCTTAAAAATTGTTTAGTTTATGACTTTTACGACAATATTAGAAAAAAATTTATTTGATATACAAACCCGCAGCGAATCGCAGGGTATTTCATACCTTGTTAAGATACATAAGTCATAGTTTTAATTTTTTGATATTTGTTTTATACTCTAGAAATAAAAGGAGTAGGGTCATTATTTTGTCATTTAAACTTGTTTACCCAATTTGTTTGTGATTCCATGTGTTTAATTGAATGTTCATTCTTGATCTTAAATCTTATGAGTTTATGATATGATTATTGAAAACGTGTAAACATTCATTATATGGGCTGTGATATTTCTTTGCGTGGTGTAGGGAACCGCTACGCTAATTGCCCTCCGCTCTCTGTCTACTCTACATTGCATCATATCAACCAAGTTCATGGGTTTTAAGCATTAAACTGAAATAACAGAAATTCCAAAATAGAGTTTTCTTCCTTAAAAATACATTTGTGCGACCTGAATTATCCAAAATACAAGGTGTTTTCGTGTCACTGTACGATCTTAAGTTTGTTTTGTGACTCAGATTTGTTTTTGTTTAACCAAACCATATTTATGCGACAGGTGTACGGGCATATCATTTTTTGGTATAACGAAATCATATTTTGTGCGACTAATCTTATGATCTATTTTGAGATTTGAGATAATTTGAAAGTGTATTATATTTTGGAAGTTGGTTAAAATGGTTACAAATGATTGAAAAAGGCCAGAAGTAAATTGTTCAATAATTTTGGACTTCGTTGAAAGTAATCCAATAGTCACAAGAGTAAATTATCCGAATGTTCATTGTGGTATATCATTTATTATAACTTCGTTCATTAAATTTGTTTATCATATTGAACGTTTATGGTGTATGTGCTTTGTTAAATGACCAAACTACCGAGACCATCCATTAAATTTACTCATATTCTTCCATCAGATTCAGACTAACCACTTATCTCTATCTCTTTGATTTCAAAGTTCAATCAATAACCAATACCGTCACGTCACACTCCTTGAAAAGTCGATCCATCTCAACCCCTACTTTCGGTTGCATTTTCCAGTTATTCCGCTGTCGGTGACATTCTATCAACCTGTGCCTACAAAACATAAACTCACATGGCGACCTACATCAGTTTTGTGAATCAAATTACATGGAGGTCACCAATTCGAAATAGACAATTGATGCATGTCTCCAGAATAGTTTGTGTTTTGCAGGGCGGCGGAACCACTTGAGAAGGCAACCGAAGGTAGGAGTTGGGGATGAATCAACTTTTCAAGAGTGTGGTGGCGCGGCGATGATGATTATTGATTGAGCTTTAAAATCAAAGAGATAGAGGTGGTTAATTTTAGGAAGAACATGGATAAATAAAAAATAAAAAGAAAAAATATGAAAACATGGTAAATTTCATGGACCGTTATTGTTGTTTATCATTTATTATATTTACAGTCTTTTATCTCTACTTTATTGCGAAAGACTAAAAAAATAATTTGATTATTTAAAAATTGTAATGGTTTGTAGGGACTATCGGTATAACAAGATACATAAAAATGTACTAATAAACGAAATTAATAATGAGGTTGAAAAAAATGCTGGTATAACATGTAATTTAATCTAACTTTCATACAGTATATCATAAGGTTTGTTGTAAACCAATTAGCTCAATCAATACCAACCTTCTCATTCATATATATGTATGTTCCTTACAATCATATTTGTATCTAGAAATGCACATTACAACCCTTTATATAGGGCGATGGTCATAAGCCAAGAGTCATATAATAAGTACACATAAATGTGAGCAAGCATAAGGACACATGAGTTATAATACCCCCCTTGGTTGCATAGATTTATGTTGAAATCTTCATATACTTCGTCTTCTATCTTCAGACAATCCATGAAACATTCGCCTCGTTAAAAACCTTGTTGGAGAAAACCCTTTGGGACAAAAACTCCAACCGAAGGACAAAAGAGTACGATATGGATTTCTTGAGCTTCGCCTTGTATCTTTAGACAGTCCATGAAACATTCGTCTCGTTAAAACCTTGTCAGAGAAAACCCCTTGGGAAAAACTCTGGTCGAAGGACAAAAGAGTACGATCTGAATGTCTTGAGCGATTGACAGAATCATATATGGTGTGCCTCATTAAAACCTTGTTTAGATAAAACCCAGTGGGACAAAAACTCTAACGAAGGACAAAAGAGTGCACATGGTTAATAAGTACTCAACTGGGTACTCCCCCTGAATTCAACAATTCTTAGTGAGAATGAGGTACTGTTAGTGTCTCATTAAAAAATCTTTGTCAAGGTAAACCCAATGGCACAAAACCCTTGAACTAAAGGAAAAAGAGTACACACGCATTCATCGGGATGCTCCCCCTCACATGCACACAACAGGGTGCAAAACATACGTCAGGATGCAATCATTATTTTCGCTCAATGGGGTGCAAAACATACACCAGGATGCAATCACTATCCACACTCAATATGGTGCAAAGCATACGTCTTGATGCAATATTTATTCGCACTCAACAGGGTGCAAGACATACATCAGGATGCTATCGTTATTCGCACACAACTGGGTGCATGATACATGTCATTTACATAGCTCATAGACCTTTCTAAGTCAAATAGCTTTAACATGTTTTGGAAAGAATACTTCGGCAGTGACTTGGTGAACAAGTATGCATGATTCTTATTTGATCCAATATGTTGCATTTCAATCTTTTGAAATGCTTGTTGTTCATGTGTAAAGAACAATTTCGGCGATATGTGTTTAGTGTTATCCTGTTTTGATATAACCATGTTTCGATTGATTGATAACAATGGTGTTATCTTCATATATGACAACTGGTTAATTGGGATCATAAGTCAAAACACATTTACTTCGAATATGGCCACTTACATCTCAAAGCCATACACACTCTCTAGTCGCCTCAACGAGCGCGAGTAGTTCGGAGTGATTTGTCGAAGTATCAACTAGAGTCCATTTACAAGACCTCTAGGATATCACTGCATTCCCTGTGGTAAAGACATAACCAGATTGGAAAGTCCCTTATGCATGTCTGATAAGTAGACTGCATCGGCATATTCGATAAGGGTCGCGTTATCTCGAGTATCAATCACACTTGATCCACTCGATGACGCGTAGGGATAGAGTAAGCCCATATCCGTACTATCTTTAAAGTAACAGAAGATGTCTTTAATACCATTTCAGTGGTGGCGTGTTGGCGCATTGCTATGCCTAGTCATACATATCACAACAAACAAGATATCCAATCTAGTACATTGGGCCAAGTACAATATTGCGCTTATTGCACCAAGAGATGAACACACATGGATCAATATCTCATCATCATCCTCATTTGGATGGAATTGATCCCTTTTAATGTCTAGAGAACGAGTGAATGACCATGGGAGTAGATGGAGGTTTTGTGTCATGACAACTAAAGCGTCTTAACACCTTTAGGGTGTAATTCTCTTGATGGAGGAAAACCCTCATCTTCACGGTGCTCGATCTGCAGTCCGAGCCAATGCCGTGTTTTCCCATTATCTTTCATCTCAAATTCCTTCTTCAGGATTTCAGCAGTTTCAAACAACTCTTTCGAGGATCCTATGAGATTCAAATCATCTACATAGACTGCGATAATAATATATCCCGAAGTGGATATCTTT
Source organism: Calendula officinalis (assembly GCA_963853835.1). Classification (NCBI taxonomy): domain Eukaryota; kingdom Viridiplantae; phylum Streptophyta; class Magnoliopsida; order Asterales; family Asteraceae; genus Calendula; species Calendula officinalis. Next base: position 82,135,674 of record OY970820.1, on the reverse strand, counting down.
ATAAACACGCATGGGCATATCTCAATATTCAAATATCCCAGGCTGATCAAGTACTCACTTAGACGGTTATACCACACCCGTCTGAATTGTTTTAATCCAAAAGGTGATCGTCTCAGTCGTATCGAGAACGTGTTCCGTGGTCTAGAACTACTTGATTCAGACAACTTGAGTCCATCAGGGACTTTCATATGTATCTCTTTGTCAAGATCCCCATAGAGATAGGTTGTGACCACATCCATAAGCTGCATATTCAGTTTTCCGGAAACTACTAAACTGATTAAGTAGTGGAACGTTATAACATCCCTTACGGGAGAATATATCTCCTCGTAATCAATACCAGGGCGTTTAAGAGAAGCCTAGCGCCATGAGGCGAGCTTTATATCTTACAGTCTCATTATTCTCTTTACGCTTCCTTACGAATACCGATTTATAACCAAATGGTTTAAACATTAGGTGGTGTTGGAGCAACAAGTCCAAACACTCTTCCTTTCGGTAAAGAATCCAATTTTACCTGGATTGTGTATTTCCATAAAGACCAGTCCATTGTACTCAACAATAGTACTTGGTTCCATGTCATCATTGCTCATAATGTCAGTGGCCACTGCGTATATGAGCAAATCATCGATGACAGTCTCGTTTTGCTTCAAAATATCGTCTAAGCTAGCATACTCGACAGATACTTGAAGATTATCGGGATGATGAGAAATTGGTGTTTCATCAGGAACACGCTTCTCCAATACACTCCAGTGATCCTTAATGATATCGTGTGGCAAAACGTATACGACAGAATTTCTCCTCCTTTGAGGCAGAACATCCTTGGAACCGAACCGATCTTCCTCTTTTATTAGGAAGAGCGGCAGACTGGACAACCAATGTTAGCGTCCTTTGCACGGTGGGTTCGACCGATGCAACATGTTCAAACAGAACATGGCGTCTCACATGGACGTCTATCCTTGCAGGCACATTTGCAGCAGGTATATTTGATCTCGTGACATTTGCTAAATCATTAAATGTGTCTGGTAGCTGATTAGCAACATTTTGTAGACTAAGAGTTCTTTGCACATCCTTATCACTATGTGCAATCGGGGGATCCATATGAGACAAATTGGGTACATGCCACGTTCTTTCACGTCGTTCCTTATCAACGTTAACGTGCAAATCTCCCCCTAACGATGGGAAGATTGTCTCATCAATATCACAATCCACATGTATAGCGTTAAAGAGATCGCTTGTCAAGGGCTCTAAATAGAGTATGATGGATGGGGATTAATAATCAATATATATTCCCCGTCGTTTCTGAGGTCCAAATTTCGAACGCTTTGGAAGTTCAATTGGAACATTGACCAAGCACCCAAACACGCGTTTATGTGAGACATCAGGCTCATGTCCAGTTACCAGCTGGTACGCAGAAAATGGTTGGGTAGCCATGGGCCTCAGACGGACCAATGCAGCCATGTGTAATATCGCATAACCACATGCAAGCATAACCAAAGTTTTGAGAATTATTTATATTCGTTAAATAAATGCTTCTCCAAGAGCAATTTGTAAATGAACATACACAACAGGGTGTTCAATATCAAAACTCAATGTCGTGCAATAATTATCGAACGTGTTCGATGTAAACTCCATGGCATTATCAAGTCTACTTGACTTTATCGGATAATCCGGATGATGAACCCTCAAATTAATGATCAGGGCTAAGAGTTAAGGATATGCTGGATTTTGTTGTGGACCCCAAAGTTACGTGTGACCATCTTTGTTGATTCATCAACCAATATCATGAAATTTTTAAATGGTCCGCATGTTGGTTGGATAAGTCCACAAATATCCCCATGAATTCTCTCTAGAAAACGAGATATCACTTTTGTATATTATACATAAAGTGGTTTGAGATGTGTCTTTATAATCGAGCATATTTGGCATAGGCCTTTTCGGATTAATCACGAAATTATTCCTTCAAGAAGATGCACATGGGATGCATTCATAGTTCAAAGCATCATATTTTGACCCGGGTGTCCCAGCCGGTCATGCCATAACATATAAGTTTCCTCATCAACGGGGGCTCGACGAATAATTAGATTGCTTTCAGTGGTTTAGATCATAATGTGGCACAAACCATTTGACAAACATCTCAACTTCTCCAATGTACACTTTTGGTCGTATTGATCGGAGGTAATGTAAATGTATTCAATACCATTTTCTCGAGCAGTTTCGAGATGAAGCATATTTTCTCGAATATCCTTAAAACTCAACAAGTTACGACTGGAACTTGGACAATATAAGGCTTCATCTATGGTTAAAATAATACCATTTGACAACATATATTGGGCTATACCAAAGCCAAGGGTCGACGGGCCCGAAATAGTTGTCAATGAAGTTATTTTGAGGCTTAATGTTGATAAAGTAGTCTTCATGTTTTATGAAAGTGTATATGGATACCACAATCAACCAGACTATCAACATACCCAATTACATGCCTCAAAGTAAAAATAATTTAAAGTCGGTCACACGTATTGACTAATTTCACAAGGAAAATAACTTTAATTATTTCGAGAAACATAATCAATGTAATCAATCCATAATCCAAAAGATAAGCATTGTTCAAATGGGAAAGTATAATCCAATGGAAACATAATCTATGAGCTGAACAATAGCTCTATTATTCCATTTGAGCCACAAAATTAAGGGCCTCAAAGAATTAATGTGTGTTTGATTCGATATTTTCCTACAACGGGAGGAGAAATATATTGGATTTAACTATCATGAGCTGAACAATAGCTCTATTATTCCATTTGAGCCACAAAATTAGGAGCCTCAAAGAATTAATGTGTGTTTGATTCGATATTTTCCTACAACGGGAGGAGAAATATGGGATTTAACTATCATATGAAATGATAAGTTTATATATGTTTATGACTTGTATGAGCACAAACTGTGTGTCGAATCAGCAGGTTCGAAAAACACAAGTGCGAATGGTTCTCATTTATCGAACGACAGGTCGATTGATAGACACCAATTTATCATATGCATATAACAACATTCGTGGAAAAGATTATTTAGTCAAACCTTTTCGGTAGCTCTATTCGAATACAACCAGGAAAGACAGTGAGGGTAGACAGCGCTTGTGCGTATCGGAACCACCCATCATTAGGAGTCAGAAAAACCGCCAATCTTTCCTAGACATTGTACTAAGAATAGGTGAGCCTATTTGGGGATGATTCACAAATTTTCAGGGAAGTGTCATACAATGCTCATAAATCCACAAGAATCATAACTTTTACACACAAAATATTTTTAACATACATTAAAAATGATTGATTAATATGCTCATTAAAACCCATCATCAATACTCACTAAAATTAAAAAAACCCATTATCTCATATGAACGGTTTTATGTCATCCAATTTAAGCATCCAAAAGTTTATATAACTTAATTACAAATCTGGATACTTATCAGCTAAATTTATTGCCAAAATGTAAAATTAAGATATAATTGTAAATGATTTTCGTTACTTATCACATAACAATTCATATTAACACAAATTAGGATGTTGTGTTCCCTTAATCAAGACAAAAATACGCAACAATTCTTTAATTTTTATAATTCATGTGACATTACTACTATCAACAAATTGATACAATAAGAATGATGATTCAAGAATTTAATTTTCTTTCTTTTTAACATGTTACCAAACACATTGACCGAAACCAATAAACAAAAAAATTTCATTTATAGTAAATAATGCTCTATGTTTATCATATATATTTCTTCTTTCTTTCAATCCATATAAACTAGAAAAATCAAGTATGGTGGTTCAGTCAAAAACTTACATCGGAAAAATGATCTTGATCTTTTCGATTTTGTTACCTTTCGAGAGATAAAAGTCGAACGACTTTAAGCAAAGTGCTGATAACGTGTTGTAAACCAATTAGCTCAATCAATACCAACCTTCTCATTCATATATATGTATGTTCCTTACAATCATATTTGTATCTAGAAATGCACATTACAACCCTTTATATAGGGCAATGATCATAAGCCAAGAGTCATATAATAAATACACATAAATGTGAGCAAGGGACACATGAGTTATAATAAGGTTTTCTATGGAGAATTCTCCCAATGATACTTAATTGATTCAAAATAACGTTTATAAATGTTTCTTATAAATCTCTGTTTAGTTTCACGAATTGTTATCTCCGTTGATCACAAATTAAGGTTTTGTTTTATATTGACGTTTCCGTCCAATGAATGTTTCCCTCCAAATTCGTGTGCTAAATTTCTAGTTGATTGTTACATGATCTGATAACATGCTAAATTTCTGTTAAAGTTTGAGAATACATCTAGAATCCTTAATTTCATGTTTTCTAATTTGATATTTTTTCCAAATTTTAACTGAACTGTTTTACTTTAAGAATGCATTCTGTGAGTTAGAACTTGAACGGAACATAATCTGTTTTAATTAGTGGTGAAGGATAGGGGTGTCAAATTTATACGGAACAAAACCAACCAACATGCTACCAACCGTACCAAGAATAGTTGGTAATCAACATGTTTGGTTGGTAGTACCGTACCAATTATGTAATCATGGTACGATAATGATACAAAAATTTTAGATACCATGATATACTGTACCAACCAACATATATACATATATATATTATATGATTCTTAGTTAAATATATTGTACCAACCTACCAACCTATTTGCCCAAGACTCCAATTACGACAAGATAGCTACATCTTTTGTTACTTTATCATACTAGATTATGTTTATATAGCACGTAACATATTTTATCCTTTGCTTATTTTGTTTCCGTGTTCCGAAAACTTGTTAATATGTTTAACTGGTCGATAATGATAAAATATCATTGTTATTTTGTTATTAATATTTTTAATTTCATATAAGGTTGTGATGTTGGTATATACCATTACCAATTTGTACCAACTTGGTAGCCAAACAAATTGATAGCAAGTAAATTTGGTATGGTATTGGTAACTAAATCAGTGTATCAATTATAGTTGGTACAATACATGAAGAAAATATACATGGTATCGTACCATATTCACCCCTAGGGAAGGAATACTAATTCCATGCTCACAAATCTGCAGTATCGTTGTATGCTAGATATTAGTTTTGATGGCATGAGTTTATGATGACTGTATGCTATATTGCATTTGTGACTTGTGTTTGATCGATGAACAATTCAGGAATTTGCTTTAATTTCGTATATGTTTTTTTAACCAATTTTCTGGCTGTAGATTAAAAAATGGGAGAGAAGAAAAAAAGTGTTGCAATATTGATACGACTCATATCAGCAGCAGGAACAGGTTTTTTCTATGTAACGAAGAAAAACCCGAAGAAAACGCAGATCAAACTCGAGTTACGAAAGTATGATCCTCGTGTCAAACGTCACGTTCTCTTCACTGAAGCCAAGATGAAATGATAGAGTAATTTTCAGACACCACTTTTTTGATTAACTATCTTGTTAGTATTACGACTTTTCGACTATTAATAACAAAAATTATGCAATCTTCACTCGTTAACAGTAATCAAATTTTGCAGCAAAATATGATACCAATAAGAAACTTTATAAACGTGATCAAGTATTCTTCTTCGATCATTCAAGTATCTGAACAAGTGATAGTAGTATATCTACCCTATGTATGCATCTGTCGTTTTCTCCCTGTATACAAATTTAACATATTAATGATAGAAAATTCTAAAAATTGTTCGTTTTAACAAACACTACTTTGACCCGAACCATTTTTACCGAAGTTTGATGCATCAGGTAGCTACTCAACAAAATTATGTTCGTTAATCGACACAAATAGGGTCGTGATGTACCTCGACAACAAAACACATCCAATTTTTATCGCCACAAGTGTTTGTTAGGTGTTTTAAAATGGTCAAACACTCAAACCTAAGCTCCTAATTGCTTCAGTGATCTCCAAAAAACCAACACATTCGTCACACATCATCTGTGCATGTACAAACCAAAATGTTAGTAAAAGATGGAAATATTTTACGGGTTTCTTGTGTTACAAGTCAAGAATGTAGCTCCACCAGCATTTAACTGTTGATGCCAGTATTTTCCACGATTATTGGACATACCTTTAGCTCATTCCCTACTCCCATCGCCCAACTTGAACCCTGCCCGTGAGTATATGATCGTTGTACGCTTGTTTCCTTGTCAAGCAATTACTGAATAATTGTAACCGAATAAAGAAACATCATTTGTTTAGGGATCAGTTTGGGACCAAACTGCTTCCATATCTGTCTGGTCTGGTTTACGCCCGGTTAAACAGCATCGGGGTCGTCAATGTAAACACATAAAAAACGATGGACAAAAAGCTAAACTGTACTTTACCTTAAACTTGTCATGTTTATCAGTTTTATCGGTATGTTTTTAATCGTTAGTTCCAAAAATGAGTCGATACTACACTGTGACACAAAAGTACACTTTTCAATTCAATCTTTTTTTAGCGAAAATAAAAACATAAAATGATTAAAATGCCAAATGGAGAGTTACTACAACTTTGATCCATTGGGAACGTGCTGTTTGAGTTCCTTAAATCGATCATGAATTAGTTGTTTACTTGTTTATCTCTGGGCCGTGGTATACGGATCACATATTCAAATATTTACGTATCTCAAATGTCTTACGTATTCGTATGTTTTTTTTATATATTATGTTATATAATCCACATATTTTATACACATTTAATGTCTTTTAGATTGTATTTTTAACATGTTTCACATGTGTTTCATGTTTTTATTATGCATACATGCATACTTAACATATTTTTTTTATATATTTTAATTAATCTTTTAAAACTATAAATTTACATATTTCACATACTTTTAATTTTACCATACAAGTTACGCACTATTTTATTTTGAGAAGTCATGCATATATTCATGACATCACATAGTTTTTGCCCAAGATCACTCCTATAAAAGTATGATTGTCTATATCCCATTTCGCTATATAAATATGATTATTTATATCCCATTTCGCTATACCCTGCAAACTATCGTTATTGTTGCAAAATTCTTAAAATCTGTGTGAACATCAGTCAGTCATTCAATCATATCGGTCCATAAATATTGAAAGCTAGTACAAGAATGTAATATAATCATGTGAAAATGTCCAAGCCCACTACAATGTCACCTTTTACATAACCCACTACAAGTAACAATCTCTACCCACTCACAAACCAAAAAAACCGATACATATTTTCCTTTATTTTTTCTACACGTTCTAAAAAAGCCAATTAACAGTAATATTACCGAGCCAAATGAAGAGTGGAAATTGCGCTAATGCAATAAACAGAAGTAAATAATGATGCCTGCTGGAATCAAAACTTCTAACCTCTGAAAAAAGGACTCGTTTCATGGTTTTTACCAAAAAGATTCCCATGCACAGACAAGTCCAAGGCATTAGGAAGTAATATGAATAGGATACTATGATTTTACCCAGTACAGCGAGGCATAATCCAGTGAAGGCATACCCGGCGTAAGCTACAATGTCTAGCAGTGGTGCTTCTGCACCACCTAATGAAAATAGTGACATTTTTAATAGGGAGACTTGTAGAAACCAACCTACTATTCCTTTCATGAAAAGCCAGTTTAGAGCTTCTGGGGTAAACCTGGATAACAATTAATTGTTATGCTATTAATTAATAAAATTAATAATAGCTCATGATTATAATTTGCGGTTACATAACTACATTATTAAGAATTCGCTTGAAAATTTCATGTTTATTACAGGTCAAGATAAATCTAAAAAATTAGACAAAAAGATAAAAATGGTCGTGCATGTCAAATGGGTAACACATCCGCAATCCATTATATTTGAAAAGTAAGATTATTTGAAATAATTTGTAAGGAACATGTTTGACAATCTAATTATTTAAAGGGTTATGTTTTGTCTCTAACGAGAAAAAACAGGTTAAACTAAAAACCAAAAAAAAAAAACCCTGTTAAATGGGCCCAAAGTTTATTTTCAATGCACTAAATCTCCTATATTATTTTATTAAAAAGAATTATTTTATTTTGTAGAAGATATAATTTTTGTAATCATAATTGACACACTAAACACTTGGAGAAAAATTACTAATTTCCGGAAAAAAATGATACGGTTTTGGCCCATACAAAAAAGTACCTGTTACCCAACCCGCTAGATTTTGGTCCCATTAGCCTCAATTTAATTAAAAAGAATATATATTAATAATATAGTGAAGGTAATACTTACTTCCCTTGAAGACCCAATGAAAAGCCAGCAAGAACAACGTATGTACCAAAAGCCATTAATGGGATATAAAGATCTGGAGCATTAATATCATAAATTGGGGGCTTATATGATAGCCTACCCCCTACTGGTTCAGTAATTCTTGTCCAATGACCCTGTAAATAGGTAAAAGGTAAAATACATGATATGAAGAAGGTAAAGTATAACAATGATACTTACCCTGTGCAGAAATGGGAATAGAACAACCTTCAATTTGTTCCTCACATAATGGTCATTCACTTGAAAATAATATTGTGGATCAGAGAAGTATCGACTAATCTGTAAGTAAAAGCCAAAAAGTGCATTTAATCTGAGTAAAGATGTGCAAACAATAAATAATTACAAAAAGTGAGAACTACTGCATCTAATGTTACTTACATTACTCTGCACATATTCAGAGCTTGAGCCTAAGATTTTTTCACCATAGGCGCCGAGTCCACCTCTGATTAGTCCTGAGCTAGCACCATAAAATGGATTCCCAAAGGGAGTTTGGGGTGTATTTAATGGTGGTCTTCCCCCAGCTGAGTTTCCAATATTATCATACATATTCTCAACGGCCTGAAAAGAGGAGAAAGCATTGCAGATTCTATCAAAACAAGGAAAATAAACATCTAACATATCAACTTCAAACAAAAAATACATCTAATATACAGAGGCTAAGGTAGATGTGCAGTTATGAACACTTGGTTCTAATTTCAACAGTGAAATTATACGCATAATTGCATATAAGTACCCAAACCTTCAGTAATTTTCACACACCTTGTAGTGACTAACGACTGTTGGCTGTTGCACAACAATGCAACTTTGTTAATGAAAGCTTAGGGTCATGACCTTCTGTATTTTTTGTTAAAAAGTGTGGCAATTGAATCTCATAAATTATGCTTCCTGTTCCGCATCCCAACATCAATGACACGTTTTTGTGATAAAGTTAAGTGATTTAAGGATCTAAATCTGGTATCTGTCCTATTTTAAAGTGTATAGATAGTATTAAGTATGACTACAAAACCATGCCAAAGTCGAACTACAAACCGGCGCAAATTAGGACCGCGTCCGTCACCAAAAGTCCAAATCCATCCCTAATTTATTGGAATAAGTACATAAACCACATAGATCGGCTTTTTACATTATTAGATTAATTTCACAGCATACAAAAACTGAAACCGTGCAAAGTACGTCGATATTCGTGATCTACAATATCAGTACTACAATCGTTCACAATTCGTGGCAATTTATTGTCAAATCGATCAGTAAGACATGTGATAAGTAACAAGCAGAACGGTAATAAGTGATAATTAACACATATGTGTGAGTGACTGAAAATGAAAACGAATAAGACGAATTACCGATGAAATGAAAGGTTTTGGGTGAGCTTCCGATGTCGGAGATATCGACGGCAGCGGTGCAGTGACGATGGCGGTGTTTGTCGACGGAGGAGCAGAGATCTGACAAAATTGGGGTTTGAAATGCTTGGGGCAAAAGGCTTGTAATTTCCCTCTGTAAAGCAGGGGCTATATTGGAATATGAACTAGACTTGCCTAGAAGCTATAAAAGTTCAATTTACACCCTCTATTTTTAAATATCTCAAATATACATCTAACTTAGGATTTATAACTTTTTGTACCTTGCAATTGCAATTTAGCTGTCTTTTAATAAGCTTTTTCATTCTTCCCCCAAAACAGTTTTTGGAAGTTTTATATGTTACTCCAAGAAGAAAATCAAAAACTTGTTTCTGTAGTTTCGTTTTCCATACACAATAACACTTGTAAGTCGTCACTATTGAGTATGTTATATACTTATATGACATAAGTATATTTATTGGTTTAAGATTGATATTTTGTTAATTGGTATCGTCTAGAAACATTTTACAACACTATGAGTTTGGGAATTCGGGTCAAGCCGGTCTGAGCCACTTGTGGTACCAGACGGGTTGTCCCTCACCGGTGGCTAGGACCTGTGTTGGGCCTCATACTAGCTTTCTTGAACTGCCAAATTTCTATCATAACGATTATTATGACCACCGTGATAATTTTTCAGATAAAATCTTTCAAAAACAAGATGAACAGTTTGGTTGGAGGACAATGGAAGAAGATTCTAGTTTTAATATACTATTTCTGCAGATTATGCTAATCATTATACGTGTTGATTGCAAAAATGGTCCATGGTTTGGTCAAATTGCACGTTTGGTCCCTGTATTTCATAAAGTGCTAACAAGGAAATTTTGAGTCATAGGTACAACAATAAAGAAATGATTCACTTTTGCAGTGGAGCGGCCGGAGATTGATTGAAAAGGCGCTTAGTGAAGCGGAAGCGGAAATTGGCTTTTTTGTACCCTCATGGTCCCTCCGACCTAACGTTATTAGCATCCGTCCGTTAATTGAGTCATGTGCCCCTCACATGAGGGCAATTTGGTCATTTCACTTATTTGATCCCACCAAAACCCAATCCTTCTCTTTCCCCCTTCTCCCCCTTGTAGACACACTAACACAAAATTTTCAGAATTTAAACGAAAATAATTAATTTCAGTGAGGTCATATATTCCATAAATTTTGCGTGGGACATTTTTTGTTAATTTGAGTATATCAAATATTTTCTTATTCTTTTGGTTTACTTCTTTTGATCCAAGAATTGGACTTTGTACTTTTGTAAAATGTGTAATTTAGCGATTTGCTATCAAAGTATTAAACCAAGAATAGAATATTATATTATTAATAAGAAAATATATAAATTTTATAATTCAAAAGTAGTTTTGGAAGTACTTAACCAACGCAAAAATAATTGATTTTAAAACCAGAAAAGACCAAAAATAGTTAGTTTGGCCCATTCATTATTCTATTATTTAAAAAAAACATTATGTTAATAATCAAATGATTCAAAAAAGAGTTAATTACAAAAAGACAGTATAGTTTACTCAAAATATCAATTAAGGTATTAAAGTATTTTCTAACTGTTGAAAGAATCTTAACCATGTTTTTATATTGACATGTTGCCGTGTTTTTATATCTCAATCTTAACCATGACCTATTTAGTTAGCCGTATCTTAACATTAATCTGACTCATTTAATTTAAAGGGTTAATAGTATCGACGGTTTATAATCTCAATTAGTATATTCATACTATTGGCCCTACCCGTATACTAGACATCTTCAAACTTCCGGACCACGTCAAAGGCTCGATCGTCCTCAAGAAACGTTTTGAGGTGGCAGTTCTCTCGGCTCTTTGGATCATTTGGAGATACAGGAACGATACGACTTTCCGCTCTTCAAAGCCCCAAAAAGAGTTGCTTGGAGATAACGTCAAATTTTTTTCTTTATTATGGATAAGTAGTAGAGATAAAAATGTTAGCTTAAATTGGGTAGATTGGAATACTAACCCTTATCTCATATAATTCTTGTTATCTTTTCCTTGTAACTTTTTTTTTTCTAGCACTTTTGTGACAACCCTCGAAAATGGGCCGGTTAACCGACCCCGATTATAACCGAGAACCGAAATGCAAATAATTAGTTAAAGAACATACACATTTATATATGCACACACTTTGCATGTCAACGTGCCTTATAAAAAAATAGTGATTCTTTGGAAGAATCTTCGGGATTAGCGAGTTGGTGACGTAACGATACATAAATCAGGATCGAAAAGAAAATATAAATATTATATTTTATAATGAAAAATATTCCAACCGAACCAATGTATTCGAAAAATAAAGTGTGAACCGCTACCCGCGTTAAAATTATATCACAACAAACTGAATACGCGACGACGAAGTTGACGGAACCAAATAGTTATTAGAAATATAATTCCCAACTAATAGTTAATACCTGAAAAATAAAACGTAAATTAAATCAATACATCGTCTCATAAAACAAAATACATGTTTACGTCAAATTCCCAAACTATTTACATTTCCCTCCTCTTTTTGCCACCTTTGACCTTGAGTGGTCAAAGACCCACCTTTTGGTTGTCTGCAAGCACTTCCCAACATTTGCACTAATCCATGATTCATTTCTCTTATCCATGCCTAAACCATTCCCCATGTTGCATGATTTACCCCTTATAGCTATCACTCACAAGTTATCCTTACTCATATTCCTTTTAATATTGGCTCTTAATTTCCAACCTCTGCCTCGTTACTTTCTCTATGTCCAAAGATTCACCAAAATGGGTGGAATCTTTGCTTTCTCCATATTAACACAAACCTAAGTGGTTTGACTTCCTATTTTGTTTAGAAATTTCAATATAAAACATAAACCCACTTTCATCTTTTTCCCACCCACAAAAACTTCCAGAGAAAACATTTAGGCTCCACTCTCACTTAATCCAAGACTTGCAACGGTTGGTAAGCCTCCACACCTTCTCCTTTGATTTTCTTGAACACTCTTGAATTGTACATCCCTAAGATCATTACACTTCTTTTCAAGTCTAGATCCTTGGTGATTTATAGCAAGAAGGATACATCTCTCTGGAGCTTGAGCAAAAGGACCATCAAACTCTCCAAAACCCAAACCGAAAATCTTGTGGGTATACCTCTCCTCTTTGATTTTTACTCTAAATCATGTATTATGATGCATGGTTTAATCACTCCTAATGGTATTCTTTTTGTAATGTCAACATATACAAACTTACAAACAAAATTATGTTGTAATTCAAAAGCCAAAATGATTCGTTAAAAAAAATAAATAAATAGAAAAGAACCAAAAAGAAAAGAAAAACTGAAACAGTGTGTGCGTGTAAGTGAGTGTGTGTGTGTGTGCGTGACAGTGTGAGTGTGCGTGTTAGTATGTGTTGTGAGGGCATCTTGTATGTATATATATTTAAGCACAAAGTACAAGTATTTTAAAACAATGTACAAATATTTTTAGCACATGGTACAAGAGGGTGTGAAAAGTGAATTGTGTACATGTGTGTGCCTTTGTGTGTGTGCAGTAGGTGTTGAGGGTGTGTGGGATTTGTGTGGAAGGAAGCTAATGGTACATGAGTTATAGCAAAGTGTACAACTAAATTAAACATGATTTAATTAAATTCCATAGTACAAGGGTTTTAGCAGAATGTACAGACTCAATTAATTTTCATAGTACAAGAGTATTAGCAAATTGTACAAATAAATTGTATAAGAAAATAAAGCATTTCGAAATAATTATACAAAAGGAAATTTAAATAAAATGTTATTTACAAAACTAAATTTGATTATATATTAAAAAGATATGTCCCATTTTTAGTCGCTAACTCCCGCCTAACGACATTTTAAAAAGTATTTATGGGAGTGAACCACTAGCATAGACGTGCCAATTGAGCCGCCTACTAAACTGTTGAACCTATAAATATAGGTGTTTGAGACGTATTCATTGGTTGAGATTCAATATTCAATTTTATACATTTGTTGCTAGCTTCTACTCATCAGGTGAGTTTCACGGCCCCACTTTTACTGTTTTTAACTATTTAATTTGGGGGAGAAAACATATACTTATTCAAATGCTTTTGTGATAAACAATCTTTTGTATGATCATTGGTGTGTACTGCTCCAAACTTTGAAGGACCACTGCTTCGGTCTACGTTTAACTATAATCATTAACTATTTGTGGTAGCCAAAGAATATATAGATAGTACTATCGGGATTGATCCCCCGCTCATGGCTAGTAAGCGCTAGCCGTGTAACATATGAGATATATATTCTAAGAGGGATTTTTGGTTTGATTATGGGCTCAATGATATACTTTAACTTAAATGTCATGCAAACATTTAAGGGATTATGCATTACACTTAAACAACTCTATGATTCGAAACAATTATTCAATTGGTACATGATGCGTACCGGATTCAATTTAACGATACAAAATATTTTATGGAGTCACAAAACCTGTGAACTCACCAACCTTTGTGTTGACACTTTTTCTATATGTTTTCTCAGGTAATGAAAAATGAAGGATTTAGTTTCTAAGCATGCATCGGATTACCTATTTTGACAAGGAGTCTAAATATAGTTTAATTGTGTCTTTTAAGTATTGTTGTTTAAAACTATCACTTTGGGATATTTGTAAACATTTATGTTGGTAATCCATTTTGATTGCGTTGCTTTACTATTATCGATGTGTTGTGATTCCCAATGTAAGTCGCACGCCCGCTCTTCCGCAAAACCATTTTTGGCAGGGTGTGACAGATTGGTATCAGAGCCATTGGTTATAGTGAATTAGCGTGGGTCTAATCTATAACCGGAAAAGATTTTGGGTCAAAACGTTTTCACTTCACGTAAAAAAAATTTTTATAAAAAAAAAATAAAATAAATTCACATTCATCTGTAGTCGCATTTCATATCCCTCATTAGACCTGCTACTAGCAACATGACTTACCCTACACTTACTTGAAGTATATTGCCTATATGCCTTTAGATACTTATACATGAAACTATATGTGTAACTTATTTCAGTATATCAAATGCTTAGTGTATTACACTACATTGTTCACTACGTGCTTACACTACATACCCTACACATCACTAACCACTTGCACGAAAACACGAATTCGAAAATACCTACCGAACGTCTACGCGCAGTAAGATATTTAGGGTACTCTAGTTTACTGAACAACGAGCATTGCGAGACATCACCAATCGACACCAGGTCAGGAGCACCTCTACACATGCACCACTTACCTTAATCACTCACTATATATTCACCTCACACGCTATATACATTATATATCCCTTTCACACATTGAACCTCACGAAAGTATCCTAACCTCAACCCTAATTTCTCGTTCCACTGATCGTAAAACTCGAAAGATTCGCCCCATACTCGACGACTGAATATCTACCCATCTACCTCTAACACCACGATATGAAGAAACGAAAGTTGTCCCATGTTATTTCTAGGATGCCTCTAAAATAAATTCCAAGCATAACTCCTAATTTCGTATAATCTCATATGAAGATAAAATTCCAAAGTTCATTAGAATCTGTAGTATAATCTCTTAATTCCGCGTACAATGGAAGTACGGAGGAAATACCCATATCCGTGAATGAAGAATATGAAGTGACGAGGATGAGGAAATATTGTATGATGATATTATAAAAACGCCTGATCACCGTGTTTATAATTACATGATGCAATGTGGAACTATCTAAGTCATGAATTATTAAAAGGAACCACAGAATAAGAGAGTCGAATACAACTAATCTCGTGAGTATTGAAGGAAATGAAGATGAGTTAACTTATGGAACTGAAACCATCACCTTAAACGAGAAACACAACAAAGAACTAGGAAATAGTCTATTAAATCAGTCTGAAAAAGTCATCCTACGTCTTACCCAATCGTTTCACATCACTTGTTATTCTCATATTAAGCATAATCTATCTATTTTGTTATCTTACGTTCTCATATAATAATTGCTAGAAACCAAACATGGCGTCCAGAAGAACTACTCGACAAAACCACAACGAAGGTGCAACCCCACTCACTCAAGCTGATATCGCCAACCTCGTCTCTCAACAAGTTACCGCCGCACTTCTAGCATACGAAGCAAACCGCAACAGCCAGAACAATGAAAATGGAAGTGGTAATGACAACGGTGGTGGAGAAGTTGAAAACGGACCAAAAGGATGTTCTTATAAAACATTTCTAGCATGTGATCCAATGAGATTCAATGGTACGGAAGGTGCTGTCGGAATTATTCGTTGGATCGAACGCATGGAAGTGGTACTTGACATCAGTGAATGTCGGGAAGACTGCAAAGTTAAATTTGCAACATGTACCTTTACCCACGAGGCCCTAACCTGGTGGAATTCTCAACTTCAAGCTCGAGGAAGGAATGATGCCTATCAAATGTCATGGGATGAATTGAAAACTATGCTAATGGAAGAGTATTGTCCCGGAAACGAACTACAGAAACTGGAAACTGAGCTATGGAACTTATCAATGGAAGGTTCTGATAATGTCAATTATACCACCCGATTCAGTGAACTAGCCCGACTCGTCCCTCATCTCGTAACCCCTGAAACTAAGAAGATCGAGAAGTATATATGGGGATTGGCACCCCAAATCCGAGGGATGGTCACTGCATCTAAACCAACTACCATGAAAGACACAATCCAGTTGGCCAATAGCTTAACTGACAATGCAATCAGAATAGGCCAACTACTAAAAGAGAATACTGATGTCGGAAAAACAATGGTTGTTGAAGGAAACGAAAATGACGACGGCAAAAGAAAGTGGGATAGTCAAGACAACAACGAGTATGGAGATCAGGAGTTTAAGAAACAAGAAAGCGTCAAAGCCTACAACGTGAATGCTGCAGCAGCAAGAGGATATAACGGCAATAAACCAAAGTGCACTAAATGTGAGAGGCACCATGATGGTAGGTGCAATCGGTGCGGGAAATGCAAACGATGGGGTCATATAGCCCAATTCTGTAAATCAACCAATCCCGACCGTGGTAACAATAATGATGGGAGAAATAAGAACCCCACTTGCTTCAATTGTGGTGAAGTCGGTCATTATAGAAAATACTGCCCCGAGTTGACGAGGAACAATCACAACAACAACAATCGCAACGAGGACACTAACAACAACGACCATTACAACAACAACCCTAACAACAATAATAATCGTCAACCTGCTCGTGGAAGGGCATTCGTGCTTGGAGCTCAAGAAGCCCAAGATTTCAATACATAAACGGGTACGTTTCTCTTATATAACAAGAAACCTAAAAAAAAAAAAAACATTAATAGTGTCAAAACAATGAAAACCAACGAAAAGGTTACTACTAAGCGTTCATAATCCATATCGTGGATATAAAAAAAAACCGCAAGTATCCGAATCTCAACATTAAACCTTAACATAGTGATATGTTTCCCTGAATTTCGGGACGAAATTCTTTTAACAGGGGGAGAATGTGACAACCCTCGAAAATGGGCCGGTTAACCGACCCCGATTATAACCGAGAACCGAAATGCAAATAATTAGTTAAAGAACATACACATTTATATATGCACACACTTTGCATGTCAACGTGCCTTATAAAAAAATAGTGATTCTTTGGAAGAATCTTCGGGATTAGCGAGTTGGTGACGTAACGATACATAAATCAGGATCGAAAAGAAAATATAAATATTATATTTTATAATGAAAAATATTCCAACCGAACCAATGTATTCGAAAAATAAAGTGTGAACCGCTACCCGCGTTAAAATTATATCACAACAAACTGAATACGCGACGACGAAGTTGACGGAACCAAATAGTTATTAGAAATATAATTCCCAACTAATAGTTAATACCTGAAAAATAAAACGTAAATTAAATCAATACATCGTCTCATAAAACAAAATACATGTTTACGTCAAATTCCCAAACTATTTACATTTCCCTCCTCTTTTTGCCACCTTTGACCTTGAGTGGTCAAAGACCCACCTTTTGGTTGTCTGCAAGCACTTCCCAACATTTGCACTAATCCATGATTCATTTCTCTTATCCATGCCTAAACCATTCCCCATGTTGCATGATTTACCCCTTATAGCTATCACTCACAAGTTATCCTTACTCATATTCCTTTTAATATTGGCTCTTAATTTCCAACCTCTGCCTCGTTACTTTCTCTATGTCCAAAGATTCACCAAAATGGGTGGAATCTTTGCTTTCTCCATATTAACACAAACCTAAGTGGTTTGACTTCCTATTTTGTTTAGAAATTTCAATATAAAACATAAACCCACTTTCATCTTTTTCCCACCCACAAAAACTTCCAGAGAAAACATTTAGGCTCCACTCTCACTTAATCCAAGACTTGCAACGGTTGGTAAGCCTCCACACCTTCTCCTTTGATTTTCTTGAACACTCTTGAATTGTACATCCCTAAGATCATTACACTTCTTTTCAAGTCTAGATCCTTGGTGATTTATAGCAAGAAGGATACATCTCTCTGGAGCTTGAGCAAAAGGACCATCAAACTCTCCAAAACCCAAACCGAAAATCTTGTGGGTATACCTCTCCTCTTTGATTTTTACTCTAAATCATGTATTATGATGCATGGTTTAATCACTCCTAATGGTATTCTTTTTGTAATGTCAACATATACAAACTTACAAACAAAATTATGTTGTAATTCAAAAGCCAAAATGATTCGTTAAAAAAAATAAATAAATAGAAAAGAACCAAAAAGAAAAGAAAAACTGAAACAGTGTGTGCGTGTAAGTGAGTGTGTGTGTGTGTGCGTGACAGTGTGAGTGTGCGTGTTAGTATGTGTTGTGAGGGCATCTTGTATGTATATATATTTAAGCACAAAGTACAAGTATTTTAAAACAATGTACAAATATTTTTAGCACATGGTACAAGAGGGTGTGAAAAGTGAATTGTGTACATGTGTGTGCCTTTGTGTGTGTGCAGTAGGTGTTGAGGGTGTGTGGGATTTGTGTGGAAGGAAGCTAATGGTACATGAGTTATAGCAAAGTGTACAACTAAATTAAACATGATTTAATTAAATTCCATAGTACAAGGGTTTTAGCAGAATGTACAGACTCAATTAATTTTCATAGTACAAGAGTATTAGCAAATTGTACAAATAAATTGTATAAGAAAATAAAGCATTTCGAAATAATTATACAAAAGGAAATTTAAATAAAATGTTATTTACAAAACTAAATTTGATTATATATTAAAAAGATATGTCCCATTTTTAGTCGCTAACTCCCGCCTAACGACATTTTAAAAAGTATTTATGGGAGTGAACCACTAGCATAGACGTGCCAATTGAGCCGCCTACTAAACTGTTGAACCTATAAATATAGGTGTTTGAGACGTATTCATTGGTTGAGATTCAATATTCAATTTTATACATTTGTTGCTAGCTTCTACTCATCAGGTGAGTTTCACGGCCCCACTTTTACTGTTTTTAACTATTTAATTTGGGGGAGAAAACATATACTTATTCAAATGCTTTTGTGATAAACAATCTTTTGTATGATCATTGGTGTGTACTGCTCCAAACTTTGAAGGACCACTGCTTCGGTCTACGTTTAACTATAATCATTAACTATTTGTGGTAGCCAAAGAATATATAGATAGTACTATCGGGATTGATCCCCCGCTCATGGCTAGTAAGCGCTAGCCGTGTAACATATGAGATATATATTCTAAGAGGGATTTTTGGTTTGATTATGGGCTCAATGATATACTTTAACTTAAATGTCATGCAAACATTTAAGGGATTATGCATTACACTTAAACAACTCTATGATTCGAAACAATTATTCAATTGGTACATGATGCGTACCGGATTCAATTTAACGATACAAAATATTTTATGGACTCACAAAACCTGTGAACTCACCAACCTTTGTGTTGACACTTTTTCTATATGTTTTCTCAGGTAATGAAAAATGAAGGATTTAGTTTCTAAGCATGCATCGGATTACCTATTTTGACAAGGAGTCTAAATATAGTTTAATTGTGTCTTTTAAGTATTGTTGTTTAAAACTATCACTTTGGGATATTTGTAAACATTTATGTTGGTAATCCATTTTGATTGCGTTGCTTTACTATTATCGATGTGTTGTGATTCCCAATGTAAGTCGCACGCCCGCTCTTCCGCAAAACCATTTTTGGCAGGGTGTGACAGATTGGTATCAGAGCCATTGGTTATAGTGAATTAGCGTGGGTCTAATCTATAACCGGAAAAGATTTTGGGTCAAAACGTTTTCACTTCACGTAAAAAAAAATTTTATAAAAAAAAAAATAAAATAAATTCACATTCATCTGTAGTCGCATTTCATATCCCTCATTAGACCTGCTACTAGCAACATGACTTACCCTACACTTACTTGAAGTATATTGCCTATATGCCTTTAGATTCTTATACATGAAACTATATGTGTAACTTATTTCAGTATATCAAATGCTTAGTGTATTACACTACATTGTTCACTACGTGCTTACACTACATACCCTACACATCACTAACCACTTGCACGAAAACACGAATTCGAAAATACCTACCGAACGTCTACGCGCAGTAAGATATTTAGGGTACTCTAGTTTACTGAACAACGAGCATTGCGAGACATCACCAATCGACACCAGGTCAGGAGCACCTCTACACATGCACCACTTACCTTAATCACTCACTATATATTCACCTCACACGCTATATACATTATATATCCCTTTCACACATTGAACCTCACGAAAGTATCCTAACCTCAACCCTAATTTCTCGTTCCACTGATCGTAAAACTCGAAAGATTCGCCCCATACTCGACGACTGAATATCTACCCATCTACCTCTAACACCACGATATGAAGAAACGAAAGTTGTCCCATGTTATTTCTAGGATGCCTCTAAAATAAATTCCAAGCATAACTCCTAATTTCGTATAATCTCATATGAAGATAAAATTCCAAAGTTCATTAGAATCTGTAGTATAATCTCTTAATTCCGCGTACAATGGAAGTACGGAGGAAATACCCATATCCGTGAATGAAGAATATGAAGTGACGAGGATGAGGAAATATTGTATGATGATATTATAAAAACGCCTGATCACCGTGTTTATAATTACATGATGCAATGTGGAACTATCTAAGTCATGAATTATTAAAAGGAACCACAGAATAAGAGAGTCGAATACAACTAATCTCGTGAGTATTGAAGGAAATGAAGATGAGTTAACTTATGGAACTGAAACCATCACCTTAAACGAGAAACACAACAAAGAACTAGGAAATAGTCTATTAAATCAGTCTGAAAAAGTCATCCTACGTCTTACCCAATCGTTTCACATCACTTGTTATTCTCATATTAAGCATAATCTATCTATTTTGTTATCTTACGTTCTCATATAATAATTGCTAGAAACCAAACATGGCGTCCAGAAGAACTACTCGACAAAACCACAACGAAGGTGCAACCCCACTCACTCAAGCTGATATCGCCAACCTCGTCTCTCAACAAGTTACCGCCGCACTTCTAGCATACGAAGCAAACCGCAACAGCCAGAACAATGAAAATGGAAGTGGTAATGACAACGGTGGTGGAGAAGTTGAAAACGGACCAAAAGGATGTTCTTATAAAACATTTCTAGCATGTGATCCAATGAGATTCAATGGTACGGAAGGTGCTGTCGGAATTATTCGTTGGATCGAACGCATGGAAGTGGTACTTGACATCAGTGAATGTCGGGAAGACTGCAAAGTTAAATTTGCAACATGTACCTTTACCCACGAGGCCCTAACCTGGTGGAATTCTCAACTTCAAGCTCGAGGAAGGAATGATGCCTATCAAATGTCATGGGATGAATTGAAAACTATGCTAATGGAAGAGTATTGTCCCGGAAACGAACTACAGAAACTGGAAACTGAGCTATGGAACTTATCAATGGAAGGTTCTGATAATGTCAATTATACCACCCGATTCAGTGAACTAGCCCGACTCGTCCCTCATCTCGTAACCCCTGAAACTAAGAAGATCGAGAAGTATATATGGGGATTGGCACCCCAAATCCGAGGGATGGTCACTGCATCTAAACCAACTACCATGAAAGACACAATCCAGTTGGCCAATAGCTTAACTGACAATGCAATCAGAATAGGCCAACTACTAAAAGAGAATACTGATGTCGGAAAAACAATGGTTGTTGAAGGAAACGAAAATGACGACGGCAAAAGAAAGTGGGATAGTCAAGACAACAACGAGTATGGAGATCAGGAGTTTAAGAAACAAGAAAGCGTCAAAGCCTACAACGTGAATGATGCAGCAGCAAGAGGATATAACGGCAATAAACCAAAGTGCACTAAATGTGAGAGGCACCATGATGGTAGGTGCAATCGGTGCGGGAAATGCAAACGATGGGGTCATATAGCCCAATTCTGTAAATCAACCAATCCCGACCGTGGTAACAATAATGATGGGAGAAATAAGAACCCCACTTGCTTCAATTGTGGTGAAGTCGGTCATTATAGAAAATACTGCCCCGAGTTGACGAGGAACAATCACAACAACAACAATCGCAACGAGGACACTAACAACAACGACCATTACAACAACAACCCTAACAACAATAATAATCGTCAACCTGCTCGTGGAAGGGCATTCGTGCTTGGAGCTCAAGAAGCCCAAGATTTCAATACATAAACGGGTACGTTTCTCTTATATAACAAGAAACCTAAAAAAAAAAAAAAAACATTAATAGTGTCAAAACAATGAAAACCAACGAAAAGGTTACTACTAAGCGTTCATAATCCATATCGTGGATATAAAAAAAAACCGCAAGTATCCGAATCTCAACATTAAACCTTAACATAGTGATATGTTTCCCTGAATTTCGGGACGAAATTCTTTTAACAGGGGGAGAATGTGACAACCCTCGAAAATGGGCCGGTTAACCGACCCCGATTATAACCGAGAACCGAAATGCAAATAATTAGTTAAAGAACATACACATTTATATATGCACACACTTTGCATGTCAACGTGCCTTATAAAAAAATAGTGATTCTTTGGAAGAATCTTCGGGATTAGCGAGTTGGTGACGTAACGATACATAAATCAGGATCGAAAAGAAAATATAAATATTATATTTTATAATGAAAAATATTCCAACCGAACCAATGTATTCGAAAAATAAAGTGTGAACCGCTACCCGCGTTAAAATTATATCACAACAAACTGAATACGCGACGACGAAGTTGACGGAACCAAATAGTTATTAGAAATATAATTCCCAACTAATAGTTAATACCTGAAAAATAAAACGTAAATTAAATCAATACATCGTCTCATAAAACAAAATACATGTTTACGTCAAATTCCCAAACTATTTACATTTCCCTCCTCTTTTTGCCACCTTTGACCTTGAGTGGTCAAAGACCCACCTTTTGGTTGTCTGCAAGCACTTCCCAACATTTGCACTAATCCATGATTCATTTCTCTTATCCATGCCTAAACCATTCCCCATGTTGCATGATTTACCCCTTATAGCTATCACTCACAAGTTATCCTTACTCATATTCCTTTTAATATTGGCTCTTAATTTCCAACCTCTGCCTCGTTACTTTCTCTATGTCCAAAGATTCACCAAAATGGGTGGAATCTTTGCTTTCTCCATATTAACACAAACCTAAGTGGTTTGACTTCCTATTTTGTTTAGAAATTTCAATATAAAACATAAACCCACTTTCATCTTTTTCCCACCCACAAAAACTTCCAGAGAAAACATTTAGGCTCCACTCTCACTTAATCCAAGACTTGCAACGGTTGGTAAGCCTCCACACCTTCTCCTTTGATTTTCTTGAACACTCTTGAATTGTACATCCCTAAGATCATTACACTTCTTTTCAAGTCTAGATCCTTGGTGATTTATAGCAAGAAGGATACATCTCTCTGGAGCTTGAGCAAAAGGACCATCAAACTCTCCAAAACCCAAACCGAAAATCTTGTGGGTATACCTCTCCTCTTTGATTTTTACTCTAAATCATGTATTATGATGCATGGTTTAATCACTCCTAATGGTATTCTTTTTGTAATGTCAACATATACAAACTTACAAACAAAATTATGTTGTAATTCAAAAGCCAAAATGATTCGTTAAAAAAAATAAATAAATAGAAAAGAACCAAAAAGAAAAGAAAAACTGAAACAGTGTGTGCGTGTAAGTGAGTGTGTGTGTGTGTGCGTGACAGTGTGAGTGTGCGTGTTAGTATGTGTTGTGAGGGCATCTTGTATGTATATATATTTAAGCACAAAGTACAAGTATTTTAAAACAATGTACAAATATTTTTAGCACATGGTACAAGAGGGTGTGAAAAGTGAATTGTGTACATGTGTGTGCCTTTGTGTGTGTGCAGTAGGTGTTGAGGGTGTGTGGGATTTGTGTGGAAGGAAGCTAATGGTACATGAGTTATAGCAAAGTGTACAACTAAATTAAACATGATTTAATTAAATTCCATAGTACAAGGGTTTTAGCAGAATGTACAGACTCAATTAATTTTCATAGTACAAGAGTATTAGCAAATTGTACAAATAAATTGTATAAGAAAATAAAGCATTTCGAAATAATTATACAAAAGGAAATTTAAATAAAATGTTATTTACAAAACTAAATTTGATTATATATTAAAAAGATATGTCCCATTTTTAGTCGCTAACTCCCGCCTAACGACATTTTAAAAAGTATTTATGGGAGTGAACCACTAGCATAGACGTGCCAATTGAGCCGCCTACTAAACTGTTGAACCTATAAATATAGGTGTTTGAGACGTATTCATTGGTTGAGATTCAATATTCAATTTTATACATTTGTTGCTAGCTTCTACTCATCAGGTGAGTTTCACGGCCCCACTTTTACTGTTTTTAACTATTTAATTTGGGGGAGAAAACATATACTTATTCAAATGCTTTTGTGATAAACAATCTTTTGTATGATCATTGGTGTGTACTGCTCCAAACTTTGAAGGACCACTGCTTCGGTCTACGTTTAACTATAATCATTAACTATTTGTGGTAGCCAAAGAATATATAGATAGTACTATCGGGATTGATCCCCCGCTCATGGCTAGTAAGCGCTAGCCGTGTAACATATGAGATATATATTCTAAGAGGGATTTTTGGTTTGATTATGGGCTCAATGATATACTTTAACTTAAATGTCATGCAAACATTTAAGGGATTATGCATTACACTTAAACAACTCTATGATTCGAAACAATTATTCAATTGGTACATGATGCGTACCGGATTCAATTTAACGATACAAAATATTTTATGGAGTCACAAAACCTGTGAACTCACCAACCTTTGTGTTGACACTTTTTCTATATGTTTTCTCAGGTAATGAAAAATGAAGGATTTAGTTTCTAAGCATGCATCGGATTACCTATTTTGACAAGGAGTCTAAATATAGTTTAATTGTGTCTTTTAAGTATTGTTGTTTAAAACTATCACTTTGGGATATTTGTAAACATTTATGTTGGTAATCCATTTTGATTGCGTTGCTTTACTATTATCGATGTGTTGTGATTCCCAATGTAAGTCGCACGCCCGCTCTTCCGCAAAACCATTTTTGGCGGGGTGTGACAACTTTGCTAGTTAATTCAATTGCGGTTCAAAAAAAAATTGTACTATATAGAAACATATATCTCAATCTTTAACATGACCTGTTTAGTCAAAGTCATATAAGTAGCATAATTTGTAGGTTTACTGAAATTATTATTATTATTATTATTATTATTATTATTATTATTATTATTATTATTATTATTATTATTATTATTATTATTATTATTAAGTTTTTCACAATATATGTTAAATTCATATATTTCATTTACTATTATTTAAAAAATATATATATATGGAAAATCCTTATAAACTGGTTTCATTAGATTGCTACCAGACGATAGAGAGTTTGCATGTGCCGATATCAACGAGGTTAACAGCTGCAATCGGTTCGTCTCCAAAATACAAACTCCGTATATAGGTATACATACATTTAATTCAATTATGTGCTCACATATTATATAATGTTTAATTTAAATTATTGAAATGATCATGTGCGATCGACAAACATTGACCCTAAATCTGTCATTGATCACTCGATCCCTTCAGTGGTTTCCAACGTTTCATGTAGCAAATTAGTTTGAGTTTAGTCAAAACTTATCAAAAAATTGACAAACTATGCATTTCAATTGATAACTTGACCTAGATTGTTTGAGGTCGATTGAACTATTATGATGTAGAACAAAAAGAACGAGATAATACAAATTGATTCATACGAATACCAGGATTATTTTTTCAAATTATCGTTGATTCAGTAAATACTGTTAATCAAGAATTTTAATCAAACACAAATTCTGTGAAATAAAAAAAAAATAAACTTTCATAAAAATGAAAACTGAGTATTAATTATGGTATCTCAAAGAAACCCTAAAATATGCTCAGATTTTTAAATGGGCCTAAAAACACGTGTCAAAAACTTCCACAAACAAAGTTCAAAAACTATATAAACATCTTTAAAATTCAAATACCTTTTGGATTTTTTTATAATTTGAAAGGCAACTAGTTCTCTTTGAGGAGAAGGGCTTGGGCTTGTTGTCGTACGAGATGGGAGCTTTTTTTCTTCTTAGTAACAGTCAAATAACACCCAAAATACAACATTTCGTGGCCCGTAAGTTCCGTAATCCACCTACGCTCGTTTCCAAAATGTTCTAGTCGTTCCAGGCTTCAGTTATTTATTTATTTTTTATTTATTTTTTAAAACAAATTCCAAACTTCAGTTTAACTAGCACTTGTAGCCCAATTTATGTCAATTTTGTGCAATCATGTTTCTTATACGATCTTAAGTTTCTAGAAACAAAAGGACTCGCTCCTACACGTGGGCTTGCATTGAAAAAAAATGTTTGAGGTCAAAAGTTACAATACATTTGCAACAAAAATAATAATGTGGGCTATATTTTAACGGATGGAGTGATTCGAGTTCATGATAATGAAGTACGATGCAATCAGTGAGAATCGATAAGTGGGGTGAGCTACTCGATTACGATAGGAATCTTATCCTATCCCTCCCTACGATCACAATATTACATTCCATTTTCTAAGATGCACATATCTATAGTGGCTTCAACCATTTTAGGATGGCTGATAGCTAGATTAAAGTTGGGTCATTCCTAATTTGTTTGCGGTCAAAATAGGGTCGACGTATTTCATATATATGCATCTCTTTCACTTTCGGCTTAATTTCCTACGCTTGTCTTTATAAAGTAAAGTTGTGTTATTAGTACAACTAATAAGCACATTTGACTATTTAGATGGTGCGGAATGCGTTATGATTATCATCTTATTAATTAAGGTTATGATTATTATCTTATTTAAGCTGCTTTGATGTGTGTTTGAGATTGTGTTTTAAAATGCTTATTGTGTTTTTATAATGCAATATGCACTTTCGATCAAGTTGTTTGATAGAAAAAATGTACATCTATTAAAGTTACAAAAAGATAGAAAAATGTAATTTAAAACCATTGTTTATTAGATGGTGTCCTTCAACTTTGAAGTACTGTTTCATTGGCTAGTAAAAAAGGCCTTGCCCATATGCTCTTGGTGTGTCACTACTCACCAAGCTTGATTTTTATATACATTTTTGCTATTATTAGCGTATAACAGAGTTAGTTTTGGTGACGTTACATGGGTATGGAATTTACATTAAAATATTATTATGACATATGAGTATTGAAAATTTGATCTCAACATGCAGTTTAAGCATTCTAAAATTAGCAGTTGCATCTTGCTTGCACGGACTTCAAGTTATGCAGTTAAGATAAGTTTCATTAACTTATCTAGAGTTGGAAGTTCAATTTAATAATCATATACTTTTGTACTACCGTTTTTCTAAGGATATTCCTGTTTCTAGTGGGCTCCCCCGGGTGCCCAATTTTATTCGTGATGTATGTGACTTTACTGTTACAATCAGAAAAACAATGTGATTATCTTCTTGGTGATATATGTAATACTACAAATTGCAGCATCAGTGCTAATACAAGTAGTCACATGGATCCAACCACTTGATTCCAATTTTTAATTATAGTAGCACCAATTAGAAGTTATTTATATGCATGGTTGCTAAAAGTTGAAAATTACTTTTTTTTTACCTTTAAAAATTACTATATATTTCGAGTTGGAACTGGTCTGAGGCACTGGGTTTATACCCATGTGGGCTGCAGGTCGTGAGTTCGAATCCCTTTGGGAGCGTTGCATTTGCGTAATTTAACTCATACCTCACACGGGCACATATGAGGAATTTTCCTTGGAACTCCCTTTTGGGGGCTGGGTTTGCCCGCTTATGCGGAGCTCGAACTCGGGGTGCTCGCTGAAAAATTGCGAGTAGGCTTCCGTTATTTCATTTGCCGTTTCCAAAAAGGAAGTCATGTGGCAAACTGTAGATTATAGAAAAATATATAGTCTGAGTATCTGCACTAATAACTAAAAAATGTTTATTTTTTATCAAGTGGCTAGGCACTGGGCATTATATATAAGGTAAATACATATATATACGTATACATGTACTCATATCTCTCTCTATATATATCATATGTCATATATATGTGTGTGTAACACATGTGTGATCATTGTAGTTTACACTTGTGACTATTTACTTGAGGGGTTTTTACATATAGTGATGAAGGAAGATAAAGATTCAAAGTGGTTTGGTGTTGAATATGTACCGAAAAATTACATATTCCCCAAGGAAGATAGACCGAAAAATCTTGATAATCCGGTTTGTGATTCAATTCCGGTCATAGATCTTGCAAAATCAACGGCTGCAGTTGAAGCAATCTTAGGGGCTTCTCAAGAACTTGGTTTCTTTCAGGTAATTATATCAACCATAAAATTCATGTTTTTTTAATTTATCATCTCACTTTGTGTTAAAATTGTTATTGAATTTTTATAAACAGGTGATCAATCATGGAATCCCAGAAAAGACAGTGGTTGATGCAATGAATGTTGTTAAGGAATTCTTTGACATGCCAACTAAAGATAAAACCGAAATTGTGGCACGTAAAAAAGGTTATATTTACACAAACAGCACCGATTACGCAAAAGATGGTGTGTATCTATGGAGGGAAAATCTTAAGCATCCATGTCACCCTTTAAAAGAATGCATTCACCTATGGCCTGATAAACCAACCAGATATCAGTAAGTATTAATTAATGAGTTTTGATAATGACGGTTTTAAGAGCTGTTAATAAACATGGATCAGAAACTTGTAAATCAATCAATAACCACCCCTGAATTTTAGGAATTCTCCTCCCATGAATTAATGTACAATTTTTTTTTTTTTTTATCAAAACTCTTAATTAATTTAGTATGTTTTTTTAACAAATATTAACGAGTTTTGAATTCTTAAACAGGGAGGTAATTGCAGCGTATTTAGTAGAAATACGGAAATTAAGTTTGAAAATTTTGGAGATGATTTGTCAAGGACTAGGGCTCGAAACCGGGTTCTTTAAAAATACGAGTGAAGTTCAATTATTATCAACAAATTTCTACCCACCGTGCCCAAATCCAAGCCTAACATTGGGAATATTACCACACCAGGATCCTAGCCTTATAACCCTTTTGTATCAAGGGGATTCGATCGGGCTACAAGTACAAAAGGATGATCAATGGCTGAATGTTGGAGCCAATTCTAATGCCTTTGTTGTTAACATAGGTAACCAACTTGAGGTATGTTAATTAGTTGTGTAGGTAAGTTATTTAAAAGTTCATGATGCATTATTTTAGCGTTTATTAATGGTTTAATGGGTTAAGATTATTAGCAACGGAAAGATGAGAAGTATTAAACATCGAGTAGTGACTAGCACACATGAAAGTAGAACAAGCATTGCAACGTTTGTGAACCCATCGCCCGATTGCATCATCGAACCAGCTAAAGTTTTGGTGAACGAATTGGAACCATCGCGTTACACACCAAGTTTATATAAAGATTATGTCCACCGCAACAAGGCATTTGGCGACTACACTGTCGCAATACAGAATGCTCTAAATGAAAATTGATAAATAGTGTTTTATACTTAAAAGTAGATGTATTAGCATATTGGTTTTGGTTTGTAGAATTTGTGCTTTTATGCTTAAAATCTCACAAACAATTGCTTGAATTGTTGTACCTGATGCTATTTGTGTTGTAAATCTAGGCTTGCATAACACTTGTAATGGTGAAAAACTGTGGATTGAAAATTCATTGCAAAAAAATGTGTTTTAGCCTAAATCGTTTTTTCACAACACTTTTCTTAACAACAACATAACACACACCATCTAAACTACTTATAACTATAAGTCATTTTGTTCATAGTGAAACTCGAACCATGCAAGCGAGACTAGTTTATATAATACTCTGTAGGTAACTACCTTTTCAAAAATATTATAAACAAAAGGCAACCGTGCATATATGATATACATCACAAACTACATAAAACGATCCTCATATCAACCGATTACTAATCACTACCTTAAAAGTGCACAAACACAATCAATTAACACGTTCTTTAAGCACTTCAAGCCCCATCTCTGTAGGATCAGTAGCTTGAATCTCGTAATGAACACCATCTAAATAATGCCTAATCCTACTTTTTGATGTTGCATACATCATTTTGGCACGAATTCGGGAGGATTCAGGCGACCTACAAAACATGCAAACCATTTTTAAAAAAATTGAAATTAATCAAGAAAGTTGTGGACAAATTGAAGGGATGAAAGCTAACCAAGCGATGAAAAATATTTTGCTTTTTTGACAGTTTTCAGAAGTCACAAAGTCAAAGTCATAGACGGCATATCTGCAATCGTTTTCAGGCAATGCTGATGTAAAATCTTCGTAAGTTTCGGCAGGACTACCGGTTTTATCAACGACAATTTCATTTTTCTTCTCATCGATCTTAAAGATGACATAACGATGAACCTTTTTTCTTTGTAGTTCTAAGAATGTGCACTTGCAATGGTCAGCCACACCCATTCCAGAACAAGCATTCTGCTAATCAGTAACACATATGTAAGAATCGTAACTAAGAAGCATAAAAAAATACCGAATGGTTGACTTTTCCACCATTGTACTTTGACTTTCTGTTATTTATTTAAAAAGCTAGGTGTATCCGTGTATATAGGGAAGATCACCAAAATGAGCAAGAATATGAATTTATACTGATTAAAATTATGTTGAAGTTATGGGGATTTCATTATTCTATAATTCTTTAAAAATGAAACAAATAATGTCTAGCATAACAGTGTTTTTGTCTCTACTAAATTCATAATCTGACCAAAATAAAATGAGTTCTAAACAGAAAACACGGATACAAATGGCACCCTGAGGAGTGAGGACATTAAGTCGAACACCTTGACGGCATCCTCCGGTTTCTCTCTCAGCCAAAACGTGAACGAAATAGTCTAAATTGCGAGGTAACAGAAACCAAATAGCTACTAAAAGCATGAAGCATGATTCCAAATAACATAAAATAGAAAAATTGGATCAATACGCACCACTCCTCGGAATCTGAACGACATGATTGATCTTCGACGCGAATAAACCGCCAAAATTTCAGCAGGAAATTGAAGATCACCGGAGACAATTGAGCAGATTTAGAAGGTTAGCCTCAGCCACAAAGTGCAGTGTAAAATGGATTTCGAAAGAAGGTGGCATTCTGTTAATCGAGTCGATTCTAATTTTAGGGGCGC
The DNA here is from genome assembly GCA_963853835.1 of Calendula officinalis. Taxonomy (NCBI): domain Eukaryota; kingdom Viridiplantae; phylum Streptophyta; class Magnoliopsida; order Asterales; family Asteraceae; genus Calendula; species Calendula officinalis. The sequence goes on along the minus strand of OY970820.1, from coordinate 82,104,188 downwards.
TGCGTTAAGTCGACGCAACTTTGCCGACTTTACCTGTCGTGTTGTCGGTTTCAAGTTTCCGCAAATTCTAATTCTAATTTAAAATTAATAAAGTAAGGAGACACTCCTTATGGTCTGTGCTCAAACCATTTAAAATTAGGGTTATTGCTAACGTTTACACCAATAAATGTTAAGTATTAATCTCACTATTTACTAATACATTTAGGACTACTATTTTAGAGAATTTTAAGGAGCTCCTTAATTTTAAGTTTAACGAGATTTCCACTTTTAGTAACTTCTTCAACTAAAATAAAATAAAAAAGTATTGCTTACAGGATTTGAACACAAGACCTCTTCTAAGTAGTCACTATGTGTTAACCGATTGCTATAAATTACACTTTATTTTATCCCACCAAAACAAATTTTAAGAGGTTGTACATCATCGCGTTTGACCAGCCTTTTATTTCCGTTTCATTTTATATTTCCGGAAACTATTGACTATACTAAATTGTCTTACCATCTTTTATTTCCGTTTCGGTTTATATTTCCGGAAATTATTAATTGTCTTACCACCAAATTAATTGACATTTTGACTATACTAAATCTTCTTCGCGCATATCTTAATAATATAGAGAGCTTTTGTTCATCTTTCAACAAAACGCCTCGACCACAACCGACACATAAACACGATGCTACAAATCAGGCGACGTTATACCCGCCTGCGATTTCCGGCAAGAATTTTACCCATGACATATGCTCCGTTGTTAAGGTTTGTTGTCCGTTTAAGATCATATATATATATATTAACAATTGATTGTTATCTTCTCATACTAATTTTCTTTAACTTTGCATATTTCAACTGTCTAGGTGTAAGCAACTTCTGCAACTAAAATGTCTTCAACCACACATATTAGTACTTCAATGCTCACTGCACCACCACATCCGGATGCAGAGGATTCAACTTTTGAGGCTCAAGAGGTACAACTTTCATAACAACTTTTGAAATACTATTATATCACATTGTGATAAATAGATGTGTATATATCAGGGGTATTTTATTCTAATGGAATTTTTCATTCTATTTTTGCAAGGCTTTTGAACCATACGAGACAATTGAAAACTTTCAAGACCTCTGGAAACCTCAGTACTGGTACAAATGCAGATGCGTGCGCGTTGAATATGTTTGGTTTGACCACAAACAAAACAAACTATATTTGTTTTTGCTTGACAGATTTGTAAGTAACTACTAATTGTGCACGTTAATTATGTATTACTAATAACCATTTCTTTTTATATCAAAATAAATAAGGAAGTATTCGTATCTTTAGCAACGTTAATTTTGTATTTAAATACGTAATAAATATTCAAATTTAACAAATTTATGTGTTTAAGATTCTTAACTTATTCAAAATATTCATATGGGCAACGTGAAAAAGATCGAGTATTACGGTTAGTTTTAGCAAAACAAATCCTAAACATTTTATTATCTTTTTCAAATTAGGACTATCACTAATCACAAAAGTTTATATGTTTTACAATAATCATTTCAAAATAGTTGGTCAATAATCATTGTAAAATTTAATTTATCTACATCTATATTACTATTAAAGCATTTAGGCCTACTAATATTAGAAGGTCTTAAAAACTTAATTTTTAATACCTTCTAATATTAGTAGGCCAATACTTTAGAAGACCAAAATAATAAAAACGCAGCTTAGGGGAATCGAACTCATGACCATTTGGGACTTAGATGTGTGTGTTAACCACTTCAACTACTTGATTACTTTGATTTTGTAACACCTCAATTTTTAAAACACTTTTTAAATCATATTTTTAAATAAAAATATTACAAGTTCATTATTCCCAAAATACGGTTTAACAAAAACCTTAAAAACATTTATCAGAGTATTAAAACCGGTGTTACATTATGATATCATAATCATAGGATAAACGGGATCTACCTACGAGCTCCCGAGCTAATCAACACTAGGCCACTTCTATCGCGACCCTCTAATCCATCGATCTCGAACCTGAGTACATAGCCAAAAACAAAGTAGTACGTGAGACAAAAATAGTCTCGTGAGATACATGGGTTTTCGACCCATTCTCACAAATAATAAAAAGTTCTTACTATTCAATTCTTTTCTTTATTCACTTATTAATTATCAACTTATTATCTTATCGTTTATTCATACTTACTAGTAAGCTAACCGTAAGCTTACCCATCACATAATCACATACATGTAAGCTATCCTTAAGCTTACCCCTTTTATCACATACGCCCCGGATCATTCCGAAGCAAACTCCCCCGATGTGGGTTATCATTAAGATCACATGGTAATTGGGGTTCTCCCAAACTTACCAAGGTCACCAAATCCCCCGTCTCGCGGGTTATCGTAATCCCCCTTTTTATCGGGTTATCATAATCCCCCTATTGTCGGGTTATCGTTCACATAGATATACTACCCTTGCGCAGGGAGGTACCGCCCCAAGTAGTAATCTCACTCCCCCATAAATGGGTTATCGTTATCCGGATACTTTTGTTACACACATTGAACATAAAATACGGGCCTATGCCCCACCAATTCATAATCAAACACAAATTAGAATACATCTATTCTAATTATCATGTTATTCTCTTTTAGCATAATCATATTTCATTTATCTTTCCTCATCATTATCATCATATACTTTATCCTTAAATCTATTAATAATATTCATTTCTTATTATTCATATTAATAAATATATTACATTTACATTGACTAGGGCGCATACATAACACTAGTCAAATCATACTTGTTCTCTTAACGTGATAACACTACTTTTATTAGTATATTTTACTAATAAACGTTATTACTTTAAGATCTTTGTCATTTGCTTAATTATTAATTCTTACTAATAAAAGCCAATATCATACTCTTTTAGCCATTATCATTATTAATACATTTTATCAATAACCTCATTAATCAATTATTCTAATCACACTTACTTGCAAAATCATCAATTTCAATAACTATGTTCTATTAGCAATTCAATCAAATTTCATTATCTTTTTAATCACTTTCTTTATTAAAAATATGTATTAATAAAGACTCGATAGATATTATCCATTTTCAAAACTCTTTTACTATGTACTGAGTTTAAAAGTTCACATGTACTCACCTTAGCCAAGCTAACTCCAAATCGTGTCTAACAACACGAATCCTTGCTTTCCAACTTGTGAAATGTCACCAAACTTTAGGTCTTCTTGACCTACCATTAATATCATCATAATAACTAGTTATAATCCATAACTAATCACTAATCAATCCATATCAACAACCTTAACCACCAAGTTCATCCAACTTGGTGGAATCTCAAACCCTAGTTCAAGATTTCTATCAATAAACCGAAATCCAACTTGTACACAACGATTACAAGCTTACAATGAGTGTTCTACACCCATGTTTAGTCATCTTCCCCAAAGATGACATGGTTGGTTCCCCAAACCACCATTTTTACCCATACAAAGCTCACAATCAAGGTAGATAAGCAAGACAATCAAGAATACTTACCCTTGATGTTTCAATCCTTCAAGATGGTGAAGATCTGAGCTCTTGAGCTCCAAAAATGACCAAGAACACTCCCAAATCGGCTGCACTATGTGTGGGGTTGAATGAGAAATGAAACCCTAGCTTACACACAAGTTTATATATTCCAGACGCTCCTCGCGCCCCGCTCGCGCCCACCTCGCGCCGCGAAGTGACGCGGATTTGCCTGCTGGTTGTCGCTGAAATACAGACCTCGCGTTTCGCTCGCGGCTCTTGTCTCAACCCGAGCCTCAACTCGAGCTTCTCGCGTTTCACCTCTGGAGCTTCTGTTCAACCTCGCGACTGCCTCGCGCCTGCCTCGTGCCGCGAGGGCTGTCTGGGTCAGTTTCTTGCCTTTCAAACTTGTTTCCATCCAAGTCTTGACCCATACTTGGTTACACCAAGTCCCAAACATCCAAACACTCGATAAAACACAACGGAGACTCGATTAAATATTTTACCTCCTTTATTCCTCAATATTTCCATTTAATTCATTAACCGAAAATTCCGGTCGTTACAGATTTATTCCAGATACTAATAAAATAAGGAAAAACTTCACCAGAACTCACACCATCATTTCTCTATTTAAACGGCCCATTTTTTTTCAACAAAACCCATATTATTCTATGCCCCACTACATACTACCATCACTAATGTCGGCACCTACCATCACTACGCACCACCACTCATCACCATCGATATTGCCATCACCACCGTTACTGTCGTCACTTCGAAATATAGTTACGGGTACCCGCCGCCGCATTGCGCGGGTACCCTGCTAGTTACTATTAAAGCATTTAGGCCTACTAATATTAGAAGGTCTTAAGTTTTTAAGACCTTCTAATATTAGTAGGCCAATACTTTAGAAGACAAAAAATAATAAAAACGCAGCTTAGGGGAGTCGAACTCGTGACCATTTGGGACTTAGATGTGTGTGTTAACCACTTCAACTATTTGATTACTTTGATTTAATCCTGATACTAATAAATATAAGCTTTAACTTCACCAGAACTCACACCATCATTTCTCTATTTAAACGGCCCATTTTTTTCAACAAAACCCATATTATTCTATGCCCCACTACATACTACCATCACTAATGTCGGCACCTACCATCACTACGCACCACCACTCATCACCATCGTTACTGCCATCACCACCGTTACTGTCGTCACTTCGAAATATAGTTACGGGTACCCGCCGCCGCATTGCACGTGTACCCTGCTAGTCAAACTATAAGGAATAGTCGTATAACTTACTTTGTATAAGGTCTTAACAAATATTTAGCGTACGTGAACATAAAATAACATTTAGGTGGTGTTTGTTTGCAGCTTAATGGAACCATTCAGTGTTTAATGTTGAATCATTCAGCATTCAGTGTGTTTGTTTAGCGCCTCTGAATGAAGTATATGCTGAATGGGGTAGAAAAAAAGTGTTGAATCATTCTTCCATATAACATATGCTGAATCATTAAGCAGTCAGAATTCTTATAAAAAAGTTTCTCACAATAAAACCAAGTTTTATACTTCCTCCGTTTCAAAATAAGTGATACAAATTAGCTTACACGGTTTTTGAGGCAAAAAATTATAATAATGGTTAAATTAGATTAATTGGATGGTTAGTGGGGAATGAGTCCCACATTTTTTTTTGAATAAAGTGAGGTTAATGATGCTTAAAAGTAAAAGTAAGGGGTAAATGGGTCATTTCGCTTTATTAAAGTAGATAGTTAGTGGGTGTGGGTTCCATTATATTTTACCAAATAAGGAAAGTTTCAAAGTGTATCACTTATTTTGAAACACCCTAAAATAGAAAGTGTATCACTTATTTTGAAACGGATGAAGTATAAAACTTCTTAATCATTTAGACCGTTGAATCATTTAGCACTTAATCATTTTATTCCTATCAAACAGCACCTTATACACTCTTCTGTATGTAGAAATTACCATTAGCAAAATAGGTTTATGAAAAAAGGACTATCCATATCATTTTAAAATGAAAGAACTAAACATGAATTTTGACTAGCTCCTTTGACCGGCATTGAACATGTTGATCCTACATCGCTTTCCTAGTTGTTTGTTATCCGACGTTGTCGTGTACATTGTATTTAAATGGAAATTGATTTGTACTCGGAATATTTTACTTCACTAGCAGGTTATCCGCGCAATGCGGCGGCGGGTACCATGTGACTAAATTTGACGGCGATCAAATAGTGGGTGGTGACGAAGGTAGTGATAGTGACTGCTGGTTTTGATCGTGCGGATAGTGAGTGATGTTAATTTTAATTTTGTAAAGATTAATAAAGATATCTCATAAGTCTCCTTAATTCCGAAATTGGCGTTTTTTTAAATATGAACCGTTTTAGCTATGTTGAATATCTTATAAGTTTCCTTAAATCCGAAATTGACGTTTTTTTTAAATATTAGCCTTTTAGTTATGTTGAAGTTAAAGGTTATATATATTAGTTGTTGGGATAAAACAAAATATCAAGTAGATCAATTGGTTAATACACAGTCCTTACTCGTAAAAAGTCTTGGGTTCGAATCATGTAAGCAATATTTTTTTATTTTTGTGGTGTTTAAGATGTTATCTAAAATAGAAATAAGATTAAGTTTAAGTTTAAGGACTTCTATACTTAGTAGTCCTAAACCCTTTAATAAGGAGTAAGATGAACAAAAGAATAAACATGTTCAATCACAATATTGTCATTCTTCTAACATATATTTAATCAACCAATAGACGAAACATTTTTTTTTAACGGCAACCAATAGACAAAACATACAAAGTTAACTTTTTTTATAGGTGATTGGAAGTTTGAAAAGTAATCATACTTTGACCCAGGGGTGAGTATAACAGTGTACCCGTCGGTTCCGACTGGAACCGAAACCGCAGGTTCCTGAGATATAGGAACCGAAACCTGGAAGACAGGTTCCCAAGTTTTCGGTGGAGGAATTTTTGAATACGGGTAAATTACCGGTTGGATGTAATGCGTCGTTTATTACTTTAATTCCAAAGGTTAGCAACCCGTCTTTGGTTAAGGATTATCGGCCCATTTCTCTTATAGGTATTCAATATAAAATTATTGCTAAGCTTTTGGCGCTACGATTGGCGAAAGTGATCAATAAGATTGTTAGTATCGAGCAATCCGCGTTTATCAAAGGAAGGCAAATTCTTGACGGGCCGCTTATGGTGAACGAAATTATAGATTGGTATAAAATGAAGAAGAAAAAGCTTTTATTGTTTAAAGTGGATTTTGAGAAGGCGTATGACTCTCTAAGTTGGGAATATCTAGAGTTTATTATGTTGAGAATGGGTTTTGGTGCTCGATGGCGAAATTGGGTGAAAACATGTCTCTCGTCAGCTAGACTATCGGTATTGGTGAATGGTAGTCCTACGAATGAGTTTTCGATGTTTAGGGGTTTGAGATAAGGAGACCCTTTATCGCCTTTTCTTTTTATCATTGCAATGGAGGGTCTTCATATTGCAATTGAAGATGCGGTGGCTAATAATCATTTAAAAGGGGCATGTATTGGCACTAACAATTTAAATATATCTCATTTTTTTTATGCAGATGACGTGATTATGGTCACAGAATGGAACGACGCGGAGATGGATGAGATTATAAACATTTTTAAGGTGTTTGAAGAGAATTCTGGCCTTAAAATAAATGTCCATAAATCAAATCTTTTTGGTGTCGGAGTTGACAATTCCGACGTCGAAGTGATGGCGAACAGGACAGGGTGTGCTGCAGCGGCTCTTCCGTTCAAGTATCTTGGGATTTTGGCTGCAGGAAAGATGTCGAAGCCGAGTACCTGGGATCATATTATTGATTTGTTCCGTAAAAAACTTTCAAACTGGAAGGTGAGAATGTTGTCTATAGGGGGTCGGCTAATCCTTTTAAAATCTGTGCTTGGGAGTCTTAGTATTTATTGGATGTCGCTTTTTCGTGCACCGGATTCGGTGATATCTAAATTAGAAAGCATGCGAGCTAGGTTCTTTTGGGGTGGTGATGAACAAAAAAACAAAGTTCATTGGGCGGCTTGGGAAAGTATTTTGGCAGCAAAGGAAAATGGAGGATTAGGCATTGCAAGTTTAAAAGCGTTGAATTTAGCGCTTATTTTAAAATGGAGGTGGAGGTTTTATAATGAACCTAATTCTTTATGGTGTCGGGTTGTAAAGTCAATCCATGGAGATGAGGAGGTATGACTTGCCGAGATAGTTCACGTGTGTCTCAAGGTACATGGGCAAGAATTATAGGCACAATGAATTATTTACATGATAATCAAATTATTGAATATAATGATATTCATTATGATCTTGTTAGTGGGGATAAGATAAAGTTTTGGTTGGATTGTTGGTTGGATAGACAACCACTGAGCCAAATTTTCAATAGATTGTATCGGTTGGATGTTCAAAATGATGAGTTTGTAAATCAAAAATGGAATGGTCAAGGGTGGATATGGAATTGGAGAAGACAAGTAAGAGGAGGGGTAGAGCAAGAGCAATTCGACAGGTTAAAGGTGAGATTGGCGAACATCAATGTTAGACATGGCAGCGATACAGTGAATTGGGCTCCTGACCCTACTTCGGGTTTTTCAGTTGCTGGGGCTCGAAATATTATTGATAGGAAACTTCACTCGGGTTCGGAATCGAATGGTATATGGTCTAAAGCTGTTCCTATAAAGGTGAATATATTCATTTGGCGTCTTAGAGCTAACCGGCTTCCAACCCGGTTAAATTTGTCACGAAGAGGAATGGAGATCGATTCTATCATGTGCCCCGTGTGCAATGATAGAGTGGAATCAGTTAATCATGTTTTTTTCTCCTGTAATTTGGCAAAGCAAATTTGGAGGGAGATTGGTAAATGGTGTGATATGGATGCATTTGAAGGAGATTCGTTGGACATGTGGTTGAATTGGTTGGAGAATTTCTCATCGAACAGTCAAGTCACAAACAAGCTGAGAACGATTGGGTTTGCAACCGTATGGATGATTTGGCGGTTTCGAAATTCGATGGTTTTTGATGTAGGAAGTATTCGGAAACGAGATATTTCTGATTTGATTGTGTTGTTTTCTTTTTATTGGTCAATGTATAGAGACCGAAATTGTAAGGTCACTTGGGTCGATTGGGTTAAAAACCCACTTTTGTAACTGCTAGCTTCTTGCTAGCTTTCGTATTTTTAATTTAAGTTATGGTGGGTGTCTTCAGGAGGGTGATGGCATTGCCGAAACTCTTTCCGTTGCTCCTTTTTTGCTGTTAAAAAAAAAAGGTTACTAAGTTTTCGGAACCGGGAACCGGAACCGCCGGTTCCATGAAAGTTTCCGGTTACCCTGTATCTAAATTCAAAAAAATTTAACATTACTTCTGGAATAAACAAGACAACAAATCACACAAACTAACGATTACAAATATCATTTAACGATTTTAAATATAGTTCAACAATTATGAATATTGTTTAAAATAGAAATAAGTGAATAAGAATGACAAAAACATAGTAAATGTGTGATTCATGTGAAACTCTCGCCCTTTTGACTCAATTATAACGAGTATGGTCAATTCTATATTTTTATTTGGACTAGTATTTTACATTTAGATAAATCATAAATTTATTTAATTTAATCATGTATAATATATAATATATTATATATTTTAATAAAAATATACCGTGTAACCGCCGGTTCCATGTTCCTTAATTTTAAGAACCGGAACCTCTTAGGGCGGTTCCATGATTTTAGGAACCGGAACTGGAACCTACTTGCAGTTTCCTGGTCCAGAACCTCCGGTTTGGAGATATTCCAATTCCAATTCTAGTTATCATCTTTTTCTGCTCACCCCTACTTTAACCAACTTTAGTCATCCTTCATCCTAAAATCTAAATAATATAAGAATCTTCACATTCGAATCTACGCATATCGAATTCAGTAAAGATTTGAATAGATGCCTTCCTTCGAATATTTGTTTAATAATTTTGAAACCATATATATTTATTAGATTAATTAAAAATGAAAAATCATTTTAATGTGTTTTTGACTTTTTGCTGTTTAATTACGCGTTAATCAATTGTACAACAAAAAAGCATTTTACTGTTTGTAACCTCTGCCATCTCATGTTTCTACACTGAAATATTGGGAATTCCGAGTAGAACCAAAAAAGGGTAAACTCACGATCACACCATAAAAATCGCAGTAAAAAACATGGAATCTGAAGGTATTCTAGGTTACTCTTGTTCTGTTTTTCCCATTAAAAAAGGGTTCGTCTAAGGCCTCTCCCAACCCTTCCCCATCACTAAACCCATCACTAGCGCCACGTCATCGCATCCTTACTGACCTGCTACTGACACGTTCGTGCCAACCCTACCCATCACTAACCCATCACTAAACCCATCCTTTCCACATCATCATTTCCACATCACCATTTTAATTAATATAAAAACACATTACATTAAATAAAAAACATTACATTAATAATAAAAATAATAATAAAAACATTACGATTAAAAAAAACACACGAAAAAAAAAATACGGAAAAAAAAAATACGGAAAAAAAAATACGGAAAAAAAAAATTACGGAAAAAAAAAATTAACGTTGACGGTAGTTCGGCGGGAGGGTCCAAATGTGTTCGATTAAGGCATTGCGAAGTTTATGATGCACAACTCGATCACGTATCTCCTTTTCAATACGCAATTGTGCTGCAACCCGTTCATGCCATGTACGTTGTGGGTGATTATCCGGGTTAGCGGTATAGTCTTCTTCAATTGGACAAATTGCGCGGCCGTTATCTTCCGTAATCAGCTAGATAATAACCCTTCGTAAATTGCTCACCCGAAATAGTAAACGGAACTACGGGAGACCTGTCTTGCCTTATTTCATCAAACAAATCTGATTCGTTAAGGACGTTAATGTCGTTATTCGAACCCGCCGGGCCAAAGTACGCATGCCATATCCACAAGTCGTATGACGCAACAGCTTCAAGCATTATTGTGGGACACCCTTGATCATCGGCGTCATCGTTTGGATCCATTGAGTGGAAAAAAAATATGGAAATTGGGAAGAGAGGAAGTATGTGATTGTGAGAGGAAGAGCGGAAGTATGTGATTGTGTGTTTAAAATGGTAGAGTATAGTGGGTTTTTATAGAGGTTGTGTGTAGTATTAATTATTTATATTTAAAAAAAAAAAAACAAAAAAAAAATAATTTTTGAAAAAAAAAACAAACGCTCCCTCGTCCGTACCCTTCGACGCCCTTCCCCGATCCGTCGACGCCACGACGCATACGCCACGACGCCGGCCACGACGGGCTGGTGCCAACGCCGTCGTGGCTCGACGCAAGCTCGACGTGCGCCCCGACGCAGGGTTGGCACCGGTCTAAGCATACGAATTCTTTTCACTAGTTCTACCAAATTTACTGTTGGATGTCAATCAAAACTCTCAATCCATCAAATCATAACTTTATTTTAACTATTTTTTATTTTATTTTTCAGTAAAGTAAAAGTCCAATAGTTTATTTAACTGTTAATATGTAAAAATGGAATCTTTTATTTTTTTGAAGTGAAACTATACTAGTAGATAATTATTTTTAAAAAGAATTTAAATCAAAATGCATCATCTCATTAACATTATATTATTTAATTTATTAATTTGTAGTTCGGCCAATTTCTTATATACATACCCCTATTATTTGGTTGTACTATTATGTAATCTATACTTTTCCAGAACTGTGTGAAATCGTAAGACCGGACCAGATCGAACCTAGCAACATTTGAATATCTTCTCTGTCTTTCTCTTCTCTTTTTTTCTCTCTCTCTAAAGTTTAGATCTGGCAAGAAATGTGTAACACCCCAAAAATTGAGGTAAAATACATAGACTCAATTTTTATTAGTATTGAGTATAAATTCTTAAGTTAATAAAGTTCAAGGTTATATATGTATATAGACTAGAAAGTAGGGGTGTTTAGTGTAATTAGTTTAATAAAACAATTTATATAAAAGAAAAAGAAAGAAAAATAAGAACATGTTCCAGTCGTATGTGTGTGTAGACGTACGAGAGTTAAGAACAAGAGATTCAAGACTACAAAATTAACGAGTTTGTTGTTGAATTGGCCTATAAAATCAGTTCTAGGATCAAATTCTGACCAAAGAAAGGTACAATTTCTATCTTTTGTCAAGAATTTAGGGTTTATGTGATTAAACTCATATGAACTAGTTGTTGTATTACATGATCAATTATTGTTATTAGACAACTAATTTAGTTTCAATATGAAGTAATATAGTTATTTAATATGATATTTATGTAAGTTCATGATGTTTGGCTAGGTTGGTGTATAAAGAAGATGATTTAGTTAATATCATGTAATGCACGCCAAGTGTTTGTGAAATTGCTTGAATGAGATTTCAAGTATAATTTTGTAAGAAAACCATTGTTTTGAGTCATTGTCATATAAGGATGGTTTTGTAGTCAAAGCATGTAAAGGTTTAAAGAAAGTACTCAAGTAGTCTTTAAATGGTTTTAGTGTCAAGTAGGTGTTTTAGTTAGCTAATCACCATATTTAATCAAGTTATGTGCAAGTAGATGGTTATGAGAGTATAACCATATTAGGAGCATATTTATACTAATTGAGGTTAATCATTGTTTAAAATGTTCTCAAATGTATTTTATAAGTTGGGATTAGTTGTTACAAGATTTAGAAGTCAAATTGAGTTGAATTTGTATGACTTTCACAAAAGTCCGAATTTGGACAACATGTTGAGCGGAAAATGGGTCGTTTTGTAAAAATCATATAAAATCAACCGTAACTCAGATTTTGATGAGGTCGGAACCGTTGGAAAGGTATTTGAGTCTACTTTCCAATGAAATAGGTTTCAGGGGCAGAATCAAAGTATAAGTTAGTCAGCTGATTAAAATGTTACAGGCTGTCCAGAATACATAAAATGCTATTTTGAGTTATGACAAGTTTGATGATATGGTTATAGAAATTAATCATATTATTAGTAAAAGTTGTATATTAATGTGTATAAGTACATGATTGTATAATTAGGTGTGCAAGGTTCTCTAACTTCTCAAGTAGCGGGTCAAACGGGTCAAACGGGCCAAACAGATCAAACGGGACATCAAGGTGAGTAACGGGTCGGGCATGGGATACGTAAATGGCACCCGGGAATACGTCTATATCTTTAGTATGAGGGTGTGCATTTACTTGAATAGATTATAGTTTTTAGTTTATATAACTTTGTCATGATTTATATTAATTGTTAGTATTAACCTTAAATTATATAGACAAGTTGATATGTGAACATAATTGGTTAAATGACACCCGGGAATACGCCTTATACCTTTAGTATGAGGGTGTGCATTTATCTATCAGATATTATATTGCAAGTTTATATAGTTTCAAGTAATCAACATGTTTTCATGTGTAAAAGTGTAACAAGTTAGCAAGTTTGGCAAGTTGACAAACTAATTAGTAGATGTGATCTAACTAGAATCACATTTGATAAATCATGTTGGCAAGTTAGTTAGTAACTGTGATATGTCAAGAATCACAATTTACTAGATCACGTGGGCATGTTAGATAGCATAAGTGAAATGCCCAAAATCACTTATGCTAGATCATGTGGCAAGTTAGTTGTGTTTGGTGATATGTCAAGTAATCACCTACACAAGATCATGTGCCAAGTTAGTTGTGTTTGGTGATATGTTATGTTATCGCCTACACAAGATCATGAGCCAAGTTAGTTGTGTTTTGTGATATGTTATCACTTACACAAGATCATGTGGTAAGTTAATAGTATATGTGATATGGCAAGTAATCATCTATACTATAGCAAGTGTCAGTTTAATAGTATTTGGTATATATCAAGTATTTACCAATATGAGTTCAAGTAGCAAGTAAATAAATGTCAAGAAGTCAAGTTCAAAGGCAAGTAAAGAATATAACATTATGGAGGTTCATGTGTTCAAGTTGATATTAGGCAAGTTATTCATGTTTATATATATAATTATATACTCGTTATTCACTAAGCAATTATGCTTACCCGTTCATGTTTTCATGTTTATAGGTGAAACAAGTTAAATTGGATGGTTCGGGAAGGAACGGGATAGCTAACGGAGATTACGGTGATTTAGGTATAAAAATCACCTCTCTTAAACTTGTTATGATTATTAGCTTGCACACCCATATTTTAAATGCAATTTGGATAAGTTGCATAAGTTTAGTCATTTTGTCATGTTGTAAATGTCAGAATTAAAAGTTGGTTTTCAGTAGTAGTTTTAACAATTGGATTGTTTTGAAAGAGTTTTAAATGTATAAAATTAGTATATACATTTAAGGTACATAAAATGGGACCAAATGAAATGTTAAAAAAAAAAAAATAATAATAAAAAATTTACGGGTGTTACAAAATGTGATATTACTTTTTCTTTGTATTTGATACCCAGATTCATGGTATTTATAATCGAATTTGTTAGTAACTTTATATTCTTTTTCATTTCAAGTACTGATAATATCTATATTTATATTAGATTGAATCTTAATATCTTTGTACAAATTATCTTCTTTAAGATTGAAGAAGAATTTGTTACAGAAAAAATTAAATTTTTCTACAGATTTTGTACTTCGAAAATCTTTCTGTTTAATACCCATATCTATGGTATTTATTATTGGATTTGGTAGTAACTTTGTATTCTTTTTCATTTCCACTATTGATAATATCTATATCTTTATTAGATTGAAGCAAGTTATCTTTGTACCCATAAAGTACTTTTTCAATCAGTCAATAGACTTTGCATGTTCCTGATAGCAAATTAAAAAAAAAAATCAAATTAATTTGGTAGGAAAAGTAGTGCCCATTAAAAAATTTCAATTTCCCCTTTTTAAATATTTAATTTCATATGTGTTTAGGGCAACAAAACCCTTCCAACCCATCAGCTGTGATCACAGCTGTTTTATCCAAAAGTGCCAAACATCATGAGGATCTTCGAAGCATCGAAAAACAGGTTTACTTTTCTAGTTTCTTGAAAGATTTCTCGATTCGCGATAACTGTAATTACAATCTGTTACCTAAAGCTCGTTAGTTAGGCCATTTGTGTTGATTTCTGATTTGGGTTTGAAGTGAATTAATAGGGAACAAGAAAAAGTTTCAATCTTTTTCGATTAATTGTAAGGAAAGTTATAAGATTTTGGATCAAATTGAGGGTTGGCAAAGGATTCACAGTTTCATCTTTGAGTGTGTGTTTTTCATTTCATTAGCTTTCTAAATAAGGAAAATTCCAATATTTTTTCTAGAAGATTTAGGTTAGGAGATAGTAATCTGAATGTTCTTCATACCAAACACAATTAGAGTTCATTTCCTAAAAGTCCCATTGATCGAAGGTTGTTACTATTAGGGCGTGTTCGGTGTACCCTGATTGTTCATGAATTTAATTTTTTACTGCTCACATTACTTTGGATAACGACCTTTGATAACACATAATGACATAAAGCTTGAAACTTTAGGTCAAATTCGGGTCAATCTTGTGCTAGAGTTGGCGAGGCAACTGATAATTACTTGTTTTTGAGTAACTTTTTTCAATGGTAAATGTTTAAAAACTTCAACGATCTGCTATCAGATCGTTGAACTTTTTGTAGCAATAAATTTAACATGAAAAGCTAAGGGTTTAGATTTTATTTCAGGTTTATGACATGGAGACAGCTTATTTACAGGATCCAAGCCAATGTGGAAACGTATTAAAAGGTTATGAAGGGTTTTTGTCAGCATCTAAGAACACTTCATTGTAAATCCCGAAATCTTGCCTTAACTTTTTACTTTACATCTGTATATTAATTTCCATATACACTTAATAGTTAATACTGCATTCGTCCCATGATAATTGCCACAAAAAACTATATGTTGAATACCGAAAATACCCATTGACAAACATAAATATATTGGGCCTATGTAATCCTTCCTGTATATATGGGATGACGGTACTGGGGAATAGGTTATTTAATTTATAAATTATTAAATTATATAGTTTTTTTTTTTAATTTGACTTGAGTTACTTGTCGCGACTGCAGCTACAAGAGAACAAGAAAATTCCAGCCGGAAGATAGGCTTTTTTCACTATCTTCTGTCACTTCACTTGCGGTATGTTATTGATGACGACTTTTCGATTTTTTCAACTTTTATTTATCAAGTTACAATCTTTTTTAACTTATATTCATCAAGTTACAATCTTTTTCAACTTATATTCAACAAGTTACAATCTTTTTCAACTTGTATTCATCAAGTTACAATCTTTTTCATCTTTTATTCATCAAGTTACAATCTTTTTCATCTTTTATTCATCAAGTTACAATCTTTTTCAACTTTTATTCATCAAGTTACAATCTTTTTCAACTTTTATGCAACTTCACAGACCGAAGAACGTGCTGCAATGGGCCCTTAAGCACTTTCTTTCACCTTACTAACTCTATTTTGACATTTTAAAACTTTTTCATCTGTTTTACTGCATAAATTGTTACACACGATGCTGAATTTTATGGGTACGTGTTTTTTGATCAGGGGAAAACCAAAGAAGGGTAGACCAGGACCGAGAGATGTGAGAAGAATGAAGCAGTACAGTGAACCCGACTTTGACTATGAAGATGATCTGGATATGATGTAAATAAAATAGTATCTTTTATAGAGGCTTATAGCTAGTTAAGGTACCAAAGAGATTAAAGATATAATGAAAACTTGATTTTGCAAGTCTAATTGTGGGAAAATTGGATTGCCACTAATGGTGCCCTAAAAGTTTATGTTTCTTGATGTATGTATATACATGCAAATATGCAATATATTGGCATTAATGATTTTAAGACAGTTAATTGTTGCATTAGACCAAAAATCATTCATGGGAACCATTCCAAAAAGCAAAAACAGTCATGGGATCCACTATGGTTTGTAAATGAGCCAATTGCCCGTCAACCCGAATCTATTGGGGGCTACCAGACCCTTGATTGACCCAAAACCTAAATCTCTCCTTGATTAACGAACGATTAACAATGTTTTGTGTTTACTCAACCCATGCTCGATTCCAACCAAAACCTACAATAAGCATTTAGTTCGTAAACATCTTTTAAGAAGTAATGCTGTTTAAAACTTGTTGAAAATACACTTCAAACACATGTTTGAGAATGAAGACTTAGCGCTGGAACCATCGAAAACAAAAAGCGGAATTTGTCGCTTTGGGTGTAAAATCAGAAATGATTGTAACGCTTTGTACAAATAATATAAAGTTAGTTGTAACTCGGATTTGAGTTTGTCATAACTCATGCTACTTTAACCTAGTGACCTTAAGTTGGTTTGGATTTTAAGTTGTTTGAATATTCAAGGTTTGTTTATGACCAGTTTCCTGGGGTGGTTGAACTTTATATACACGATCTAACCATTGTCATGATGATTTTTCGAATATTCCCTAACTATCTAATAAGTTTTTATCCCGAGAGGAATTAAACATTTGATCTTTAGAAAATCATTTGGAAACCATTATCATTACCAACTTACCATTAAATTCACATTAAAATGGTACAGTTAGGTTGATTAAAGGTGGGCAAAATACAGATCAGGGTCTTCTAAACTTCTTGTAAGCAATTTGTTCATTAACATTATTATCTCTATTTTTTTTAAAAAAAATTAAAACGGAAAAGCTTGGAAAGAGAAGTCAATTTTAGTCAAACACAGACGGCGGCTACTCCAAATACGACTTCGTATGCGTAGTGGCATACAAACGGCTCGTACATGCTCCTGTAACGCCGAATTCACCGGCACGGCGGTCTGATCAAATTCAGTTAGCTGCAGTGCATTCCGTCATCTTCTTTCCGCACATGAACTCGTCTGTATGATCAAGCTCATATTCACGCTACTTTCTCTTTTATTCATCTCTTTTTTTAATCACCAATTTTTGTTGGCAGGAAAACCAATCGGAAAATCCGTCGTCTGAAGACGTCGCCCTTTCTGTATCGTGGACTGAGACCTCCGATGCCGTCTCCCGCCACTTTCGCTTTCAATCCGATGGCCAATTCTCCGTCCGTACTCAATTTATCTTATACATTTTCAATATCGCTACGCAAATTTCAAAATTAGGGGATTATTTGTTCATCTTTTTATAATATGCTTAGTTTATCATTTTCGGTCTAAAATTAGTGTATTATTAGTACCTTCAATAACGCTTCTCAAGTTGAAAAGTGATTTTGATGATGATCCTATAATGTTTGTCATTATCAGTTTATAGAGTTCGGTTGTAAGTGATCTCGATGATGATTCTCGAGCTTATCAATGGAATGAACATGAAACTTTCCATAATTCGAAATTGATGCAAACATATGTAATGACTATAAACAATTACTGGTAGAGTAATAGATCCAATTGATTTATCATATTTTAGGTGAAGGTGCTTGATGATTCAAAACCTATTGTCCACAAAATGGCTGAATCATTCGTCAATCAATTCTTCCCCTCTGGTTTTCCATATAGGTGAGTTCATGAAGCTTAATTTTCCTTAATTTTCACCTGATAAACATATTGTCTCTTGTTACTTCAGTGTCAATAAAGGATACCTTAGATACACACAATTTCGGGCATTACAACATTTTTCAAGTGCAGCATTATCAGTTTTATCCACTCAGGTCCTCTTCTGATACCTAAAAAAAAATCATATCTAAACTTTATTTTTAGATAATCCATTTGGATTTTGAAAAGATTATATTGTTATAGGGATAGGGATATGTAATCTAACCCCTTTGCAGTCACTATTATATGCTGCAGGCTTGAGACCTACCCCTGCACAAGCAACTGCAGTTAGTTGGGTGAGATTTGAGAAACAATTATCAACTCAAAATTTTAAACATGCAAATGTTACATTAAACTTTTACTGAATTTCTTGATGTCAAACAGGTACTAAAAGACGGAATGCAACATATGGGAAAGCTAATATGTAGCAATTTAGGTGCACGAATGGATTCAGAGCCCAAACGGTGGAGAATATTGGGTTTGCACTCTTCTTTATATTCCTCGTCTATTTAGCTATGAAGTTTTTTAATATAATTAAATCTTTTTTAATTTGTAGCTGATGTATTATACGATTTGGGAACTGGTCTAGAAATCTTGGCCCCCTTATGCCCACCTTTGTTTCTTGAAACAGCTGGCCTTGGGAATTTTGCAAAGGTAAG
Organism: Calendula officinalis; assembly: GCA_963853835.1. Lineage (NCBI taxonomy): Eukaryota > Viridiplantae > Streptophyta > Magnoliopsida > Asterales > Asteraceae > Calendula > Calendula officinalis. The sequence goes on along the minus strand of OY970820.1, from coordinate 82,085,457 downwards.
TTGGTGGTTAATCAATTTCCCTGTTTATTAATCATTATAAAATAAAAAAAACTAGAAAATTTGTTGTAAATTTAACAGGGAATGGCTGTGGTTGCTGCAAGAGCAACAAGATTACCAATATATTCATCATTTGCAAAAGAGGGAAATCTTAGTGATTTATTTGCAAAAGGTGAGGCAATTTCAACTGTATTTAATGTTCTTGGATTAGGTGCCGGGATTCAGTTAGTTTCTACAGTTTGCTCATCAATGCAAGGAAAGGTAAATAAATGCAGTAATTTTTTTATTTTTTATTATTTTAATAGTTTATGGTTGTTTTTAGAATGTTTTTTGTGTGCAGATGGTTGTGGGCCCCCTTCTTTCTGTTATACATGTATACTGTGTGTGTGAAGAAATGAGAGCTGCTCCTGTCAACACATTGAATCCTCAGAGAACTGCAATGATTGTAGAAGAGTTCCTAAAGGTATGTAAACAAATGTTAAAAATGTATTTAAATATGATCAAAATATTATTTTGTTTTTTAGTTTTTTTTTGCATTTGGCATTGAAACATATATAATATAATATAATATAGACAGGAAAGGTATCTAGCCCTGCAGACCTAAGATACAAAGAAGACCTTTTATTTCCCGGTCGACTCATAAAAGATGCCGGAAACGTTAAAGTGGGTAGAGATTTGCATAAAGCAATCAAGCCTTCAAAGCTTAAAGATCTGAAAGAAATATTTCCAAATGAGAAATTTCTGTTAAGTTATGGAAACAGGTGGACAGACATGATGCTGGACCACAATGCTAGCGGTGAAGACGCATTAAGAGGGTGGTTAGTGGCGGCATACGCTTCAGAAATGCAGACATCCGGTTATGAATGGAATTCCCGTGTTTTACAAGATTCGTATGACAAGATGAAATCGGTTATGAATTCATTGCTTCCTGAAATACAAGCAAAAGGATGGCATACTGATCGGTTTCTTGATGGAAAAGGTATACGTTTTGGGTTTTAGTTTTTGTTTATTGCGTCAAATTATTTCTCTGTATCGACGTTAGTTGAAAACTAGAAACGACTTTTTTCCTAAACTACCTTTTTTTACAATCAAAGTGTTGGATAATTTGTCCAAAATTAGTAAAAGAATCATAAACTAAATAAAAAATTTCTCTTGATGGAGTAGGTTTGCGGTTTGGTTTCTAGTTTTGCATTGATAAAATTTTGTATGATAGAAATGTCTTTTTTCTAGTACAACCTAACCGTTGTTGTAGTCATTTTCGAACCCTTTATCGTGTCAATTTTTACTTATAAAGGTATCAATCCATGATGTTGAACACATTTAGGAAAACATACAAGTGCGTGATGTTAATTATTCTAGTTCCTTCACCTTGTTAGTGATTATGCCATCACTCCACTACTTAATGGAGTATCTTTCGACTTTCAATACATCTTTCTTTTACGGATTTGACCTTTTCCTTTTTGATATAATAAAAGATTAAAAGTTCATGCCTAAGGGTTAAGTTTGAAATAATTGTTTTAGTGACGAATGAAAATTGTAAAACAAACGTGTTCATATTCATAATATAAAGTCATGTGCGAGAAAAAGGTGTTTATTAGGTTTATTCAGTAGGTCCTACATGTAAAGGAAAAGCCATTTCGGCAATCTACAACTTGATTTCATTATTTCTTGACTTCATTATTTCTTTAGGGAGGGAAGCACAAATTCTTTTAGTCTACTATGTTATATTAGAATTTCGGAACACTTGTCTTAACTCGCACTTATCCTCTTGGAATAACTTGAATATAAATTTTTTTATCCATTTACCCGTTTAACCGCACTTGTTAACCATTTCCTGGTCCAGGAGACCAGGACCGAGCTTATTATCCCCGACAGGTTTATTAATAGACAACGCAAGGAGATCCTTCGTTATACAATGGCTCTTTTGTAGAAAACATAATATATAAAATAAAAGGGACAATATTTTGCATTTTATGCGTTATGGTAAAGGTTGTCATAAAATGACAATATTTTGCATTTTATGCGTTTTGGTAAAGGTTTTCAATATGTTTTGGTAACTATAAATAAGCAGATAGGGTAAAAAAACCTTACCACATTTTGTCATTTGATAAGCAGGAATGGACAGATACTTTAATCATCAAATTGAGTTGTTTCAAAAGTTATAATTATTAAAATTGGTTAAAAAGAAATAATTACCAAAACAAATAAGAGATTAATGTATATTATTTTTATAATATTTTCATACGATGAATTGTAAAGTTGTAACGATATTTATGGGTGAAAAAATATGATACTAGTATATGTTATGTTATAATTATTATTGATGATGAACATGTTAAAGTGGAACTCTTTAAACTGAACAATCACGAGTTGAGTGTTAAAACGTTGAAAAGCGGTCCTAAATCTTTTGTCGGTAAAGCCCTGGTCCCATATGAGATTTCTTGCTTAACTGCTTTTATATGTCCTTTCCCCCCCTCTAAATGGTTGACTAACTAAACAAAATAGCAAAACAAAAAATCATTTGCCGCCAATAGCGATCGACATATCGTCATAATCTTTTCAGTTTAAAATTAAGTAGTTATTGAAAGAGAACTGATATACGAAGTAGTATAAAACTACATTACACAACCCAATAATCAAATTTTAAAACAACAAATTAAACAAACATAACAAAACATCAATTATAGTGTGTGATTTTTTGTGGTATAAAAACCAATTTCATCGTGGAAATATCGATATCTTGGTTCGTCAATTTAAAAATGAAACACACTATAACATAAAAGAAGCACACTATGCTTTTTTTGATTATGTCTAATTGCAAGAACCATACATTACCCCGGCCCCTTCATTTTCTCTTTGCTCATGTTTTAATAAATGTGTTTGCTGGGAGTGCTAAGAACTGAAGAAATCGACAATAAGGCTCGAGCAACCGCCATTGTGGCGTTTTCCTCCGTGAATGAAGAAAACTGATATGACGTTATCTTTTATAGATGAAGATTAGACGACCAATGTTCACTTTTTTTTAACTTTCTGGTGCATTATACAGGTTTTGCTCGTTTTAGATCTGAAATTGGAAAGGAAATCAAATGAACTGAATATACAAATCGTGTGGAAATTAAAGTGAATTATATACATTGTCTTTAAAACACACAAAAAGTTAAATTAATTTATACATCATTTAAACAAGTAAATTCACATAAAAAAAGTCAAATTTTGGACATATATGCTCCTGATATCAAAAGTGTTATAATTAAGTGTGGGTGCCCATAATCATATCAATATCAACCTTATCCTCTTTGGGTCTTTGTACATGCATTTAGAATCCTTTTAACTCCATAGTTTTTTAAACAGCACGTTATCCTACTGACTTTTTTTTTTCTAATTATATATTAAAATATAAATATATAAGATGATGTTTTAATATAATGTATAATTAAACTATCTAAAATAGTTAAGAATAATTAAACTTTTCTTCCTCTGAGTTTTTATCACTTTGTTATTTTAAATATAGATTTTCAGATAATGGTGATCTTATCAAACTTCTTTAGTAGTGACTAAACTTCATTTTTATAATTGATTTTATTAATATATGTACTATTTACTATGAATAACGTACAATTAATATCTACTCTTTTTTCGTATAATCTTTGATCTCCTGAGTGACCAAATAAAACCAAAATAAAAAGGAGGGATGCGTTCTAAAAGTTGGTGACGCACCATTCGATCGCTCTATTACGTCTAATCTTGTGAGTTGTAGTTGGTATTCGATAATTTCAAACACATGATGCAAAAACAATCATGCAAACTTGTGTACACGGCCGCTATACGCGCATGTGTTCACACTTCATTTTGACCTCCAGATACAAAAAGCTAAATAAATAATATTTTAAATTGAAAATGAATAATCCCCCTACCACGTGTTCCTTGCCCAACTGCAAATGTATACTTTTTTTTTTTATTATTAATATCTTCAATACTAAATACTCCCTCCGTCTTACAAAAAACTTCTCATTTGATCTTAATTTTTTGTCCCACAAAAAACTTCCCATTTCATTCAATTGATGGGCTCCACAGAATAAAATATTATTATTACTAAGTACCCCACCACTAATTATCCACTAACCATCTTTCTCTCTCCAAACCAATCTTATATTTTAATCAAAATTATTACCAATGACCCTACCACTAACTATCCCCTTAAAACTTGTGCCCATATCAAATGGGAAGTTTTTTTTTGGGACGGAGGGAGTACAACTTTAAACTAAAAAAATAAATAAAATGTGACTTGTTTAATTTGTTCCCAAAGTACACATTATTTTGCCCAGTTTTAATATAAAACTCCACCTTCGGTTGTCCTTTTGCGGTACGAACCATGGCCGACACCCGTTTATATAAACCTTCATTCTCCCCCTTTCATCTATCACAAATACAATAATAAGCTTCAAATTCTTTTCCCCACATAACATAAGTTTTCAGTACAGATTCAAAAACCGTATCTGATAATCAAATAATAAGCGCGTAAAAATGGTTAGAGCCCCATGTTGCGAGAGAATGGGGTTGAAGAAAGGCCCGTGGACACGAGAAGAAGACCGTATCCTCGTCAACTACATTAATATGTACGGTCATGGAAATTGGCGTGCTCTCCCTAAACTAGCAGGTTCGTTTCTATTTCTAATTAGTTATATCGTAATTCAAAAGTTCAAAGCTTTTGTCGAGTAATTAATTTTGATTGTACTTTTTATGTTTAAAATGAAGGTTTATTGAGATGCGGAAAGAGTTGTAGATTAAGATGGACTAATTATCTAAGACCCGATATTAAAAGAGGTAACTTCACTAGAGAAGAGGAGCAAACCATCATACAATTGCATGCAACCTTAGGAAACAGGTTTGTGACATTGACCAACTATTGACTATTGATAATACATTACATATAAAATAGAGAGGAATAATTGTTCAGGCTACCTGGAAAAGTCAAGTTTTTGACTCTGATGTACACGATCTACCGTTATTCATAATATTTAAATATTATAAACTGGTTAAGATTCTCTCATATTGTAGTCAACATGAGGTCAAGTAAATATAATGGATAACCAAACCAATTAAATTTGTATGTTGTTTTAACTTTGCGGGTGTACTGAATATTGTGAATTAATATGATCTTTATTAATCGAATTTTTAGATGGTCGGTCATTGCCGCACAGCTACCAGGGCGTACAGATAACGAAATAAAAAATGTCTGGCACACACACTTAAAGAAAAGAGTAAATGGGCCCGAAAACCAGTGTCATGTCTCAAATTTTCAGCAGCCTACACACAAATTAAAACAAGAAGACTTTGAGTCATCACCATCGTGGTCGTCATCAAAGCCATCGGAAATTAGTTCTGGTGGTCATGGTCAAACTAGTTATAGTCAACTCAGTTCTCCTCAGCGTTCTTATAGTGAGATATCTTCAGTGATCAGCAATGATAATAATAGTGACATGCAGGTTTTGGGAAATTTACAAGAAATGGATGATGAATCTTTCTGGTATGATATTTTCTCCGGTGAAAGTTCATGTGAGTTTACGGCGGGGTTGAAAGGAGAGTATAAGTACAATTCAAGCATGCATGATGACATGCAGTTTTGGTTCAATGTATTTACGAGAGGAGATCGTGAATTATTAGAAATATAAAGAGTGCATGATTTTTCGTTATAATTGTCACCATTTGTGCACAATACAAAAAGAGAATATTGTATCTCATAAGAATGAAAGATTTTGGACCAAATTTTGAAGTAAAATGGTGTTATTTATATCAAGTAATCTTTCCTAAATCTTAATTTTTCTAAACTCACATATATAATTATTAATTGTTGTACAATGAAATTGAAGCTCTACTTCGTTCCCTACGCTTTCCCAAAGAATTCGATGTTTAGGATTTGCTTAATAGATTCCATTAGGATCTTTTCTGCCAAATCTATGTGGAAACGAGAAAGAATCTTACTTTGTCTTGGTTTTTAGATGAGCCTAGATGGAACTATTGTTTATTTGAAAAGATATGCCATTTAAGAAAAATTCTATACTATATTTGGATTAATAATAGAAAGTTTATCTTTACTTTTTAAAAGTTTATTGATTATGATTATTAATAATATAGAAAAATAAAGTATAAAAGTGAGATGAATGGTTTAGAATTTTGGCATACACAAAATTATTGTAAAACTGTTTAATGAGATACATGATCCAACAAGTATGCAGCCGGCAGGGGCGTATGCATTTATTATGAGAAAACATTTCGTTTCTTTTTCAAATAAAATTATGACTTGAGACTCAGAGAGTGCAGAACATAAAAAGTTTGACTTTTAAGTCAAATTTGGTGTACTGAAAAGGAAAAAAAAAAAAGAACGTGCTTATTTTAAAATGGTAAAAAATTTGACTTTTAACGTGCTTATTCAAATTTTTTCTGGTAGAAATTCTTCCTGGCTGAAGGAATTTCAAGCCAACACAGTCAAGGACAACAAAAAGGCCAAAGGAGACAAGGACGACAACAATAATAAGAGGGTGAATTCAACACCGACAACATCTTTGCCGGATTTGAAACCGATTATCTGGCAGAGGCGTTCGACTCTGACCCAGAAATCGTGAGGGTATTGCAACAAACCACTAACATCAGGGTTATAGTCATCGTCAAACAATCAATAGAATTCTTTTATAATAAGGCCCGGTTGAGCTTTTGCTTATGATTACGCAATTTAATCATTGTTATGACTGTTTTCAAACCTTCATCTGATCATCTAGTAGATGCTTTGGACTGAAGATGTAATATCTAGGAAGTTATTCGCGAGCTTCATCACATATGGTTGAAAGAATTAATAAACTTAACCTTGAATAAGACAATTACGGTTCCTTGATCCCTTTTATATTCCAAAAATGTAATGAGCTAATAGTGCAATATTAATCCTTTTTAAGTTTTTTCTTTATTTACAAATTAACGGATTAATTGAGAAGGGAGAAAATGTATGTTGAATATATACTCTGTTTTATCTCGTCCCCTGTTTTATTGCACTAAATATCTCGTCCCCTGCTTTATTGCACAACTTTAGTGCCTTCCAATGAAAAATACTGAGAACTGACAGAGGATACAACTTGTTCTCAAACTCCTCAGTAACGCTATATCACCATCTTCCATTCTTCCTTACCGGTGAGTTACTAACAAAAAATCTAATCCCTTGATCACTAAATTCATCATCACTTAAAAAAATTATTAAAAAATTAAAATATCCCTCACATCTGCTACCGACGGGTACCATCAACTCGTCTCTGCCCGGACGAGTTGCTACCGACGAGTGTTGCTGACAAGTGGTGCCAATCACATCTTGCTAGTGATGAGTTTAGCTGCTGACGTGAGTACTGCTACCAAAAGTCTTAGAGGATGATGTAAAATTTTTATTTCTCTTTTTCGAATATGTGTCCTAATTTAACCACTTAATCAATGTTCATCAGTTGAACGATACATCCAGTCATCCACTATCTATAAGTAAAATAGTTTTTGTTTAACGGCTGCATATAGCAAATTAGCAAGTGAGTAACTAGATTAAAGAAGTAAAGAAAACTAAACTATAAGACCGCTGCCAACGGAAGCCGTCGGGGGGCGTCGACGGGGCGTCGAGCCACGACGGCGTTGGCACCGAGCCGTCGTGGCCGGCGTCGTGGGCGAGACGTCGTCTTTTCGACGGGAGAGAGAAGGCGTCGGGGAGCGTTTTGTGAGGGAGGAGGGGGGTTAAATGTAATATTTTAAGGGTTAGTGATGTGTTAGTGATGGGTTATGGTTGGCACGACCGTGTCAGTAGCGTGTCGGTAAGGATGTGATGATGTGGCGCTACTGACGGGTTTAGTGACGCGCCACTGTTGGGAGAGACCTAAGTGGATTACAATATCACTCCTTCCGATTATAATTATTTTCTTCTTCCTATTCGCTAGAAATGCAAAGGAAAAAAAAACTTGTCCATTAACAAGCAGTGATATATTGACCATGACATATGCAAGTAACATAAAGTATTTATAGGATATATTATATTTATATAATATCTGCTCAATCTTTTTTTTTTTTAAATATAATATATCCTATAGTATTTGATTATAATATTACCTGTTACATAGAACATTGATCAATTTTATACCACCAGCTAGCACAGTTGTGAGGTGTCCAAATTAACACTCTGCCAAGTGTGTGTAAATTTCATTCCATGCACCACCACGTTGAAGCCACCGCAACCCAACACCTCCGTCAACATGTGGCGTTTATCGGTGCCAGAAACAGAATCTTTGCGCCACACCCTCACCCACCCACCCACCCTATAAATCCACCCCACCACCCTCCCATTAACCTCACATCACTACAGCTAGCTTCACCACCTAATCGATCACCATGGTTGCTAAAAAGGTCCTCATCGGTGTCTTCATCTGCCTCCTTGGCACCACCGCTCTCGCCACCACACGCTCTCCCCGCCTCGGCGGCCCTGAGTTCTGCAACCTTCAACGACTCACCGCCTCCCAACCAGCTCAACGCTTTGAGTTCGAAGGTGGTTCTATCGAATCATGGGATGCAAACGATATCCAATATCAATGTGTCGGAATGGCTCCAACGAGAAACACGATACAGCCTAACGCTCTTTATCTTCCCAGCTTCCGACCATTCCCCAGTCTAGTCTTCATTGAACAAGGTATATATTCTCACAACTAATTACGTGTAAAATTGTAAGTTTATAAATATCACAAAGTAATAAATTAAAAACTGCACACTAATAACTCTAAGCCTATAAATATATTGAAAACCATGGAGGAAATCAGAATTAACAAAGTATAATGTAGACATAGAAAAAATCTACATTATTTTGAAACTTTGGGATATATATATCAAGATCAAAGTCTAGTTTATTAGAAAGACGCCAATCGGTTGGCCGGTTTTCGGTGCGTCACTTAAATCTCTTCCGATAAAAACAAAGTATTAGCACCAAAAAATGGGTTATTTAATATGTATTCGTATTTTTTGTATACTTATATATTTTATATGCATAAAATATTAAATAAATAGTCAGCTGTGAATTTAACAATAACTAAAGTGTGATGTCACTGTGTTTTTTCAGGTGAAGGAATCATAGGAGTACACTTTCCAGGATGTGCAGAGACGTTTGACACCGGAGTCCAACAACAGTCACGCCGAATGTCTGGTCAACAATCAAGTGACTCCCACCAGAAAGTACACCGGTTCAGAAAAGGTGACATCATCGCCATTCCTGCCGGAGCTGTCCACTGGTGCTACAACGACGGCAACCAAGAAGTCGTGGCTTTTGCCATCAATGACGTAAACAACCCGTCTAACCAACTCGACATGGCCCCTAGGGTATGTAATTAATTCATCACCTCTTCAACTTAATTATACCCATTTTTCAATATCACTAACTTTATCGCAGTACGTATATACCGGTAATTAACTAATGAACAATATTCTTATGCCCGTTAAATATCTTGTTAACGGTGTTAATTGTTTTCTTATATGTCCGTTAGACGTTTTTCCTTGCCGGCGGAATTTCAAACCAGCACGTAACTCAAGGACGTCAACAGCAGCAATCCGGTAACATCAACTTGGACAACATCTTTGCCGGCTTCGACACCGAATTACTGGCGGAGGCTTTCAACTCCAACCCAGAAATCGTGAGGGCGATGCAAGAGAGCCGAAACCGTGGAGTCATAGTCAACGTCAAGCAACCAATGCAATTCGTCACACCCGAACTAGGTCAATTCGAAATCCCCCGACAACGGGAACAACGAGAAAGAGGACCATCAAACGGACTCGAAGAAAAATTTTGCAGTTCCAAAATCGTCTTCAACTTAGATAACGAGAGAGAAGCCGATGTCTTTTCCCGCCAAGCTGGAAAACTAAACGAACTTAACGAAGACAAACTACCAATTCTTTCTTTCATGGACATGGGTGCTGAAAAAGGATTCCTTCAACCGAACGCGTTGGTGTCACCACACTGGTCCATTAACAGCCACACCATGTTGTACGTGCTCAGCGGGAGTGCTCACGTCCAAACCGTGTCAAACAACGGTGTAGCCGTGTTTGACCAACAAGTCAACAAAGGTGACGTTTTTGTGGTCCCACAATTCTTCACAACCACGGCTCGAGCTAGTGAGAACGGGTTTGAGTGGGTGGCGTTCAAGACCAACAGGTCTCCGATGAAGAGTCCATTGGCGGGATACACGTCGGTGTTCCGAGCCATGCCGCTTGAGGTCATCACAAACGTCTACGGTGTGTCGCCGAGCCAGGCTCAGAACTTGAAAACCAACCGAGAGACTGAGAGTATTCTATTCTCTCCACAGAGAACCAGCCAAATCTCATAGAATGTGCAAAGATAATGAGGCATGCCATGAAGTAATTAACGAGTGTTTTTCATGGTTTATGTAAATGAGAATAAATATGTATGAATAAGGTCAAATGTAGTGGTTTTATGAATAAAGTCTGGCCTTTATGTTATCGTAGTTTTGTTTGTGGCATAAAATGAATTAGATTGAGATGTGAAAATAGACTTTACACTTGAGCCTAAATAGTATGCCGGCACTAGCTATTTAACATAACATCATATAGATTGATCATCGTGATAATTTTTTTCTCTCATTTATTTGATTGGTTATGATTAATTAAGATTTTATAATAAGAATCTATCTTTTTGGTTACGGTTCCTCACCATTAATTATCAAATCGTACCTTTTTATTATTTTTTATTCTTATTATTATGTTTTTTTAAATAAATTGTGCTATTATTTATTGAACTTTATTCTCTTATACATGAGTGAGATTATATATAGCACAATAAATAGTTAGCAATTAGAGTAAATTACACGGATAGTCCCTGTGGTTATACCTGAGTTTTGGATTTGGTCCCTAACTTTCAGTAATTACACCGATGGTCACTAAGTATGGCACTTGGTATCGGTTTTGGTCCCTAAGCCTAACAGCCGTCTATTTCCCCCGTTAAACTGAAGCACATGCCCCCACATGAGGGTGTTTTGGGCATTTCAAAATTATTTGTTTCTCTTTCCTGGCATTTCACAGTTACAACCCCCTTCAAAACCCTCGATATATTCAAAAAAACACCACCATCTAAAATCGATTGTTTCCAGAGATTAAAAACAATGGTGATATGCGATTGCGGACAACATGCCATTATACGAACTTCTTGGACAGATCGAAACCCTGGTCGTCGCTTCTACTCCTATCCTGAAATGGTAATTTTTGAATTTCTAATTTTGTTGACCTAATAATCTTGAAAACCTAATTTTTTTAGGGTTCAAAGTGCAGATTCTTTGGTTGGTTGGATCCTCCCATGTGTCCTCGTTGTATGGAAGTTATTCCTAGTTCAATAAAATCAAAGAATAAAGTGGATGAAAAAGTAAGAGAAGTGGAAATTGAGGTTAAGAAGAAGAACAAATTTTTGTTGTTTAGTTGGGTTGCATTTGCAGTTTTTTTCTGGATTTTTAGGGCTTAGTCTTGTTTGATTTTGTTGTATGATGACATATGTTTGGTTTTAATGAAAGTTGGTTGTATGATGTTGTTTATATGATGTTGGTACTTGGGATTAGAAATTGACACAAAATTTGACACAACTAGCAGTTAAGGCAACATGACACAAACACCAAACATTTAACAAAATTGGATCTTTGCCATCATAATAATAGATCACATATTGTAACATTACAGATGAAAAGTATCGTGAAAAGTAGCATACCCAAATAAGTTAAAGATAACATACCAAAATAACTTAAACATAACATATCAAAATACTACTACTTGAAAACAAACATACTAATTTGCTTGTGAACTGCCCGGTGCTCCACCTTTCTTTCTTGGACTCCTTCTAACCTGTTTTGGAGGCTCTGCAGCAGCTCTTTTTTTTTACCTTGTTGGTACACTGGTTGCTTGTGCACTGCTTGAAGCTCCTCCACCTGCTACAACTCTTTTTTTTGTCCTTGCTGGTATAGTAGTTGCAGGTGCACTGCTTGAAGCTCCACCTGCTGCAGCCTCTTGTCCTTTACATGACTTGGAATTGTTTCCAAGTTTGTTACACTTGGAGCATGTGACTGTTTTCCACTTTCTTGACAGTTTAACACCTGCAACGATTCCATCATCCATCTCATTTGCACTATTCCTTCTCTTCTTTTTTGGTCTTCCAGGTTGCTTTTTATACACAGGTGGTGCAAGTTTTGTTGGACACTTAGACTTAGGCCACATTTCCTTACCATTAATAGGTCCAATGTGATATGAGTAAACCTTCTTCCATGTATCAAGCCAGTAACATTTGTGAACCCAAGTTTCAGGAATACCAACTTCTTGGCCATTAAGTGCCATGTCCCAGTTAGTAGCCACAACATGTTTACATGGAAGACGTGTAAGCTCCCATTTTCTACAAGTGCATTCTTTTGTTGCTACATCAACCACACACTGATCATTCCATGGTCCAGTAACCTGATATTTTGTTCCCCCATTCCATGCAACTGTGTATTGACCAGCAGCAGTTTTGATAGCCGCAAACAACTTTGTAGCAGTTGGTGTTAGTGGACCTTCAGATTTGCCAATTACTTTTAGAACATTGACTATCCTTCTCATTATATATGACCTAATGTACTCTAAGGCTGTGATAATTGGTTTATCCCTCCCATCAACAATTTTCCCATTAAAAACTTAACATAAGTTATTCAACAACATATCAGATTTTGCTCTTCCTGTTTAATATAAGAGTATATCAGATTGTAAGTATAAAATTAGTCAATGTTAGGTCACAACAACCCTGGTTTATAATGTTAATTGATAGATTATTATACTTAGAGAAATATTAGAGTGATAACACAAGAATATAGTCAATGTATAAATCCACTAAGTGTGGCTTGTTGCGGAATAACAAGACCACTGATCAATTACAAAAGATGTGAATGTGTAAAGTAAATTAGTAAGTACTCCTTTGCAAGATGATCTCTATTTATAATGTTATAGAGATCTTACATAATGAGCAAAGGAGTAACCGAAGGACTAAGTAAGGAAAATGACTAAGATCAAGGGATTTGATCTTAGTCCGTTACTATACTGAGTATCACTCAGTCCTTCTACTCAGTATCACTATCTGATACTGAGTACTGATACTGAGTTCCAATACTGATCACTCAGTATCAGACCTAAACTTAGCTATATTATTCTACATATTATTCAAAGCTAGTCTAGGTTGTTTTTGTTATCTTAAGATCCAAAGGGGTAAGGCTTTTTGCCTTAACAGTCAAGATACAAAATAAAATTCATACCTGTAAAATGAGACCTTGACCAATGTTCTGGTCTGATTTTTGATAACCATTCAAAAGCTTCAACATTAAATGCCTTCAACTCCTCCATTGAGTGTTGGAAATGTTGAACTGTTGTAGCAGTTGCACATTTCCACAGGAGATCCTTGTGTGCGAAGCCCCTCCATTGACTTTTCATGTTCTCATGTAAATGTCTAAGGCAAAACCTATGTTCAACAAATGGGAACAGTTTCTCAAGTGCAGGCACCGGACCCTTTTCTCTGTCAGAAATAAAGGTGAAATGTGAACCGAACCTAATATCCATATCTTCACCAAGACACTTCAGAAACCAAATCCAAGAATCCAAGGTCTCTCCTTCTACAATAGCATATGCTAATGGATAGATACCATTATTTGGGTCTAACCCTACAGCTGTTAACACTTGGCCAGGAAAAGGACCACTCATAAATGCCCCCTCTAACCCCAACAACTCTCTTTTGCAAGCCTTAAATCCTTCTTTTAGAGCACCTAGGCAAATGTAAAGTCTCTTGAAAGTCCTCATATCATCTTTTATTCTTAATTTAGGATCAACACCAGTGGTTTTTAGATTTGGCCCAACTTGTAATTTTACAGTTGTACCAGGATTTTGACCCTGTAATTCCAATAGATAATCTCTCAAGCTGAGATATTGTTGCACATAATCTCCTTTTACCTGTATTGTAGCTTGCGACTTTGCTCTAAATGCCTTCATCTTTGAAACACCCAATTCGTACTTTTTTTGAAACTGCTCTTGAATAGCCTTAAGTGGAACTTGTGGATTGGAATGAATTTGGTGTGCAACTTCCTGAGATATCCACCCAGCTGTAAAGTATTTAATATTCCTTGAGTGAAGACATTTATGCACGCCATCATAGGTTTTGACCATCCAAGTTTCACTATCTTTTATTTTGGACACATGCAAAACCCAATGACATTGATTCTCTTTCAAATTTACCTTTCTACCCCCAACTTTAGTACACGGTTTGGACTTTTCTGGTTTGGACTTTTCTTGTGATGGGCCACTCTCTTTAGTACTTGATTTGGACTTTTCTGTTGATGGCCCACTCTCTTTATTACTTGAATTGGACTTTTCTAGTTCGGGAATCTGGCCTTTACAAATGGCCCGAATCCTTATTTTATCATTTCTTATAATTTTAATATCCCTTCTTGTATGAATTGCATGATTCTTTATTCTTTCTTTTACTTCATTAGCACTCCTAAACTCTGACCTGCATAAAAGAAGTATTGCACACCAGCAGCACTTGATTCTTTTTCCTTATCTTTTCTAAGTTTCTTCAATTTCAGTTTTCTGATTCTATCAATTCCTTCTGTTTCTGAATCCGATGCACTATCTAAGGATTCATATTCCAAGACGGGTTCATAATCTGCATCTGACTCATCATCACCTTCATCATCACCTTCATTATCAGATGGTTCTTCATTATCACTAGACTGCATTGATGGTTCATTTTCGTGTTCAAAGTCAACCGTGTTTGCATAGAAATCATTCATGTCTACCTCAACTTCATCTACCTCATTATCTAAGTCAACTAAGTAATCACTGTCATCACTATCATCATCCTCATCAACTTCAGCCTGTATGTTCTCAGGTTCTACTTGTTTGTTGGCTGGTTCACTTTCTTTCTGTATCTCAGGTAGGACCTCTGTTTGTATGATGTTTGTATCAAATTCTGCTTGTAAGTTTATTGGTGGCATGCTCTTTCTAACTTCATTAAACAGAGGGTCATCTTCATAGTGGAACTCTATCTGGCTACTTTCACCAGCTTCAATAGGAGGTGCTTCTAAAAACATCTTAGCAGCTGACTTGTTACTCTTAGACACTTGGTTGATTGTGGTCAAATGATCAATTTCCTCTATAATAACACTACCAGTGTTTCTTGGAGATATGAAATAAGTTGTTAATTTTGTAATACCATGCTCAATATACACATAAATAAGCTTATTTTCAGGAACATATTGAGCCAAATTAAGAACATCTTCATCATTACCTAAAGCTCTAAGTCCAAAATCTAAATCACTTCCAGGTACTTTAAAATGGTAATATAAAGGTAATCCATCTTTATAGCCTAGCTGTTGCATAATGTGGTCCAACTCATGAACGGAGAATGCATCAATGTCTAAGAGATCAATGATATTAACTTGATCATTGACATACCTTCTCCCAGGGAGCTTCGAAAACGAACCACCATGATGAATCTTAAACGAAAACATGTTCGCTTGTCCACCTGAAAGAAAAAAAGTTAGGGTTTTTGAAAACGATTACTGAACAAGCAAAATCACATACCGTAAATCTCGTCAAGATTGTAATCTTCATCATCGTAAGATGGTATGTTGTAAATAGGATTCACCATTGCATGTATTTTACGAAGTGAGAATAGGAAGAAGACGATTAGAGAAAGTTAAGGACAAAATACGAAATTGGGGGTTTTGAGGGAGAATGGGATGTCACGTGCCAGGAAAGAGAAACAAATAATTTTGAAATGCCCAAAACACCCTCACGTGGGGGCATGTGCTTCAGTTTAACGGTGTAACGCCCTAAAATTTTAATTAATTATTAATTAAATAATAATATAAATTACATTTTTTAATTTCGTTTTAATTATCTACGAGTTGACCGTATAATAATGTGTGACGATATTAAATTACGTGTCATATGTTTTATTTGAGTTTATGTGTTTATGTTGGGCACTTAATTGAGATAATAAATACGTGACGTTTAATTTAAATAACTAGTGTGTTATTTATTTTGAGTTGTTTAATCCTGAGAATTTATTTAATTAACCTAGACGTTTTCCTTGTCCAATTCCTCTAGGCCCGAATCTTGTTCTCAGCTTTCCTTGCACTCGAGTTTAAGCATGACCAATTGAGAGGCCGGCCTTTAGGCCATGGTCTCTTTAGTCCGATTCATAAGTTTGAGTTTAGCCCATCCGAAATTGTAAGGCTTGTGGCCTTGTCTAAATTGCTTGGACACTAAGTTTGGCTAATTAAGGAGGTCATTCCCTCATAATAACTTACCATTACCAAAGATTCTCCCTAACCCTATTCTCCCCAATCGGCCGCAAACATCATTCTGATACATCTCCTTCTCTTTCGATCATTGTCCGCCAGAATTCTTGAGGTGCGTACAACAAAAAGAAATTATATATTGTCATAAGCAACCAAGCAAGTAGGAGGTGGCGCTGGATTCATGATTTATTTAGGTGAAAGCATGTGAGGTCGGTGTGGTTTATTATGGAAGCAAGCAGGTAGATTGGTGAGCTCCTAGCCCACGTGCATGTCTACCAGTAATTAAAAAGAAGAGGTCCAATCCCTAATTCCCACTTGTTTATTCGATTGCATGTTTCCCTCTCCCAATTAAACCGTGCACCGTTTTCTTGCTCACCATCGTTTGTATCAGCCACGCAAGAGAAGAAGTTGCTCTAGTGTTCGAGCAAGCTGAAGAGCACCTCCATATTGTTCCTGCCCCATTCCTCCATCGAACCAGAAACTTAGAGGGGCGAGCATAGTTGTTGTCGGTAAGATTCTCATCCCTTGTTCATGATGTTTCATTCCTTCGATCGAACAAACCTTAACCTGCCTTGTTTCGTCCTTTGTAACATGTTCGATCACAGTAGAGCAGTGAGCAGATTGAAGGGACCGAGCAAACCTGTTCTTGAGCGAGTATTCGGTTCGGTCGAAGCATACCGAGCCAAATCCGTTTCTGTTGGGTATAACTACTCCACCGAGTTTAATTCCTGGTTATATTTGAGCATTGTTATTGTGATTCATGAGTTTATCTTTATTCTTGTAGGTGTCGGGTTTCAACCGAACCATTGAGGGTTCTGGATGTTCTTGTTGAATGGTGTTGTCGTCACCTCGAGTTTTGTTTTCATCGTCATTATTAAACCCCTAATCGAGTCTCATATCTAAGAAATGTTTTGTGTAGCTTTCATAATTGTTTCAGATTGTTGTCCTCAGTGGTCATCGATTTTATGGTGTCGGGTTAAAGGTTTGGGTATGGCTAAACGTTTTATAACTGGAAACCGAACCTTTAGGTTCTTGGTTTCCTAAACCGAATGGTTTCATTAAACAAATTTAATGAGATTTTGTGAATATAAGTTCCTTCAATAAAAAGTGATTTTCGGGCTGTCGGGGGTCTCGGGAATGAGCGGGTTGATGTCGGGATTTAATACGGGTTCTATTTTAATATGCTGAATTTTAACAGAATCTGTTTGCCGACTTCGGGACTGTTTTTACCAAACTTAAAATACGTTTTTGGATTTTTGGCCTGTGTTGGTCTCTAGGTTTCTGAGTCCTCTTTCCAACGACGCTGAGGGATCGTTAATCGGATTCACGGTTTAAACGTTATTGCTGTTTTAGTAAACCTTCGCTGGATAGTTTTCGGTTCAACTATTCTGTCTCGTGAGCCTGTTTTGAGCCTTTTCCGTTCAGATCTAGCTTCCGAAGTCTTTTGTAAAATTGTAGTCCTCTGAGTCATTTAACCACCGTAAAAATTTGATTAATATCTAGTGAGCGGTTTGAGAGTTATAGCCGTTCCCGCGAAAGTGCTGAGTGCTGTTTAGTTTCTGCTGAAACAACCTTTGAGTCTAATCCTAACCCGAGCTTCCTTGTACATTGTAGGACCTTCTAGGACCGGTTAGAGACGCTCCTCAGTACCGAGGATATTTAGGAGCTTACGGTTATTCGAGGTGGGTAATCTCACTATAAACTTGTACTTACTTTCGATCCATGATTTTGTGCTATGTGTTGTGAATTGTCTTGTTGATTGAGCTTGAGTATTCTCACCGTGTATTCAGTTATAACGATACGTGCATGACTTAAGTGGTTAACTGTTGATCTGTTTTTACTTTCTGTGTGATTGATCCGTTATCTGAGTTGCTAGTTGTTGCATTCACTTACCACTGATCTGAGACAGACGTGCCGAGTATCTGAGCCGGTACAGAGTCATTATGTGTTACTATGTGTTAGGGTGATCTGAGTGGTTTATGATGTAAGTTGAAAACATAACAATAATAACAAATCTGAGTGGTAGCCTGAGTGGAAATTCTGAGTGGTAGCCTGAGTGGAAATTCTGAGTGGTAGCCTGAGTGGCAATTCTGAGTGGTAGCCTGAGTGGCATTATGGTGTAAGGAGGGGCGAGGTTGATCTCTCGACCCGATTTACACAAGCGCGCTATATAAATTTAAAATCTGAGAAAAATAAACTTGAGCAATTGAGAATTGAGTAGAGTCTCTAGGGATCACTTATGTCGCTTGAGTTATTTGTAATTACTTGTTTATTTTGATATTATTCACTCAGCGGTGGCTGACCCCAATCACTCCCCTCCATTTTTCAGGTACTAGCAAGGGCAAAGAGAAGGTCAATGGTTGATGAGCTGCGTTTCTATTTTTATATTTATGGATTTGGATTAAAACCTTTATTTCGAATCAAACATGTTTTGTTTTAAAATCTTTTATTATTCCGCATTTAAACCACGAGACGGTTTTATATTTTTATTCATGAGTTGGGACCTTTGAGTTACTTGTACTCTTGGGGAAATTGTTTTATTTTATTATTTAAAAATTTTAAATTTCCCCTGATTTTTGGGATGTTACAAGTTGGTATCAGAGCTCTGGATTGAGAGAATTGGGTTCACAAGGGGTGGATTCTAAACTCAAGTCGAAGCACGAGTTTTCAAAATGAGTTTTTCAAAAGTGTTTTTAAAATGAGTCCAAATCCAAATCGAGAAACAGCGCATCACGATGACCTTATGCCTCTAGTACTGATTTATGAGTTATTTAGTTTATTTAAGACGTCGCGAGTGACATTGTTTACTAAGAGAATAAAAGAGAATTAACTTGAGATGAGCGTGAATTGTGCGACTATATATATATATATATATATATATATATATATATATATATATATATATATATATATATATATATATATATATATATATATATATATATATATATATATATATATATATATACTATACTTGTTTATATGAACTACTTGTTATGTGGATGGTATGAGGATGGGAGATCGTGGAATTTTTGAAACTGGCTCGAAACCATGACATGGTAGGTGCGGATAATAATAGAGGGCCCCTGTTATTATACGCACATGACTCATGCCTATGTTTCGAAAAGGATTCAAGGAGACCATTGGTCAAGCATCTAATTATCATGAAAACCCTCAATTATTATATATAAGTCGATAATAAAATTCGTAAAAGAGATTTATGAGAAAACAATGCAACCAATTGAATAAGAGATCATTGATTTAAGTGGAATAAGGAGTTATCCAAACCAACCAAATGAAAATTTTAAACCAAACTGAGTGAGAATCACTAATGATACATTGTTAAATTGAATAATATTAATTGGTCAAAAATCTAAGATAATAATTAAGTAAGAATGATTAAGTATAATTTAATTCGTATAATTGTGAAGTCATTGAAATTACGATAAGATTTATAAAGCAAGAATGATTGGACAATTAACTAAAACGAATCAAATAGAGAGATTTTAATTATACATAATCATTAAATTGAGTAAAGGAGAAACTATGAGTAAACTAATTAATGAAGTCATGAGGGGTAATGCAAATAAGTACAAGATTTGTGAATCGAGAAAATTTTATGCGAAGATTTATGAAGTTAATTTTACATTTTGTAACTGATGGAAAAACATCGAATTTATGAAATAAATGAGGACTATTAATTGAGCAAGAGATGAAAATCTATAAAGTTAATAAAAGTTATAAATATTGAGACATCACTAATTGAGTGAGATGACAAACCCAAGACGGGTTAACTAATGAGTTAATTAACAAAAGAAAATTTACGAGGTTTATTTGCTACAAATTTAATGAGAATTCTATTTACGATAAAAATTATTATATGGTAATGATAATACCAAACATGCTATGAGTAAACCAAAATGAGGGTTAATACCCAAATTTGATCAAGGGATAATCGTGAATGTGTAACGCGAAATAACAAGTTGTGGTGCTACTAAATGTAACGAGCTTGACATATGAGGAATCATAAAATGACTAATTGTTAATGAGACTTTGCGTACCACTTCCAAACTCGGGGACGAGTTTTCTCTAAGTGGAGTTGAGTGGTGGTAAAAGGGAAAATTACCAACATTAAGAGTGCGAAGTGAGAATAATTATAAAGTTGTGAATCATTAGATTCTTTTTATTGAGCTAATGAGAATTAATAAATAAAGTTAAATGAGAAATACGTTATTATTAAATCGAGAATGATTGCCGAAAAGAGAAAAATAGTAAGTAAATTAACCAATAAATTATATTTCTGTGCGATATATATGCATATGATTAGAGAAATTTTAAGATTAATCGAGAATAATCAAATTCATGATGTGGTATAAGTATCATATTGTAAGAAATTCATAAATCGAGACTAATGGTGCAAATGAGAAGTGACGAGTACTATAATAATGTAATAATGAGAAATATCAAATTTGATTAATTCGTATACTATTAATGAGTCGGTTATGAGAAGATCGCCATAGTAAATTATGAGGAAAGTTTACATTGTGACTGAGAAGTTACCGAGACATAAGAAATTAATAAATCAAGTTAAGCGAATACATTATTAAAATAAACAAATGAGAAAATTCTATTATGAGCAAATATTAAATTTGAACTAAGGGGATTATTAAGTTAAACTATTAAATTGAATGTCATTGAATATTATGAATTATTGAGTAATCACTAAATCCAGAATAATTATTGAAATGAGCGAATGAGAAAAATATACGTGTATTAGACAATAAAACTTTATAAAAATCTAAATCGAGAAGGAGCTAAAAATATAATGTAACGAGGAAATTTTATGGAGATCGAGAAAATAACTGAATAATTAAGTACATGAGAATTAACGAGTCAATTAATCGAATAAAGAGAAAACATTAAGTTGAGGTGGTTGAAACTTAAAAATAAATGAAATTATTGAGTGGACCTTTGGTCGAAATAATCAAGAGACAATTTAAATGAGAACAAAGGAAGAAAAGAATTTACGAGCTAAATGATAAAATCATTATGAGAATTTATAAGTATCCTTAAAATGAGTTAAGCGAGTAATATTGAAAAGAGTCATCGAGAAATTATCAAATATGAGTTAACAAGAGAATCAATAACACGGCTTAAAAGAGAAATTATCCGTTCAAGTGGTATGAAGAAGTCAATTTGACCATGCGAGAGATCGTAGGGACGAGAAAAATGAGTATATTGCGTGACTGGTGAGAAAGTCATTAAGCGAGATCTGAGTTAAATTAATAATATAGCTTGCGTTGAGTTAAAAGCAAGTTGCGGGAATTTAAGACGAGTGCATTCTGAGTATATGCAAATGAGTAAGAGGCATGAGTTGCCTACTATCTGAGGTTTACGTGTGATAAAACACATTTATGTGAATTATGTACTTGTTGTGTATTGTTTGAAAGCGGTATGAACCGCTAAATTGTTCATTTTGTTTTAAAACAAACTAATGTCCCATAGGATAGGGACCTTGTAGTGCCATTATTGGCAGAGATTGCCAATAATAAGATATATTTATTTTTATGTTGATAAAATGTAGAAGTGATAATTGTTGGAACTGTGCGCGAAAGTTTTTCCCATAAAAACTTATTGTATCGCCATGAGAGGGCCGAGTATGATTGCGAGAATGTATTGGATGACCGAGTACCACGCCGGGATTATCTGTCGCCACAACCAAACCGTAACAAATCTCCAAGTGGAGTTGAATCGGAGATTCAACCAACGTTAATTGCTGGGTGCAGCAACTGTGTCCGACTAGGAGAGTAAGAAGACATCTTCATCAGAGTATCGAGAGTTATTGTGCGTCATTTTTACATCCATTTTATCGTTAAATCGAGACCTTTAGAGAACATTCGTTTATATTTCTTTTATCCTTGACTTTTGCGCCGCCAGAGATAGACGAATTATACGCGCATTTGTAAGAGCCGGAGTTTATCCTGATCGACTAGGTCACCTTGAAAGATTTTCTTTTCTTTTCGTAACCTTGTAATTTATTTATTTTTTCTATCTCAGAACGTGTGTCGTTGACAAGTCTGAGTATGAGACGCGAGATCGCTACCCCAAGCTTCTTCCGAGCCATGACTTCGGGGACGAAGTCTATTTCAAGTGGAGTTGAGTTGTAACGACCTAAAATTTTAATTAATTATTAATTAAATAATAATATAAATTACATTTTTTAATTTCGTTTTAATTATCTACGAGTTGACCGTATAATAATGTGTGACGATATTAAATTACGTGTCATATGTTTTATTTGAGTTTATATGTTTATGTTGGGCACTTAATTGAGATAATAAATACGTGACGTTTAATTTAAATAACTAGTGTGTTATTTATTTTGAGTTGTTTAATCCTGAGAATTTATTTAATTAACCTAGACGTTTTCCTTGTCCAATTCCTCTAGGCCCGAGTCTTGTTCTCAGCTTTCCTTGCACTCGAGTTTAAGCATGACCAATTGAGAGGCCGGCCTTTAGGCCATGGTCTCTTTAGTCCGATTCATAAGTTTGAGTTTAGCCCATCCGAAATTGTAAGGCTTGTGGCCTTGTCTAAATTGCTTGGACACTAAGTTTGGCTAATTAAGGAGGTCATTCCCTCATAATAACTTACCATTACCAAAGATTCTCCCTAACCCTATTCTCCCCAATCGGCCGCAAACATCATTCTGATACATCTCCTTCTCTTTCGATCATTGTCCGCCAGAATTCTTGAGGTGCGTACAACAAAAAGAAATTATATATTGTCATAAGCAACCAAGCAAGTAGGAGGTGGCGCTGGATTCATGATTTATTTAGGTGAAAGCATGTGAGGTCGGTGTAATTTATTATGGAATCAAGAAGGTAGATTGGTGAGCTCCTAGCGCACGTGCATGTCTACCAGTAATTAAAAAGAAGAGGTCCAATCCCTAATTCCCACTTGTTTATTCGATTGCATGTTTCCCTCTCCCAATTAAATCGTGCGCCGTTTTCTTGCTCACCGTCGTTTGTATCAGCCACGCAAGAGAAGAAGCTGCTCTAGTGTTCGAGCAAGCTGAAGAGCACCTCCATATTGTTCCTGCCCCATTCCGCCATCGAACCAGAAACTTAGAGGGGCGAGCATAGTTGTTGTCGGTAAGATTCTCATCCCTTGTTCATGATGTTTCATTCCTTCGATCGAACAAACCTTAACCTGCCTTGTTTCGTCCTTTGTAACATGTTCGATCACAGTAGAGCAGTGAGCAGATTGAAGGGACCAAGCAAACCTGTTCTTGAGCGAGTATTTTGTTCGGTCGAAGCATACCGAGCCAAATCCGTTTCTGTTGGGTATAACTACTCCACCGAGTTTAATTCCTGGTTATATTTGAGCATTGTTATTGTGATTCGTGAGTTTATCTTTATTCTTGTAGGTGTCGGGTTTCAACCGAACCATTGAGGGTTCGGGATGTTCTTGTTGAATGGTGTTGTCGTCACCTCGAGTTTTGTTTTCATCGTCATTATTAAACCCCTAATCGAGTCTCATATCTAAGAACTGTTTTTTGTAGCTTTCATAATTGTTTCAGATTGTTGTCCTCAGTGGTCATCGATTTTATGGTGTCGGGTTAAAGGTTTGGGTATGGCTAAACGTTTTATAACTGGAAACCGAACCTTTAGGTTCTTGGTTTCCTAAACCGAATGGTTTTATTAAACAAATTTAATGAGATTTTGTGAATATAAGTTCCTTCAATAAAAAGTGATTTTCGGTCTATCGGGGGTCTCGGGAATGAGCGGGTTGATGTCGGGATTTAATACGGGTTCTATTTTAATATGCTGAATTTTAACAGAATCTGGTTGCTGACTTCGGGACTGTTTTTACCAAACGTAAAATACGTTTTTGGATTTTTGGCCTGTGTTGGTCTCTAGGTTTGTGAGTCCTCTTTCCAACGACGCTGACGGATCGTTAATCGGATTCACGGTTTAAACGTTATTGCTGTTTTAGTAAACCTTCGCTGGATAGTTTTCGGTTCAACTATTCTGTCTCGTGAGCCTGTTTTGAGCCTTTTCCATTCGGATCTAGCTTCCGAAGTCTTCTGTAAAATTGTAGTCCTCTGAGTCATTTAACCACCGTAAACATTTGATTAATATCTAGTGAGTGGTTTGAGAGTTATAGCCGTTCCCGCGAAAGTGCTGAGTGCTGTTTAGTTTCTGCTGAAACAACCTTTGAGTCTAATCCTAACCCGAGCTTCCTTGTACATTGTAGAACCTTCTAGGACCGGTTAGAGACGTTCTTCAGTACCGAGGATATTTAGGAGCTTACGGTTATTCGAGGTGGGTAATCTCACTATAAACTTGTACTTACTTTCGATCCTTGATTTTGTGCTATGTGTTGTGAATTGTCTTGTTGATTGAGCTTGAGTATTCTCACCATGTATTCAGTTATAACGATACATGCATGACTTAAGTGGTTAACTGTTGATCTGCTTTTACTTTCTGTGTGATTGATCCGTTATCTGAGTTGCTAGTTGTTGCATTCACTTACCACTGATCTGAGACAGACGTGCCGAGTATCTGAGCCGGTACAGAGTCATTATGTGTTACTATGTGTTAGGGTGATCTGAGTGGTTTATGATGTAAGTTGAAAACATAACAATAATAACAAATCTGAGTGGTAGCCTGAGTGGCAATTCTGAGTGGTAGCCTGAGTGGCAATTCTGAGTGGTAGCCTGAGTGGCATTATGGTGTAAGGAGGGGCGAGGTTGATCTCTCGACCTGATTTATACAAGCGCGCTATATAAATTTGAAATCTGAGAAAAATAAACTTGAGCAATTGAGAGTTGAGTAGAGTCTCTAGGGATCACTTATGTGGCTTCAGTTGTTTGTAATTACTTGTTTATTTTGATATTATTAACTCAGCGGTGGTTGACCCCAATCACTCCCCTCCTTCAGGTACTAGCAAGGGCAAAGAGAAGGTCAATGGTTGATGAGCTTCGTTTCTATTTTTATATTTATGGATTTGGATTAAAACCTTTATTTCGAATCAAACATGTTTTGTTTTAAAATCTTTTATTATTCCGCATTTAAACCATGAGACGGTTTTATATTTTTATTCATGAGTTGGGACCTTTGAGTTACTTGTACTCTTGGGGAAATTGTTTTATTTTATTATTTAAAAATTTTAAATTTCCCCTGATTTTTGGGATGTTACAAGGGGGATATAGACGGCTGTTAGGCTTAGGGACCAAAACCGATACCAAGTGCCATACTTAGTGACCATCGGTGTAATTACTGAAAGTTAGGGACCAAATCCAAAACTCAGGTATAACCACAGGGACTATCCGTGTAATTTACTCTAGCAATTAACTTTTGAAAAGACTGATAAGGATTAACATCATTTTTTTAAGATAAAAAGTAGGTTTTAGTAAAAAAATAATTATAAATACATATTAATGTTTCTGTTACCCAAGTGATTGGTGTACTTCCCACGTGATACCGGCCAACCATTCCGGCCACCTTTTCCTTTCTGTAACCATTTTTCTATAATTCAAATGGAATGGCGTTTTCTTTTCTTAATGAAAAGTGGCTTTTGTATGAAGATGGTATATATAAGGTAATGTTTACAAGAGGTGTTGCATGTAATCGAATCGAGATACTGTCAAGCTCGAGCTCGATTTGATTATAGAATTCGAAGCTTGAAACTTGATTTGAGCTCGATCAAATCTTTATCTTCAAATTCAACCTAGACTCGGTATAATGTATTATAACTCGACTCATTACTTTCGAATTCAAATCGATTAGAAAATATATTAATTATGGAGCTATACACATACATAAGAGTGAAAAGGTAAAATAACAAAAAATCAATTAGGTTCGTGAGTTTTATGAGTTGGGCATTTTCATATTCGAGATTGAGTCAAAAATTAACCAAAGCTCAAGCTAAGTCTACTTAAATCGAGTTCTTTCATTTATTTTCAAGTTAATTTCAAGTAACTCATTGACTCTTCATTTCATTTATAATTAGTCATTCGATTTTCGCCTCTAATTTATGAAAGCTTTGCCTTTTTGTCGGTACAATTTGAATATTTATAGAACAAACATATGGAACAAAAGCTCAGTTGGTTAGAGCGTGTGGCTGTTAACCACAAGGTCGGAGGTTCAAGCCCTCCTTCTAGCGTGACAGTTTTTTAAATTTTAAAAAACTCGTAAGGTTGTTTTATGCTAATTTTACCTCTTACGCCCGATCAAAATATTTATTTTTACAATTTCATAAATGATCGATCAGATGCTATTAATGGATTTTAAAACGATTACCAAATATTCGAACTTGGTCAAACACATTCTTTAAGTAACAACATAACTTAAATGTAAAAAATTATCGTCAGAAAATCGAATTAATTGATCATAATCTAATTTGATTCCATCAGTAATTAAAATTCAGAATATCACACATTGATCTATTCTATTCAAGAAGCACTCAAAGATATATTGATTCTAGTATATTGTTTGTTTGATTTTGTTTATATATCCAAAAGCATGCAAATCCACATAAGTAACAAAATGAATATTATCGCGTCTACTTCTGCAAAACGTTGCTATAAATTGATTTAAGAATGAAATTAATAAATAATCTTGGATCTAAATTATACTCGTATATCTTGAACTGTAGAATACCTCAGCGACTAAAACTCCGGTGGACACATTCTAGACAAAATATGAAGTCCCAGTACTTGTTGACCCGCCGGTGTATCCAAAACCACCAACCGTGGCGGCGATGACACTACATCCACCACCGAAATCCCCACGCCGCCACCACGGACAACACACACCCTACCACCACCGGCGGCAATATGCTCCGCCCCTTTTAGTATTTCATCATCCAAAATGTCCACCCACACTTTCATTATTTCATCATATTTTCTCAATACACCTTTTGCTTCTTCCACCATATATATTGTCTCTTCATCCATCGCTGCCGCCGGCCCTCTCCAACCACTCAACATCTCCTCCGGCATATCCGACCATTCATCGGAATTTACATCATAAACAACTCCTTCTTTGCCACACGCGCCTTTGTAGTTGACCATATAAAGCTTCCCTTTACATCCAACGCCATCAATGGCTTCGCGGCTAAACTTCACATCTTTCAAAGGTCGCATCTTTTTCCAAGCCCCATTTAATTTTTTAATTTTTTTGTCGATATGATTCGGTTCCCGGACTACCCATTTCTCGACGGACCGAGCAACGGTCTGCGTGTAGTGTGAGCCAATCCCACTTGCGACAACCACATCGGCGCGTGAGACTCCGGCAGCGCACCAGCGGCGTGGGGTTGAGAGTGGCGGACCGGACGACCAAGTGTTTGATGGTGGGTTGAAGATTAGAGGATGTGAGAAGGCCGGGAGGAGGTCGCCGGACGTTCCGGAGAGTAAAACGAGATTACCGGCGACTGAAAAGGACTGGATGGGCAGGTCACGGGCGATGAACGACGGGTGACGGAGGCACACGTGGCTGAGATAGGGTGTTGATGGAGTAACAGCTATCCATTCCGAAGAGATTGGATCAAAAGAAGAGAGATTAAGTGTGGAATTATGACCGGAGGAAAGAGTGTATAGAGAAAGGAAAGGCGGGAAAGCGGATGAGTATATCACGCGCCTCCATGAACGGCAAACGGAGTAGAGGGTGGAGGGAGGGACAAGAGAGAGACAGATCTGAGCGATATGATCAGGTAGACCAGGTAGGATAGGCTGGCGGTGCTCGTCGATAAGTTTCCGGCGTTTAGAGGATATGGTGATGGCGGCGCGTGCGGTAGAAGTAGTAGGATCATCAAATGAAGGGGCCATAAGGTGGGAAAGGTGTGTGGTGGATTGAAGCTCAAAAAGAAGGTGGGGTTTTGATACGAAAGAAAACAATTTATATTCAAATTTTTATTGAGCCTTAAATTGGTAAAAGTAAAATAAATGCTTTCGAATTAAATGTTGGAACTTAGAACATATTGTTTTTTATTTTAACTTAAAAAGCAAATGAAGTAGTTGGAGCTTTTTGTTTGTTTGTGTGTATGATCAAAATAAAATATTTGGGATGAAAAGGTGTTTGGTTGGAGTATATGATAGAGACAAATAATAAATGCATAAAGGTGTATCCAAGGAAGTTGCATATGATTTGATTGAGTGGTGTTTATTAAGAGGGCTCTCTATTTTTAGATTTCAAACCTATCCATACCTTTCATCTTTTTTAAGATTTTAAAAGATGCAAGGCGCGGCGTTATAATATCATTAAGTTTTGAGCATTGCGAGTCGTGACGAGCTATGTTATTTTTTAATGGTGACTTAAGACGGCGAATTATATATATATATATATATATATATATATATATATATATATATATATATATATATATATATATATATATATATATATATTGTGACGGATTCCATATATAACCCATATTATTTACAGAACTCGTAGAAATATTTTGGACCAATCATAATTAAGATAAATCAATTTTATTAATTAATTATATTTAATCTTTTAGGGGCAGTTTTGGTATTTACATGATTTTTATATGTGAAGTTTATAATAAAAAATATTAATCTAAAATTATAATTACATCCCATCATTTTTTTTAAACATAATTTCTTCAAAAAAAAATCAAATTTTATAAGACTTTTCAAAAAAATTCGCAATAAGGCGCGCCTTACGCCGCCTTATCGCGTTTTTTTCCGCCACACCTTACATTGCCGCCATGGAATGTTTCGTAACGGCGAACTCGCGTCTCACGCCTTGGCGCCGCCATGACGCGTTTTTAGAACCTTGCTCTTTTTCGTAATCGTATATGAAAGAAAATTTATGCTTCCTCCAATTTAAAATAAATTGTATGTTTCATGTTTTTTAAGACAAAATGCTATAATAAGGTTTAATAACTTTTACCTTAACAACTCTTGCCGCTACTCTCTTATTAATTTGGACGAATTGGGTCCCTTAAAAAATTGGGATTCACGTATAGAGAACTTTTCATCGAAGACTGACTACGAAATGTAATCTTCATGTTAGAGTTGATACTCTCCTTTCGTTGGACTGTGTGTTTTGTGGTGGGTTTTGTAACGACCGGAATTTTTGGTTAATGAATTAAACGGAAATATTGAGGAATAAAGGTGGTAAAATATTTAATCGAGTCTCCGTTGTGTGTTTATCGAGTGTTTGGATGTTTGGGACTTGGTGTAACCAAATATGGGTCAAGATTTGGATGGAAACAAGTTTAAAAGGCAAGAAACTGACCCAGACAGCCCTCGCGGCGCGAGCCAGGCGCGAGGAAGTCGCGAGGCAGTCGCGAGGTTGAACAGAAGCTCCAGAGGTGAAACGCGAGAAGCTCGAGTTGAGACAAGAGCCGCGAGCGAAACGCGAGGTCTTTATTTCAGCGGCAACCAGCAGGCAAAGCCGCGTCACTTCGCGGCGCGAGATGGGCGCGAGCGGGGCGCGAGGAGCGTCAGGAATATATAAACTCGTGTGTAAGCTAGGGTTTCATTTCACCTTCAACCTCACACATAGTGCAGCCGATTTGGGAGCATTCTTGGACGTTTTTGGAGCTCAAGAGCTAAGATCTTCACCAATTTGAAGGATTGAAACAGCAAGGGTAAGTATTCTTGAGTATCTTGCTTATCTACCTTGATTGTGAGCTTGGTATGAGTAAAAATGGTGGTTTGGGGAACCAACCATGTCATCTTTGGGGAAGATGACTAAACATGGGTGTAGAACACTCATTGTAAGCTTGTAATCGATGTGTACAAGTTTGATTTGGGTTTATTGATGGAAATCTTGAACTAGGGTTTGAGATTCCACCAAGTTGGATGAACTTGGTGGTTAGGAATGTGAATATGGATTGATTAGTGATTAGTTATGGATATTAACTAGTTATTGTGATGATATTGATGGTAGGTCAAGAAGACCTAAAGATTGGTGACATTTCACAAGTTGGAAAGCAAGGATTCATGTTATTAGACACGATTTGGAATTAGCTTGGCTAAGGTGAGTACATGAGACTTTTACTGAGTGCATAGCAAATGATTTTGAAAACTATGATATGTTAGGAGTCTTTATTAATAAATGTTTTTAATAAAGATATGACTAATATGATGAGAAAATTCTAGTAATAGACTATTTAAGTATGTCTAAATGATTGATGATTTTGAAAGAGTTTATGATAATGAAAAGTATTTAATGAGTTTTCATAAATAAGATGCATGAATAAAGATAATGATTTAAAAGAGCTTGATAATCGGTTTATCAATTATATGTATTAATAAAGCTTGAGACAACGATTTTTAAGTAATAAGTATCGGTTAGTATATTATGCTAATAAAAGTAGTTATCGAATTACTAAGTGAATAAATATGAGGTGACTAGTAATAGACATGTATTCTAGTCAAAGAGGAGTCAAAATATTATGATTTTGGATAAAAGATAAGTATGTTTTAAAATTAGTAAAGGACTTGGTAAAGTCAAGATTTGAAATGATTTAGTAAAGAGAATAATATGATAAATTAGAATAAATGTATTCTAATAAATGACGAATTTAATGAAAGGAGCTAATGCTCATATTTTGATGAAAGGAGCTGAGGCTCATAAGTGTTAATGAGATATCCGGAATAAGACCGCCCAGAAATGGGGGAGCATGAGACGTCTACTTGGGGTGGTACCTCCCTGCGCAAAGAGTAGAATGTCACAGTTTACGACACCCAGTGTTGGGTGAGCATGACGACCCGGGAACGGGAGAGCTTATGAATCTCGGTAAGATGGGGGTTCCCAATTACCTTGATAGTTTACCTATGACGTCCCATATCGGGAGAGTTGGCTTCGGAGAGGTCCGTTGCATATGTGATAAAGAAAGTGTAAGCTTGGAGATAGCTTACAAGTATGTGATTAGATTATGAGTAAGCTTATGGTAAGCTTATTAGTTATACGGTTAAATGAATAGAAGATGAATTATGAATTAATAAGAAGTGATAAGGATAAGTATTTATAATGTTATAAATATTAATTTTTAATTCTTTTGAGAATGGGTCGAAAACCCATGTATCTCACGAGACTATTTTGTCTCACGTACTACTTTGTTTTTGGCTATGTACTCAGGTTAGGATCGAAGGATTAGAGGGTCGCAATAGAAGTGGCCTAGTGTTGATTAGTTCGGGAGCTCGTAGGTAGATCCCGTTTATCCTATGGTTATGATATTGTATTTGTAACACCGGTTTTAATACTCTGATACACTTTTATTGGTTTTTGTTAAACCGCATTTTGGGAACATTGGACTTGTAATATTTTTATTTAAAAATATGATTTAAAAAGTGTTTTAAAAATTGAGGTGTTACAGGTTTGACGAGACTAAAGTCCATCTCTTTATTAATTGCCCGGAAGCGAGACAAATTCTTCACGAGATTGGTCGATGGTGGGAGGTTGATGCTACGAATATGTGGTTTATGTCAGATATTTTTCAATGGGGACGTCACTAAATTTCAAAAGGAACAAACTCAAAGCGTTTATGGCATTGATTTATACTTACCTTTGGTTCATTTGGAAGTGGAGAAATGAATTGGTAGTCAAAATTTAAAATTATTCTTAGTTTCGGATTAAGAATAAGGGTAAATTACAGTTTTTGTCTCTGACCTTTTCCAGATTCGGGGTTTTTGTCCCTAAACTTTTTTTTTTCTGTTTTTTTGTCCTTTATGTTTTTAAAATTCTGCATATTTGTCCTTCCGTCTATTTTTGGCCGTTAACTGACGAAAAATGAAAGGCATGTGAGGGCATTTTGGTCATTTTCACCATTCTTCATCTTCTTCAAACAAAATCCCTAATTTCTTCAAACCATCTTTTTCAAACAAAACCCCTAATTTCTTCAAACCATCTTCCTCAAACAAAACCCTCAATTTCTTCCCATCTTCTTCAAATAAAACACCTAATATCTTCAAACTAATCATCCAATCGTCGGCTGGAGGAGGCGACTTTGAAGATTCTACAACATCACATTAAAAAGGACTGTTGAAGATTCTGGATTTTAGTGTTCGACGACTTTGTCGGAAGTTTGGTCCTCCGTCGCCCGCCACCGCCGCATCTCCCTGGTCTTCTTATCCGGCGAAAGATCTGCAATTTTCATTATCGATTCTGCAGATCTGCAATTTTCAAAACAGCTTACATGTGATGAGAAAACTTGAAGATGGTTCAGGTCATCTTACTGGGGGATGCCCGATTAGGGTTCAGTTCATCTTACAGGTAAGCTTTCACCATCTTCAAGCTTTCTCGCAAGATCTGCGATTCTGCATTGTCTCATCACAGGTAAGCTTTTACCTTCTTCAATTTCTGAAAACCCTAATCGGGCACCATCTCCATCTTCAAAACAACTTTTTTGGGTGTACCATAGGGATTTTTGGGTTTCAGATCTGTGTGGTTTTTTGTTTGTAAAATGTTGGTTTGATTTGGGTTTGATGAGGAAAACGTGCAGATCTGAAAAGTGTTGATACAGTAAGTGAAGCAATGGGCCATCGTTTTTCTGTGTTCATCACCGGAGATGAGGTGAAGAAAGATAAGATGGATTTTGATGATGATGATGATAGGGGTAATTTGGGAAAATTGACAAAAAAATCGTCAGTTAACGGCCAAAAATAGACGGAGGGACAAATATGCATAATTTTAAAAACCTCAAGGACAAAAAAACAGAAAAAAAAAGTTTAGGGACAAAAATTCCGAATCCGGAAAAGGTCAGGGACAAAACCTGTAATTTACCCTAAGAATAAATTGGTAAAATGTAGTTTAAACAATAGATGGTTAGATTAGGTTTATTTTTTGATGTATTGTTTCTAATTTCTTTGTTGGCTCTAGCTTCTTGCTAGTATGTTTTCAATATATTAGTCTTTCCTAAAAAAAATTACTACTTATATAATGATTGACATGTGTAATACGTACATTAATTCTCTTTCATAATCTAACATATGTGCATGACTTTTTTTTCCTACTATGGATAAACATGAGTCCCCATGAGAATTCCACATTTTTGGAGATCAAATCAATCACTAAGGCTCAAGGGTATGGGTCCACGGGAAGCCCGGCGTGGGGTGTGACATGGCCGGCCACGGCGTGGTGTTGGTCCGGAACACCGCCCCCCCCCCCCCCCCCCAACGGCGTTGGGGTGCGGCGTGGGTGGAGAGGGCAACGGCCCACGGGAGGAAACGCGGTGGAGATGCTCGAGTTTTTGCCAATATAGCCGTTGGCAACAGCTATTATAGCCGTTAGATTTAAAAAAAAACTTTTTTTTTAATTATTTACCTATATATATTTACATACTTTCACTCATTTTACACACACAATTAATCCATTTTACTCTCTACAAACTCCAATCTTCATACTTCTCTACTTACAATGGATCCACACAACAACTCTCCACAAACACCCAACCAACCTTCACAACAAAATATACCACCGAACCTTGGATTTGGTAGCTACGAGCCGTATGTCAACATCCTAAATTCCGGTGTTGTCCCACCTCAATTTTATCCACAAACCGCACCTCAATATCACCCTCAATTTCAACAACCCCAATATTCACAAAATGTATCTCAATTTGCACTCACCGGCCAATATTTTCAACAACAAGCAATTCATCAACAAACCCAAACACAAGAACCATAAGCGGGGGGGAGCAAGCGAAATGGGAAAGGGAAAGGGAAAGGGAAAAGGAAAGAAAAAGAGGTTGTTGAAGAAGTTGGGGAAGAAGATGTGGAAGAAGACACACAACTTCCATGGACGGAAAAGGAGGAACTTGCGTTGTGCCGAGCTTGGTGTGGCACTTCTAAAAACGAGAAGGACGGGAATGGCATGAGAATTAAAAGCTATTGGGAAGCCATTCTTTCTAAATTTCATAGCTTCATGGGAGTCCCGCCATACCGAAAAGACAATAGTCTTAGTAGCAAATGGCGTGACATGAACAACAAGGTTACAAAATTTAATGGTATATACAACAAACTCTCGTCGGAAAGAAGTAGCGGAATGGCCGAGTTTGATGTTTTGGAGGCCGCCAAGAAACAATACAAAGTTGAAAAAAAGGGCCATAATTTTGAGCTAGATCGACATTGGTTGATTTTAAAAGAGGATCCAAAATGGATCGGCACAATTACTAAAGATCAACAACAATCGAAGCGCTCAAAAAGTTCACAATCGGTTGACGTTTCTGATGGTCGTTCATGTGTCGACCTTAATGCAGGGGACGATGTATTTCCAGATGACCTATTCGACAACATTGATGAAACCCAAATTCCTCTTCAACGACCAATTGGAAGAGACAAGGCTAAACGAGCGGGTAGGCATGCGGCGGATAAGGAAGCGAAGAGCAAGCATAGGGAAGAAATTCAAAAACGATTAAACGACCACGTTGACGCAACGAAAGAGCGCATAGAGATGCGTCGTCAACAAGTTGAAATGGAGAGGACGCTTCAAACCGAACAAAAAATGATCAATAATTTGAATATTTTGAATATGCAACCGACGCCAGGCATGACGCAAGAATATCTTGAACATCTACTTGCCGCGAAGGAAAGGGCCCGAAAAGCCATGAGCGAGTTAGGATTGTAGTTTTTAAATTTTTAGTTTTTTAAATGTTTAAGTATTGTTATTTTTAATTTTAAGTATTTTGTATTTTTAATTTTAAGTATTTGTATTTTTTAATTTAATGTATTGTTATTTAAATTTTAATGGAAGTTTAATATTATGTTTAAAAAATAAATGGAAAAGAAATGATGAGATGGAAAATAAAATGGTGTGGTGTGGTGGGTATTTCCACCAAATGATGTGGTGTGGTGTGGTGGGTATTTCCACCAAATGATGTGGTGTGGTGGTGGTGTGGTTGCTTAGGTGGCGTTGATGTGAAAAAAAATATGGGTACCACATGTGGTACCCATACCTAGTAGCCTAAGGCTATTAGGTATGGGCCTCACCATAACATCAACTTTTCTGTCACATCATCTGCTACCTCAGCAACCCCACCACACCACAGCACACCACTTTTTTCAGGAAATACCCACCACACCACACCACACTACTTTTTTAGGAAATACCCACCACACCACACCATTTTTTTTCCATATCATCATTTCTTTTCCATTTAATTTTAAACATAAAATAAAATTTTCATTAAAATTAAAAATTTAAACATTACAATACTATAAATAAAAATACAACACTTGAAAAAAAACTAGCTTAAATTGCGGAAAGCGGCTCTCTCCTTCGCTTTCGCCTCCCTCAAAATCTCGAGATCCTCCCCATCCAAATCGTCCTCTTTATGCTTCAAAATGGAGATCGTATTGAGCATAATTGTTCCCTCGGTAGCGGTCTTGTCCGTCAGCCGTTTTTCCCTCCTCAACTGGACCTTCTCTTTTGACGTCACACCGTGGTCGGCCAACATCTTTGCGACTTCTTCCATCGTATTCGTCGACGATGCCTGTTGCGCCGCATGGCGTTGTGCTCGTTTGGTCTTATCTCTTCCTACCGGTCGGGTTGGAGTGGGGGTTTCTTCGACTTCAGCATTAAGGTTGATACGCGAAGTATTTGTATGACCATCAGAAACATCCACCGATTGGGAACTACGAGACCGTTTTGATTGTTGTCGTTGTTGTCTTTGTTGTTTTTTTTGTTGCTCCTGTGCAGTAACTGAAGCTAACCATTTTGGGTCGTCTTTTACAACTAACCACTGCTTTTCTGACTCAAAACCATGACGGCCACCAACCACTGACCTGTATTCTAGCCTTGCCGCGTCCATAACATCAAAATCACTCATCCCGCTCCGTTTTTCTGACATAAGCTTGTTGTAGATATCGTTAAACTTTGTTAAAATGGTGACTAGTTGACGCCACTTCCCAGACAGTTGGTCGTGGTTTATGTACACCGGGCTCTTCATGAGATCGTGAAAAACTTTGGACGCAGCCTCCCATAGCCCTTTCGTTTTCTTGCTATTCCCATCCCTTGGGTCTTTTGAGACGGTGCACCAAGCTTTACACAAAGCAACTTCTTCTTCAATCGTCCAAGGCATTGGACCGTCAGTATCAATAACTACTTTCTCATTGGCTTTCCTTTTCCTTTCTTTTTTGCCTTGCTACCGCCAGCCTCTGTTTGTTGGAATTGTGTACTTTGGAATTGTGCACTTTGAAATTGACTTTGTTGAAATTGAGTTGGTTGGAATGGTGGGTTTTGGAATGGAGGGTTTTGAAATAGAGTTGGTTGAAATTGATTTGGTTGGAATGGTGGTTGTTGGAATGGTTGGTTTTGGAAATGTGGGTGTTGGAATTGATGTTGTTGGTAGTGGGGATTTGGTTGAATGGGAGTTCCTGTGTTGAGCAAATTAACATATTGGTCGAAGTGGGCAAATCCAAGATTACTTTGGTCGATGGTGTTGGGGTTTACCGGGGACGATTAGGGTGAGCTTTGGTTGGAAGCCATTTGGTATTGAGAATAATAAGATTGTAGAGTTTGTAGAGATTGTGTGATTGTGGTTATGGTTGTGTAAAAAATAAGGTATATTGTATGTATATATACAGGGGGAAAATAAATAAATTATTTTTTTTTTTAAATCAAACGGTCATATGACCGTTAGCTCGTCCCCTACGGTCGAAAATTAAACCCCTCCACCCCTTTGCCGATCGTTACCGTGCCCCCGATCCTCCACCACGCTCGAGCACGCCGTTAAGGGGGCGGTGTTCCCCGGTTGAGCACACCGTTATGGCCTTGCCATGTCACCACCACGCTCACGGGTGGTGACCCATACCGAACGGTCTAAGCTACCATCCTTGTGGTTTATCATTAGTAAGATATCCATTTTTTTGGCAAGATGGGTTCCGACTCGCTTTGTTAGCCGACTAATCCCAATAAAATCACCCGCTTTGCGGGTAGTCCGGAGTCGGTGCAGGTGAACCTCCATGGACACAAAGGGTATATTTTTGGTCCTAATGGGATTCAAACTTGAGACCTCTAAATATTTTCATCAATATATATATCAGACTCTTACCACTAGTACATCCCCTTGTGGTTATAATATATCCATTATCTATTTCTCTTTTACACGATTTCTACATGTTGATAACAATTAACTAGAGCCTAAAACTGAATCTTACAAGTATAATGAATTTCATTTAAGGCCATATATACGCAAATCGAAAGACGTATATCTTATTTGGGTTCTGTAAGAAGATATTTTATTAGATGTGTGAAAGGTTACTATCGTTTGATTGATATCAAGGCCGTAGGTAACAAGGCATGTCCATGGACCTTTACCTTGGTGCCAAAATACTTTTAAAAAATTATTTAATTTTTTCAAGGACCTATTTATAACGTTAACTAGGACCTACCTTAAGCAAATTTAACTAAATGATTAAAAGAGATCAGAAAAAGTAGATATGCGTGAGCTCTAATTTTTTAGTTGCGCTCGTACGGGCACGTATTAGCTCATTAAAAGATAAAATCCATCATTTTGTGTTGATATATATAAAGCTCATTAAAAGATAAAATCCATCATTTTGTGTTGATATAGTATAAAATAGCATATGATATCAGGCATGATGTAAGCTTGCAACTTGAAAGACCATTTGCATTTATATTTACCCAAAAAAAGAAAATAATAATTTGTTAAAGTCCAAACTAACCATGTGGGAGTTTTTTTATAATTGAAGTAAATCATGATATTCAATTCCAAAACATTAATTCTAAAGACTCAACCCATCATGTGGGCATACTAAATGTAGAAAAACAACTCATTGCATGCCTTTATGTAATCAATATTGCAGAAGGCATCATACTAAACAAAACCAATCTTTTTATTTTATAATATCTCTCCAGTTGTATTTCAATCCATTGGTTTCTAATTTGAGTTAAATAATTTAAAAAAAATTGAGTAAAAAGAAAGTGCCTTAAAAACTTATAATAAAAGTAAACATAAAAAATAAAAACATGTAAATATATTTTAGTATCCTAAACTTAGTTGATTAGGTTTTAATTACATTAAATTATTAAAGATGTAACATGATATCTTGAACTTTGGTCGCTTTGTAGGATACCATGTGTAATCCACTAATTCTCTCTTTAATATTATCCCTTAATTTTGACACATGTCTTAATCTAATGAGTAAGACTATAAGTATGATCAAATAGTAGGATTAAATTTATTTTTCTTCATTTTCTTTATCTTTTAGCTATCTTGTTCGCGGAATTCTGTGTTCTTCATTTGTGTTTACAATCTCTCCCTCTCCCTCGATTGTATCATGGAAAGTTTCACTTGGTGATTGAGGATCATTTTCGTCCTCCATTCTTTCTATGTATTGCAAGCTCTTATAGTGCGTCTGTCATAAACTCGAATGGACATTGTAATTTTGAGACCTATCAAGCTCCGGTTTGCAATATTAGTTTTCTGTATTTGCTACCTTTTTGTGGTCAACAATTTATTGGGTCATTTTATCCAGCTAATATATAGTGAAGAACTATATTGAAAACCCTGATTTTAAAAAGAACTCAGAACTTTTAATTAACCAATCTAGACCATTGGATTCAAGATTAATGGTTAAGATTGAAAATAACATTTTTGTAAATAAAATAAATTATATTTTTAGTAATCAATTAATTAGAGGGGTATAATAGGTATTTTGGCCAAAAATGTTTCTGAAAAACCGTACCCTCCCCTGTAAAATCACCCCTCTACAATATAACTCATTCTTCTCTCTCCACTTTGTGAAACTACTTTTCTTCTCACGGTTCCTTTTTATTTTAGGGTTCATAACCCTTACACTTTCTCTCACCACCTACAGCCCCAAATCCTAATCAAACCTAAAAAGGCAAACACATAACAATGGAGGCAGATGTAGCATTCAACCGATGATGATATTTTGCCGCCGGCGATGTTACAGCCCGGTCAACCGACTGCCGGTGCTTTTATGAAGTCGTCGTCATTTCTGTTTGTCATCCACCACATGCTTTTATTTTGATTTTGATTTAATTAAGGCATTTAAGCCATCCCGATATTATCTGGATTGAAGGTATCTTTTTAATTTTTAGATCAAGCATGTATCTCTGTACTAGATGAAATGATAGTTTTCATGTGTTTTAAATCAATTACTTTTAACAATCTGAAGGTATTTTTTAATATGTAAGTTGAGAACTTCAAGATCCTTTAATGGCGGAAGCTTCAAGACTAATTTTGGAACATGCGATTCCTTTAAAAATAATTAATTAATTATTTAATTGATTAATTGATTTCGGAAATATGATACGTGAGAATCTACAAGATATTCTCATCCCTTTAAAAATAATAATCATTTAATGAATTGATTAACTTTGTGATTTTAAATATTGTGGTATCCCTGTAAAATCTTTATTTATTTAATTAATTGATTAATTTTGCAACATGGTGTTTATCTCTTCTTTTTGTTGCAGATTTGTTTTTGTAAGAATTTTTGTTTTTAAATTTGTCTTTTATCTATATAACTATTCGGTGAGTTTGTATATGGGTTTGCGTATTTTGTTTTCTTATGTAATTTTTAGCTATTATTAGAGTAACATTAATGCTCTTATTAGTTTGCATATAATATTGATTAGTTCGTACTTCGTATATATTTTCTTGATTAACATATGTGTCTTTTTTTTTATGTTTTGCAGTGGGTTGTACAAGGAAAATTGACAAGTTACATACGTGGAAAAAAGAGGAAATGAATATTTTGTGATAGTATATAAATAAGAAAGCTACTTCAAAAGGGGGCACGATTACATGCCAACAACCATTTGAGTGCATATATGTTATTGTTTGAATACATATATGTGTTTTTTGAAATAACTTTTGACTTTTTTTTGTGTGAATAAGTTCAACATGTATGTATTATGTTTGCTCTATTAATTTTGGAGAATTTTGGATATAGATGTCGTTTGCTAAACATGTTTGTTCTATGTTACATATATGTTCAATAGTCAAACACATTTGCTCAACT
Organism: Calendula officinalis; assembly: GCA_963853835.1. Taxonomy (NCBI): domain Eukaryota; kingdom Viridiplantae; phylum Streptophyta; class Magnoliopsida; order Asterales; family Asteraceae; genus Calendula; species Calendula officinalis. The sequence continues at coordinate 82,045,098 of OY970820.1, read as the reverse complement.
AGTTTATAACATTAAGGTATACGAATTACGAAAAAATAACATTAATTATCGGAAAAATAACATATATGTAAAACCGTCTCGACATATATGCACAACCTAACATGTTACAAAAAAAAACATATATGTAGAATTGGCTCGACAAAAATGACAAAAAAACAATTAATTTTCGAAAATAATTCCTAAATTTTAGGAAATTTTCAAAAAAGGAAATAATTGTTTTTTTTTGTAAAATGTCGTAAATGCCCCTGGATAATTAATATGAATTAAATTAATCAAAATCAATTTACTAATTTCTGATTGGTTAATAAGAGTTCTCAGAGTTCTTTTTGAAATCAGGGTTCTCAATATAACTCGACCCTATATATATATATATATATATATATATATATATATATATATATATATAAGTGGGATCCTGTGAGGACTCTTTTTTCGGTGAGGACTTGCGAGAACACTTCTTAAAAATTTTAAAAAATTCCGAAAAAATATATATAACTACCATGATTATTACTACATTTGAAAAAAAAATTCAAAAAAAAAATTATAATCCACTTTTTTTAGCGAATCATAACAATGATCCAGATTTTTTTTTGTGGATCATTATTATGATCCATATATTTTTTTTTTGGATCATTTTTGGAAAAAGTTTTTTTTTGGATCTTATACATAGCGATTTTAATGTTTAAAAAATGAATTTTTTGAAAAAAGTTTGTTTTGGATCATTTTTAGAGTTTTTTTTGGAGTCCTCACAGTCCTCGCGAGGAAAAAAGAGTTCTCACCGGATCCGGACCACATATATATATATATATATATATATATATATATATATATATATATATATATATATATATATATATATAGAAGGAAGTGAGTTCCATTGAAAATTAATATATTAGGTGAGAATGTGAGAATAGATCTCAGCCTCTCATCTCCTTCCAGCCCTCACGCGCGCGGTGACATTTTTGTAATTAAGTCCAACTTTCCTCACGCGCGCGGTGGCATTTTTGTAATTAAGTCTAACTTTTATGTCTCACACGCGGTGGTATTTTTGTAATTAAGTCCAACTTTCTTTATTCATCGATTATTAAACTGGGTGTAGTGTTTAATCATCAATTATTAAACTTTTGAGATTATTTTTAATCATCGATGATTAAACCCAACCTCAAGTTTAATCGTTAATGATTAAACACATTATCAAGTTTAATCATCGATGATTAAAAGAGCATCTTATGATTATTACACAGATAAAGTTTAATCATCGACGATTAAACACTACACTCAGTTTAATCATCGATGATTAAACCCAAACTCAAGTTTAATCATCGATGATTAAACACTACACTCAGTTTAATAATCGATGATTAAACCCAAACTCAAGTTTAATCATCGATGATTAAACATATAGTCAAGTTTAATCATCGATGATTAAACACTACACTCAGTTTAATCATCGATGATTAAACCCAAACTCAAGTTTAATCATCGATGATTAAACATATAGTCAAGTTTAATCATCGATGATTAAAAGAGCATCTTATGATTATTACACAGATAAAGTTTAATCATCGATGATTAAACACTACACTCAGTTTAATCATCGATGATTAAACCCAAACTCAAGTTTAATCATCGATGATTAAACATATAGTCAAGTTTAATCATCGATGATTAAACACTACACTCAGTTTAATCATCGATGATTAAACCCAAACTCAAGTTTAATCATCGATGATTAAAAGAGCATCTTATGATTATTACACAGATAAAGTTTAATCATCGATGATTAAACACTACACTCACTTTAATCATCGATGATTAAACCCAAACTCAAGTTTAATCATCGATGATTAAACATATAGTCAAGTTTAATCATCGATGATTAAAAGAGCATCTTATGATTAGTACACAGATAAAGTTTAATCATCGATGATTAAACACTACACTCAGTTTAATCATCGATGATTAAACCCAAACTCAAGTTTAATCATCGATGATTAAACATATAGTCAAGGTTAATCATCGATGATTAAACAGCATGTTATAGAGAATTAAGAATCTAAAAAACGGAGACAAGGTTAATCATCGATGATTAAACTGTTTAATCATCGATGATTAAAAAAAATGTCAAAGATTAATCATTAGTAGTTAAAGAGCATTTTATAAAAAATTCAGACTAGTTCAATCATCGATGATTAAACCCAAACTCAAGTTTAATCATCGATGATTAAACATATAGTCAAGATTAATCATCGATTATTAAAAACAATCTCAATAGTTTAATAATTGATGATTAAAACACTACACCCAGTTTAATCATCGATGATTAAAGAAAAGTTGGACGTAATTACAAAAATGACACCGCGTGTGGGACAGAAAAGTTGGACTTAATTACAAAAATGTCACCGCGCGTCTTTTTGCCTAATTCTCACATTCTCACCTAATATATCAATTCTCAATGGAACCCTCCCCTATATATATATATATATATATATATATATATATATATATATATATATATATATATATATATATATATATATATATATATATATATATATATATATATATATATGGGAGAGTTCATGCGAGAAGTGATTTTTTTGCGAGAAGTGCGAGAAGTGTCTTAGCCTCTAATCTAATCCCATTAAGATTTAAAATCAAAAGGGTAGGATTGTGTTTATATAAAAATCCAGAAATTAACATTTAATAAAAAAAAATTAATTCCTTAATTACCAGTAACTTATCATCCTATTTTTTTGGATCTACCAAAAAAACCGTATGTTCAAAGGCTCCACTTTTTGATCATTTTTTATGATCGTTTAATAATTATCGGTAAACCCAGATTACAAATTTAATGTGTTTCGTTCATTGGTGAAATTTCTTGTTACTATTCGTTCATTGGTGAAGCTGTTCATTGGGAAAGCTGTTAAGCTTGTATTATTCGTTCATTGCTGAAATCATAGGAAGCTAAAATACTAACGAACATCATTACTTTATTAGTAGTGAACATAATTATACTACAAACACAACAAACCTACATACCGTGGTCATAAAAAAGTTTAAAGAATTGAAAACATGAATTATGAAAAGAAGAGTTACAACTTTAAACTTTATTAAAAATCACAACAACCCTAGAAACCAAATGGAATATAGATGAACGAGGGACGAAACCAGATCTTGCATCTACACCAGAACCCTAATTGCATTGTTAGCTGGATGCCAAATCTGGCGATATTCATCAATGAATCTTTCTAGACGAACAGATCTGGCAACTTTCATCAATGAACCTTTGTAGACGAACATATCTGGCGATATTCATCAATGAACGTTTACAGACGAACAGATCTGATGATGGCAGATAAGGCCCTGACATCCAAGTATATAAGATCAGAAAAATGGACAAGTTACATCGGCGACCTTCACCGGAACTGTAACACCTCAAATTTTAACACCAAATATTGGCCAAAATAAAACATTTTATAAATAGAAGAACATCCTCAATTTGGATTTACAAAAACCTTGGTATGAAATCAGAGTATAAAAGTAGGTGTTACAAAATAGATCATAACCAAGCTAAGACTAAATCCAATCTAGTGTCCTTCTAATCTAGGTCCCGCATCTCTATCCATGCGTACCTAAGCCTTCGATCCCGAACCTGAGTACATAGCAAAACAAAACAAGGAGTACGTGAGACAAAAACATCTCGTGAGCTACATGGGTTTAGACCCGATAATAAAATGAAATGTCACGTTTCATATAACCAATCAATATACATATATATATATATCCAACTATCCAGTCTAGCCACCTTAATGTGACCCTAACAACCTTGCTTACCTAGCAATCACGTCTAACTATCGGGTTGCCCCCGAACTAGCTAGAATCACATACATATCTAGTTATCGGGTCGCCCCCGAGCTAACTAGAAACAAGATATCGACAATAGGATCACCCATGCTACCGATACATGCCTTGCCCACCGGAATACGTCCAATGAGTAAGACTACTAACGTGGAAGAGTCGATGGGAATCCACCCAAGTGCCCCTCACTCCACACCTCATGACCGGGAGTCGCCCGTGACATCGCATAACTAACGTGGATGAGTCGATGGGAATCCACCCAACTGCCCCTAAATCCACACCTCATGATCGGGAGTCGCCCGTATCATCACATTATCTCAATCTCATCATAACCCTATGGTTATGCCAATCTAGCTCTCGGCTATCACGTTCATCATCAAACAAGTTAGTCCAATATTATCGGTAATATCTATCACTAACTCAAAATACTACAAGCCTACACATATAAGCAAATAGACCGTAACGCAAGTAATGAAAATATTTAAAAAGGCTATGTACTCAGTTAATTCCACACGTACTCACCTTAGCAATTAATGCTCCAACCGTGATCTTGACACCAAAACTCTTGCTTCCACAAATTCACCGACTTTCCAAGATGTCACCGAAAGCCTAATACAATGATCATACAATGTTCAACATCACAATCTACCAATAATGTATCCATTTATCACTAGATACCATCAACTAACACTTTCCCCCAATTATGGTGATTTACCAAACCCTAGGTTTAGCCAACCCTAAAGATTCTTACAAATCGAAATCATACACTTGTTTTCCTTGTTAATATATCATCTATCAAGTGTATACACCATTTATTTAACCATTAATCACCAACCCAAGAACTAGGGTTTCAAACCCAAGCATCTAAACCCATAGATCTAAAGCTACAACTACAAAGGATTGAAGATATACCTCTAATCTTCAACTAGGAGCGAAGAATCACAAGATTTGATGAAGAAATCAGCTCCAAATGATGGTTTACACCCAAAATCGTCCACAAACTCGAGAGGAAGAAAACTAGGGTTTTGAAATGCATTAAATGAGCTCAAACCCGACTTTAATGCTGCTCGACCAGACTTCGCGGCGCGAACGAAGTTCGCGTCGCTAACTTTGCATTTCGTTCGCAGACTTAGCGATCGCCATCCAAACGCGAACTACTTCGCGCCTCATAGCCAAACTACCTGGCCCGACTTCCCGATCGCGACCAAAGTTCGCGTCGCGAACTTCCAATGCAGCCAGGGCTGCATTTTTCTAACTTTGTCTCGACCCGGTTTCGCCCATAACTTTCTCATACGGTGTCCAAACGACACGAAACCAATTCCTACGTTCTTTAAACGATTTATCCTTATTTATCGTATTTTTATCCAATTTATTTATTTACAAATTTCGGGTCGTTACAGGAACCCTATTTTTTGTCGGCGTAGAATTCGCCGGAAAGTGGATTTCCGGTGTTTATATTCTTTGGCGGTTGTTCAATAGGCTAAACATCAATCGCCGTAGATCGGTGCTCACAAGCGGGTAGAGAGGAACATAAAAGAACAGATCTGCTTCGATTGTTCTTGCTTTGGCACGAACAATACTTCCAACGAACAGATCGGCCGATCTTCAACATGAAAAACATCAAACAGGTGGGGATGCGGTGGAATGGTGGAGACGGTTGTTGGTTACGACGAGCAGAAGGCGAACGATAATGGTGAGGAGGCGAACGATAATGGTGAGGGTGGCGGTGATGTTGTCAGGTGCGGCGAAGGCGTTGGTGGTGAGGGTGGCGGCGGTGTGGGCGGCGGTGGTGGTCGCCGGATTTCTGGGGAAGAAACATGGAAGTATTTGAGAGAAATTTTAAACCACACACACAAATGTGTGTGTGTACGTGAATCTGCCACAAAGATGTAGTGTTTCTTACAAATTGATTAATTAAATGATTTATTCCATAAATAATAAGAAGCCAAATTGACTAGTTTACCATTTTCCTTCTTATAATTAAACCATTATAATCCAGTTATTTACAAAAGTGCCACATTCAATCACAACCTTTGATGTCTTAATCTAATGGTTAAGATCGCTTCTCGCACTTCTCGCAAAAAAATCACTTATCGCGTGAACCTTCACCTATATATATATATATATATATATATATATATATATATATATATATATATATATATATATAAACAAGCTACAAAAGGATTTCCAGTTAATAACACCAAATTTATGCAGAGTTTGACCACCATCCATAAAAACCAACACAAAACTAGCATTTAAAGTTGTAGGATTACTTTTAACATCTAAAACAAGTCTTGAAATACCTATCTAGACACAAGTCAGGCTTATGTACTTCCAATTAAAAGCATCGAAATTTATTTCCCAAGTTATCATGCCTCCCGATATCGAGTTAAGTCAAACGTCAAAGTCCTTGAACAACTGCACCACAGAAAACAATAAACATTAATAAAGTCTGTCTGTCCCTAATGAGCTGCTAAAGATTAACATTTTAAATAATTAATATGAATTTACCCTCTTTCAGAGTCCCGATAAACCCCAACCAAAGCTTCAGCCTTATCATAAAACGTATCCTTAAGTGAAATCACAATACTCTGAAAACCATTTCCTTCCACAACATCCTGACTACCACCACACGATTTCGATCTAATGAAACCAGCAACCTTTGCAACATTTAGGTTATCTAACGCAGCATCCACCTCATCCAATATGAAAAACGGTGACGGCTTATAACTGGAAAAAAAAAATTAAAAAATTATGCATATGTTGAGAAATTAATATATTTAGATCGGGACCTGTGGATTGAGAAAAGTAAAGCAAGTGCTGCAACGGTTTTTTCACCACCCGATAACAACTCCATATCGCGGAAACGTTTTGTAGGAGGCATGGTAGAGTATTTAATTCCGTGTAAAAACGGTTCATCGATATTTTCCAAGTTTAAATAAGCGGTCCCACCAAGTGGATGTGTGCTGCTTTTCGTCAGTTGTTTGTAGATTTTGTCAATAACATGAACCATGTGATTGAATGCGTCCATAAAACATGTGTGCCTGTTTAAAAAAAACTCGATCGTTTTACAAATTGTATAAATATTAAATAGCAAATAATAAATGTTACCTTCTGGCCCTCACAGTTTCGAATTGTTCACGTATTTTTCTTTCTTCTTCTCTGGCTTCTTCATACTCTTTGGTTGCTTCTCTTTCTTTCTCCTGTAAAGCAGCGTATTGATCTAGGGCTTTTAAGTTAGGGGCCGTTCGGTCGATTTCCGATATTATGCTTCCTATTTTTTGCTTAAATTCTGCTTCTATTTTCTCTCGTTCTCTTGGGCTCATGTTGGGCTTGTATGATCTGGATAGTTGACTGAAGTCATAAACGGGGCCCGATGTTGAATCGATGTCCATCGCGTCAGCAACAGTTGGAAGGATAATTTGCTCTAGTTCACACTTTTCTTGAATATCTTGTTTCTTTGCATTTAGTTGCGTGATTAAAGTCTCCTGCAAACACAAAAATAATGAATCGGGCTAATTTTTATTGAAAAAAAATAAAAATAAAACGTACCTTAGCATCAATCCTGTTTTTATGTTTTGTTATGTTTGTGGTTGCAGCAGATATTTTCACTTTCCATTCTTTCATCTCCTTCTCACACGCTTCCGCTTGTGACTTCCACTCTACAAAAAAATTTATTTAAAATTTAAAAAAATATAATATAATGCATATATAGATATACTTCGTATTTATATATATACCTTGTACTTCTTCCTTTAACGTATCAATCTCCTCGTTAGCTTTCTCTATCATCAATTTAAGTTCTTTTTCTCTCTCATCAACTTCAACCAAAGCATTTTGTAAATCATTTTGCGATGATTCCAGTTTAGCAATACGTGCTCCCATATCCCTCTTTTTCTCATACTCCAGCCTGAAAATCAAATATTTATAACATAAATACATAATAATACATTAATTAATCAATTCATAATATATATAACAAACGATTAAACGTACTGATATTTCAACTTGGACTGCTGATTACGCAAGCTAAGTCTTTCTTCAGCTAATTCCTGAGCAGCTGCCAGCTGGTTTTCTTCATACTCTCGAATATTATCCACACCAACTGACTCACTGAATCTTTTGTAAATCTTGTCAACAATTTCATTAATTCTTTTTTCCAGTGATAATATTTTTCGTTGTCTTGAACTTATATTATCTTTTATCTGCAAAATTACACGCACGGTCAACAAAATCACACAGTTGACTAAAATTTTGCAACCAGTCAGTACCTTAACAAGTTGAGGTTCAATATGACCAATTTCATTCTTTATATTACTGTATTCCACTGTCAATTTTGAAAGTTTCTCCTCCATATTTTTCTGCAACAAAAAGATAATTATAATATTAGTACACTCATCAAGAAAATAAAATAAATTATTTAAAATATCTTTTAACAACCTTTTCGATCTCTGCATACTGTATTTTCTTCTCGAGCCCGCTGATTTTTCCAGATGCTTCAGACTCCTTTAAATGCATTTCTCTTATTGACCCGAGTTCTTGCAATTCTGCTTCAAATCCTTCTTTTTTCTTTTTCAGACCTGGAAAATAGTGTCAATTATATAAACTGTACCGCAAGAAAAATAAAATTAATAATTATTTAAAAACCTTCGATCTTTTTATCATCCCATTTATGTGATCTGGCTTCCATTCCACCACTTGTACCACCAGTCATGGTACCAGCTTTTGTCAATAAAATTCCATCAACCGTCACAACTATAAAACCACATAAAAAAAACATTACAGAAACAATTTTATTATATATAAATTATAATATTACAGAAAAAGGAAAATACCTTTAAATCTCTCTCCAGTCCAACTGAGATGCTTAGCCTCATCAAGATCATCACAGACTAAGGTATTCCCAACAGCAAATAGGATAGCTTTATCCAATGCTGGATCAAACGTATAATTGTTAAGTAAACTAGTTTTTATTTTTATATTATTATATAGAAATAATAATAATTAACCATGATTCAATAATAAAGGCATAAAGGATATTGGATGACATCAAAAATAAGCTTTGCGGTCCCGCCTAAAGTTCGCAACTTTTCAATAACTGGTTTTACTCGAACTGAGTGAAGGGGTATAAATGTCATAGGAGGAAGTCTTTGGTCTTTTAAGTACTGCAAATAACAAAACAAATGAACAGTCATAATTTTATTAAAACAATTAATTATCATTATTATTTATTGGAATAATATTAACCTTAATACATTCTTTTCCTGTTTGGTCATCATCAACAACAACAGCATCCATAAATCTACCCATTGCAACAGTAACTGCAATGTTATATTTCTTCTGAGTTGGCCTACATAACTCAGTCATACGACCATGAACACCGGGAAAAAGGCGCCTTAAAGCCTCAACTGAGTGGGACAATTTTGCATCTCTATCATTTTCATGTTTATCAGCTTTTAATTCACGTAATTGATTCTCTAATTCACTTATTTTTGCCCTCAACATCTCATATTTTTCTCTGCAAAAGTAACACAACTATCACTACCGTAATTATGTGGGAAAAAGTTCAAGGGTTAAATCGCAAAATTAATGGAAGTTTAAGGATTAAAACGTAATTAACCCTTACAAAATGACTTACTTGGAATCCCCAAGTTTCTTCCTGGTATCATTTTGTTCTTTTCTGAGTCGTTTGAGTTCTTCATTATGCTTTCCAATTGCTTCTAGAATCTTCTTGAGTCTACTTTGCATTTGTTTCTGTTGTGACTCAAGTTCTTGTTTTCTACTCTCTAGTTGTTGTAAATTTTCTTCTAGATTCTTCTGAGCTTCCACATCTGCATGTTGTTCTCTGTCTTGTACCTCTTTCTCATCCTTCAATTTAGTAGTTTTCATCCCGGCTTCCTCTTTTCTGCACACCGTTTCAATTTCAGATTAACTTTGATTTTTTTTGTTATTTTAAATTATTAAATAAGTACGTACATGCGGTTATATGCATCTAACTGATCATCAGCTAAATGAAGCTTTCCACCTTCTGATTGACCTTTGGTTTTTAAATTATCAAGTTGTTTAGTAAGGTCCTCCAAATCATTCCTAAGTTTTTCAATTTCAACTGTGTGTTTTTTCTTTTCTTCTTTCCTTTTATCTAGCTCTTTACCCGTGTTTTTAAGTTTTGCATTTAACCGAGTTTTCTCCTCCTTCAGCTTCATAACCTCTGGTTGCTGTTAAAAAAAATCCATAAATAAGCAATAACACTGAATTTAGTTACAAGTACAGGTAAGTAAAATATGTTATAATTGTTATTAAAAGGGAAAGGATTTACAAAATTCTCACATTTTTATCGATTTTATTTTTCTTCTCTGCGATTTTCTTTTCACGTTTATCAATTTCTTTTTTGTATTTAGCTAGTTCCTTCTCTTTTTTGCGTGATTCATTCTCATAACCATCCAATTCGTTAATAATTTCTTGAAGACTTCCTTGTTCTGCATCAATCTCTTCATTGGCCTTGTCAACATCATTTTCTATGTTAAATAACTGCCACAAGAAGTGTTCTGTCTTTTTTGATATCTGCCAAGAAAAGATCGTTAAATTTGATTTCATTTCACTATATTTATTTACTATATATATGTATGAAGATAATCATGCATACCAACTCCTGTTGCAAACGCATATGTTTTTCAGCCTCTTCTTTTTGCTCCTTTTTTTGCTTTCTTTCCATAACAATGGTCCTTTTTTTCTGATAAGCAAGAGTTGACTTTTCCTCAGCTGCTCCTTTCTTTTCCTCCAATTCTTCATACAATCTCTTATCTTCATCAGAACCAGATATTTGCTCAAGAAGGACTGTAAGTTCTTTAGGGTTTTTAGATGCAACAGACTCCACATCACCCTGCATTTTGACAAACATAAATGGTCAAGCTTTAGTATGTTTCTTGACTACTTTTAGTCTTTGCAGTTTTCAGATTATACTGAAGTTCTCCTTAACGATGTTGGATTATTGCTAAAACAGGGTGATTAGTGCAGGATTTAGCATGAAATTGAAATCCCTTTGAAGCTATAGCCTTTTGCTTACAGCAGCACTCAATGACTGTTATTCCTTTTCAATTCACATGTCACGCTATCTAAATAGACCAGTATCATACAATTATAGAATAACAAACAATGCACACGAATCAAATCAGGGACAACATATCACGTAATTAATCTGTAATTAATGTACCAGAACATGAGGGGGGAAATAACCTGAAAAACCAGAAAATTCCTGGCCTTAACGAGAATCCCCAGAGACTTCAATTTCGCACTATAATCATCCCAGTTCACAACTCTATCATCGATCCGGTACTCGCTTCCTCCAGCACTGGTAATAGTGCGAGTGAACAAAAGGTCCGTACCGTTCTCAAGCCGATAAACCAACTTAACATAAGCCCGACGACCTCTCTGCTCCTTTTCCTTGTCATCAAAAGCGTAAATCAAATCCTTCAATTGCGCGCCCCTCAATTGACCGGTTCGAACACCGAGAACAAAACTTATAGCGTCCATGAGGTTAGACTTGCCGGAACCGTTAGGACCAATAATGGCGGTGAAGTCATAGAAAGGACCGATAATTTGATGACCTTTGTAAGATTTGAAGTTTTCGAGTTCGATTTGATGAATTTTGCCTTGAGAAGCCATAACTGGCATGAATACTGAAACCCTAAATTAGGTTTTCTGTGGTCAGCAGATTTGTGGTGAAGGGAAATCAGAAACAGTGGATTTTGGCGGGATGATTGGGAAGTTACGGGGTTATGGCCGGAGTTATGCAGCGGACTAGTGAGGATTTAGACACATTTTGCAGATCGGAGGGCGAAAAGGGGATACTGATGAAAGTGAAATGGGAGGGAACTGGAAGTGTGTTCTCGAAATTTTTTTGTTTTCATTTTTGGCACCTCGCAAAAATATACTTCATTACATTACCCAGGGAAATTATATTTTGACAACTATTTTGATACTAGTTTTGTTGCTTTTCAAATTATTTTTTTATTAACAGACTTATCCCTGTATAATCATCCGTTTTGTGAATACTCGGAAAGTATAAACTACCGGATGATATATTCATGTTGCTGTTGGGGTTCAATCTTAAGAATGTATTTTCATCAAACTCTCACCACCAATCGCCTAGTAATTGAAAACTCCTTATGTAATCATGTATGAGCTTCGCACCATTTCCTCTCCACCAATAATAAACGTTTCAAATGGAGTATAATACATTAGAAGATAGTTCTTTATTGACTACCATAAATTCAAATCCTGTTATGAATAATATGTTGTAAATTCAGAAATAGTTTACATAAGGCATATGTTATGTTGTTTTTTTGGAAACGGCAAATGATATCAACGGAAGCCTACTCGCAATATTTCAACGAGCACCCCGGGTCCGAGCTTCTTTACAGGGCAAACTCAGCTCCCATAGAGATTTCCAAGGAAAAATCCCTCATATTTGGCACCACAAGAGGTGTTTACAGGAATCGAACTCCCGACCTCACGCCTCACATGAGAGTAAAACTCATGCATCAATCCAGCTGAGCTAGACATCATTTGCATATGTTATGTTGTTAACAATATTATTTTCCTCACCATAATGTTAAACATTAGAGCAAGGGGTACAGCCGGCTTGAGGTATCCTCGCCACCACACCGCTCGTTGTGTAACACCTCAATTTTTAAAACACATTTTAAATCATTAAAAATACAATTTTCATGTCATTCAAAAATATGGTTTAACAAAAACCTTTGAAAAGATTATCAGAGTATTAAAATCCGGTGTTACAAAAATAATATCACAACCAGATGATAACAGGATCTACCTATAAGCTCCTGAGCTAAACATCTCTAGGCCACTTCTATCGCGACCTTCTAATCCTTCAATCTCGACTTGAGTACATAGCCAAAAACAAAGTAGTACGCGAGATAAAATAGTCTCGTGAGATACATGATTTTTCGACCCTTTCTCAAATATAATAAAAATCATATTCATTAATTTTCTTTATTCGCTTATTAATTATCAACTCATATTCTTATCATTTTCATATATATATACTAGCAAGCTAACCATAAGCTTACTCATATCATAACCACATACTTGCAAGCTAACCTGAGCTTACACATTCTTTATCACATACGCTACAGACCTCTCCGAAACAAACTCCCCCGATGTGGGTTATCTTAGGTAAACTACCCCGTTTCCGGGATATCTTTACTCCCCCGATTCTCGGGTTATCTCAAACTCCCCCGCTTTCCGGGTTATCTCAAACTCCCCCGCTTTTCGGGTTATCTCAAACTAGACATGCTACTCTTGCGCAGGGTGGTACCACCCCAAGTAGGTGTCACTTGTAGGGTTTCATAACACTGATCGACCATACTGACCAAGAACATGAACTTGTTCTTGACCAGTTAAAACCAACTAGCTGATTTAATCCCTAAATGCGGAACTTGGATTAAACCTAATCCTTAAACCCTAAAGGATTGGGATGTTGGAGAACTAGATTAGGTTAACAAGAAAGAAATGTTGTACGAAAAACTCGAACACACACAATGAAGGTGTATTCGTCGAACACTCACCAAGAACCCTAGGGTTCTTGGTGTTCTCGTCCGTCGCACAAGAGGAGACGAAAAAGGAGTGTTCCATGAAACATACATTAGGTTAATGCTTAAGATAAGTCCACTGATGATGAACACGACGAACGATCCTCTAGATGATCACTTGCAACGATCCTTGATCTTCGAAACTCGAAGAACACGAAGAACGAACGAAGAACACGAAGAACGAAGAACACCAAACTTGGTGTTCTTGGTGTGTTCGGCCGAAACCAAAAGAAGGAGGAGGCTAGGGTTTCAAAACTTGTGATCAAAGGAATAAGGGAACCCCATGCATTCTATTTATAATAGAAAGACTTACACTTAGGGCTCTTCTAGTTTAATTAAGATTAATCTCTTAATTAAACTTATCCTTTACACTTTAAACCCTTATAGTTTTGCTAGTTTATTATTGTTGCACTTAACTATTAAATGTCTAGTATTAACACACTAATAATTCGGTACCCATATACACAAATTATATATACTTGTATTTATACTCTTAATAGTTAATTATATAATAACCTTTATATAATTTACACAATAATATTATCCAATTACTTATATGTTTTAATAGCTTTAAATCATATCATCGATAACCTATAATTAACACATTGTATATTTACTCAACTAGTAAATGTACAACTACCTGTATTAATTAGTTAGTTGAACTAATCTAGTAATAAGTTAAACTTAACTTAATACTTAACTGATTCATAATGACTATTATGAATCATTCCTCTTCGTAGTATCGTTGCATAACTTGCTCGTATTACATGTACTCACCGGTGTGACCCTTAAGTGTTTCATAGGCATGGATGTATCATCATAGGTTGACTAACTGTGCACATAATTCCTTCATCACTAACTCCCCCAATTGTTGGGTTATCTATAATCTGAATCCTATTCTCAACACATATTGAAATCATCAAATACGGGCCTATGCCCCAATAAATCATACTCAAACATAATATTAGAATACATCTATTCTAATTATCATGTCATTCACATTACTTGTTTAATTTCAATATTGACTTTACCAAGTCCTTTAATAAATAAAACATGTTTATCATTTATCAAAAGTCGCACTACTTTAACTTTACTTTGACTAGAATACATATCTAATGCTAGTCACTTTATACTTATTCTCTTAACATTTCAATCATTGCTTTTATTAGTATAGTTTACTAAACAATACTCGATACTTAAAATCATTGTTATAGCTTTACTAGTACATATTATTAATAAATCAAATATTATACTTTCTTAATCATTATCCTTATTCATACATCTTATTAATAAAGAATCATTAATCAATTTTCATTATCATAATCTATTTTGAAATCGTCAATCATTTTAGACATACTTAAATAGTCTATTATTCACATTTTCTTATTTTTTCAATCATATCTTTATTAAAAATATTTATTAATAAAGACTCATGAAATTGAAGGGTTTCATAACACTGATCGACCACTTGGGTCGACCACCTAGTGACTAGGTTCGAACCATACTGGTAAGAACATGATGGTGGTCTTGACCGGTTAAACCAACTAGCTAGTTCAATCCCTAAAAGCGGAACTGAGATCGAACTTAATCCTTAAACCCTGAAGGAATATAGGAACTTGGAAATCAAACTAGATTAACAAGAAAGAAACCTTATTCGAAGAACTCAAACACACACAATGCTTGTGTGGTTCGTCGACCATCAACCAAAGAACCCTAGGGTTCTTTGGTCGAATTCGAACAAGAGGGGACAGGGAGAAAAGGGTTTCCCAAAACATACCTCATTGCTTGCTTAAGAAAGTCCACTAATGAAGAACACAACGAGCGACCTTCTAGTTGATCCTTGCAATGAACTTGTTCTTCAAAACTCGAAGAACACGAAGAACGAATGAAGAACGAAGAACACAATGCTTGTGTTCTTGTTGATGTTCGGCCGAAACTAGGAGGAGGGAGGAGGGATGATTTCGTGTACGGTTGTAGGGAAGTGAATGATTAATATTAAATGAAACCTTAAGCCTTCTATATATAATAGAATAAGTTTCATTTAAGTCCCTCTAGTTTATTTAAGATTAATCTCTTAATTAAACTTATCCTCTTACACTTTAAACCCTTATAGTTTTACTAGTTATTATTGTCACACTTAATTATCAAATGCCTTAGTATTATACACTTATATATTTCGGTATAGACATACACGAAATATATACTTGTGTTTTATACCTTTAATAATTAATTAGACAATAATATTATCCAATCACTATATGATTTAATAGCTTTAAATCATATCATGGATAATCTATAATTAACACATTGAATATTTACTCAACTAGTAAATGTACAAATGCTTGTATTAGTTAGTTAGTTAAACTAATTTAGTAATAAGTTAAACTTAACTTAATACTTAACTGATTCATAATGACTATTATGAATCATTCCTCTTCGTAGTATCATTACATATCTTGCTCGTATTACATGCACTCACCGGTGTGACCCTTAAGTGTTTCGTAGGTTTGGATGTATCATCGTAGGTTGACTAATTGTGACATAATTCCAACAGACTCCCACTTGTGCTAGTTTGTAACCTTTATCTTAACGACACGAGCTATAGTGACCTTCTAGATGGGCATGTAGGTAACCAACTGTTAGTCCCAAGACTAAGTAAATAAGATTTGATGCTCGATAGCCAAGAAGAATAAATAACAGCTGAAGTATGTATCTCAGCTGAAATAAGTATATACTATAAACCTTCAGCTGAGTACGTACTTAGCTTTAGGATACAAGTCAAATCAGCAGCTATTAACGAGAGTTCATGCGAAGTCTATGGCCAAAGGACATAGACAAGAAGAAGACTATTCAGCTGATTGTGGAATCGGCTGATAGTACCTGCTGCAGATGAAGACTTAAAGGAAATGTTCATTGACACCTTGAACATTTCCCTTTCCCGCTCAAAGAAGAAGAAAACGATGAAGATCTTCTATTTTGGAATAGAAGATAATGTCAATACAACTTCATCGTTTGTCCCTCAAGCATGTAAAGAGAAAGTCAACAACTTCTGTACTTGTGTAGTACACCTTTCACTGTGCATCAGAAAAGGTACCAGAAGAAGTGGACACAAAGTACACTCGGGACAATAACTTGTGCAATCGCATTTAATGATCCATGGCAAGTCTACATCGACGAATAATATGTTTACACGTCGTCAAACTTGTGGACTAAGGAACATGGATCTTGGGCTATAAATGCAGACGTAAATGCTTGCATTTACAACACCATTAGAGCACCCTTAGAAATCATAAGCACAAGAACATTCTCTGAGAGTTAGTTATTGTCTAAGTATTAACTCCTCCATAGTTATTACTAAGGCATTAATATCAGCTGTTAGTATCAGCTGATATAACTCTCAGTGTATATCTCTTCTAGTTTGAGCGGTCTAAAGTGTCAACTCAAGTATAGAGTTTTAGCTAGTGTGTACTATCTATTTCCGCAAACTCTGTATTTTATTAAGCTGTTTTTAATAAAACTCTTAATCATTGAAATCTTGTTGTTATTTACTTATCGTATCTTCGTCACTCAGTCATAACGCAACATGGTTGTGTTGTTGGGATCCAACAACTGGTATCAGAGCGGGTGTCAAAATTATTTTCTATCAATTTTGAGCATCTGTTATGGCTGAACCTACATCATCAGATCTTCCATCATCTGGAAAACCTCCCAAACTCACTCAAACCAACTACCCCATGTGGAAAACCCGTATGTTGTCCCACATGGTTACCTATCACCCAAAACTCCATGATAATATCACGATAGGAAAATATGTTCCCAAAACCCTCATTCCTGGTTCTTCTGAAACACCAGAATACTATGTGGTGAAGTCTGAGGCTCAGTGGACAGACGCTGAAAAACGTCTTGTTCATCTTAAGAACAAGGGTAGAGATATGCTTTTTCAAGCAGTTAGTGATGAACTGTATCACAATATTCAGTTTTGTGACTCAGTTAAAGAGATGTGGGAACAGCTGGCTGAAGTTGATGAAGGCACATCTGTTGTGCGTGAACATAACAAAAACATACTCATACATGATTATGAAGTGTTTAAAGCCAAGCCAAGTGAGACTATAGCTCAAAATTTCAATCGTTATAACATTCTGTTAAACGAGCTAAGTCTCATGGGGTTGATAAGGACGATATGTCCAAAATGTGTAAGTTTATGGCAGCTTTACCTTCTAAATGGGCTACCATCATAACTTGCATGAGTACAACTCCTACTCTGAAAGATTATACTCTTTCATCTCTCTATGGTATGTCTTAAGCCATGAGAGAACTGTACTCAACAAATTTCAACCTCCAAAGGACTCTAAAGTGAGTTCCGCTGGATCTTCGACTGCTCTTGTCTCCTTAAACAAGCCTAGCAGAATCGAATATCCACCATCAGATGATGAGGCTGACAACACTTCAGTTGTTGGTTTGTTCAACATGCTGGAAGTCAGCATTGAAGAAGTCGATGAAGATGAAGACAACGATGCCCTTATATCTGAGTTGGCCTTACTTGTTAAAAATAGAAAATTCTTCAAAAACAAGTCTGGCTCCTCAGCTAGAGGCTCGAGTAGCAGATCTATCTCATCAGATGTATCTTCCAGACCCTCTGGAAGTACACCTGACATCTCTGAGATAACTTGCTACAACTGCAACAAGAAGGGACACTATGCTAACGACTGCAAGCAGAAGAAAGCTAGTTCATCATCTTCAACTGGATAGTCCATTGAAGAAAAATACAAAAAGCTACAAGCCTTCACCAAAAAGATTCTAGAAGAAAAGAAGGAACTTGAAAGCAAATCTGCTGACAAGGGTCTCGTAGCTGAAACTCATGATTGGGCTGACTCTGGTGACAGCTCATCTGATGACGATGAACAAATGGCTACAATGTGTTTGATGGCTCGTGCTGATGACGATGAATGCATTACAGCTGATGATGCTAGTTCCTATAAATGGGTCAACATTGTTCATAAAAAGGTAACCTCTCTAATCTCCGCTGAGGCTACTAAAGCTAAAGAAATTGTTGATTCTATTATATGTGACTTGCACTTCATTGATCAGCTGAAAGGTGAATGTTTGGATAAACATAATGCTATTCTACGTGAAAATGCATTTTTAAAAGAACGTTTAATTGACCACAAAACTTTAAAAGAAGAACTTTCTGAAACGAAATTTATTAACTCAGTTCTTCAACATGATCTAAGTGAAAAAGTTAGAGAACTTGAAGCAATTAAAAAGATTTGTGAATCATGGTCTCGTTCATCCAAACGTGTGAGTGAATGTGTTAACTCACAAATCCCCAGTCAAGTACAAGCTGTACTAGGAGGAGATTTCCTAGCTGCAGCCGCTGTACCTGACAGAAGTACAGATGATCTGTACTATTCCTCAACTGATGCTTCTGCCAGCTGAAGAATTGGTTTTTGGTTCCTTTGTTAGGTCTACCAAAACCTATGCTACTGAGATGTCCTTAGAAGATCCTTCTGTGGCTACTGGTGAAGAGTCATCTACTGACTCCTCTGCCATGGTAGTTAGGACACCCACTGTAGTCATTGTTGAACCTAGAAAATCTGTCTCGGGTTCAGCACCTGCTGCATCTTCTGCTAGATCTCAGCAGAAGACTAGAAGAACAGCAGGAAAGAAAACTGTTCTTACACCCTCCAAGGGTGAGCCAGTTGGAGTTCGTACTCGAGCTGCAAAGAACAAATGTAAGAGTGTTTCTAAGAACACTCCAAGTCCTTCTTCAGTCGTGTCTGTCAGACGGCTGAAAGGAAAGGTCAGCAAGCTGACATCACTCATTCAAACTCTGACTATCTCTGATAATCAGAAAATGAAAGGTATTTTGGGTCCAGTTCCCATTCCTAGTGCCTCGCCCTCTACTCCACTGCAAAGAAACAGAAAATGCTATAAGTGTGGAGATCGTGGGCACATGGCAAATGAGTGTGACAGCACATGCTTGAGACCTTCCCCAACTTCAGTATGTGAGCCTACTGAAAAGCCAACGTCTGTGAGTCCCAGCGGGAAGTCACAAGGACCCACCGAAGTGTGGGTTCCCAAAAAGAACTGACTCTTTTATCTTATGTGCAGGGTGATGAAAGCAAACATGTCTGGTACCTAGACAGTGGTTGCTCAAGACACATGACTGGTTACAAATCCCTGCTGGAAGAGTTTGAAGTTTGTGATGGCCCCTCAGTAGTTTTTGGTGATAATGGTAGAGGCTCAACTGAAGGTTATGGAACCATCTCTAATGGATCCATAAAAATCACAAGAGTTGGTTATGTAAATGGGCTGAAACATAATCTTATCAGCATTAGCCAACTTTATGATGCAAAGTTTTCAGTGAACTTTAACGAATACAGAGGAACGGTGACAGATAAGAATGGAAATGTAGTATTAGTTGCTCCCAGAACCAAGAATGTCTATACACTTGACATGAATCCTCAAAATCAAGAAGTCTGTTTATTCTCTCACTCTACTGAAGAGCTGAGTTGGCTGTGGCACAAAAGGCTATCTCACCTGAACTTCAAAAATATATCGAAGCTAGCGCGAGGTCAGCTGGTGAACGGTCTGCCACAAATCAAATATGAAAAGGATAAGCTTTGTTCTGCATGTGAACAAGGTAAACAACATAAAAGCTCCTTCAAATCAAAGCAATGTTTTTCCATAAGTAGCTGCCTTCACATGCTCCATATGGATCTCTTTGGTCCCATGAGCACTGAAAGTCTAGGTGGAAAGAAGTATACACTTGTTATCGTTGATGAATACTCACGATATACTTGGGTTATATTTTTACGCCACAAGAGTGATGCAGCTGATGAAATTATAAAGTTCATCAAAAGGATGGAACTTCTAAACGGGTTTAGAGTCAAGATGCTGAGATCAGACAACGGTACTGAATTCAGAAACAAGACTTTGGAAGATTTCTGTTCAGATGTTGGGATCTCCCAAAACTTCTCAGCTGCTAGAACACCTCAACAGAATGGTGTTGCTGAAAGAAGGAACAGAACCCTTATAGAAGCTGCAAGAACAATGCTTGCTGAGTCAAACATGCCTAAGCAATTTTGGGCAGAGGCTGTTAACACAGCCTGTTTTACTCAGAATAGGTCTCTCTATGTGAAGAGACACAAAAAGATTTCTTATGCGATTTTTCGTCAGAGGAAACCCTTCATCGGTTTCTTTCACGTGTTTGGCTGTGTGTGTTTTGTGTTAAACACAAGTGATCAGCTGAGTAAATTTGACTCTAAAGCTGATGAAGCCATTTTCTTGGGATACTCCACTCTTCCAAAGCATATAGAGTTTTCAACAAAAGAAGACAAACATTGGAAGAGTCCATAAATGTTACTTTTGAAGAACACTCAAAAGCTTTGAACCCCTCCTCTACCGACTCGTCTGATGCCTTTCAGAGATCAGTTAAATCATCTCCTGATGATACAACTGAAGCATTCTCCGATGTTTTAAATCTCTTTGATGTTCCCGTAAATGAATCAGATGAGACATTCCATGATGCTCTTACATATCTTGTGGACATTGTAGCTGTTCGACAAGAGATTCCAACAGTTAGAGCATCATCCAAGGCTACCTCTAAGCCACCTCTTCATACTTCAAGAAGATCAGTTCAAAATGAAGTAATTCATCCTGCTGAGCAGTCAGCCGCTCAACAAGGATCTAATTCTGCTGAATCTTCCTCTTCTACTGCTGCTCCTCAATTTAAGTGGACCTCAGAACATCCAATTGAGTTAATCATTGGAGATCCACAGCAGGGAGTAGTCACTAGAAGTAAAGCATCATGCAATCTTTGTTTATGGTCTTGCTTTCTAGCAACTGAAGAACCGAAAAATATTAAAGCTGCTTTAGAAGACTCAAGCTGGATTCAGGCGATGCAGGAGGAACTTAACCAATTCGAGGTCAACAAAGTATGGCAGCTGGTGCCTCCACCAGCTGGATAGACTATAATATGTACTAAATGGGTATTTAGGAATAAAATGGATGAAGAAGGTGTAGTTATTCGCAACAAGGCTAGACTTGTTGCACAAGGATACAGACAAGAGGAAGGAATCGATTTCGATGAAACATTTGCTCCAGTGGCTAGGCTTGAGGCTATTAGAATATTTCTAGCCTACGCTGCTTACATAGACTTCATAGTTTTTCAGATGGACGTGAAGAGTGCCTTCTTAAACGGGAAGCTGCAAGAGGAAGTGTATGTTAAACAACCACCAGGGTTTGAAAATCCTAAGTCTTTAGACTATGTGTTTAAACTGGATAAAGCGCTGTATGGGTTGAAACAAGCTCCTCGTGCATGGTATGATACACTCTCCACGTTCCTCATAGCAAATGATTTCACCAGGGGAAAGATTGATAAACCTTATTCATTCGCAAAATCAAAGGTGATATCATTCTTGTTCAAATTTATGTGGATGACATAATTTTTGGTGCTACTGATGAAAAACTTTGTAGACGTTTTTCAAAACTTATGTCTACAAAGTATGAGATGAGCATGATGGGTGAATTGACATATTTTCTTGGCTTACAAGTTAAGCAATCTAAAAATGGAATTTTTATAAATCAAGAAAAATATATCAAAGATCTTTTAACGAAATTCGATATGAATTCATCATCATCCATGAAAACACCAATGGCTCCTCCAAACAATTTAGATGCTGACATAACTGGTAAGTCAGTTGATGTCACATTCTATAGAGGAATTATTGGATCATTGCTCTATCTCACCGCCAGCAGACCAGACATTATGTTTGCTACTTACATGTGTGCTAGGTATCAAGATGATCCTAGAGAATCTCACTTAATAGCTGCAAAAAGAATTTTGAGGTACCTTAAAGGTACTCCAAGCCTAGGTCTTTGGTATGCCAAAGACTCCGGGCTTGATCTAATTGGCTATTCAGATTCAGACTTTGCAGGTTGCAAAATGGATAGAAAGAGCACCACTGGAGGATGTCAGCTGCTTGGTGGAAAGCTAGTCAGCTGGACAAGCAAGAAACAAAGCACTGTTTCTACCTCCACAGCTGAAGCAGAATATGTTGCTGCTGGAAGCTGTTGTGCTCAAGTTCTTTGGATGAAGAATCAGCTTGTTGATTTCGACATGAACTTCTGCAAAGTTCCTATCTATTGCGATAACACGAGTGCTATTGCAATCAGCAACAATCCAATTCTTCATTCTAGAACCAAACATATCGACATAAGGTATCATTTTATTAGAGATCACATTGAAAAAGGTGACGTGGAACCCCACTTCATTTCAACTGACCTTCAGCTGGCTGATCTATTCACTAAACCTTTAGATGAAAAATGATTCAACTTTTTGATCAGCGAGCTAGGTATGTTGAATGCTTGAATCAACTGCTGAAGTACTATTAGCAGCTGATAAGATTCACCTTGTCATTTAGTACATTCAGCTGACTAAAATCTTTTGAATATATCAGTCAGCTGAATAAAATCTCTTAAATGATTACTTATCAAGTTTTATAAGTTAAAACGTTTGGTTCTCCTAAAAAGGAATCTTCCTACCCAATCCACACGTTCTCTGTGGTAAATATTTCCAATCGAGTGGAAATATTGGGCATTTATGAGGGACAAGACCTCTGACACAGAAACGACTCCACTTTCTCACACTGTCACATCCAACCACCTTTTCACGATAACCAACGTGTGTATAGTTGGTTTGTAACTATCCAATTATGACCCGGTTTGAACTCAAACTTTACCCAAACCGACCCATAAAACCCCTATAAATACCCACCCCTCTTCCTCATTTTTCCTCATCCCTCCCACAATTCTTTCTCCAAAAACCCTCTATTTCTAAACCTTTATCTTTCTTCCCTCTCTCCCCAAAATGTCGAAGAAAGCCCCAAAGGTGTCTCTTACTAGGGCTGCTATTGGGTTCACTCAGAACTCAAACCTAGTAGGCAACTTTTCCCCACCGGATGATCTTGACGATATCTATCGACCGGTTGTGACGTTTGTGCATCACTGCCCCATCCGTGGTGCCTTTACCAGAGTCACCAAGAGTATCATTGAACTCTTGCGTGACTTCTGGATGTCCGCCTCCGCTCCTGGAGACGACATCACTGCGCAAGTCGGAACTCATCAAATCACCATTTCTCTTGATGATTTCCGAGTTGCTTGTGGATTCGATTATCTGCAACCTGGTGAAGAATATCAGCAGACTAAATCTGCTGATGAAGCTAAAGCGAGTCTAATCAGTATCACTGGATACAGATTAGAAAATGAAAAAGATCAGGTGTCGATCTTCAAGAAGTCTCAGCTGACGAGACCCTGGGCCTATTTCTTTACCCACATCATTCAGGGTATCGGAGGCAATTCCGGGTCTCTCAACCAGTGCAACTCCAGCATTCAAGTCTTTGCTGAAGCCCTAGTCACTGGTCAGTGGATCGACTTCGGGAAACTGGTGTACGAGGAGGTCAAGACTAAGCTGAAAAGCAAGGGAAATAATATTCCCTATCTTCGCTTTTTCACATTGTGCATCGCACATGTGATGGTTGAAAAGCTGGAGATCAATTATGAAGACCTTCCTGGGGAATCGGTGATGGTCCATTCCATTTCCACAATCATCTTCCAGAAGAAGGATGATGAGAAGGCATTTCCCCTCACCTCGTACATGCTGAAGATCATAGATGATCGAGTCAGATCCAAAAGGGATCGAAAGAAGGGCGCAACATCGAAGAAATCTGCCCTCCAAGAAGGTACGTCCTTTCCTCATCTGAAGTGTTTTCCATCAACTGATCGCACACAAACTGTTGATGGAAATACCACTACTTCCACTGGGATCTCAATGCCCATTAACGTGGAAATTGTGGAAATGGGTGATATTCCACGTGGTGGGAAGAAGCGTGTGAAGCGATCTGCTCACCGCCCTGATTCTTCCTCTTCATTCTTTTCATCATCTTCTCCCACTTCCAGCGCCCCTTTTTCTCCTCAGCTGAGGGTAAGAGGGTCTGCTACCTGTGGAGATGATGATGTTGTTGATGATGTTGAGCAGGCGATCGCAGCATCATCAGGATTCAGTCGGAATCCGTTGGGTTCTCACTCGAGATCCCAATTGGAAGGATTACAATCAGAAGCTGTATCAGCATCTGAATGCAGTCCTTCTCATTTTCACTCTCACAGTGTTTTTCCAGGAACGTTACCAATACTTGGAGTTCCTGTCCAGACACTTCCGGCTGTCTCTCTTTTTCCCTTTCCTTTCATCCACTCTGCTGATTTCTCAACAAGTCAGCAGACTTCAAAACGGAAATTTCGTTCTTTAGGAGTTAGTGCCAGCTCCACACCTCCGCGTAGCTCCTCGACCGATTCATTATCTGTCGTTGTAACAAGGGAACAAACTCCACAAACAACCCAGTCTCTCAACAGACTGCTGGTGAAGTTTTTGGCTCATCCCAAGCCACCCGAGTGTCAGCTGCACACACACCACCCCCAACTTCTTCATCACTTACTGAGTCATCAGCTGATGATAGACTGACTAGAAACCAAGTCAATCTTGAAGCTGTTCTTTCTGTTTCCCACAACGTTATCAGCTTAAACCAGCTGGTGATCGAGAAGACCACCACCGCCAATGAAGAGACAACTTTATACAAAGTTGTTACTGAGGCAACCACCCAAGCTGCCAGTGATCGGGAACGTATTCGCCAACTGAGCTGTGAGCCAGCTAACCCACCACCCAGAGGAACTCTTCCTCCAGTCTCCATAATAGTTTTGCCGACTGTTGAGACCGAAGCACCAGATTCTCAAACGGCATTTCATATGATGTTTGATTCTGCTGATATCCCCATTCAGCAGTACACCTTTTCAGATGATGAAGAGATGCAAGAATCTGGGCTTCAAACTGTTTTGACAACTGAAGTAGGCACTTCTATTTTAACCCCAGAAGTTTCAGTTGGACCCAACCCACCCCCCATAGTTTCTGAGGATCCCATAGGAACTCTTCTTCCTACCTCGGGAACACCTTCTTCCACAGCTGAGGTTACCCCTCAAGCTGGAGACATGCCGGACCCTTTCCCCAAAAGCGTCCAAGTGTCACATGCTGAATCCAGCAAAGCTGGAGGAAGCATTTCCCATCAGAGCCGCTACTGCTCTGATGTCTAGTGTTGTTACATCCCAGATTCGACCTGGGATGACCACGCTGAGGAAGCAGATGGACTCCCTTCGCAGGGATGTTCTAAAGAAGTTTGCCAAAACTACTGAGAACCTCTCTTCCAGCATAACATCTCTGCACGCTGAGGTCCACACTCAGACTCCTCGGCTGGCTCTTCTTTCTGATCAGATTCGCCTCAACACCAGCGGGTTCATCTCTCTCAACGACTACGTGCGTCAAGAGCTGAACTCCCTTTGCGATTCTGAAAGAGTCGAAAGCGACAAACTTCTCTCCGAAGTTAGGGACAGCCTGGCTCTTGCCCAATCAAAGCAAGAGTCCCTGCTGACACTCACTCATAGCCACCTTTCTAAGGCTATTGATGAGTCAGCAGATGCTATGTCCACCAGGTTGGACAAAATGGAGACTGAAGTCAGCTCCCTGACTTCCCAAGTCGCTGGTCTCCAAGGCACCCTCAACCTCATTCTTGCCAAGCTTAATGAGGGTGCTGCTGATGTCCATCCTTCTTCAGCACCAGAGAGTACCCCTCTTCTTCGGGCACTCTCTGAGGGGGAGAAAGTGGCCACTTCAGCAGGTGAACAACATGGTGAACAAGAAAGTTCACAACTCATAATCACCTCTGCTGTTGGAGCCAATACTGAAGACGTTCCAGTAGGTGACAACTCAAGAAATCCACCTATCACCTCTGCTGGAACATTAGAAGAAGAAGCTGAAACCTCAACTGGTTATACTAAAATCGTTGATTCGTTTGAATCAGTTGAGGTCCCAAAAGTCCAAGCCCCGCAAATCCAAAACCCTCAGCCTATTTCACATGAGATTCCTTATCCTGTTGAGGGGGAGCCTACATATACTGTGGTTGAAAACCTCATTTTAAATGAAGTTGGAACCACTGCTGATCTTGATACAGCCATAACCCTTCAAAGAAAAGCCCATGAAGAGCTGTATCAACAAGCTGAAGCACAAAGAGCTGAGAACATTAGGTTGTTCAACAAAGTTCTTGATCAGCGTAGGCAGGAAGCAAAGATCACCAGCGTAAGGGCCCCCAAATTCGATCCCAGCTGCCCTGATGAAATTGTAATAACAAGGGCTGGGAGTGCGGTGCTCCATGAAAAGTTCCCTCTGAACAAGATCAGCCTCGTTCTCAACTACGATGAATGGAAAGAGGCTGAAGCAGCTACCAGACATGCGAAACCGTCGCAGCTTATAACAGATCTGGTAGACGAGATAAAAGTCGCAATCTACTCTTTCAAGAATCTATGCGATAAAATCAGGAAACAAGCTCCTGAGTTGGTATATCGCATACCTCCTGAATTGTGTGAATCTCAAGCTGCTATTGTCAGAGAAACTGCTGGTGAAAGCTCCTCAGCGAGAGGGGAGAAACGTAAGTCCGTTCTCCTTGAGCCTCATGCTGACTCCAGATCACTGGATATTGGGTCGTCCATCATATTTGCAAAATGACCAAAACCCAATATCACAAAAGCCATCCCCACGGGAGATAACTTTGTCCCTGGGCTGATCGTAAAAGAACCAATATATGGCTTTTGCTATCTGGAGAAAAAGAAGCTGCCTTGCTTCCAGCGGGTAGATGAGTTGAACTTATGTGATGTGGATCAACTGATGCTCTATCACAAGCTGCTGAGTTCCTCTACTGAAGAGGGAAGAGAAATGAAGAAACTAATAAGCTCAACCTTCAACTCACTGTGTCGCAATGTCCTTGGATCAGCTATATCCTAGGCATTGTAGTTTTTTTTCCTTGTACTTTAATTTCCTTATCAATAGAAAATCAAAACTTTGTAATATACTTGTAAAAAATTGTAAAAAGATAAACATATACAAAAGAACCCTAAGGGTCAAAGTACATAAGTATTCAGCTGACTTCTTTCAGTTGAATCATTACAGGGTTACACTTATACGGCTATTCGATTGCATCAAATAGGGGGAGATTGTTAGTTCCAAGACTAAGTAAATAAGATTTGATGCTCGATAGCCAAGAAGAATAAATAACAGCTGAAGTATGTATCTCAGCTGAAACAAGTATATACAATAAACCTTCAGCTGAGTACGTACTTAGCTTTAGGATACAAGTCAAATCAGCAGCTATTAACGAGAGTTCATTCGAAGTCTATGGCCAAAGGACAAAGACAAGAAGAAGACTATTCAGCTGATTGTGGAATCAGCTGATAGTACCAGCTGCAGATGAAGACTTAAAGGAAATGTTCATTGACACCTTGAACATTTCCCTTTCCCGCTCAAAGAAGAAGAAAACGATGAAGATCTTCTATTTTGGAATAGAAGATAATGTCAGTAAAACTTCATCGTTTGTCCCTCAAGCATGTAAAGAGAAAGTCAACAACTTCTGTACTTGTGTAGTACACCTTTCACTGTGCGTCAGAAAAGGTACCGGAAGAAGTGGACACAAAGTACACTCGGGACAATAACTTGTGCAATCGCATTTAATGATCCATGGCAAGTATACATCGATGAATAATATGTTTACACGTCGTCAAACTTGTGGTCTAAGGAACATGGATCTTGGGCTATAAATGCAGACGTAAATGCTTGCATTTACAACACCTTTAGAGCACCCTTAGAAATCATAAGCACAAGAACATTCTCTGAGAGTTAGTTATTGTCTAAGTATTAACTCCTCCATAGTTATTACTAAGGCATTAATATCAGCTGTTAGTATCAGCTGATATAACTCTCAGTGTATATCTCTTCTAGTTTGAGCGGTCTAAAGTGTCAACTCAAGTATAGAGTTTTAGGTAGTGTGTACTATCTATTTCCGCAAACTCTGTATTGTATTAAGCTGTTTTTAATAAAACTCTTAATCATTGAAATCTTGTTGTTATTTACTTATCGTATCTTCGTCACTCAGTCATAAAGCAACACGGTTGTGTTGTTGGGATCCAACACCAACCCCATAAAAACAACTTATGTAACCCAGGTATAGTTTCGAAAAAACTCTTTAATAGCGTCTCCTAGTAATAGAACACCCTGTCTCTACTTCTTGGGCAACGTTGTTAGGTTCATCCCTTGCAGCACGATATTTGTGATAACGAATACGAGCATGGTAGAAAATATCAACTCCTGTATTCAAAATCATTTCATGACTTCTTGATTCAAACTGTTGTGATAAACGACAAAGAACAAATCAGTTCGTTTGGGCATGGCCATGCACTTACCAGTTTTCTTATCATGTCAAAGGACCCATAAATATCTCTCCTAAAAAGGAGGTGCAATTATCATCTTGTTATATTTCGATTCAAAACACAACTTCCTCTGTACCCAGTAAGGCCTCGTATGACAACCATATTTCAGGCTTGTCTAAGACGAACCAAAGTACATTAGTCATTGTATCCCAAACAAAATACCTCAGGCTTAAGGACAATCCTAGTGAACAATACTTTTGAACTTTTCAACCACGAAATATTGTCACGGTGGTCAATCCAATATTCGTCGGGCTCCAACAGAATATCACCGATATTTGGTCAACAACAAACTTGTTGTGGCTATCTTCGAGAAAACTCGAATCTCCACCAAATACCGCGATGACGTTAAAGTCCCATCAAGGTTCCCACCAAGACGAGTAGTCATGGATTTTATCTTTTGAATAAATAGACTTTTATTCATGGATATTGTAAAACTTACAAAGTCTTGAATAACAATGATACTAACTCATGTATTATTCCTCACTGGACATAGATACAAAATTATTACTGCATCATTACTTATTCCTTTCGTTTGTGTTGATTACTTAATGACTTTTACAATTTTACTTGTAACTTTATCACTGATCTAGTCATTCCTATTAAACTAAAGACATAAGACAAGTGTTTGGAAAAACACTATTACTTTTGTCTTTGCTAGATTTTGTTCTTGCAACATTCTAGAACATGTTCTAGTCTTTCCTTTTATGCAATTCTGTAAACATAGAAGTATTGGAAATAATTCCTTAGTTTCTTGAATTCATAAAATTCACCTTGTAACTAAAGCCTCTTTTAGTTACTTGATTTGTAGATATCTTGTTGCTAGTTAAAGAAATTTCCTTAAATGATTATGTTATCCACTGGAGTGTGAACAACCTATTAGATATGCAATGATTAATCACAAGACTTGTGATCATGCTATTAGGTTTGCAATAGTCTAATTAATGATCATTTATTACTTCTCTTAACTCTTTGGCTAACGACTTGGTAAATTCTTGTTGTTAATATCCTACTAACTTACTATATTCATTAATACCTCTAATGAATATGTTAGTCATAGCTCCCACTAAATTTATGGAATTTAAGCATCACTTAAACGATTACTTTGACCTAGTCAAAACCTTATAGTTTAGCCTTTAAGAATTAATCAATTATTAAAGTCATCATTTGGATTTGTGAATATCCAATATTCCTTTTGAGGGAATAATGACTTTCACTGATCAATGTATCTAACAAGTATAAGACACTTGAAATGATACTTCCAATTCATAAATATATTAGTATCTTTTAAGAACTTCATTTGATGCCAAAGTCATTTCTTGGATTTCTCAAATATCCATTATTCCTATTAGAGAATTATGACTTGATCAAATATTGTATTTATTACAAGTGTAAAAGTCTTGCAATAATACATTTTAATTCTTAAATACTTTAATATAGTTTGACCTTTTAAGAGTTCATTTAATGTCTAAGTCATCTCACTTAGATTATACGAATATCCAATTATTCCTATTAGGGAATTATGACCTCATTAAATTCCTTTATCACAAGTGTGAAAGACTTATAATAATACTCTTTAAAGTCTATCTTGATTATATCCAATTTAATCATACTATATTAATACTAATACTTTAAAACTTACTATCATAAGTAACCATTACTTAAGATATTTTAAATAAGTTCAATGTACCTTGAACTTTATACTTTTCATAAAAACTCTTAAATACTTTCATTAGAAAAACTTTCTAATTACTAGTATCTAAGTAATTTGAGCTTTTAGGATATTCATACAACAATCAAACATATATAAACAATGAGATCATTATTAAGTCAACACTTGACCTTATAATCTAGTCATAAAACTTGACTAGTATAATCAACACACATGCACACACAATATAATTCAACCATGGATTCAACGATGATAAAATTAAAAACCAAAAATTTATCATAAAAGTTGTTCAAAAACAACTAAAACCAAAAATTGTTATACTGAATCCATATGAAAAATATTGAATCAAAAAGTGGTGCTCGTGGGATCATTATGTCATGTTAGTCCATCTCACTTATCATCTTATGCAATAAACGATTGCTAAAGTTGAGTTACTCGTAATAAACTTTTACAAGTAGGAAGCGAGTATCTAGAAGTTGGTCAAGTCAACTAAGGAGCAAGCATTGCCTCCTACCCTTTGACCCTTGCCACAACCAAGACACCGTTTCTCGGTCCTTGTTTGGCTTTACCTTCTTGACCTTTTGTTTGACTCCATTACCTTTAGGCACATCTTGGTTGGGATCGGTGTTACCCTTTCCCTTTCCACTGCGCCTCTTTCTCTGATCACTACCATCATCAGTTAGTACGAGATCATTCTTAAACTTGGTCCCTAAAATCAACTCAGTAGTCTTGAGCATGGAATGTAGCTCATCAATGGATTGCTCCATGTTGACTATATAATGCTTATAGTCATCTGACAACGAGTTTAGTATCATTACTGTTGCTAACTGCAACGATACTGGGTGTCCTAGTCATTCAAAATGATCTATGTGCTCTTTCATTTTCATGACGTGAGCACTTACTGATGATCCCTTAACCACCTTGCAAGATTTGAACACTCTACAAGCGTAATATGCTTGTCCTGGTTCATTTCTAGTATTCGCGGCAGGAGCATTTAGTATTGCTCTTTGTAGGACATTTGCTTTTCTCGCATGCCTAAGCATAATCCGAATATCACGCTTCCAATTGAGAAACATTAACCCAGTCAATTCGTCCGTTTCTAGAAACAAGCGTAGTGAGAGATTGTTGGTACGTGTCGTTATGGTTGTTGCTGCCATCAACAAATCAAACCCAGTTTAATTAGTAATCATCAATGAACATTCTCTAAAATATATTATAAACCCATAATTAATATTTTAGGCATAGGATCCATATATATCACATTCTCGATGCAAGGTTTGGGCACTTCCCGACGAGACATGTTATTTCTGGTAGGTAACATCCTTACCGATCGTATCAAGTCTTGACACGATTCCTAGGGTCGTAGAATCTTTAGACTTATAACTTACTACAACCTTGTACAATTTTAGTCGTACATTTCTAAGTTGTAATAAAGTCTAGTATGTCTATTCTACTCAAGTACTTTTTCGGCTGGAACTCCTGATTATCACCAAAGTAGATCAGATCATCTAAGACAATGCGATGTTCTGCGCCGGGACTCCCGATTATCACAGAACCTTACGAACCCTAACACTCGCAATGATTTGAATCCATATCTAAGGTTCTTTATCCTTACAATATGAATATCGTTTAACAAGTGAGGTGTTCCATTAGGTGGATAGTACTTCGATCTAAGATTTTCTTGAGTTTGTTTAAGTCTAAACTAAACTTAAACCTTATTCCAATTTTAATCCTTAATTTTAAAAACTTGCGATTCGTGTACCTAATTCCACAAGACACCTCTATAAAATTACCTTTAAAACTCTAAGTTTTAAATTTGTCCGATTTTACTTTGTATACCTTAAAACGAGGTGTACAAAAAGCTATTACTAAGTTTTGTGAAAAACTTTATCTTAATAAAACGTACTTGTTTTATTTACTTTGAAAAACTTTAAACCCTATGTTAAACTTTAAAATAGAGATTTTAATTTTTTATGACTTACGAACACAAGTCATAACTCTAATTTAACATAACTAGTTTTTCTATGTTTAATAATAAAATTAAACATTTACTTATTAGATTCTCCAAAATATGTCCTAGGGACACATTTATAAACTTTGTGACTTTCTTGTGCAGCTCCCACTAATTCCAACAACCATGATGGAATTTGAGCATGAACACAATCACTAGTTTAAACTTGGTGAACACTTATAATCTTATTATATAAAAACTATATATAATAATCTTAGTGTGTTTGAACCATTCTTATATTCAACTTAAACTTAGTTAAATATAGGTTCTTAAATTTCTTATGTTATTTAACCCTTGATCATTAATCTTGTACTTTACGTAACTCGTAATATACTTTGTATAAATAACTAGTTTTAATCACTTATAACTCTATACAATCTAATATTTATAACTTTCGTATTATTATCTAATTATAATAAAGCCTTACTTTGTACAATTTCTAGTTGTTTACAACTTTGTACATTTCTTGTTTAATTATAACTTAATACAAATTTCTTGTTATTATAATATTACAACTAAATGATCAAAATAACATATATATTTCGTGTTCCATTCAAGCTTGTATTTAATATATATATATATATATATATATATATATAATTCATAACTTTAAAACCTTATAACATTCTTAATAAGAATATTACACCTAATTTGTACATGTGTATTTTAACTTAGACTAATTAAAATACGTACAAACTATTTTATCTTTTAAAATCGATTTTTTTCTTTTAAATATTTAAAAAATTCCGAAAATTATGTATAATATAATATTAATATATCTTGTTAATTTTAAGACTTTAAAATTAACACTTCTCTTTTATCCTTAATTAAATTTAATTAATTAAACTTTATCTTGTTCTTGATCAATTAAAACTAGGTTTCAATATTCTTGATCAATAACATCTCTTAGTTAAAGATTAATCCTAATTTATCCTATTCAAACAATTATTAAACTTTGTTTAAATTCTAGGATAGATTATAACTTTAATAATTTAAGTTAAACTTATTCACTTAAATCTTCTAAACAAGACATTGTCTAGATTTCTAGAGAACTAGCTTTAATAAATTCATTAAAACAATAATTAAACCTCATTAAACATAAACTTGTTTTATTTTCTAGGTTCTAGATTATGTTCTTGATTAATCCTATTAACCAATTAAACTAAACTAGTTTAATGTTCTTAGCCCTAGATTACTTCTAGGGTTTCGAAAATTTCCTTAAGCCTAAGAGACTTTTTCACCAATTAAACTAAACTAGTTTAATCAAACTTGATGTCCACGTCTCCTCCATAATTTTCGAAATCTAGGGAGAAAAGGAAAGAATCTTTTTTGACCAATTAAACTAAACTTAGTTTAACATGCTTGGTCCTAGATTTTGAAGATCAAGTAATAAGGAAATAATCCTTTTGACCAAAAACTTTGACATTCTTGATCCTAGGGTTCTTCAATATTTCGAAATTTCTAGGTTTAGGGAAAGAAGCCTTTTGACCAATTAAACTAAACTAGTTTAATGTTCTTGGTCCTAGGGTTCTTTCTTGATCTCGAAATTACTAGGGTTTAGAATCCTTATTCGAAATCTTCAAGGAAGAAAAAGAAGAAAGAACGGGAAAAAAAAACTTGGAAATTAGACAAACAAAAACTTTGTTAATCTTGTTTAGATTTCTAAACCATCGCTCTGATACCACTGAAGGGTTTCATAACACTGATCGACCACTTGGGTTGACCACCTAGTGACTAGGTTCGAACAATACTGGTAAGAACATGATGGTGTTCTTGATCGGTTAAACCAACTAGCTAGTTCAATCTCTAAAAGCGGAACTGAGATTGAACTTAATCCTTAAACCCTAAAGGATTATAGGAACTTGGAAATCAAACTAGATTAACAAGAAAGAAACCTTATTCGAAGAACTCGAACACACACAATACTTGTGTGGTTCGTCGACCATTAATTTGGTCAAATTCGAACAAGAGGGGAGAGGGAGAAAAGGGTTTCCCAAAACATACCTTATTGATTGCTTAAGAAAGTCCACTGATGAAGAACACAACGAGCGACCTTCTAGTTGATCCTTGCAATGAACTTGTTCTTCAAAACTCGAAGAACACGAAGAACGAACGAAGAACGAAGAACACAATGCTTGTGTTCTTGTTGATGTTCGGCCGAAACT
Organism: Calendula officinalis; assembly: GCA_963853835.1. NCBI lineage: Eukaryota > Viridiplantae > Streptophyta > Magnoliopsida > Asterales > Asteraceae > Calendula > Calendula officinalis. Next base: position 82,010,418 of record OY970820.1, on the reverse strand, counting down.
AGGAGGAGGGAGGAGGGATGATTTCGTGTAAGGTTGTAGGGAAGTGAATGATTAGTATTAAATGAAACCTTAAGCCTTCTATATGTTGGATCCCAACAACACAAATGTGTTGCGTTATGACAAATAAAGACGATAAGATAAAGAACACACAAGTTTTCAATGATTAAGAGTTTATTAAAACAACTTAATAATGTATAAAGTTTGCAGAAATAGATAGTACAGACTAACTAAAACTCTATACTTGAAGTGACACTTTGCTCGCTCAAACTAGAAGACAATGCAAGGAGAGTTGTATCAGCTGATACAAACAGTTGATATTAAATGCCTTAGTAATAACTATGAGAGAGTTAATACCAGACAATAAAGAACTCTCAGAGAATGTTCTTGTGCTATGAATGTTAAAAGGTGTGTGTAAATGCAAGCATTTACGTCTCTATATATAGCCCAAGATCCATGTTCCTTTGTCCACAAGTTAATCGACGTGTAAACATATCATTTTTCGATGTAGACTTGTCTACGGAAACATTTAATGCACTTTCATAGGTTATAGTCCCAATTGTATTTTGTGTCAACTCCTTTTGCTACCTTTTCTGAGGCACAGTGAAAAGGTGTACTATGATAGTACAAAAGTAGTTGACTTTCCCTTTACATGCTTGGAGGGACAAACGATGATGTACTGACATATTATCTTCTATTCCAAAATAAAAGATCTTCATCGTTTTCTTCTTCTTTGAGTGGGAAAGGAAAATGTTCAAAGTGTCAAGAACATTTTCCGCTAAGTCATTATCTACAGCAGGTACCATCAGCTGATTCCACTATCAGCTGAGTGGTCTTCTTCTGATCTTTGTCCTTTGGCCATAGACTTCGAATGAACACTCTTCTATAGCTGCTGATTTGACTTGTTTCCTAGGGCTAAGTACACACTCAGCTAAAGGATTATGAGTATACTTGTACTTCAGCTAAGTACATACTTCAGCTGATTTATTCTTCTTAGTTATTGATCATCAAATCTTATTTACTTAGTATGGGGACTAACACTATATATAATAGAATAAGTTTCATTTAAGTCCCTCTAGTTTAATTAAGATTAATCTCTTAATTAAACTTATCCTCTTACACTTTAAACCCTTATAGTTTTACTAGTTATTATTGTCACACTTAATTATCAAATGCCTTAGTATTATACACTTATATATTTCGGTATAGACATACACAAAATATATACTTGTGTTTTATACCTTTAATAATTAATTAGACAATAATATTATCCAATCACTATATGATTTAATAGCTTTAAATCATATCATGGATAATCTATAATTAACACATTGTATATTTACTCAACTAGTAAATGTACAAATGCTTGTATTAGTTAGTTAGTTAAGCTAATCTAGTAATAGGTTAAACTTAACTTAATACTTAACTGATTCATAATGACTATTATGAATCATTCCTCTTCGTAGTATCATTCCATATCTTGCTCGTATTACATGCACTCACTGGTGTAACCCTTAAGTGTTTCGTAGGTTTGGATGTATCATCATAGGTTGACTAAGTGTGCACATAATTCCAACAGAAATATCATGGTTTTCAAAATCATTTACTATGTACCCAGTTTAAAAGTCTCATTTACTCACCTTAGCAAAGTTATCCAAATCGTGTTTATCAACACGAATCCATGCTTCCATCTTTGGAATATCTCTAACTTTTAGGTCCTTGCAACCTATCAACAAAATCATCATATTTCTAGTTATCATCTATAACTAGACACCATTTAAATCGTCATAATACTCTTAACCACCAAGTTCCCCAAACTTGGTGGAGATCTCAAAACCCTAGCATAAGGTTTTTACTATCATATCACAGATCTAGCAAGAACACAACGTTCATATGCTTCCCTTGAGTGCTCTACACCCTCCATTACCCATTTTTAACAAATTCCAACATATCTCTTTAAAATCACCATTTCCCCCAAATCAAATTTATATACTAACTAGGAGATGAAATTTACCTTAGATCTTTCAACTAGAAGATAGATCTCCAAAATTTGAGATGAAATCTCCTCAAGAACACCCAAAATCGCCCCTCTCTCTCTAAAACGGCTGCACACTTTGGAGTGGAAATAAATGAGCAAAAACCCTATAAATCACGTTTTTATGCTGCCCATACAAGGTTCGCGCCGCGAACTTCGATCCCACGACTTTTTCGCGTCCACTGATCGCGTGGCGATCTCCACACTATCTCAAATTCGCGTTTTACATACTTCGTTATTCCGGGCTGCTGTTTGATCCAAGAATGGTTCGCGTCGCGAACCCCGAGATCGCGTCGCGATCTCTCTGCTTCGACTACACTTGGTTTTCCTACTTGATATAATCCAACTCCTGACCCATTTCCGATATCACAAGTCAAAACCAATCATTTACCCAACTTAACACCTTCAAGGCTTCCATCTAAATATTTTCCACATTTAATTTATAATATTTCCATTTAAGTTATGAACCGAAATTTACGATCGTTACACGTTGGGTGAGTAAGGGTCTAAGTCGGATGCTTGGCGAGGCTGGCGAAGAGAGAGAGGGATTTTGAGTGTTTTATTGGGTAAACCAGTTTTAAAATAAAATAAACAAGATCAGATTCGATAATGTCATCGAAACCTGTTTTCAGTCGAAGATATTATAGCCGGTATAAATTGGATCAGATTGGATCGAAACCGGATCAGATAGATGCCGAATTGGATCAATTTTTTTGTACATTTGTCACCCTCATATCATTTATTAGAGCATCTCTAACCATGAACTCTATAGAAATCACTTTATCTCTATAAATAGTGGGCTCATTCACTCTAAACAACATCTCAACTCCAACCATAAACTATATCCATCCCTTCAAAACCCTTTAAAGTTTTTTGGGACCCACATCCCACTAACAATTACACTCACAAAAAAGTGTGGGGTACATGGATAGAGTGAGTTTATCTCACTTTATATATGGAGTTAGTTTTAGCAAACTCTATATTTAGAGTAAGAGATAGAGTTGGGTTGGAGTGAAGAAAACTTAAAATACAGAGATAGTGTTAAAGATAGAGTATGGTTGGAGATCCAACCATAAACTCTATAAAATTCACTCTATCTTTATAGTTGGTGGGTCCATTCACTCTAAACATAACCTGAACTCCAACCATAAACTCTATCAATCTCTCTAAAACTAGTGGGACTCATAGAAATCATATTTTTAATTAATTTATTTTTCATTACAAAAGAAAATTAGAGGGAAGGATATGTGGGGTCCATGGATAGAGGCATGGATAGAGGGGATACCCTCTCACTTCAAATATAGAGTGAGTTTTAAAAAAATTTATATTTAGAGTGAAGGGTAGAGTTGAGTTGGAGATGAAAAAACTCTAAATATAGAGATAGAGTTGGGGATAGAGTGTGATTGGAGATGCTCTAAATACCCAAATCCAGTTTGTATCCAATTTTCCATAATCTTATTTTCAGTTCGGTTTGGGCCACGGATATTTGAGTCGGTCACAATCTAAAGTTTCCAAATCCATATCAATCCGGTTTCAAATCGGTTTTCAAACAGGTTTTGACTCACGAACTAATTATTTTTCCCCCACATCTACACGTAGTTGGTGTTTGATTTCGACTTAATGGGGAAATAACCATATGGGGGAAGGCATAAACAGTCTGTTTGTTTACGATTTAATCCAGACGGAATGAGTTAACCGAAAAAGCCATGAGATGATGCTTTCCCCATTAAGTCATATTTTTTTTTTCATTTTTATATTTATAAAATTTATATTAATTACACTTTTATGCTTTCTAAGGTTTTGTTAATAAAATACTTAATCTATAATATTATTTTTTAAAAATAAATTTTTTATTTTAAATTTAAAACTTTATTACTTATATATCAATTTATTTTATTATTAAAAACTTCTATTTTTAAAATTATATATCACTTAAATATGTTTTGTTTACAATAACAAGACATTAGAAATGAAAAAAATATCAAAATTTATAATTAAGTCAAAATTTATAATTAAGATTATTAATTCAGTTTGAAAAACAAACGGGAACACTAACTAATCTAGACAGATATAATATATCCAATCCAGACAGATACTTTAACTAAACATAACTTAATGAGTAAAAAAACAAATAGCCCGTAGAGTCGTAGACACCTACCAAGCCTCATAACCATATGGCAAAATAGTGGACCACGCGGCCCAAACGAACTATAAAAGCACAAGCATTAAACTTGTTTAAAGATCTAGAAATGATGAACGTTGATGTTTTATCTTATTTTTATCAACCTATGTTTATATTTCGTAAAGATAAAAAAACAAAAAACCACAAAAACTTATGTATATTTATTAAAGAAAACATAAAATTTTGTTGTTTGACATTTTTTCTTTCAAGACTTTACAATGAGAGACGTATACATTGTAAAATTATATGAAATTTTCGAGTTCTAGAAAGCGCATCACGGCGGCACCAAGGCACGAGATGAGACACTGACGTTATGATATAGTATATGGACGTAGTGTAAGGCGTGACATACGATAATGCACGATAAGGCGGAACAAGGGACATGCCGTATTGTGAGACTTTTGCGTGTTATGAATTTTAGGTGGACATTTACTAGATAATCATATGAATATTTGGTTGTTAGATTGCATACATCACAAGCAAACTTCGACGATCTTGGAGATACCGTTAGAAAGTATTTATTTTTAAAACCTAAATCATAAAACTTTAGTATCTATGTTGTCTACTTTAGAACCATACAATCCCACTCACCGTTACTAAATATGCATATACTGATTTAACATCCAAATTTAACCCATTTACGGATCAACTACAAGTCTACAACATCACTTAGTAATAACAAAAGTGTATAGAGTTTTTATTAATCAAACTAAAAAATATAAATATCAAAATAACATTTAAATTATGGAAAACTATGTTTTTTGTTCTTCTCTTATCTTATTACAAATAAAATTAAAAAATTACAATAAATTATTACTTGCAAGGGTTTAAAGATGAAGTGGAAAGAGCTGATACATCACAAACAACACCACCTCTCTGCACCTCCGACGATCTGCACAAGGCCGCCATGGTTTCCCACACGACGTGGTTGCGATATCTCGCCCGGCGTTTCGAGTACTCCGTCGCGCTCAGCTACAAGGTTTCCCCAAATCCTTACCTAATTTTATCTTTGATTTAGATCCTTATGCTATTTTCGCTAGGTTCAGAAAACTGCTTTAATTTGTTGTTTCGAAAGTGTATTTTGCTGGTTTTAGAACGATTATGTTAAGCTCTCTCCGGCAATCGGGTTAAGGAACGACTTAATGACCGGATTAATATTCTGAGTGGTTAATTGATTCTGCTCGAGGTATATATGCTAGATTTTCCTAATCGAGAGGGCAATCTATTTCTATAGCATTGCATTATGGCGTCATGCTGTTTGTTTGCAATACTCTTCAATGATCATCATGCTAGCTGAAGTATTGATTATATGTGTGTAGATTTAGTCTGTAGTATTTTTTATCTTTTTTTTGTTTTATTTATTCAGTTTTTGTTTTAATTGAATATTAGTTATATATATTTATCTCTCAGTTAGAGAATTGGAACTATCTTTCAGAACATTGTTGTTTTATTGTAAACTACTACATTTATCTCGTTTGCAGTGCGTGTTATGTGTTTTTTTGCAGCGATAAGAAAAATTCATGAGGTTTTAAGCTCTCTTACGATTTGTAGACTCTTCCATTTGATCATTAAAGTCGAAATATAGCTACTTTTCCACTCTTCTGTTATTTTTTTATCGTGCATTGAAGAAAGTATATGAAATATACAGTCATGTTTTAGAAGTTTTATTTTATTTTATTTTTTTTTTTAATAATTAGTGACAATTTTTGTTGCAGAGCTACCAACATGGTAAAATCTCCAATACAGAAGTAGGAGATAACGTTTGGAAAACATTTTTCCAAGGAAAATTAACATTTTTGCATTGGAACAAAGGAGAGGAAATGGCTCCAACAATAGCATCTGAGGGCGGAACTCTTCTTGTCAGAAAACTTCCTGCTGCAGATTCACAGTAATCTCATTATTATTTCTTTAAATATATATGTTTAGTACTAAGGCTGCATGATCTTAAAATATAAACATTTATATAATGAAAATTGAAATTATATATATATTATTTTAATTAGGCGTGTATTTGTTGGGGATGTGGTGGTCATGAAGGACCCTGAGAAATCGGATAATTATCTGGTAAGAAGATTGGCTGCAATTGAAGGGTATGAAATGGTTTCCAAAGATGAAAAAGAGGAACCTTTTATACTTGAAAAGGATCAGTGTTGGGTTTTGGCTGATAATGATACATTAAAGCCTAAGGTATTTCACAATAACAGTTACTTTCATGGTCAACATTGTGAAAAAAACACGTATTTGACTGTTTGGGAATTCACAAATCTTGCATCTACTATTATATAAATATTAAAACGATTATTTTATAAAATTCAGGAAGCTAAAGATAGTCGGTTATTTGGACCTGTTTCCATGAACGACATAATTGGTAGAGTCTTGTATTGCCTGAGAACAGCCGTCGATCACGGTCCCATCCAAAACAGGTAAAAGATTGTGTTGCAATAAATAAATAAAAAATGATTAAAAAAAAGAATTTCTTTAAAAAATGTTTTTATTGCTACATTTGCAGTCCATTCAGCATGCAGAAGGACTTACCCGTGTTGGAAGTAGAATTGGATGTTGATGAAATGGTTAAAAACCACAAAGCTTAGAAATTGTTTGCAAGAAATCAGTTTGTATGTACTCTGTTTCTGCTAAAGTTTACTAATGTTTTCCTCAAGAACGAAGAGTCAATCAATAATCAAAGTTGAGATTTTTTTAATTATTATGATCTTCAAGTCACTAGCGACATATTTTGGGAAAAGATTATGTATTGTTTGTTATCATGTTCTTTATATTTCTCTGACTTATGTCCGCTTTGGTGTTACGGTTTGCCGATTTCGTTTAAACAGTTGATGATCTTACCTGGATCTCGTAAGTTGCATAATATCGAGCCAATTATTAGTATAAATACATTTTGCAACCTGCGTGAACAGTGGCTCACAGGTTAAACTTTTTTTTTCTTTTTTTTTTTTGCTTTTTTTAGGCCACTTTAGTTGACTGAGATTCTTTGTGGCTTTGTTTCTAGCAGTGTAGAGCTCCTCCAATTTGGTTACATATATAAATTTTCTATTTGTTCTTATTAAAATTATTTTTAGAAATTATCAAATAGGTCCCTATTACTTTTAGTTTTTTATAAAATAATCATGTAACTAATAAAATTTATATAAAAGCTTTATGTTTAACTTTTTCCCTTACTTATAATTAATATTATTAATAATATATTCAAAGTTTTATGTAGTAATTTGTTTTCATTAAAGCAATCAAAATTTTGTATAAGTTCAATATGCATTTATTTTTACACAAACAAATAATAGTTTTGTTAACACCTTCTTTGCGAGCTGACTAATCTCAGGGTTTGCAAATAAACCTCCTTGACCTTAACACGTTTATTTTCTCATAGGAAATATCTTTGAATTTATGTTTTGTTTATTTAATATAAAATAATATCAAATATAAAATTCAGATATTTATTTGAGAGTTATGTCATCGAAAATATCTTGAAATTCACATTTTGTTTTTTAATATAAATATAAATTAATCTTTTGGTTATTATAAGAATATAGATTAGTAACAGTATTTTAGGTAACATATAAAAATCCCCACGGCATCGCGCGAGTGAAATTCTACTTATTATCGAACAAAATCGATGTTCTTGTATTTGTGTTTTTACATGTTTAATATGTTTAGAGCGTACCACAATTTGAGCACCCGAGATTTGCCTGTTGATCATTTGAACTTCTTTTCAGTTTTCTCATTATTTTTATGAATTTAAACGGTTGTTTGTTTATTTAACAACTACGAGTATTGCCTATTATCAGCAAAACCCAAGTATTTTTCTTATGATTTTTTTTAGCATATTATCATCTTAGAGTGAAGGGTATGCATCAATTTAGCACTCTGACAAAGGCGGTTTTGGAGCTATGGCGGTGGTATGCCGTTCACTTCGAGCTTCTCTAAGCAAGGTAGTATTGGCTCGTGCAAAAAGTGCGGGAAGAATCATGCCGGCGTGTGCCGAGGAGAGTCGAAGACTTGCTTTAATTGTGGAAAGCCGGGGCATATGGCCCGAGAATGCAAGTCTAAATCATTGGCCGAGGTTGAGTGTTTCTCGTGCCACGGAAAGGGGCACTATAGCAATGTGTGCCCGAAGAAGGGAAACGAGTCGATGGTGTCCACGGCTCAAAAGAAAGTGGAGCCGGCGAAGGTGAAGGGGCGATCCTTCCAACTCACTCGGGAGGAGGCGAAGGAGGCACACGATGTGGTGTCAGGTACTTTATTCATTAACTCCTTGCCAACTCATATTTTGTTTGATTCGGGTTCAAATTATTCGTTTGTGTCTTATGAATTCGGTTGTAAGTTGAATGTGCCGTCCGAGATGTTAGATGAGGTTTATGAGATAGAAGTAGCCGACGGGAAAACGTCTATGGTTGAATGTATTTATAGGAATTGTGAAATAGAAATAGACGGTAGAAAGTTTAAGGTAGATTTGTTGCCCATGGGAATTAGGGCGTTTGATGTGGTTATCGGTATGGATTGGTTGGGTATGCACCAAGCCAAGATTTTGCGTGGAAAGAAAATAGTGTCGATTAGGACACCCGAGAATGAGAAAGTGTATGTGTATGGGGAGAAACGACATCACATGCCTAATGTGATTACCGCCATTAAGGCAAGGAAAAGTATATCGAAAGGTTGTGCATCGTTTATTGCATATGTATTAGATGGCCGAAAAGAAAAGAAGACGATGGATAACGTAAAAACTATTCGGGATTTCCCCGAGGTATTTCCCGATGACTTTCCCGGTTTACCACCGGAGAGACAAGTCGAGTTTAAAATTGATCTAGTTCCGGGGGTGACGCCGATTGCTCGTGCCCCCTACCGTTTAGCTCCCACCGAGATGCGGGAATTGATGACTCAATTGCAAGATTTGTTAGACAAAGGTTTTATTCGTCCGAGTTCGTCACCATGGGGTGCACCGGTGTTATTTGTTAAAAAGAAAGACGGTTCGATGAGAATGTGTATCGACTACTGAGAGTTGAATAAGGTAACAATTAAGAACCGTTACCCGTTGCCGAGAATTGACGACTTATTCGACCAATTGCAAGGTGCTAGTTATTTCTCAAAGACTGATTTGAGGTCGGGTTATCACCAAGTTCGGGTGAAAGAAGGCGACACCGAGAAGACGGCTTTCCGTACACGTTATGGTCATTATGAATTTCTAGTGATGCCGTTTGGTCTTACAAACGCGCCGGCTATTTTTATGGATTTGATGAATCGGGTTTGTAAACCGTTCCTTGATAAGTTTTTGATCGTGTTTATTGACGACATTTTGATTTATTCGAAAACCGAAGAAGAACACGAAGGTCATTTGAGGCTCGTTCTAGACGTGTTGAAACGGGAGAAGTTGTATGCAAAATTTTTGAAGTGTGAATTTTGGTTGCGGGAAGTGCAATTCCTAGGTCACGTGGTGACGTGTGATGGTATTAAGGTTGACCCGTCCAAGATTGAAGCGGTGTCAAATTGGGAGCCTCCGAGAACTCCAACCGAGGTTAGAAGTTTCCTTGGATTAGCCGGTTATTACCGAAGATTTATACAAGACTTCTCGAGAATCGCGATTCCACTCACGAAGTTAACGAGAAAAAGTGAGAAGTTTGTGTGGGAGAAGAAGCAAGAAGAGGCGTTTAATTTGTTGAAGGAAAAGTTATGTAACGCGCCGATTCTTACGTTACCGGATGGTATGGAAGATTTTGTGGTTTATAGTGATGCTTCGAATCAAGGGCTCGGTTGTGTGTTGATGCAAAGAGGAAAGGTGATCGCGTATGCCTCGCGACAATTGAAAAATGCGGAATTGAGGTACACGACACACGACTTGGAGTTGGCGGCGATTATATTTGCCTTGAAGTTGTAGAGGCATTATTTGTATGGTACTCGGTGTACGTTGTACACGGATCATAAAAGTTTACAATACGTGTTCACTCAAAAGGATCTTAATATGCGACAAAGAAGGTGGATCGAGTTGATTGCCGATTATGATTGTGAGATTGTGTATCACGCGGGAAAGGCTAATGTAGTAGCCGACGCCTTGAGCCGAAAGGTCTATGAAAAACCGAACCGAGGAATATTAACACGTATAGAAGTCGTCTCGAGCATCATCGAAAGAATCAAGAATGCCCAACGAGAAGTTATGGAAAATGAAGAGTTAAGACAAGAACGGTTAGGTAAGAACCAATATTTTCTCGAAAATGCACAAGGGTTGAAGACCGTAGGCGGTCGTATTTGGGTTCCTAAGTTCGGTGGCATCCGAAAAGATGTAACAACCCAATCAATACTCAAGCTCAATCAACAAGACAATTCACAACACGTAGCACAAACTCATGAATCGAAAGTAAGTACAAGTTAATAGTGAGATTACCCACCTCGAATAACCGTAAGCTCCAAGAAGTATCCTCGGCACGTACGAGTCACCAATCAGTTCTTAGAAAGTCCTACATTTCGTAATAAAACTCGAATTAAAACTTCGCTCAAAACTCATTTTACAACATTCTGCCAGAACCCGACACCCCCGCGGGAACTGTTATAATTCCTAAACCGTTCGCTAGAATTTAATCAAATTTTTACAGTAGCAGAACGGCTCAGAGGACTACAATTTGTCAGAAGACTTTGGAAAGTAAATCCAAACAGAAAGGGGTCAAAACAGGCTCCCAAGACAGAATAGCTGAACCGAAAACTATTCTGCGATAGATTACTTAAACAACGATAACTTTTAAACCGTATATCAGATTAACGAGCCGTCAGCGGCATTGGAAAGAGGACTCGGAAAACTAGAGACCAACATGGGCCAAAAATTCAGAAATGTATTTTAAGTGTGGTAAAAATAGTCCCGAAGTCAGCAGACAGATTCTGATAAAATTCAGCATGTTAAATAGAACCCGTTTTAAATCCCGACATCATCCCGATATTTCCCGAGACACCCGACTGCCCCGAATTTCATTTTTAACTTCATATTCACGTTTACAATTAATCTAATCCTTTATTAAAAATTATTTCTCGGTTTAGGAACCCAAGAACCTAAGGGTTCGGTTTCCGGTTCTTCGGTTATAGAAACGTGTTGCTTATGAAACCATGATCTTTACCCAACCAAAAACCCGACACTCAAAACAGTGGTTAGAACATCGACAACATTTTACCATAAGATGGACACTATTAACTCTAAACCCGTTTAACAAATAGAGAAACGAAGACGACCACTAGCAAACGATATACTGAACGAGCCCACAATACAAACATTTTGATGGTAACGAACAATCGAGCAAAACTCTATCAACAAAACAGCTTAGTCGACATAACCCGAACCCTCTACGGTTCAGTTATATACTCGAAATCACTCCCCTGAAACGAAATTGGGTTAGGCTCAAAGACTATATGATCAAAACAGGAACTAGGAGAGAAAGAGTACCGAAATAGGTGTAGTCCTTGACTCGAGTAAAGCTACTCCTTTTTCACCCACGGCTCAGTATTCAATCTGCTCGCTGATCTACTATGATCGGACAAGCCACCAAAACGAAACACAACGGATTAGGATCTGATCGATCGAAGAAAAGAAACCCATAGGAACAAAAGGGAAAGCAGAAAGACAAAGGAAGTAGGCTTACCGAATTACCATCTCCTTGGTTCGGGAATGAAGATTAAGACTCGAACAAAACTGGCTCGGATACTGTTCCTGCTGCTCACGCCAATCTCCCTGCTCTAACATGTCACCCGAAGCAAGAAAACACAATAAAGTTTAGAACTCGATTGGGTATCACAGGTTGTAAACGGAAGGATGAATGAATGGGGAACACAAGGAGGAAAAGAGGAGCCTTACCGAACCGATGAACTAGCAACACAATGGAGTTCGAACACTGCTTCTTCCTCACATGAAGAACACCGAACAAGGCTGCTGAAGGCCTCCTTTCTTCAATCGTAACAGAGAAGATGGAATGGAATAGCGGCTGGTTTTAGGGTTGTGGATGTATTCGATTGGTAAGAAATAAAAAGAGGATTATATCCTTAATTAAAACAACTTCATGTACAAGAAAAACTAGGAGGTGTCAATCCGTTTTGTTCTCCTTGGGCCAGCTCACAACTTTTGACTTTGAGTCCCAAATCGACCAATAAACAACCGAGTGTTACTATTAAAGCAGGCTACTCAATTTGGGCTTGTAGAATCCGAACAAGGAAAAGATAAAAGAAGGGGCATGGGTTCGGTTAATAAGAAAACAAATATTATAGGAATAGGCCTTGGCTTTATCGGCCGGCCTCAGATTTCTAGTGAACATCTAAGTTATAACTCGGGACTTAACGTTTATTAGAATAATTAACCCTCGTGGTTAACTAACACAAGACGTCGCATAGTATTTAATACTCTAGTTACTATCAATAATCCACATGATTAATTAAACGCGAAATAAATGACACTCTCTGTCATTAAATGAATCAATGCGTATTTATTTTTCTCGAATTAAATACATACATAAAAGCACATATCACGTATGAATCTCAAATAAATAAATGTCACATAATTTATTTGATAAAAGTGAATAATTCATATACATTAATTTTGAGGGTGTTACAACTCAACTCCACTTAAAATAGACTTCGTCCCCGAAGTCATGGCTCAGAAGAAGCTCAAGGTCGAAATTTCACGTCTCAATCACAGGCTCGTCAACGACACACATTCGTAATAGAGGGGAAAAAAATTGATATGGCTATGAATAGAAGAACTTGCCAGGGTGACCTACTCAATCAGAATGAACTCCGGCTATCACAGCGGCTCATACAAGTTTTTCGTCTCTATCAGCGTAAAATAATATGGCTAAAGGAGTAAACTCAGAATGCCCTCTAATGATCTCGGTTTATCTCTAAAAAATAAGATGTCGATAATAAGTACAAGATAATCCACGATACTTTGTTACAGGCGTCTTCTTGCCCTCGTAGTCAGACACAGTCCTTGCACACAACGGTCAATGTTGCGTTGAATCTCCGATTCAACTCCACTTGGAGATTTATTACAGTTTGGTTTGTGGCGACAGATGATCTCGGTGTGATACCCGGTCGTTCAACGTGTGCTCAAAATCACACTCGGTACTCTCATGGTGATAACAACAAGTACACTTTCACAACAAAAATATATTTATCACACATATACCTCGGATGGTAGGCAACTCATGCCTTTTACTCAATTTGCATATACTCGGAATGCATTCATCTCAAATTTCCACAACTTGCTTTTAACTCAACGCAAGCTATATTATTAATTTAACTCAAATCTTCACTTAACAAGTTATCACAAGTAACATAAAATGCCCATTTTCTCACTCTTTGCGATCCCTCGCGTCATCAAATTTAATTATCATACTATTCGAACAGATAATTTCTCTTTTAAGCCGCGTTATTAGTTCTCTTGTTAACTCGTACTTAAAAATTTCCCGTTAGCTCTTTTTAATATTACTCGTTCACTCATTTCAACGATACTCATCAACTCGTTTAATAATTTCATCATTTAGCTCGTTAGTTAACTTTTTGTTCTCATTTAATTTGTCTCTTGATCAATTACTCAGTTATCCTCATTTAATTAATTACCTCGCTGATTCTCACGTACTCAATTTCTCAGTTATTTCTCGTTCTTGAATGAAAGGTTTCCTTATTACTCTAAATTTAACGCCTTCTCGATTTGGCAACTCATAGTATTTTCATATTTTGACGTGTAGTTCACTTAATATTTTCTCATTTACTCATTCGATAACTATTCTCGATTTAATAATTATTCAATAAAGTATAATATATGATGACATTCAATTTAATAATTAACTCGATATTCCCTTAGTTTCAATAAAATTTTATCATAAATAAAGTTTTGTCATTTGCTTCATTTTAATAATTTATTCATTTAATTCAATTTATTAATTTCTTACAATTTGGTAATTTCTAAATAATAATAAATTTTCCACATAATTTATTATGGCGATCTTCTTTGATAACATTCTCATTACTCAAATTTCATAATTTCTCGTTATTTATATGATTATATACTTGTCAATTCTCATTTGCACCATTACTCTCGATTTATGAATTTCTCACCACTTGATAATTATACCATCACATGAAATTAATTATTCCTAATTATACTTATATATTCTCTAGTCACGTGTATATATATATATATATATATATATATATATATATATATATATATATATATATATATATATATATATATATATATATATATATATATATATTACTCATAGTAATTTGCCTCCGAAATTTTCTCGACTGGATTTAATAATTTCTCATAATAACGTGTTTCTCATTTAACTCGGTTTGTAATAATTCATAATTATCATATTTTATTAAACTCTTGTTATCTCATTATATCCTCATAGGAAAATTTTCTCGATTAATTAATTGTTTGTATAAACTCTCTAGTCAATTATATGAACATGTATGCTCATAACAAGTATGAATAATACATAACAAAAATTTTCTTTTGGTAATTCTCTTAATTTACTTCTTACAAACTTTATTTTTCACATTTAGCTCGATTTTAGTAATCTCCATTAGCTCAATAATATGAATTTAATAATTCACAACTTTATAATTATTCTCTATTCGCACTCTTAATATCGGTAGTTTACCTTTTACCACCACTCAACTCCACTTGGAGGAATCTCGTCCCCGAGTTTGGAAGTGGCACTCAAAATCTCATATTCTATACTCATAGAATTCGTTACGAACACACTATAGTTCGGTTTGTTAATTCTCGTTTAATTTCATATTTTAAGGTTTATTTGATTACTCGATAATTAAACTCTTATACACAAGTGTGAGTCGGTCCCAACGTATACTCTTTACGCCCTCCCACACCCTAATCATTAACTTTTTATCACTTTATAACAATTATTCATTGCTCATATTACGTGTCAGCTTTCTCATTAAGCTTCTCATGGATTCTCACATTAGGTTTTCTCAATTATAACTCTTCTCTATCATTTTCTCATTAACAATTAGTCATTTTATGACTCCTCATAAGTCAAGATTGTTACATTTAGTAGCACCGCCACTTGTTATTTCGCGTTACACATTAACGATTATCTCTTGTTCAAATCTTGAGCGTTAATCCTCGTTTTGGTTTACTCATAGCATATTTGGTATTATCATTACCATATAATAATTTTATCGTAAATAGAATTCTCATTAAATTTATAGCGAATGAACCTCGTAAATTTTCTTTTGTCAATTAACTCATTAATTAACTCGTCTTGGTTTCCTCAGCTCACCCAATTAGTGATGGCTCACTATTTATAATTTTTTTTATTGACTATATAAATTTCATCTCTTGTTAATTTATTTCATTCTTTCGATGTTTTTCCCATCAGTTACTTAAATGTAATATTAACTCCATAAATCTTCACATAAAATTTCTCAATTTACAACTCTTTTACTCAATTTAATGAGTATGCATAATTAAAATCTCTCTATTTGATTCGTTTTAGATAATTGTCCAATTGTGCTTGCTTCATAAATTTTATCGTAATTTCAATGACTTCTCAAGTATACAAATTAAATTATTCTTAATCATTCTTACTTAATTATTATCTTAGATTTCTGACCAATTAATATTACTCAATTAATCAATTCATCATTAGTGATTCTCACTTAATTTGGTTTAATAACTTTCTCTTGATTTGTTTGTATAACTCCTTATCAACTTAAATTAATGATCTCTTCTTTTTATTATCTATTATTTTTCTCATAAATCGCGATTTAGTAATATTTTCATCCCATTTACTCATATATTTGAACTTAATATTTTCCGTATTTTCTCGTTCATTTTGCTTTAACGACTGCTCAATCGTTCTCGAGTTTTTAATAACTCAATTAAATTATTGAATGAATTCAAGCCAAATTGATTTATTGACTCTCTCTTGACATGTTTTGATAACTCTTTATCAATTCGTGTTTGATGATTCTCTTAATTCAATTAGTTGCACTGTTTTCCCATACATTTCTTTTACTGATTTTATTATCGACTTAGATCGACTTATATACAATAATTGAGAGTTTTAATGATACTTAGACGCTTGACCAATGGTCTCCTTGAATCCTTTTCGAAACATAGGCATGAGTCATGTGCGTATAATAATAGGGGACCTCTATTATTATCCGCACCTACCCATGTCATGGTTTCGAGCCAGTTTCAAAAATTCCACGATCTCCCATCCTCATACCGTCCACATAACAAGTAGTTCACATAAACAAGTATAGTATATATATCTATGTATAGTCGCACAACTCACTCTCATCTCAAGTTAATTCTCTTTTATTCTCTTAGTAATCAATGTCACTCGCGACATTTTAAATAAACTAAATAACTCATAAATCAGTACTAGAGGTATAAGGTCATCGTGATGCGCTGCTTCTCGATTTGGATTTGGACTCATTTTAAAACACTTTTCAAAAACTCATTTTGAAAACTCGTGCTTCGACTTGAGTTTGGAATCCACCACTTGTGAACCCAATTCTCTCAAGCAGAGCTCTGATACCAACTTGTAACAACCCAATCAATACTCAAGCTCAATCAACAAGACAATTCACAACACGTAGCACAAAATCATGAATCGAAAGTAAGTACAAGTTTATAGTGAGATTACCCACCTCGAATAACCGTAAGCTCCAAGAAGTATCCTCGGCACGTACGAGTCACCAATCAGTTCTTAGAAGGTCCTACATTTCATAATAAAACTCGAATTAAAACTTCGCTCAAAACTCATTTTACAACATTCTGCCAGAACCCGACACCCCCGCGGGAACTGTTATTATTCCTAAACCGTTCTCTAGAATTTAATCAAATTTTTACAGTAGCAGCACGGCTCAGAGGACTACAATTTGTCAGAAGACTTAGGAAACTAAATCCAAACAAAAAGGGGTCAAAACAGGCTCCCAAGACAGAATAGCTGAACCGAAAACTATTTTGCGATAGATTACTTAAACAACGATAACTTTTAAACCGTATATCAGATTAACGAGCCGTCAGCGGCTTTGGAAAGAGGACTCAGAAAACTAGAGACCAACACGGGCCAAAAATTCAGAAATGTATTTTAAGTGTGGTAAAAACAGTCCCGAAGTCAGCAGATAGATTCTGATAAAATTCAGCATGTTAAATAGAACCCGTTTTAAATCCCGACATCATCCCGATATTTCCCGAGACACCCGACTGCCCTGAATTTCATTTTTAACTTCAGATTCACGTTTACAATTAATCTAATCCTTTATTAAAAATTATTTCTCGGTTTAGGAACCCAAGAACCTAAGGGTTCGGTTTCCGGTTCTTCGGTTATAGAAACGTGTTGCTTATGAAACCATGATCTTTACCCAACCAAAAACCCGACACTCAAAACAGTGGTTAGAACATCGACAACATTTTACCATAAGATGGACACTATTAACTCTAAACCCGTTTAACAAATAGAGAAACGAAGACGACCACTAGCAAACGATATACGGAACGAGCCCACAATACAAACATTTTTATGGTAACGAACAATCGAGCAAAACTCTATCAACAAAACAGCTTAGTCGACATAACCCGAACCCTCTACGGTTCAGTTATATACTCGAAATCACTCCCCTGAAACAAAATTGGGTTAGGCTCAAAGACTATATGATCAAAACAGGAACTAGGAGAAAAAGAGTACCGAAATAGGTGTAGTCCTTCACTCGAGTAAAGCTACTCCTTCTTCACCCACGGCTCAGTATTCAATCTGCTCGCTGATCTACTATGATCGGACAAGCCACCAAAATGAAACACAACGGATTAGGATCTGATCGATCGAAGAAAAGAAACCCATAGGAACAAAAGGGAAAGCAGAAAGACCAAGGAAGTAGGCTTACCGAATTACCATCTCCTTGGTTCGGGAATGAAGTTTAAGACTCGAACAAAACTGGCTCAGATACTGTTCCTGCTGCTCACGCCAATCTCCCTGCTCAAACATGTCACCCGAAGCAAGAAAACACAATAAAGTTTAGAACTCGATTGGGTATCACAGGTTGGTAAACGGAAGGATGAATGAATGGGGAAAACAAGGAGGAAAAGAGGAGCCTTACCGAACCGATGAACTAGCAACACAATGGAGTTCGAACACTGCTTCTTCCTCACATGAAGAACACCGAACAAGGCTGCTGAAGGCCTCCTTTCTTCAATCGTAACAGAGAAGATGGAATGGAATAGCGGCTGGTTTTAGGGTTGTGGATGTATTCGATTGGTAAGAAATAAAAAGAGGATTATATCCTTAATTAAAACAACTTCATGTACAAGAAAAACTAGGAGGTGTCAATCCGTTTTGTTCTCCTTGGGCCAGCTCACAACTTTTGACTTTGAGTCCCAAATCGACCAATAAACAACCGAGTGTTACTATTAAAGCAGGCTACTCAATTTGGGCTTGTAGAATCCGAACAAGGAAAAGATAAAAGAAGGGGCATGGGTTCGGTTAATAAGAAAACAAATATTATAGGAATAGGCCTTGGCCTTATCGGCCGGCCTCAGATTTCTAGTGAACATCTAAGTTATAACTCGGGACTTAACGTTTATTAGAATAATTAACCCTCGTGGTTAACTAACACAAGACGTCGCATAGTATTTAATACTCTAGTTACTATCAATAATCCACATGATTAATTAAACGCGAAATAAATGACACTCTCTGTCATTAAATGAATCAATGCGTATTTATTTTTCTCGAATTAAATACATACATAAAAGCACATATCACGTATGAATCTCAAATAAATAAATGTCACATAATTTATTTAATAAAAGTGAATAATTCATATACATTAATTTTGAGGGTGTTACAAAAGAGTTGTTGTATGATGTGCACAAGTCAGAGTATTCAATTCACCCGGGAAGTACAAAGACGTACCAAGATATGAAACGGGTTTATTGGTGGCCCGGAATGAAGGCGAGGGTGGCCAAGTATATCTCTAAGTGTGCCACGTGTGCACAAGTGAAAGCCGAGCATCAAGTACCGTATGGGGTAGCTCAATCATTGGTTGTACCGGCCGGGAAGTGGGAAGACATAACTATGGATTTCATAGTAGGTTTACCGAAGACGAGTAGGGGTCACGATGCCATTAGGGTCATAGTTGACCGGTTGACCAAGAGTGCATTATTTTTAGCCATCCGAGAAACGTTGCCACTTGAGAAATTGGCTAAGTTGTATGTCGATGAGGTGGTTCGACTCCACGGGGTTCCGTTATCGATTGTGTCCGATAGGGACGCGAGGTTTACCTCGATATTTTGGCGATCTTTACAAGGAGAGTTGGGTACAAAGTTGCGGTTGAGCACGGCTTATCATCCGTAAACCGACGGTCAAAGTGAAATAACGATTCAAACAGTTGAAGATACGTTGAGGTCGTGTGTGCTAGATTTCGGGGGTAAATGGGATGAACATTTACCGTTGGTCGAGTTTTCGTACAATAATAGTTATCACTCGACTATCAAGATGCCGCCTTATGAGGCGTTGTATGGAAGAAAATGTAGAACTCCATCTTGTTGGTTAGAAGCGGGGGAAACGAAACTCACGGGTCCCGAGATCGTGAGAGTGACGAATGAAAAGATCGGTATTATCCAAACCAACATGAAAGTCTCCCAAGATAGACAACGAAGTTATTCGGGTTTGAAGAAAAGGCCATACGACTTGGATGTCGGTGATATGGTCATGTTGAAAGTGTCACCTTGGAAAGGTGTGATGCGGTTTGGTAAGAAAGGAAAGTTAAGTCCAAGGTATGTTGGACCGTTTAAAATATTGAAACGGGTCGGGCTTCAAGCGTTTAAGTTGGAACTTCCACTCGAGCTTCAAGGTGTGCATGACACCTTTCACGTAAGTTATTTGAAGACGTTTATCGGGGAAGTTGAAAATATTATTCCGTTACAAGCGTTGCGGGTTGACGGGCCGAACCGGTTGATTGAGGAGCCCGAAGCAATATTAGAAACGAAAACGAAGAAGCTTCGAAATAAAGAGATCGAATTGGTATTGGTCAAGTGGAAGCATTCACTTGGGCCGAATTTGACTTGGGAAGTCAAAGACGAGATTCGGAAAAGATACCCGGATTTCGTGAACTATGATGAGATTCCGAGGACGGAATCTTCTTAAGTGGTAGATAGTTGTAACGACCCGAAATTTGTAAATAAATAAATTTTACAAAAATATGATAAATATGGATAAATCGTTTAAAGAACGTAGGAATTGGTTTCGTGTCGTTTGGAGACCGCATGAGAAAAGTTATGGGCGAAACCGGGTCGAGACCTAGATCGAAAAGTGCAGCCCTGCTGTACGAGGGAAGTTCACGGCGTGAACTTTAGTTCACGATCGTGAACTCCCTCCAGGGATTGTTGTATCTGGCGATTGGTAGATCACGACTGGTTACCGATCGCGAAGTTCGCGTTCAAGGGGAAGTTAGCGACGCGAACTTAGTTCGCGTCGTGAACTTTGGTCGTGCAGCATTAAAGTCGGGTTTTGGCTCATTTAATGCATTTCAAAACCCTAGTTTCTTCCATTGATGATTTTTTAGTGCAAGTGCTGATCTTGGTCGATTTGTTCATCAAATCTTGATAGATTTCACTCCTAAGTGAAGATTAAAGGTATATCTTCACTCCTTGATCTTTGTAGCTTTAGATCTATGTATTTTGATGCTTGGGTTGAAACCCTAGATATTGGGGGTTATGGGTTATGGTGAATAAATGGTGTATACACTTAATAGATGATATATTAACAAAGGAATCAAGTGTATGGTTAAGATTGGTAAGAATCTTAAGGGTTGGTTAAACCTAGGGTTTGGTAAATTACCATAATTGGGGGAAAGTGTTAGTTGATGGTATCTAGTGATTAATGGATACATTATTAGTAGTATGTGATGTTGAACATTGTATGATTGTTGAATTAGGCTTCTGGTGAAGTCTTGGAGTTTGATCGAATTGTTGGAACGAGGAAACCGGCGGAAAGACTACGGTTGGAGCACTAGATTGCTAAGGTGAGTACGTGTGGACTTTATTGAGTACATAGCCATGAAATTACTTATTATCATATATGTCGAGTCTATTTGATAATTGTGTAGAATTTAGCAAATGTAGTTAGTTGTATATTGTTGAATATAGGTAACTAACTTGTTGATGATTGATGTGATAGCCAAAGTCTTTGATTGATAAACCGTCGAGTTATAGAAAGGTTGAGACGATGTGATGACGCGGGGGATCCCCGGTCATGAGGTATGGAATGGGGAGCGTTTGGGCGGATCCCCATCGGCCCGTTCCATGATAGTAGTCTTGCTAACTGGAAGTAGTACGGCGAGTAAGGCGGGTATAGGTAGATTGGGCGATTCCCTCTTGCCTTTACCTTGAAGCTTGTTAATGCGGGGGATCCCCGGTTAATGAGTTAATGTGGTTCTAGTTAGTTGGGGATGTCCCGATAACTAGATATGATTGCTAGGGAAGCAAGGATCATAGAGTCACAATAGGGTGACTAGATAGATGGATGAATTACTTGTATATGTATTATTATGCCTTATAATTATTATTATTGACGGGTCTAAACCCATGTAGCTCACGAGACGTTTTTGTCTCACGTACTCCTTGTTTGTTTTGCTATGTACTCAGGTTCGGGATCGAAGGTTTAGGTACGCATGGATAGAGATGCGGGGCCTAGAGTAGAAGAACTTAGATTGGATTTATGCTTAGCTTTGGTTTTGATCTATTTTGTAACACCAAACTTATTACTCTGATTTTCATACCAAAGGTTTTTGTAAATCCATATTTTGGAATAGTTCTTCTATTTATGAAAAATGATTTATTTTGGGCAAATGTTTTGTATTAAAATTTGAGGTGTTACAACTTGGCATCAGAGCTACTGTTTAAGTGAATTAGGTTGGATGACCATCTTAGTCTTAGACTGTAGCATTGGGAATATAAGATTCCTTAAGATCATGGGTTGACCTTGAGACTTTATATTAAGTTTAGGGTTGAACCTAGGGGACCGATGAAATTTGATATGATTATGGATATTGAGTCTTATGCGACTAATGGGTTGTACACAAGGCACTAAATGTTTAATGTCTTTCGTATAGTCTTGGTTGAAAGAAATGGTGACCACGCGTAGAAGTGGTAGAGCCCCGGAGGGCCGGGAGGAGGAGATACCTCATGTTGAGGTTGTGGTTGAACAAGAAAGTCAACCGTCGATGCATCGAATGGGTGAGTCGGAGGTCGGAGCTAATAGAACTCCGGTAACCATGGCGGATCTCCAAACCATTATTGATCAAATCAAAGGAACGGTGGCCGAAGAAGTGCACCGTATTATTGGAGACCGTGAGAGGTCGGGAGGAGACCGTGAATCCGAGGCTAGATCGGATGAAAGAACCGGGGGTAGTGGCACCGGTGAAGGGAAGTCCTCCACGGGTGGCCAAAGTGATGCTAGGGCAAAGCCCGTTGTGAAAGAAGGTTGTTCGTTTAAATCCTTCATGGCTTGTAAGCCAAATGTGTATACGGGTAGTTCGGACCCGAAAGTAACAATGAGGTGGATCCGAGAAACCGAGAGGGTTATCGGTAGTAGCAAGTGTAAGGATGCCGATATGGTGACGTATGCGTCACAATTGTTAAAAGAAGATGCTATGGTTTGGTGGGATATCGTGTATGAAACCCTCGGGAGGGAGGTGGTTGAGAAAATGACGTGGGATGAATTCACCACGAGGTTGAAAAAGAAATTTTGTCCCGAAAGGGATTTGGAAAAGATGCACGAGAAAGTTCATGACCCTTAAGAAGGGTGATTTGTCGATTGAAAAATACTCGAGAGAGTTCACGGGATTGCTCCCTTTTGTTGCTAAAACCTACTCGGATGAGAGGTTAAGGGTGGTCCGGTATGCTAGTGGGTTACCGTGGGACTACCAATTGGAAGTCAAGAGGGCGGTCACACTTGATGAGGCCATTAGTGCCGCCCGGGGTGTTGAGGAAGTGAATGAGGCACGTGTTGCCGAGAGGGCCCATATGGGCGAGAAAAGGAAAGCCGAGAGCGGCTCTAGTTCGTTCAAGAAAGGGAAGTTCACTTCGAGCTTCTCTAAGCAAGGTAGTGTTGGCTCGTGCAAAAAGAGCGTATCTTGAATCCATTCACCATGAAATACTCACAGTACTGACTGATGGTCCCATCATTCTACAAACTGTGGAACCCATTGCAGCCACTGATGATGCTCCTACAGGCACAAGGACCATACCAAAACTGAAGCACATATGGACTGATACTGACCGTCAGTTGTTCAGTCTTGACTCTAGAGCCAAATGGGTGATTGGTAATGCAGTTACCAAAGAAACATTGAATGAAATCATGAAGTTACCAACTGCAAAAGGTATGTGGGATAGCTTGTCCATCTCCTATGAAGGCACAGGAAAGGTGAAGTTGCAAAGAAAGAGCAACATGAGAAGAAAATATGAAAACTTCTTCTCAAATCCTAATGAAGACATCACCTCTCTCTATAACAGGTTCAATACTGTTATTCATGATCTTATCAGTGTTGGGATTGTGAAGGAAGAAGGAGAACTTTGTCAAAAATTTCTGGACAGTCTTCCTCAACAATTCCTTGACATGACAAATTCTGTCAATGCTGCTAACAACATTGAAACATACACTCTTCAAACGTCATATGGTTTGATGTTGAATCATGAAGAGAACAATGCTGCTAGCTGATCAACTGGAAGAAAACTGACAAGACTTCCACTGGCATGGCTTTCGTTGTGCAACAGGCCTATACTGTCACTGAGCCTGAAGAGCCAGAAATTGATCTTGATATTGCTGAGGAAGAGGAGCTTGAAACTCAAATGGCTCTCATGTCCATGAAGCTGGATCAGTTGAAGAAGAAGAGGCTGGGTGTTAGCTCTTCTAATACTGACCCAAGATCAAGTCTATGTTATAGGTGTGGAAAGCCTGGACACATTGCTGCCAACTCTCATACTAAGTCATCTGAGACTGATCAGAATGATAAGATTGCATACCGAGCTAAACGGTACAGGGACAAGTATGTCAAGTTGAAGAACTTGAGCAAGGGCAAGGGTGCAGCTGGGAATGGAGCACCTCATCAGGCACTATACTCTGAAGCTTGGATGGATGAAGAGCTCAGTGATGATGAGGAAGAAATTGAAAACAAAGACTTTATGGCTTTCACTGAAGAAGATTTGAAGAGCACCTTTGAGAAGGACATAAAAGAAGCTGAGAGGATGAGTGTTCACAGTGATTGGGATTCTACTCTGTTGTACAAGGGTGATAGAAAATGGTACCTGCTCAAGACACATGACTGGCAGTATGGAATATCTTCTAAATTATACACCAGAGAAGGGTCTTTCTGTCAAGTTTGGGGATGACTCAGTAGGGAAAACAAGAGGATATGGAGTGATCAAGGCAGGCAACATAACTTTTAAAAGAGTTGCCTATGTAGAGGGTCTAAAACACAATCTGCTCAGTATCAGCCAGATGTGTGATGATGACAATGAAGCTCGTTTCAGAAAGACTGCAGGAATCATCTACAATGACAAGGGGCAACCTGTACTCATTGCTCGAAGAGAGAAAGATGTCTATGTGGTCAACTTGTCTGAACTAGACCCTACTATAAGAGTGTGCCTGCTTTCTAAAGTCAATCCAGAACTGAACTGGATGTGGCACAAGAAACTCTCTCACATCAACTTCAGAAACATCAACGAGCTAAGTTTGAAGAAGTTGGTGAGAGGGTTGCCCACAATTACTTATTCAAAAGATAAGTTGTGTACAACATGTGAAATGGGCAAGCAGAAGAAGAGTTCATTTAAATCAAAAGTTAATCATTCTATAATGAACCTCTTACAATGATACATATGGATATTTTTGGCCCCATCAGTACACCATCTCTAGGCAAAAAGGTCTATACATTGGTCCTGGTTGATGAATACTCAAGATACACTTGGGTCATCTTCCTTAAGACGAAGTCAGATGCTACCACAGAAATCATTGCCTTCATCAAAAGAGAAGAACTTCAGAAAGGTAACAAGGTCAAGCAACTAAGAAGTGACCATGGTACTGAGTTCAAGAACTCAGTATTAGCAGATTTCTGTGAAGACAAAGGAATCGTACAAAACTTCTCTGCAGCCTACACACCACAACAAAATGGTGTTGTAGAAAGGAAAAATAGAACACTGATTGAAGCTGCAAGAACTTTGTTATGCCATGCTGGACTGGCACTGCGCTTCTAGGCAGAAGCTGTAAACTGTGCAAACTTTACACAAAACAGAGCCACTATAGTCCAGAGACATCACAAGAATCCTTATGAGTTATATCATGGCAGGGTTCCTAATGTGGAATATTTCCACATCTTTGGGAGTAAATGTTTTGTACTCAGTACTAAACAAAATCTCAACAAATTTGCTCCCAAAGCAAATGAAGGCGTGTTCATGGGCTACTCACCACACTCCAAGGCCTTCAGAGTGTATGTCATCTCAGCAAAGGTGATTGAAGAATCCCTCCATGTTACTTTCGATGAAAATCCGGGTGAGCATTCTACTTCAGCAAAGGAGGACATAAGTGGTATAGAAACCTTATGTGATCAAGAAAACTCCAATGCTGACCAGCCCAAGTCTCACCCATACTATGTTGAACATGGTATGAGTGATACTGATGAAGATAGAACTCAATATGATCGAAGTACAACTAATCATGAGGTTCCCATATCTGAGAACCCCAACACTGAGTTCTCAAATCTTGATCTGAACAACTCCACTTATGAAGAAGGTGAAACATCCAACACATTCCAAGAATCCACCTCAAATCTGCAAAATGAAGAAGAACAGCAACCTGAACTATCTCATACTGAACAAATCTCAGATTAGTATCAGACAGACAACAAGATATTGTTGACCTTGCTTCAAACTCTCCCTTAGGAAACAATCTAAGGGAACACAAAGACCATACACACTCAGATATCATTGTTCCTATTGAACAAGGTGTCCAAACAAGAAGAAAGCTAGCATTTGAACCCCAAGCCACTGCAAATTTCTGTTTCTTCTCAAGTTTTCTGTCTACCATGGAACCAAAGAAAGCTGATGAAGCTTTATTAGATGAAGACTGGGTAGAAGCTATGCAAGAAGAGCTTACAGAATTTGAAAGAAACAAAGTTTGGAACTTAGTACCGCCCCATCTGGCAAAACTATTATTGGTACTAAATGGATGTTCAGAAACAAGATGGACAAAGATGGTGTTGTAATCTGAAATAAGGCTAGACTGGTTGCTCAGGGTTACAAGCAAGAGGAAGGAATTGACTATGATGAAACTTTTGCACCAGTTGCACGAATTGAAGCTATTAGGCTGTATCTTGCATATGCAGCTTTCAAGAACTTCAAGGTGTATCAAATGGACGTTAAGAGTGCCTTCCTCAATGGAAAACCGCAAGAGGAGATTTATGTTAAACAACCTCCAGGTTTTATTGATCCTAAATTTCCAAATTATGTTTTCGAGCTTGATAAAGCTTTGTATGGACTCAAACAAGCTCCAAGGGCCTGGTATGATACACTGTCTGAGTATCTACTTGAAAATAAATTACAAGAGGTAAAATTGATAAAACTTTATTTTCAAAAAGGAAAGGGTCTGACATTTTACTCATTCAGATATATGTAGATGATATTAACTTTGGCTCCACTGACAAATCCATGTGTGATTGGTTTGCCAAGATAATGTCAGCTTAGTATCAGATGAGTATGATGGGAGAACTTACTTATTTTCTTGGTTTACAAGTTGATCAAAAGCCTGATGGCACTTTTATAAACCAAAGTAAGTATGTGCATGACATGCTGAAGAAATACAAATTTGAAAATTTATCTTCTATGCACACCCCTATGGGTGCTCAGGACAAAATAAGTAAGGATGAAGCTGGTAAGCCAGTATGTTAATCCACATACCGAGGTATGATAGGTTCCTTACTTTACTTAACAGCTAGCAGGCCTAATATCACGTTTGCAACATGTTTGTGTGCTCGGTATCAGGCTGATCCCAAGGAATCACATATGAAAGTTGTTAATCGTATTTTTAGATATCTTTCAGGTACTCCTAACATGGGTCTTCGGTATCCAAAAGACTCAGATTTTGACCTTGATGGGTATACAGATGCAGATTTTGCAGGTTGCAAGCTAGACAGGAAAAGCACCAGTGGAGGATGCCAATTTCTTGGTGGAAGATTGGTTGGTTGGTCATCCAAGAAGTAAAATTCAGTAGCAACTTCCACAGCAAAAGCAAAATATGTTGCTGCAGGAAGTTGTTGTGTTCAACTCTTATGGACGCAGTATAAACTAATGGACTATGGGTTTAACTTTCAGAAGACACCCATTCATTGTGATAACAAGAGTGCTATTGCTATCACTGAGAATCCAGTCCATCATTCGAGGACAAAAGCACATTGATATCAGACACCAATTTATCTGAGATAATGTGGAAAAGTGTATGGTTGAGGTAGATTTTGTTCCAACAGAGGACCAATTGGCTGATGTGTTTACTAAACCTCTCTCAGAAGAAAGGTTTATGTATCTACTAGGGCAATTGGGCATGCTGAATCCTTAAATCTTCTCAAAATTTTCTGATACTGTCTGCTCAGTATTGGTTCTAATACTGACCAGCCCAGTATCACTCGTCTGGTTTATCAAAATTAAACAATTTTTTATTTTTCATTTATTTATAAGTTAAATTAAATGTTTTTATAATTTTTATTTTTTTTTAATTTAAATTTGTTTTTACTCAATATTGGGAGTCCTGGAGTGTTAAAACTGATTCTAACGCTCATACTCCCCAACAGTAACCTTTCCTAATAAGAAAGTTACCGTTGGAACATGATAAGGCTGTCATTTTAGCCGTTTATACTTCCCAATACCGTAATTATTGCCTTTTTACTATAAATAATCATTTTTCTTTTCATTTAAATCTTTTAAATTGTTATTTCATTCTTTCTCTCTAAATTCTCTCTGCGATTAACGATTCTACTCTCCTTTTTTTAAGAAAATTTCTTCCTAGTTTCGTAGAATCACAAACAAAGATGGCAAATTTCCAGTTCGTCGCACCTGATGCTGCACCAGCGAAGAACTTTTAACGTGGTGAACTTCCGAAGTTCTCAAGGAACAACATCACCGCAAATTTCATCATTCCAGAAGGTTGGGTATGTCCTCCATTTCGTCAAATGGTTACCTATCTGCGACATAGCCCAGTCTCACATGCTCTACAAGCCTCTCCGAGAGCAATATATCCTTCAATGCTGTGTGAGTTCTTGTACACTGCAGAAATGGACTCACCAGATATGATAGCAGGGTGGGTGATTAGAGATCAACGAAGGGCATTTATATCAACGGCAATCATCAGAGAAACACTTCGTTTGCCTGCTCATGCTCAGTATGAAGATTTTGTTGATCGTGATACTGCACGGTCGGTATTGCCTCTCTTAGGACGACAACAGACAACAGCCATCATAAAAAGGCATGAATTTGGCCCAATGTGGGGGATTATGATTTCCACAATAATCCGGTGCATGACCCACAAAAAAGGGGCCCTTGATCAAATTAATGATTTTGGTATGCAGTTGGTATATGCTATGTACCATAACAATCAGATTGATTATGCAAGATGGATATTCAATGAGTTGGCCTCACTTGTTCAAGCCAGACTCCGAGCCCCTAATGTTCCTTTTTGCAGGTTTTTATCCCTTATCTTTCAGCACTCAATGCCAAATGCTATGTTTGACGATTTTGATGGCATTCGAGTTGATCTTCCTTCAATTCATGAGAGGATTTACTTTCATCAACCACGGGTAGAAGAACCACCACTCAGTGCCACTATGTTAGCCATTGCTCAGGCTCACATAGATGATGATGATGAAGATGATTCTGGTACTGAATCAACAGCAGAAAGTGATAGTGATGATGATAATGATGGTGGTGGCAATGATGATCAAGACGTTGAGATGGTGGATGCTCAACCAGAACAAGAGCTAGTGCATCCGAACATTCCACAACTTGAAGAGAATCCTGATGCTCCTCATACTACATCAGATTCTGATACTGAGTCACTTCCGCAACCTTTGGTTGTAAGAAGAAGAAGAAGAAGAAGAAGAAGAAGAAGTCTGACTCCAGTAATAATGGGAGATCTATCATCAGAAGAAGTGCAGCACACTCAGGTTCCATCCTTGAATGCATCACTTGAAGAGCGGAATTTAGCTGCTGCAACTGTAGACCTTCCAGGTCCTGAACTAGAAAACATTGCTCAACCAATTGAGGCACCTCATCTTCTTCTTGATGTGGAGATCCAATATGAGCATCATACACTGGAAGGTGCTCAGGATAGAGGCCATGAAGGTCCTGAGGGTGCTGGAGGTTCAAATCAACATACAGATGATCCAACACCGACCTCTGCGGATGGGAGAAGGGAATCTGACAAAGTCTCAGGTATGAATTTCTATAGAACCTTTAAACTTATATATATATATATATATATATATATATATATATATATATATATATATATATATATATATATATATATATATATATATATATATATATATATATATATATATATATATATATATATATATATATATATATATATTTCCCCAAGTATTGGCCAGTACCAACTCAATACTGACCAAAGTTTCAAGCGAACTTTCAAATATATATCCTCTTATGGCCAACATAGTTAGCCCACTGCTACTATGAAACATTCCTACACTGAGCACTCAAATGATCACTGTCAGTCTACAGTTGTCTCAACATTTAAAGAGACAATGGTGGTTGATGTCACACTGACACCCACTTGTGCTGCTTGAATCATGCCCAACTTATTTTTGAGTTGGATCTCATGATTTAAGAAGTGGTCACAAACCCTTAAGCCACAATAGCCAAATATTTTCCATGGGGTTTTAACCACATTTCTGTTATCACTCTAATACCGAGTGATAAACATTTGAAATAAAAGAAGCATATCCCAGGCTTCAACTTCCCAAACCCAAAACCTTTTCAGAAAATGTGACTTATCCTACACTGAGCTACTAAAATATTCACCACTCATTTTTTACTGAAAATTTCTTACACATGCTTTGCACAAGTCCACAATATTTCATCACGAACCAGATGAAATACAGACTTCAAAATTCTGTTTAAGTGATTATAGGATTAATCAACACCACAATTCTATTTGATAAACCATTCATAACTAACCAGATTTCTATTTTGTTTCTTTGGCACCATCTGTGCAGGGTATTCAAGCATCACAGGTTCAAGAAGAACAAGTGTCTCTGCAGACAATCATGCAGCAGAGCCTGGCCATGCAGAACACACAGAACACAATTCTGGCCAGGATGGACACCATGAGTAGTGAACTTGACTCCCTAAAATAGTCAGTGGCACTACTCCAACAACAACCACCTCCACCGACCTCACCATCCCAACACGGTGGAGACAATGAAGATGAAGGTGGAGATGATACTGAGCCAAGAAAATCACCCTCCAATGCAGATCCTGAGGGTGATACTGATGCTGCTACTGAGCCTATGCCATCTCCAACAAATGAAGATCAAGAAGGAGACATAGGTGGTGATACTGAGCCTCTACCTTCCCCATCCAATGATAACAATAAGGGGGAGAAGAGACAAAGAGGAGATGAGGTTGATCAACCTGAGCCATCTGCTCATGAGGAGAAAAGAAGCAAATTAAATGAAGATCAACTTGCACATCAACAACAACCATCTCAGCAATTCACTCATACTAAACCACTTTGGTTCCAGTATGCGAGAAGAAGACAAAGAGGGAGATCAGTCCTGCAAGAACTCGAAGAACCATCTGAGCCATCTGCTCAGGGGGAGACTGACCAACCTCAACAGGTTGATACTAAGACTCCTGCTCAGGATGTGAACAACCTGCAGATCATTGTCTACAGGCCATTCATCTGGACCATTGTTGATGATGAAGATGAAGAACCAAATCCAATGC
This sequence comes from Calendula officinalis, assembly GCA_963853835.1. Taxonomy (NCBI): domain Eukaryota; kingdom Viridiplantae; phylum Streptophyta; class Magnoliopsida; order Asterales; family Asteraceae; genus Calendula; species Calendula officinalis. The sequence continues at coordinate 81,979,167 of OY970820.1, read as the reverse complement.
CAACTCAAAACTTCCTCAACTATGCACTGGATATGGCAGAACAAGAAAGCTCTTCATCATCATCCTCCGATGATGAAGAGCCAGAAGAGCCTCAAGTTATCAGAAGAAGAGGACCAACCACAACAAGAACGTCAAATGTGGTCCTCACCTCTTCTGAATCAAGTGAGGAACCTGCTCCTTTAATCACCAGACCAAGAAGATCTGTCCGCACCATGGACAGTGATACTAAGCAGGTTCCAAGAAAGACTCGCCAACAACTCGTTGAAGAACAAGAGAGATTCTTATATGAACAAGAGTTGGGGGTGAAAGAAGAACCAGATACTGATCCAGAGACTGATACTCCTGGTCTATCTCATAGAGTTACAAGAAAGGGTCCGGACTAGATCCAACATTACTGGAATATGGTTGCTGCACGGACTCAGTATAAAGAGAACATGAAGGAGTTCTTGAAGACCAAGGCATTTCCCAATGTGAGGGGTATACACTGGTTAAACCTTGATGTCAATAAGGTGAAAGTGCAGTCCAAGGAAGGAAAAATTATTATCACCTGCACTGGTTTAATCAGTTCTCCCATGAAGATCTTTCTTCATTATATTCAGAATATTGGTCTTCAAGACTGGGTGAAGATCACAAGACTGATTAAAGAGCTTCCAACAAGATCAACATTTGCTCAGATAGTCTTGGATGAGATCTGTGCAGTTTCTGCAGTATGTTATGAGAAAGGATTACTCCATATAGTGGAGTATAGGGCACTCAATGTGATGACTGAAGCATACTCAAACAACAGACCAGAGTGCCTTCATGCATACAAGTTCTTTTGGAAGTACCCTGTTCCTCCTAACCTTATCTTTCAGGATCAGAAAAGTGTCATATATCCAACCTCTGGATATATGTATACTGACTCAGAGGAGAGGGAGTGCTTTATTTCTGAAGCAGATCTGCCAAGGGCCCATATTAGTCATTTGGTGGGACTGAAATGGATGACAACCAAGAAGGAGGACTCTTGGTTTAGAAAGAAGATCATTGGTGTGCTCAACAACAGAAAGGATGAACTGAAGAAGAGAGAAGAGTTCATCCACATCAAGCAAGAGGTCTTCTATGAGCAGGAATCCATCAACAACAGATGAAGAAGAAGATTCAGCTGTTTAGATGAAGAAGAAGACTCTGCGGTCTTCTTATGTATTTTTGTCTTGTTTTGCTTTATTCCTTCTCTTTGTAATATTGTCTTGTTATCATTAGATAGGGGGAGATTGTTAAGGAAAAAAGCCTTACCTCATTAGGATCTTAAGATAACAAGACAACCTAGACTAGCTTAGATTAGTTTGTAGAAATTAGCTAAGTCTTGGTGCTATACTGAGTAGGCAATACTGGCCGCTCAGTATTGGAACTTAGTAATGGAAATCCAATACTGAGTAGAATGACGAGTTACATTTTCCAAAATGTAACTGACTAGATCAAATCCCTTGATCTCGGTCACTTTCCTTATCTCAGTCCTTCTATTACTCCTTGCCACTTTTGTAAGATCTCTATAACACTATAAATAGAGATCACTTGGCAAAGGAGTACTCACCAATTTACACGTTCATTTCTAAATCCTTGTAATTGTTCAGTGGCCTTGTATTTCCGCTACAAGCCACACTTTGTGGAATAATATATGTTTGACTTAATTACTGTGTTCTACACCATAATTGTCTTAAGTAAATTATAATATAACAATTAACAAGCAAACTAGGGTTGTTATGACCTAATCAGCTGATGCATCTGTGCCAGCTGAAGAGTTGGTATTTGGTTGCTTTGTTAAGTCTACCAAAACCTATGCTACTGAGATGTCCACAGAAGAACCTTCTGAAACTACTGGTGAAGAATCATCTGTAGATTCTTCTGCCATAGTTGTTAGGACACCCACTGTAGTGATTGTTGAACCAAGTAAGTCAATCTTGGGTTCACCACCTGTTGTCTCTTCTGCCAGACCTCTAAGGATGACTAGCAAGACAAGAGCAAAGAAAACTGTTCTTACACCCTTCAAGGGTGAGCCAGTTGGAGTTCGTACTCGATCTGCAAAGAACAAAGGTAAGACTGGTTCCAAAAACACTCAAAGTCCTTCTTCAGTTGTTTATGTCAAACAACTGAAAGGAAAGGTCAGTAAGCTGACTTCACTCGTTCAAACTCTGACTATCTCTGATGATCAGAAAATGAAAGGTATTTTGGGCCCCGTTCCAAACCTCTCTGTATCGCCCTCAACTCCACAACCAAATAATAGTGTTAGAACAAATCACAGTTCAACTTATTTCTGATGCTGAAGTTAGTACTGATTATGGTTACTACTGATGGGGCAGAAACACTTGATACTGATGAGTTGATACTGGTGAAGAGTATAACTATCTTACTACTGATCATGCACATATTGAAGAATACTACTGATCGTTAATAGTTACTACTGACGTTGGTTTTGGACTTACTACTGATTATCAGAGTTACTACTGATCATCACATTTACTACTGATGATGCATATTTACTACTGGTGATTGCAATTACTACTGATACGCGTATTTGGAAGCAAATCAAGTCCGAGATCTTCGCAGAGTTAGTTATAGAATGTTATTCAATGTATATCTTTTATAATTCGATGTAAATCAAATCCTAGAATAACTAGGGTAAATAGTTAGGCTTCAAGGACTGCTATAAGTAGTTCCTTACGAATTGTAAACGTACGTGTGTATTGTTAATCAATAATATACATTGAAGCTTTTTGTGAATCATTGTGTTCTTAATATTATTGTTCATTGTTCATTCAATATACAGTATTCTATTGTTCTTAATATATTAATACAAGTATTGATCCGCTGCAACTTCTTGTTATTAGTAGATCTGGGTTGACAATAACTTGTTTTGGTTATTCGATCCTGACAAGTGGTATCAGAGCTTATTGGTTCTAGATCTACGAATTTTAAGAACAACAAAAAGTTTTAATCTTTAAAACACACAAATTGTTAATCATGACTGATAACAATGAAAGTACTCAAGCAAATAAAATCCCTATACTCACTCCCAATAACTTTGGAATGTGGAAAAATCGTATTAAGCAATACATGCTTATTACTGATTATTCCATGTGGGAAGTTGTTGTTGAAGGAAACAAAACCATTCACAATCAAGCAACAAGTTCTGCAACGGAAGCAGACAAACTCAAGTGTGAAAAGGAGAAGAAAGACAGAGGAATTGAACTCAAAGCTCTAAGCACTCTTCTACTGGTCATTCCTAATGATTATCAACATCTCTTTGTTGAATATGATGATGCAAAGATGTTGTGGCAGGCACTGGAAAAGAGATTTGTTGGCACCAAAATCACCAAAAGAAACATGAAGTCTGTACTAAAACAGGACTTTGAAAATTTCAAAGGCCAAAAGAATGAATCCCTATCTCAAATCTTTGATAGGTTCAACAAACTCATTGGTGAATTGAATCAAGTTGGTGTGAAACCAGACAATGATGATGTCAACAAAAAGTTTCTCAGATCTCTTGGAGAAGAATGGTCTATGTACACAGTCATATATAGACAAGGTGATGCTCTGGAAGAAAACGAGCTGGATGAATTGTACAATGAGCTAAGGGTGTTTGAATCTGAGGTAAGCTCTAAAACTCCTAATTTATCTTCAAACAATGCTGCTTTTGTGTCTAGTACAGGAACAGGTCAGGAAACTGCAAAGGCTGCAGATTGTGAAGATGTTGCAAGAGAATCCTTCTTCACTAGTCATGTGCATACTGCACTAATTAGTGATGATTTGGAACAATTGAATCCTGATGATCTTGAAGAGATGGATCTTAAGTGGCAGATGGCTATGCTGAGTCTAAGAACCAAAAGGTTCTTGAAGAGGACTGGTAGAACAAACCTTAACTACAACAAAGGTGACAAGGCTGGATTTGACAAGACTAAAGTCAAATGTTACAACTGTAACAACCTTGGGCACTTTGCTAAAGAATGTACTCAGCCAGACAAAAGATCAAACTCAAATGCTCTTGTTTCACAACAAGGACAAGGATATGATTGGAGCTTTCAAGCAGAGGAACATGCACAGAATCAAGCTCTCATGGCTTTTACTGATTCTCCTACTAAGGTACTTTCTAAATCTTGCACTCCTGAATGCATTAGAGCATATAAAGATTTAGAAAAACTTAATAAAGAAACACTTGAAGGGATGATTCTTAATAGAAATAGAAGAATTGAATATAATGGTTGTATAGCTGATCTTGAAAATCAAATTAAAATTTATAAAATAACTGATCAAAAGATAAAAGAAGAATTGCTACAAACCACTTATGAAAAAGAACATCTTGAATTAAAATTAAAAGAAAATTTGATCAAACTTGAAGAATATCAAATGGAATTAGAACAAAACAAATTAACCATTAAAAAGTTTGAAAAAAGTTCTCAAATTGTTAATGAATTAACAAGTAATCAAACCACTGAAAAAGTTGTGCATGGAGTGGGATATCATGCTGTTCCACCTCCAACTAATTTTATCCCTCCTCTTAAATCAAGCACAGAAAGAATTTTAGATGGTTTAAAAATGACAAATAACTGTGAAACTAGTAATGAAACATCTGAATCAAATGATACATCTGATGATGATTAAACTACAGACTCAATTGATACAAGTTTTCACACAGCAAAAAGTCAAGATGACTCTCCTAAATATGATGCTGAAAATATACCAAAAATTTTAAGAAGGGGAAATGAAAGAAACATGAATCAACTCTTAGAACAAAGAAAGTCTAAAAGTGCTAAGGATAAGAAATTAAGATGTGTTATTTGCAACAAAGTAAACCATTTAGCAAAGGATTGTCACTTCAATCCAATTAACTGCAAAGAGTTCAAAGAATTTAAAAATTCTAAAGGAAAAGCAAAAACACAAAGGTTAAAAGATACTACTGATCCATCAGTAGTAAATAAAACAAAATCTCAAAAATTTGAAACACCAAAATTTGGAAGAAATGCACCAAGGTTTGTGCAAAATAAAAGAGTTGGAAGCCCAAAGAACATCAATTATTTCAAAAATAATGGAAAAACAAATCAAAATAAACAATATTTTAATTTTTCCAACACCAGTAGAAACTTTAACAGGTTTACTACTGATCCTAACCCTAATTACAATGCTGTTGGGTACCAGTACCAAAACACTACTGGTAAAAACCCTAATTTTAAAAATACTACTGCTGCCAAACCAAATATTAAAAAACTACTGGTTATCCTAAACATGGTAATTACCCAAATACTACTGGTCCATCCATAGTAAAGTATTCAAAAGCTAAAAATCATAGATATAGACCAAGATCAGTAGTAAACTCAGACACCAGTAACAAATCTAAAAGGGCAGTAGTAAAACAAAACACCAGTACTAAACAGGTATGGGTACCAAAAATGTTTAAAATTAAATCTTCTACATCTTAGTTCTCAAAGGATGAACCCAAGACATATAAGGTAGAACATGGCATATTGATAGTGGATGCTCAAGGCACATGACTGGAAATTTGCAAATTCTTAAGGATTTCAAGTCATTTGATGGAGGATATGTGGCCTTTGGTGAGAACCCAAAGGGAGGTAAGATTACAGGCAAAGGTACAGTTACTAATGGTAAAATTACTTTTGATGATGTATTTTATGTAGCTGAGCTAAAATACAATCTTGTCAGTGTGTCTCAAGTATGTGATAAAAAGAACAAGATTCTTTTCAGAGATATTGAGTGCATCATTCTTTCTCCTGACTTTGTTTTAGATAAAAAAATATGTAGTTTTGAGAACTCCAAGGAGAAATAATGTGTATTGCCTGGATATAGGGGGAGAACTCATTTCTTCAAATGAGGTCAACTGTTTTATATCCAAGGCAAACACTACTGAATCAGAACTATGGCATAGAAGGATGTGTCACACAAACTTTAAAAACATGAACAATTTAGTAAGAAAAAATTTGGTAATTGGATTACCACAAAAACAATTCATGTGTGATCATCACTGTGTTGCATGCCTAAAAGGTAAACAACATAAGTCTTCTCATAAGTCCAAAATTGTAAATTCTATTTCTGTTCCTTTACAACTCTTACATATGGACCTTTTTGGACCTAGAAATGTAATGAGCATTGGAAAGAAACAATATTGTCTTGTTATTACTGATGACTTTTCCAGATATACATGGGTTTTCTTTCTCAGGACAAAAGATGAAACAAGTGAACTCATCAAGAACTTAATTGTTAAACTGGAGAACACATCTGATCAAAAAGTTAAAGCCATAAGATGTGATAATGGCACATAATTTAAAAATGCTAACCTAATTAACTTTTGTGATCTTAAAGGTATTGACAGGCAATACAGCTCACCTAGAACTCCTCAACAAAATGGTGTAGCTGAAAGAAGAAATAGAACCATCATTGAAGCAGCAAGATCAATGTTAGCAGACTCAAAACTACCAATCACTTTTTGGGCTGAAGCTGTTAATACTGCCTGTTATGTACAAAATAGAGTATTAATAGTTAAGCCACATCATAAAACACCATATGAACTTTTTAACAAAAGAAAACCTTCCATAAGTTTTTTTTAAAATCATTTGGTTGTCCTTGTACTATTTTGATTACAAGAGAACAAATTGGTAAGTTTGACTGCAAAGCTGATGATGGAATCTTTGTGGGATACTCTACTCAAAGCAAATCATATAGAGTGTTCAACAAAAGATTAAGGATTATTGAAAAAAGCATCAATGTATCCTTTAATGAGAATATACCTAATGAACAAGGAAATGGTCCAGATTGGCTATTTAACATAGACAATCTAACCAAATCCTTTAACACTAACTTGGATTTAAATGCAGGTGATTCAAATTGTCATACTCAAAAGGAAGGAACATCATCTTTCAATTCTGGTCAAGAAGAGATGAGATACATAGTAGTTGATACTGTTGCCACAGTTAATACTGAGGACAGTAATAACTCAAATTCTGGAAGCAGTAGTGAATCAGACAATGAGGACAGTAGTAATTCAAATACTACTGATCCCAGTAATAACTTAAATACTACTGATCCCAATAATAACTCTGAACCAGCAAATGATGATGAACCAAACATCAATGACAATGAAGAACCTCAAGAGGAACAAATCCCTGAGACAAATGAGTCCAATCTTGAAAATCAACTAGTAGTTGATAGAGTTACAAACTCAAGGACTCAAAAGAACCCTCCTTTAGACAATGTTCTAAGTGATGTTAACTCACAACTACAAACAAGAAGCAAATTAAATAAAAGTCTAACTGCAAACATGTATAACATAAGTTTAATTGCTAATGAATGTATGTTTGAATGTTTTCTGTCTCAGGATGAACCAAAAAAGATTCAACAAGCAATGAAGGATTCAAACTGGATTAAGGCAATGCAAGAAGAACTCCTTCAATTCAAATTACAAGCTGTTTGGACACTTGTACCTTTACCCAAAGGAAAAAGAGCCATTGGAACAAGATGGATCTTTAGAAACAAGAAAGATGAAAGAGGTATAGTGATCAAGAACAAAGCCAGACTTATAGCCCAAGGATACACTCAAGAAGAAGGAATAGACTATGATGAACTATATGCTCCTGTTGCAAGAATTGAAGCAATAAGGATATTCCTAGCATATGCTTCATACAAGAAGTTTAAAGTCTATCAAATGGATGCGAAGAGTACATTCTTATATGGGAAAATTGAAGAAGAAGTATATGTGTGTCAACCTCCAGGTTTTGAAGATCCAGAAAATGGTGACTATGTATTCAAACTAGACAAAGCTTTGTATGGCCTACATCAGGCACCAAGAGCATGGTATGATACATTATCATCATACTTGTTGAAGAATGATTTTAAAAGAGGAGCTATTGACAAGACTCTGTTCACAAGAAAGGTCAAAAATGATATACTACTAGTTCAAATCTATGTAGATGATATCATTTTTGGATCAAACAAATGACTTACTGTGTAAAGAGTTTGAGGATCTCATGCAAACCAAATTCAAGATGAGCTCCATGGGTCCAATGAACTTCTTCCTTGGACTCCAAGTCAATCAAAGATCAGATGGTACTTTGATAAACCAATCAAAGTATGTTAAAGACATCTTGGAGAAGTTTGCCACGAAAGACTGCAAGAGTGCAAGTACACCAATGGAAACACACAAACACCTACATCCTGATGCTGAGGGGGAGGATGTAGATGAACACTTATATAGATCGATGATAGGATCTTTGATGTACTTAACTGCATCAAGACCTGACATTATGTACAGTGTTTGTGTGTGTGCAAGATATCAAGCAAGACCTAAAGAACTACACTTGCAGGCTGTCAAAAGAATAATTAGATACTTGAAAGGCAAACCATCACTTGGTCTATGGTATCCACATGACTCACCATTTGAACTCATAGCCTACACAGATAGTGACTATGGAGGTGAATGTCAAGATAGAAAGTCCACTACTGGTGGATGTCAATTCTTTGGATCAAGACTGGTGTCATGGCAATGTAAGAAACAAACAAATGTATCCACATCAACTGCTGAAGCAGAATATGTAGCTGCATCTGCTTGTTGTGCTCAAGTACTTTGGATTCAAAACCAGCTTCTAGACTTTGGTATCTCTATCCTTAAAACTCCTATTTTTATTGATAATCAAAGTGCTATTAGTATTGTGAACAATCCAGTAAAACATTCTAAAACTAAACACATTGAAATAAGATTTCATTTTATAAGAGATTGCAATGAAAAGAAGTTAATCAAAGTAGTTAAAATTCATACTGACAATCAATTAGCAGATCTTTTTACAAAAGCATTTTGATGTAGGAAGATTCAGCTTCTTAGTTAGCAGTATTGGAATGATTTTAATAAATTAATTTCACAATCAAAATCATGTGTAAAGTTTTTCTGTTGTAAAAAGTTATTTATTTTAATAAGTGTTTTACTACTGGTAGGTCAGTATGATGTGTATTGAGTATGCACAAAATACTACTGATAAACGATTGTACTCACATATATTACTGGTCTCTAAAATGGTGGTTACTACTGCTAGGGTTGGTAAATTAGGTCAGTATTAAAATTCATTAGTTACTACTGATGTTTACAGTCACTACTGATGTCAAAATCCTTAGTTACTACTGCGTTCATAGATACTACTGATGTTTTCTACTGGTATCTAATTTACTACTGGTGTTTAGATTGTCAAAGTTACCAAACTAACCCCCATGAAAATAACCGTCGTGTTATGAATCGAAGGGCAATTTAGTCTTTTTGCAGATCAAATCGTAAGATATAAATAGCTGAAGTCGATTAACTTAGCATTATCCACACATCGATTTGCTAAATCCTCTCGATAAACCCTAAATCGCGATCATAAACCCTGCACCAGTAACAAACATTCATACTTGTTCTCTCAAATCAAACGATCAAACACAAAATCGACGACAATGGCAACTCTACAATCTCTTGATGTTAACACAAATCTTAAATACTCAGAGTTTCACAACATGTGTGCGTATCTAAAGAATCCAGACGGAACAAAAGACTTTCGTCTAATCGTCATGTTCTTGAAACAGTCTTATATAAAGTTTGCACTCACTGTAAACCCTAAAGCTTATCAACAACACTTGGTTGATTTCTGGACCAATGCTGAAAGAACCGAAGGTGCAACTGTGTCTATGATCAAATCAACCGTGGATGGAAAGTCTATCACCATAACTGAACAATCCATCAGACACCATCTACAACTGCACGACGATGAAGGTATGTTTTCTCTTCCTAAGGAATACATTGTTGAAATTTTAAACAAAATGGGATATGAGGGAAGACTTGACATTGTCACTTTCCAAAAAGGTCTTCTCTCCCCACAATGGAAATTTCTTGTACATACTATTCAACACTGTATTTCTCCTAAAATAAGTACATGGAATGAGTTTAATAAAGCAATAGCATCTGCTGTTGTTTGTTTAAGCACAGACCAAGTCTTTAATTTTTCAAATATGATTTTTGAAGGAATGTTGGGAAATCTTTCTACTTCAAAATTTTTAATGTATCCCAGATTTCTTCAACATTTAATAAATTGTGAATTACAAAACTTGTCAACTCCTAAAAACACTTTTATAACTCCTGAGTTGAACAAGAAAGTTTTCTCAAATATGAGAAAACAATTTAAATTTTCGGGCAAGGAAACCCCTCTGTTTCCTAACATGATCAAAGATCAACCAAATATTGGAGAAGGTTCAATCAAAGATACAACCCCAATTGAACCTCAACCCACTCCTTCACCCCCAAATGCAGCCCAAACACAACCCCAAACAGTCACTCAATCATTCACCCAATTAGATGTCCTGAATGTGTCCCAGGAACATGAATTAAATTTGCAGAGTGCTACTCTTCACTCTGTAGAAGACCAACCTTTAGCCAAATCATTCCAGAAAAACTATAAAAGGAAGAAATCTTCCTTAAAGGACATCAGGGGACCCATTGAGTCAAACCCCAGGCTCCAAGAGTTGTCCTCCAAGGAGGAGAGAGGGCATGAGGAAAGGGCTCTCACTACTGATACCCCAGAGGTGGGTGCACAGGACAGTGAGAACATCAATAGGACCCAGACCTCGGCAACTCTTAGTGATGACTCTTTTGAGGAAGCACTAAGAGGACCCCGGTGCCAAGAAACCACAAGGGGGGGGGGGGGCACTACTGCTTCTTCTAGGAAGAAGAGAGTGTCCAAACAACCCATTTCATCACCAAGAAGTGATGAGGGTAGAACTGAAACCATTGATTTGACGGAAAGGATGGAAAACCTTAAAGCCAATGTACCTGTTAGTGAGCCCGATGATCTTGCTAGAAGGAGTGAGGGCAGTATTGAACAAACACAATTGACGGATAGGTTGAAATACCTTGAATCCACTGTACATGACTGTCTTACATATCTCACTAATCAAGGAAAAACCATGACCTATATGAAGAAGCACATTAACACAATCAACAAAGGAATGAAATTATATGAGCACGGGCTACATCAACAAACAAAAATTATAAGGAGGCTGAGAAAGAAGATTGATAATAGTGAAGCTCCACCAGTTGAGCTCACTAAGGGGGAGAAGGACAACATACAAAGCATGATAGATGAATCTATTGCAGCAGCAGCAACTTCTCTCCTCAATCTTAAAGAAACAAAGGTTGATGAAGGCCAGGTCAATGATGAAAGCCTAGAAAAGATGGATATTACTGATGAGGCTACTACTACTGCTCCTATGGAAGAACAAGCTCAAAAAGAAGCATCAGTAGTAACTCCTACTACTACTGATGTCATAGCAGTAGTAAATCAAGAACAGGCAGCAAACACTACTGATGCCCTATCAGTAATAATTCTTGAAGACATACCAGTAGTAACTACCTTGGCTACTACTGATGATATTAATGAACTGCCACCACTACTAGAGCCTGCAGTAATAATTCCACCATCACCAGCAATAAAGTCAACACAATTGGTGGTGAAAGACATTGATGATGACATCAACTGGTTAGAAGTTGATGAATGCACTCTACCTCCACATCCCAAAATACTTCCCATGTCACAAATACATACCTATGGTCACAAATTTAGAATTGAAGCTGCACCGGATAAAAAGAGTGACAACTACATAGGAAAGGGAAAGGAAATTGCTGATGAAGACCAACCTAACAGAGCACAAGGTCATGAAATGGTCAACAAAATCAATTATGCTAAATCAGCCAAGCAGGATAGGTGGAAAGTAAAAAGGCAAATTATTTGAAGAAGGTTGAAGTTTCTCTAGTCATTGAGAACAGAAAATTAGCAGAAAGGGCTAGAATACTAAGACAACCCTTCACAGAAATAAAATTGGCAGATATAGCTGATATATCAAAACTTCCACAATTTCAACACAAGGTCAAAACCAAACAAGTTGCAGAAACCAGAAAAGAATTACAACAAAGAGAACTACAAAAAATAAGGCAACTTGAATCTGAAACAATAGAACTTGTTGAAGCACAAGTACAAGAATGCAAAGAGCTGAAAGCTGATATGCCAGTAGAATTTGCAGACAATAACAATGAAATGGTCACATACTTGAAGTCAAGAGGCCACAATACCAAGGCCTTTGGAAGAATGAAGTTGGTCAACTTGACAGAAAAGTACTGTGTGGAGAAGAAGAAGGAACTTCTTGAACAAAAGATTAAAGAGAAGGACACCACAAAGCTTGAACAGATAAATTCCAAAGAAATGAAAGAAAGAAAAACTATAACAGGTGAAGCATCTGGTGAACTCTCTTTAACTACAAGAAAAAGGAAAGTTGATCAATCTGAACTAGAACAACCAAAGAAGAAACTACAAATAGTTGAAGTTCATGATCTTCCTATTGCTCCCCTAGAAAGCAATCCAATCATCAACTGGAGTTGTATAGATGATGTGATTGAGATTGTTAGAGAAGATAAGGTCACTCAAAGATTTAGAGCTTGGAAACCTTTAGTCATGTCCCTAACCAGAAGTGACATAATCAAGATGCTGATTATTGGTAAACCAAGAATGACCAAGAAGACCTGGAAGAATTCAGCTGCAGGTTACATTACAGAAATGATTGATGCTGCTTTCTATCCAAATGAATATTCAAAGAAGTTTACAAATCCAGAGAATATTCAAGCCTGGAATGTGCTGCCAACAGTCAACATGTACTTCTTTGAATATACAAGTAAGAAGTGTGATTTATTCCTATATGAAAAAGAGTATCCTCACTCTGAGAAGACTCTTTATCAAATTTGGTGCATGAATTTTATTAAACCTAATGATGTTGTGATGTTCCAAAACAAGTTGAATGAATTTGTGAAAAAGATCAGCAAATATATTATTGCACAAAGGAATAAAAGAAACCAACAGACTTTAGAAGGTGATCAAAGAAGAGCAAAATTGTTGGAAGAAAAAGAAAAGAAGATGTGAAAAAGAAACTTGATTGATTGAAAGAAAATCAATAAGTTTAGGGGGAGATTGTTAGAACAAATCACAGTTCAACTTATTAATGATGCTGCAGTTAGTACTGATTATGGTTACTACTGATGGGGCAGAAACACTTGATACTGATGAGTTGATACTGGTGAAGAGTATAACTAACTTGCTACTGATCATGCACATATTGAAGAATACTACTGATCGTTAATAGTTACTACTGACGTTGGTTTTGGACTTACTACTGATTATCAGAGTTACTACTGATCATCACATTTACTACTGATGATGCATATTTACTACTGGTGATTGCAATTACTACTGATACGCGTATTTGGAAGCAAATCAAGTCCGAGATCTTCGCAGAGTTAGTTATAGAATGTTATTCAATGTATATCTTTTATAATTCGATGTAAATCAAATCCTAGAATAACTAGGGTAAATAGTTAGGCTTCAAGGACTGCTATAAGTAGTTCCTTACGAATTGTAAACGTACGTGTGTATTGTTAATCAATAATATACATTGAAGCTTTTTGTGAATCACTGTGTTCTTAACATTATTGTTCATTGTTCATTCAATATACAGTATTCTATTGTTCTTAATATATTAATACAAGTATTGATCCGCTGCAACTTCTTGTTATTAGTAGATCTGGGTTGACAATAACTTGTTTTGGTTATTCGATCCTGACAAATAGAAAATGTTATAAGTGTGGAGGACGTAGGCATATGGCAAGTGAGTGTGACATCACAAGCTTAAGACCTTCTCCAACTTCAGCTTGTGAGTCTATTGGAAATCACAAGGACCCAAAAAAATTTAGGTTCCCAAAAAGAACTAACTTTTTTACTTCTGTGCAGGGTGATCAAAGAAAACATATCTGGTACCTAGATAGTGGTTGCTCAAGGCATATGACTGGAAACAAATCCCTGCTAGAAAATTTCGAAGTTAGTACTGGTCCTCCAGTAATTTTTGGTGATAATGGTAGAGGCTCAACTGAAGGTTATGGATCCATCTCAAATGGATCTATAAAAATCACAAGAGTTAGGAATGTGAATGGGCTGAAACATAATTTAATCAGCATTAGCCAACTATGTGATGCAAAGTTCTCAGTGAACTTTAATGAATTCAGAGGAACGGTAACCGATAAAAGTGGAAAAGTTGTATTAATTGCACCAAGAAACAACAACGTCTATACACTTGACATGAATCCCTATAATCAAGAAGTTTGTCTATTCTCTCATACCACTGAAGAGCTAAATTGGTTGTGGCACAAAAGGTTGCCTCACTTAAATTTCAAAAACATATCGAAGCTGGCTCGAGGTCAGCTGGTGAATGGCCTACCACAAATCAAGTATGAAAAGGATAAGCTTTGTTCAGCTTGTGAACAAGGTAAACAACATAAAAGCTCTTTCAAATCAAAGCAATGTTTCTCCATCGATAGTTGTCTGCATATGCTCCATATGGATCTCTTTGGTCCTATGAGTACTGAAAGTCTAGGTGGAAAGAAATATACACTTGTTATCGTTGATGAATACTCACGGTACACTTGGGTTATATTTCTTCGCCACAAAAGTGAGGCAGCAGATGAAATTATCAAATTCATCAAAAAGATGGAACTTCTAAATGGGTCAAGAGTCAAGATGCTGAGATCAGATAATGGTACTGAATTCAAAAATAGTACATTGGAAGACTTCTATTCAGAAGTTGGGATCTCACAAAACTTTTCAGCTGCGAGAACACCTCAACAAAGTGGTGTGGCTGAAAGAAGAAACAGAACCCTAATAGAAGCTGCAAGAACAATGCTTGCTGAGTCAAACATGCCAAAACAATTCTAGATAAAAGCTGTCAATACGCGTGTTTTACTCAAAATAGATCTCTCTATGTGAAGAGACACAAGAAAACTTCTTAAGAGATTCTCCGTCTAAGGAAACCATACATTGGCTTCTTTCATGTGTTTAGATGCGTGTGTTTTGTGTTAAACACACGAGATCAGCTAAGTAAATTTGCTTCCAAAGCTGATGAAGCTATTTTCTTGGGGTATTCCACTGTATCTAAGGCATACAGAGTGTTTAATAAAAGAAGACAAACTCTAAAAGAATCTACACATGTTACTTTTGAAGAACACTCGAAGGCCTTAAATCCTACCTCTGCTGAAAACCCTGAATCGTCTCAGAGAACAACTGTACCACCAACTGATGATACAGCTGAAGCATTCTCTGATGCCTTGAATCAATTTGATGTTCCAATAAATGATTCAGATGATACGTTTCATGATGCTCCTTCATATCTTGTAGATATTGCAGCTGTCCAACAAGAAATTCCTACAGCTAGAGCATCATCCAAGGCTAGAACCAATTATAGGCCACCTCTTCATACTTCAAGAAGATTAGTTCAAAATGAAGTATTGAATCCTGCTGAGCATTCAGCTGCTCAACAAGGATCAAATTCTGCCGAATCTTCCTCTTCTACAGCTGCTCCTCAGTCTAAGTGGACCTCAGAACATCCAATTGAATTATTCACTGGAGATCCACAACAAGGAGTGGTCACTAGGAGTAAGGCATCATGAAATCTATGCTTATTGTCATGTTTCTTAGCAGCTGAAGAACCGAAAAATATTAAAGCTGCTTTAGAAAGCTCCAGCTGGATTCGAGCGATGCAGGAAGAACTCAACCAATTTGAGGTCAACAAAGTGTGGCAGCTGATGCCCCCACCAGCTGGAAAGACCATAATTGGTACTAAGTGGGTTTTTAGGAATTAAAATGGACGAAGATGGTGTGGTCATCCGCAATAAGGCTAGACTTGTTGCATAAGGATATAGACAGGAGGAAGGAATCGATTACGATGAAACATTTGCTCCAGTAGCAAGGCTTAAGGCTATAAGAATATTTCTAGCCTATGTTGCGTATAAAAACTTTATAGTTTTTCAGATGGATGTGAAAAGTATGTTCTTAAATGGAAAGCTGCAAGAGGAAGTATATGTTAAGCAACCACCAGGTTTCGAAAATCCTAAATATTTAAACTATGTGTTTAAATTGGATAAAGCGTTGTACGGGTTGAAACAAGATCCTCGTGCATGGTATGACACACTTTCCACTTTCCTTCTAGCAAATGATTTCACCAGGGGAAAGATTGATAAAACCTTATTCATTCGCAAAATCAAAGGTGATATCATTCTTGTTCAAATTTATGTGGATGACATAATTTTTGGTGCTACTGATGAAAAACTTTGTAGACATTTTTCAAAACATATGTCTACAAAGTATGACATGAGTATGATGGGTGAATTGACATATGTTCTTGGCTTACAAGTTAAGCAATCTAAAAATGGAATTTTTATAAACCAAGAAAAATATATCAAAGATCTTTTAAAGAAATTTGATAAGAATTCATCATCATCTATGAAGACTCCAATGGCTCCTCCGAATAACCTAGATGCTGATACAACTGGGAAATCATTTGATGTCACATTCTACAGAGGAATTATTGGGTTTTGCTCTATCTTACTGCCATTAGACCAGACATTATGTTTGCTACTTGCATGTGTGCTAGGTATCAAGTTGATCCTAGAGAATCTCATTTAAAATCTGCTAAACGTATTTTGAGGTACCTTAAAGGTACTCCAAGCCTAGGCCTTTGGTATGCCAAAGATTCTGGGTTAGATCTAATTGGCTATTCAGATTCAGACTTTGCAGGTTGCAAGATGGATAGAAAGAGCACTACTGGAAGTTGTTAGCTGCTAGGTGGCAAGCTAGTCAGCTGGACAAGCAAGAAACAAAACATTGTTTCTACCTCTACAGCTGAAGCAGAATATGTTCCTACTGGAAGCTGTTGTGCTCAAGTTCTTTGGATGAAGAATCAGCTGATTGACTTTGATTTGAACTTCTGCAAAAGTGCCTATCTAATGTGATAACACAAGTGCTATCGCAATCAGCAACAATCCAGTTCTTCATTCTAGAACCAAACACATTTACATAAGGTATCATTTCATTAGAGATCACAGTGAACAAGGTGACGTTGAACTACACTTTATTTCAACAGATCTTCATCTGGCTGATTTATTTACTAAACCTTTAGATGAAAAACGCTTCAATTTTCTTATCAGCGAGCTGGGTATGTTGAATGCTTAAATCATCTGTTGAAGTACTATTAGCAGCTGATAAGTTCACCTTGTCATTTAGTACATTCAGATGACTAAAAATTTTCAAATTATCAATCAGCTGAATAATACATCTCATAATGATACTTGTCAAGTTTTATAAGTTAAAACATTTGGTTTTCAAGAAAAAAAGAATCTTTTATCCCTATCCGCACGTTTCATAAAGTAAATTTACACTCGAGTGGAAATATTTGGCATTTATGAGGGCAAGACATCCCTGACACCGAAACGGCTCCTCACCTTTTACCCAAAATGTCCCATCCATCCCTATAAATACCCCACAACTCCTCACCACCTTCAAACTTCCTCCAACTTTCTCTCTACTCCTAACAATGTCAACCTCCAAGAAAACCTCCAAAACTCCTCTCACCAAAGCCACAATCGAGTTCTCTCAAAACTCAAACTTAGTTGCTAACACCTCTCTACCGGAAAACCTCAAACAAATTTACCGTCCGGTCGAAAAATTTCTGCATCACTATCTTGTCAATGGTGCATTCACTCGTTTCACCAAGAGTTTTTACGAACTGTAACGTGATTTCTGGTTCTCCACCTCTATCTCCGGAGACAACATTGTTGCAAAATTCGGAGATCATCAAATCACTATATCTGTTGATGATTTCCGTACGGCTTGAGGGTTTGATTATCTGCTCCATGATGAACTCCCTCAGGAGATGAAACATTCTGATGAGGCAAAGGCAAGTCTGATCAATATCACTGGATATTGATTAGAAAAGGAAGATGACAGGGTTCCCATCTTTAAGAAGACTCAGCTATCGAGACCATGGGCTTACTTCTTCACGCACATCATTCAATGCATCGGAGGTAACAATGGGTCTCAAAACCAGTGCAAAACCAAGCTTCAGATTTTCGCTGAAGCCCTAATCACCGGTCAGCGGATTGATTATGGAAAACTGGTTTTCGAGGAGGTCTAAACGAAGCTCAAAGCGAAGGGAACTCACATTCCCTATATAAGATTCTTCACTCTTTGCATCGCTCATGTGATGTATCAAGAATTGAAGATTGATTACGATGACCTCGAGGGGGATTGGTTTCATGTTCGTCCTCTATCTGATATTGAAGGGTTTCACATGCTTCTAGCAACTGATCGACCCACAGGTTCGACATCCTAGTATGCTTGGTTCGAACCATACTGACCAAGAACATGAACTTGTTCTTGACCGGTTAAAACCAACTAGCTGATTTAATCCCTAAAGCGGAAGTGGGATTAAACCTAACCCTTAAACCCTAAAGTATTGGGATGTTGGAAATCTAGATTAGATTAACAAGAAAGAAACCTTGTACGAAAAACTCGAACACACACATGATTGTGTGTGTTCGTCGAACACTCACCAAGACCCCTAGGGTTCTTGGTGTTCTCGTTCGATCGAACAAGAGGGGAGGAAGAAAGTGTATTCCATGAAACATACCTTAGGTTAATGCTTAAGATAGATCCACTGATGATGAACACGACGAGCGATCTTCTAGTTGATCACTTGCAACGATCTTGTTCTTCGAAACTCGAAGAACACGAAGAACGAACGAAGAACACGAAGAACACAAACTCGTGTTCTTCCCTTGTTGGTGTTCGGCCGAATGTAGGGAATAAGGGGGAGGGATTTCGTGTAAAGAAGCAAGGAATCAACCTCTAGGGTTAAGTCATAAGCCTCCTATTTATAATAGAAGATCTTACACTTAAAACCCTTCTAGTTTAATTAAGATTAACTTCTTAATTAAACTTCCTTTTTACACTTACATCCCTTATAGTTTAACTAGTTTATTATTGTTGCACTTAACTATTAAATATCTAGTATTAATACACTAATAATTCGGTACCCATATACACGAATTATATACTTGTATTTATACTTTTAATAATGAATTATATAAAAACCTTTATATAATTTATACAACAACATTATCCAATTACTTATATAATTTAGTAGCTTTAAATCATATTATGGATAATCTATAATTAACACATTGTATATTTACTCAACTACTAAATGTACAAACACTTGTATTAATTAGTTAGTTAAACTAATCTAGTAATAAGTTAAACTTAACTTAATACTTAACTGATTCATAATGACTATTATGAATCATTCCTCTTCGTAGTATCATTGCATAACTTGCTCGTATTACATGCATTCACCGGTGTGACCCTTAAGTGTTTCGTAGGCATGGATATATCATCTTAGGTTGACTAACTGTGCACATAAATCCTTCAGACTCCCACTTGGGCAAGTTGGTAACCTTTGTCTTAACGATACGAGCTACAATGGCCTTCTAGATGGGCATGTAGGTAACCAACCCCATAAAAACAGCTTATGTAACCCTGGTATAGTTTTGTGAAAAAAACTCTTAATAGCGTCTCCTAGTAAAGAACACTCTGTCTTTACTTCTTGGGTAACCTTGTTAGGTTCATCACTTGCAGCACGATATTTGTGATAACGAATACGAGCATGGTAGAAATTATCAACTCATGTACTCGAAATCATTTCATGACTTCTTGATTCAAACTGTTGTGATAAACGGCAAAGAACAAATCAGTTCGTTTGGTCATGGCCATGCACTTTCCAGTTATCTCATCATGTCAAACGACCCATAAATATCTCTCCTAAAGAGGAGGTGTAATTGCCATCTTGTTATATTTCGATTCAAAATACAACTTCTTTTGTACCCAGTAAAGCCTCGTATGACAACCATATTTCAGGCTTGTCTAAGACGAACCAAAGTACATTAGTCATTGTATGCTAAACCAAATACCTCAGGCTTAAGGACAATCCTAGTGAACAATACTTTTGAACTTTTCAACCACGAAGTATTGTCATGGTAGTCAATCCAGTATTCCCACCAAGACGAGTAGTCACGGATTAATATCTTTTTGAATAAAAGAACTTTCATTCATGGATATTGTAAAACATACAAAGTCTGAATAACAATGATACTAACTCATGTATTATTCCTCTTGTTCGCGTTGATTACTTAATGATTCTTACAATCGTAATTGTAACTTTATCACTAAACCAATCATTTCTATTAAACTAAAGACATAAGACGAGTATTTTTAGGAATACTATTACTTTTGCCTTTGCTAGATTTTGTTCTTGCAACAATCTAGAACATATTCCAGTCTTGCCTTTTATGCAATTCGGTAAACATAGGAGATCGGAAATTAACTCCTTAGTTTTCTTGAATTCATAAAATTCTCCCTGTAACTAAAGCCTCTTTTAGTTACTTGATTTGTAGATATATCTTCACTAGTTAAAGAAATTTCCTTAAATGATTATGTTATCCACTGGAGTGTGAACAACCTATTAGATATGCAATAATAATCACAAGACTTGTGATCACGCTATTAGGTTTGCAATAGTCTAATTTAATGATCATTTATTTCTCTTAACTATTTGGCTAACGACTTGGTAACACCTTTGTTGTTAATGTCTTACTAACTTACTAAATTCATTAACTTCTTTAATGAATTATGTTAGTCTTAGCTCCCACTTACTTTTATGGAATTTAAGCATCTCTTAAACTACTACTTTGACCTAGTCAATAAGTTGTAGTTTAATCTTTTAAGAATTCTATCAATAATTAAGATCATCCTTTGGATTTGCGAATATCCACTATTCCTGTTTAGGGAATCATGACATTTGTTGATTACTGTATCTAACAAGTATAAGACACTTGAAATGATACTTTTAATTCTTAAACATATTAGTATTCTTTAAGAACTTTATTTAATGCCAAAGTCATTTCTTGGATTTCTCAAATATCCATTATTCCTATAAGGGAATTATAACTTGATTAAATAATGTATTTATTACAAGTATAAAAGACTTGCAATAATACCTTTTAATTCTTAAATACTTTAATATAGTTTGTCCCTTTTAAGAGTTCATTTAATGTCTAAGTCATTTCACTTGGATTTTACGAATATCCAATTATTCCTATTAGGGAATTATGACTTCATCAAATCCTTTATTACAAGTATGAAAGACTTGCAATAATACTCCTAAAGTTTATCTTGATTATATCCAATATAATCATACTATATTAATACTAACACTTTAAAACTTTCTATCATAAGTAATGACTATTACTTAAGATGTTTTAACTAAGTTCAATAACTTTTGAACCTTATGCTTCCATAAAACTCTTAAACATTTTCATTAAAAAAACTTTCCAATTACTAGTATCTAAATACCTTGAGTTATCAAGACATTTTTCATACAACAATCAAACAAGTATATAACATGAAATATAAAGTAAATCAAAACTTGACTTACAATCTAGTCATAAACCTCGACTAGTGTAATTATCACACATGCACACAATATAATTCAACCATGGATTCGAATTTATTAAAACCAAAAACTTTGTTTTAACATAAAATAAAAAAAATTTATTTAAACAATAAAATAAAATTGTTTTTACTGAATCCATAAATATACTGAATTATAAAATCTTGGTGCTCGTGGGATCATCACCATCTCATGCCGGTCATCTCGCTTATCATCTTATGCAATAAACGATTGCTAAAGTTGAGTTACTTGTAATAAACTTTTACAAGTAGGAAGCGAGTATCTAGAAGTTGGTCAAGTCAACTAAGTAGCAAGCATTGCCTCCCACCCTTTGACCCCTGCCACAACCAAGACACCATTTCTCGGTCCTTGTTTGGCTTTACCTTCTTGACCTTTTTGTTTGACTCCATTACCCTTTAGGCACGCCATGGCTGGGATCGGTTTTATCCTTTTCCTTTCCACTGCGCCTCTTTCTCTGATCACTACCATCATCGGTTACTACGATATCATTCTTAAACTTGGTCCCCAAATCAACTCAGTAGTCATGAGCATGGAATGTAGCTCATCAATGGATTGCTCCATGTTGACTATATAATGCTTATAGTCATCTGACAACGAGTTTAATATCATTACTGTTGCTAACTGCAACGGTACTGGGTATCCTATTCATTCAAGTTGATCCATGTGCTCTTTCATTTCCATGACGTGAGCACTCACCCATGATCCTTTAACCACCTTGCGAGATTTGAACACCCTACAAGCCTAATATGCTTGTCCTGGTTCATTTCTAGCATTCACGGTAGGAGCATTTAGTATTACTTTTTCTAGGACATTTCCTTTTCTCTCATGCGTAAGCATAATCCGAAGATCACGCTTCCAATTGAGAAACATTGACCCAGTCAATTCGTCCTTTTCTAGAAACAAGCGTAGTGAGAGATTGTTGGTACTTGTCATCGTGGTTGTTGCTACCATCTACAAATTAAACCCAGTTTAATTAGTAATCATCAATAAACATTCTCTAAAATATATTATAAACCCATAATTTATATTTTAGGATTAGGATCCATATATCACATTCTCGCCGCAAGGTTTGGGCACTTCCCGACGAGACATGTTGTTTCTGGTAGGTAACATCATTCCCGATCGTATCAAGACTTGACACGATTCCTAGGGGTCGTAGAATATTTAGACTTATAACTTATTACAACTTTGTACAATCTAATTGTACATTTCTAGGTTTGTAATAAAGTCTAGTATGTTTATTCTACTCAAGTACTTTTTGGGCCGGGACTCCCGATTATCACCAAAATAGATCCGACCATCTAAGACAGTGCGATGCTCTGCGCCGGGACTCCCGATTATCACAGAACCTTATGCACCCTGACACTCGCAATGATTTGAATCCTATCTAAGGTTCTTTATCCTTACAATATGAATATCGTTTAACAAGTGAGGTGTTCCATTAGGTGGATAGTACTTAGATCTAAGATTTTCTTGGGTTTGTTTAAGACTTGAACTAAACTCAAACCTTTATTCCAATCTTAATCCTTGTTTTAAATGTGTGACTTGTGAATTTAGGAATTCTACAAGACACCTTTTTAAAACTTAAGAACTATTCTTTAAAACTTATAGTTACAAGAATTGCGCGATTTATATGTATACCTAAAATGAGGTGTACAAAATGTTTTACTAGGTTTTGTGAGAAACCTTATCTATAATAAAACTTACTTGTTTTATCTTACTTTAAAAACTTTAAAACTTATGTTAAACTTATAATTCCTTTATGATTCATAAACTTGAATCATAAACCTAGTTTAACACACCTAGTTTTTTACATGTCTAATAATGTAATTAAACATTTGTTTTGACTTAATAGATTCAACCAAAACTTATGTCTTATCGACACACTTATAAATTTTGTGATTTTCTTGTGTAGCTCCCACTAGCTCCAACAACCATGATGGAACTTAAGCAAAAACAATCACGGTTTGTACTTGGTGAAACTAATAAACTTATTATATAAAGTCTATATATAATAATACTTAGTTTTTTTAAACCTTTCTTACATTTAACTTGAACTAGTTAAATATAGGTTATAAAGTATTTCTTGTTATTTATTACCTGATCATTAATCTAGTATATTACATAACTTGTAAAATACTTATATTATACTTGTATAATTATCTAGTTATAATAACTTATAACTTTATACACCTTAATATATATAATATATAACTTTGTATATTTCTAGTTTTTTATATAATTTCAACTTGTACAATTTCTAGTTATAATGAAATTATAACTTTGTACTTTCTAGTTTTAATTATATAATAACTTTATACATTAACTTGTTATAATATTATCCTTTAAGATCAAAATAACATTATCCTTTTAATTGTTCCATTTAACCTTGTATTTAATATATATACAAATATATTTCATTACTTTATAATAAACTTGTAACATTCTAATAAGAATATTATATCTAATTTATACGTATGTATTTTAACTTAATCTAATTAAAATACGTATAAACTTATTATATTTATTAAAATTCATTTTCTTTCAAATATTTCAAATTCCGATATATATATATATATATATATATATATATATATATATATATATATATATATATATATATATATATATATATATATATATATATATATATATAAATACATCTTTTTAATTTTAAAACTTAAAAATTAACACCTCTTTTAATCTTTATTAATTCCCTACTAATAATTAGTTAAACCCTAATCTTGTTATTGATCAATCAAAACTAGGGTTTTGACTTTCTTGATCAAAGACATTATTTTATTAAAATATTAATTTTAATCAATCCTATCTAAACAATAAACTTTGTTTAAATTCTAAGATAGATTATAACCTTAATAAAACTTGTAATTAAAGTAAACAAACAACCTTTGTTAATCTAGTTTAGATTTCTAAACCAACGCTCTGATACCACTGAAGGGTTTCACATGCTTCTAGCAACTGATCGACCCATAGGACCGACCTCCTAGTATGCTTGGTTCGAACCATACTGACCAAGAACATGAACTTGTTCTTGACCGGTTAAAACCAACTAGCTGATTTAATCCCTAAAGCGGAAGTGGGATTAAACCTAATCCTTAAACCCTAAAGGATTGGTATGTTGGAAATCTAGATTAGATGAGCAAGAAAGAAACCTTTTACGAAAAACTCGAACACACACACATGCTTGTGTGTGTTCGTCGAACACTCACCAAGAACCCTAGGGTTCTTTGTGTTCCGTTCGATCGAACAAGAGGAGAGGAAGAAAGTGTGTTCCATGAAACATACCTTAGGTTAATGCTTAAGATAGATCCACTGATGATGAACACGACGAGCGATCTTCTAGTTGATCACTTGCAACGATCTTGTTCTTCAAAACTCGAAGAACACGAAAAACGAATGAAGAAAACGAAGACCACAAACTTGTGTTCTTCCCTTGTTGGTGTTCGGCCGAATGGAGGGAATAAGGGTGAGGGATTTCGTGTAAAGAGGCAAGGAATCAACCTCTAGGGTTAAGTCATAAGCCTCCTATTTATAATAGAAGATCTTACACTTAAAACCCTTCTAGTTTAATTAAGATTAACTTCTTAATTAAACTTCCTTTTTACACTTACATCCCTTATAGTTTAACTAGTTTATTATTGTTGCACTTAACTATTAAATGTCTAGTATTAATACACTAATAATTCGGTACCCATATACACGAATTATATACTTGTATTTATACTTTTAATAATGAATTATATAAAAACCTTTATATAATTTATACAACAATATTATCCAATTACTTATATAATTTAGTAGCTTTAAATCATATTATGGATAATCTATAATTAACACATTGTATATTTACTCAACTAGTAAATGTACAAACACTTGTATTAATTAGTTAGTTAAACTAATCTAGTAATAAGTTAAACTTAACTTAATACTTAACTGATTCATAATGACTATTATGAATCATTCCTCTTCGTAGTATCATTGCATAACTTGCTCGTATTACATGCACTCACCGGTGTGACCCTTAAGTGTTTCGTAGGCATGGATGTATCATCATAGGTTGACTAACTGTGCACATAAATCCTTCAGATATCATCTTCACCTCTAAGAAGGAAGATGTAAAAGGTAATCCCCTCTCCTCATACATGCTGAAGATCATTAAAGATCATATTAGATCCAGAAGGGATCAGCAGAAGCGCACCACAACGGAGAAATCTGCCCTACAAGAAGGTATGTCCTTCTCTCATATGGAGGATTCTTCAGCAGCTAGACGCCAGATAGGTGCTGATGAAAAAGACTCCACTTCAATAGGGATCTCTGTTCCTGATGATGTGGAAGAAGAGGCTGAGGATGTTGTTCCTCTAGCAGGGAAGAAACGAGTTAAAAGAACAGCTCGTCTCTCTTCCACGCCCTCTACCTCCTCTCTGCCCCCATCACCCGGTCTTCATATTCCTTCTTCTTCTCCACCCATTGGAGAAGGAAAGACCACGACTGGTAGTGATGTGGGACTTGATGATGCTGATCTGGCGACAACAGCATCATCAAGATTTAGCCAGGATCTTCTCGGTACTCACTCGATACCTAGATTAGGAGGATTACGATCAGGACCGGTGCTAGCGTTTGGGGTTAATCCTTCTCATTTTCAATTTGGCAGTGTTTTTCCTGAAACTCCATCTATCATCGGAGTTTCTAGTCAAACACTCATGGCTAATCACTTTTCTCTTTCTCATCCTTCTTCTCCTCTACCTGCTGATTTCTCAACAAGTCAGCAGCCTTCAAAACGGCAATTTTGTTCTTCAGGAGTTAGTGCCGGCTCCACCTTTCTGCGTAGCTCCTCGACTGATTCGTTATCAGTTGTTGTAACAAGGGAACAAACTCCACAGGCAACCTCAGTCTCTCGACAGACTGCCGGTGAAGTTTTAGGCTCATCCCAAGCCACCCGTGAGTCAGCTGCACACACACCACCACCAACTTCTTCATCACTACCTGAGTCATCAGTTGACGATAGATTGACTGGAAACCAACTCATTCTTGAAACTGCTCTTTCTGTTTCCCACAACGTCACCAGCTTACACCAGCTGGAGATCAAGGAAACCACCACCGTCGATGAAGAGATAACTGTAGACCCAGTTGTTACTGAGGCAACCACCCAAGCTGCCAGTGATCGCGAACGTATTCGCGAACTGAGCTGTGAGGCAGCTGATACACTATCCAGAGGACCTCTTCCTCAAGTCTCTATACCAGGTCACCTGACTGGTGAGACTGAAGTACAAGGTACTCAAACAGCATTTTACATGATGTTTGACTCTGCTGAGGAACCAATCATGCCCTATTACTCATCTTCAGACGAGACAGCAGATGAACCTTGGCTTCAATTTAACTTGACAGCTGATGTCGGCCCTTTTGACAGAAACCCAGAAGTTTCAGCTGGACCCATCTCACCCTCCACAGTTTCTGAGCATCCCATAGGAGCTTTTCCTCCTAACTCAGGAACACCTTCTACCACAGCTGAGGTCACCCTTTCAGCTGGAGACATACCGGACCCCTCTACCCAAATAGTCCATGTGTCCCATGCTGAATCCAGCAAAGCTGGAGAAAACATTCCCATCAGAGCCGCTGCTGCTCTGATGTCTAGAGTTGTTAAATCCCAAATTCGACCTGAGATGGCCATGCTGAGGCAGCAGATGAACACCCTTCGCAGAGATGTTCCAAAGAAGTTTGCTCATACTGCTGAGAGTCTCTTTTCCAGCATTGCTTCTCTGCACACTGAGGTTCACACTGAGACTCCTCAGATGGTTCTTCTTGCTGACCAGATTCGATGAAACACAAGTGAGTTCAACTCTCTCAGAGAATATGTTCATAGAGAGCTGAACTCCATTCGAGAATCTGACAGAGTCGAAAAAGATAGACTTCTCTCCGAAGCCCGGGAAACTGAAGCAGAAGTTGAACGACGGTTGAACACCTTGCATTCCAAGGTCTCTCTACTTATCTAAGCTGTCGATCGTATTGGTCTTGCACAATCAAAGCAAGAATCTCTATTGACCAATACTCATAGCCACCTCTGTAAGGCTATTGAAGATTCTGCTTCTGTTGTGTCCACCAGGATGGACAACTTGGAGACCGAGGTTAGTTCTTTGACCTCTCAAGTCACTGGTCTTCAGGGCACCCTTGACCTCATTCTTCAAAAATTAAATGAGGGTGCCGCTGCTGTTCGTCCTACTGCTGCACCAGAGAGTTCCTTACTTCTTCAGGCACCCTCTGAGGGGGAGAAAGAGCAAGCTACATCAGCAGGTGAACAAACATGTGAACATCTTGATTCACAACTTATAGTCACCTCTGCTGTTGGAGCCAATGTAGAAGATATTCAAGTAGGTGAGACCCCAAAATCACCACCTCCCACCTCTGCTGGAATAGAAGAAGAAGAAGAAGAAGAAGACGTTTCAGTAGACGAGACTTCAATTCCAACAACACTCGTCCCTACTGAAACAACTGAGGTAATTGCTTCTGGATGTGAGACAACAACGCAATCAACACTCACCTCTGTTGAAGGTCTCAGGAAAGAAGACCCCTCAAGTAATTTTATTAGAATCGTTGATTCCTTTGAATTAGTTTAGGTCCCTCAAGTCCAAGCCCCGCAAATCCAAATCCCTTAGCCCAATGAACAGGTGAATCCTCAACCTGCTGAAAGGGAGTCAACTTCTGTCACGGTTAAAGTTCTTCTTATAAAATATGTTGGAACCTCTGCTGATCTTGAAGCAGCTCTTGCTCTTCATTGAAAAACTCAATGTTAAGATAAAAAGCCTTACCCCTTTGTGAATCTTAGGATAACAAAACAACCTAGACTAGCTTAGATTAAATAGCAGATTAAATTAGCTAAGTTAGGAGTGATACTGAGTTCGGCCAGTATTGGCCACTCAGTATTGGAAAACCAATACTGAGTAGAAGGACTGAGTTACAAATCCCTTGATCTTAGTCATTTCCTTAGTTTAGTACTTCGGTTACTACTTTGCCATCATGTAAGATCTCTATAAATAGAGATCACCTTGCAAAGGAGTACTTACCAATTTACTTTACACTTTCATATCCTATTGTAATTGATCAGTGGTATTGCTATTTCGCAGCATACCACACTTAGTGGAATTATACATTGACTAAAATCTTGTTCTAAACATTATTTGTCTTAAGTATAAATAATCCAATCTA
The DNA here is from genome assembly GCA_963853835.1 of Calendula officinalis. Classification (NCBI taxonomy): domain Eukaryota; kingdom Viridiplantae; phylum Streptophyta; class Magnoliopsida; order Asterales; family Asteraceae; genus Calendula; species Calendula officinalis. The sequence continues at coordinate 81,950,490 of OY970820.1, read as the reverse complement.
TTTACTAAGTAATCCAGGGTTGTTGTGACCTAACAACTGGTATCAGGGCAGGCTAAATTAATCTTTATTTAGTCGATCTATAACCCTGGCAGCCATTCCCTATATTTATCCCTCCAACACTAAAAAATCCAAAATGTCTACTATCATAGCACCGGTTATGTCTGGTAAGGGAGTGCCCATCTTTGATGGATAGGACTTTCATCAATGGAAGCTTAAAGCTCAGTGGTATCTTGAATCTATTCACCATGAGATGCTCACTGTGCTGAATGATGGTCCCATCATTCCACAAACTGTGGAACCCGTTGCTGCTACTGATGATGCTCCTGAGAGCACAAGGACAGTTCCAAAACTGAAACACACATGGACTGATACTGACCGTCAGTTATTCAGTCTAGACTCAAGAGCAAAGGGGGTGATTGGTAATGTTGTTACCAAAGAAATACTTAATGCAATTATGAAATTGCCAACAGCAAAGGCTATGTGGGACAGCCTATCAGTCACCTATGAAGGCACAGCAAAGGTGAAGTTGCAAAGAAAAAGCAACATGAGAAGAAAATATGATAACTTCTTCTCAACTCCTAATGAAGACATCACCACTCTCTATAACAGATTCAATACTGTTATTCATGATTTAATCAGTGTAGGCATTGTGAAGGAGGAAGGAGAGCTTGTTCAAAAGTTCTTGGATAGTCTTCCTCAACAATTTGTTGACATGACAAATTCTGTCAATGCTGCTAACAACATTGTGAAGGAGGAAGGAGAGCTTGTTCAAAAGTTCTTGGATAGTCTTCCTCAACAATTTGTTGACATGACAAATTCTGTCAATGAAAATATGAAAACTTCTTCTCAACTCCTAATGAAGACATCACCACTCTCTATAACAGATTTAATACTGTTATTCATGATTTAATCAGTGTAGGCATTGTGAAGGAGGAAGGAGAGCTTGTTCAAAAGTTCTTGGATAGTCTTCCTCAACAATTTGTTGACATGACAAATTCTGTCAATGCTGCTAACAACATTGAGTCATACACTCTTCAAACTTTGTATGGTCTAATGTTGAATCATGAGGAGAATAATGCTGCAAGACTGATCAACTGGAAGAAAACTGACAAGTCTTCCACTGGCATGGCTCTAGTTGTGCAACAGGCATATACTGTGACTGAGCCAGAAGAACCAGAAGTTGATCTTGCTGATGCTGAGGCAGAAGAGCTTGAAACTCAAATGGCTCTTATGTCTATGAAGCTGGATCAGTTGAAAAAGAAGAGGCTTGGTGTTAGCTCTTCCAATACTGACCCAAGATCAGGTCTTTGCTATAGGTGTGGAAAGCCTGGGCACATTGCTGCTAATTGTCATACTAAGTCAACTGAAACTGATCAGAATGACAAGATTGCATACCGAGCTAAACGGTATAGAGACAAATATGTCAAACTAAAGAACTGGAGCAAGGGCAAGAATGCAGTAGGGAATGGAGCACCTCATCAAGCACTTTACTCTGAAGCTTGGATGGATGAAGAGCTCAGTGATGATGAGGAAGAGGTTGAAAACAAAGCCTTTATGGCTTTCACTGAAGATGATTTGAAGAGCTCCTTTGAAAAGGATATCAAAGAAGCTGAGAGGATGAGTGTTCATTCTGACTGGGATTCCACTCAGTTGTACAAGGAACAGCAAAGTCAACTACTCAAGAATCTAAAGAACCTGTTCAAGTTGTCATTTTAAAACATGATAGAAAGAAAACAACTTCAACAGGATCTTCAAGTGGCAAAATCAAGAAGTCAAATGATAAAAAGACTTCCATGCCTAATAAAAATAAGACCCAAGTATCATCTCCTTCGAAATCAGTTAAACATAAAATTAATACTCCATTAAAACATGACAAAAATAACATTTTGAAATCTATTGGTGATCAGATTAAAGTCTTAAGTCAAAAGTTTGCAAAACTCACTAATACTGATCTACCAAAAGTTAAACAGTTTTCTAAAATTCCTTATGAAAACATGTTCAGAAACAGACCTAGAAAATGTTATAGATGTCATCACACTGGTCATAAAGGAGATGAATGCTGGACTGATCTCTTGAATCCTAGGTACTCAGTACCAAAGAAAAGGAGAGAAACAAAGTCAGTATCACTCAAGAAAATCTCCAAGGTTTCTCCTAAAGTGATACTGACCTCTCCAATAAAAGAGATCAGGTCTATCCCTGTTTCTCCTACCAAAGGTCCCATTCAAAAATGGGTTCCTAAAAAGAACTAATCTTTATTTTGTGTCTTGTGCAGGGTGACAGGAAATGGTACTTAGATAGTGGCTGCTCAAGACACATGACTGGCAGTATGGAGTACCTTCTTAATTATACACCAGAGAAAGGTCCTTCTGTCAAATTTGGAGATGATTCAATTGGAAAAACAAGAGGTTATGGTGTAATCAAGGCAGGCAACATAACTTTTAAAAGAGTTGCCTATGTAGAAGGTCTTAAACACAATCTGCTCAGTATCAGTCAGATGTGTGATGATGACAATGAAGCTCGTTTCAGAAAGGTTGCAGGAATCATTTACAATGATAAAGGGCAACATGTACTCATTGCTAGAAGAGAAAAAGATGTCTATGTGGTCAACCTATCTGAAATAGATCCTACTATTCGAGTATGCCTGCTGTCTAAAGTCAAGCCAGAGTTGCACTGGTTATGGCACAAGAAACTTTCTCACATAAATTTCAGAAATATTAATGAGCTCAGTATGAAGACACTGGTTAGAGGGTTGCCCACTATTACTTATTCAAAAGATAAGTTATGCTCAGCATGTGAAATGGGCAAGCAGAAGAAGAGTTCATTCAAATCAAAGGTTAATCATTCCATTAATGAACCTCTTACAATGATACATATGGGTCTTTTTGGCCCCATCAGCACACCATCTTTGGCCAAAAAGATCTATACATTAGTCCTGGTTGATGAATTCTCAAGATACACTTGGGTTATTTTTCTCAAGACTAAAGCACACGCAACAACAGACTTCATTGCCTTCATTAAAAGAGAAGAACTTCAAAAAGGCAACAAGGTCAAACAACTAAGAAGTGATCATGGTACTGAGTTTAAGAACTCAGTATTGGCTGATTTCTGTGAAGAAAAAGGAATCGTACAAAACTTCTCTGCAGCCTACACACCACAACAAAATGGTGTTGTAGAAAGAATGAATAGAACCTTGATTGAAGCTGCAAGAACTTTGTTATGCCATGCTGGCCTGGCACTGAGCTTCTGGGCAGAAGCTGTCAATTGTGCAAATATTACACAGAACAGAGCTACAATAGTCCAGAGACATCAAAAGACTCCTTATGAGTTATATAATAGCAAGGTTCCTAATGTGGAATACTTCCACATCTTTGGGAGTAAATGTTTTGTACTCAGTACCAAACAAAATCTCAACAAATTTGCTCCCAAAGCAAATGAAGGTGTGTTCATGGGCTACTCTCCTCACTCTAAAGCCTTCAGAGTGTACATTATCTCAACTAAGATAATTGTAGAATCCATTCATGTCACATTTGATGAAGATCAGAATGAGCACTCCACCTCAGCAACAGAAGACATCAGTGGCATAGAAATTCTATGCAATCCAAAAAAATCAATTGCTGAACAGCCCAAGTCTCACCCATACTATGTTGATCATGGTATGCTTGATACTGATCAAGAAAGAACTCAGTATAACTCAAATGTATCAAATTCTGAGGCAGACATTCCTGAGAACCTCAATACTGAGTCCCCAATACTTGATCTGAACAACTCCACCTATGAAGTAGGTGAATCTTCAAGCACATTTCAAGAATCCACCTCAGATCTGCAAAATCAAGAAGAACAGCAACCTGAAATGTCTAATACTGACCAGACTTCAGCTCAGTATCAGACAGACAACACATCACTGCAACAAGATATTGTTGACCTTGTTTCAAATGCTCCCTTAGGAAACAATCTAAGGGAACACATAGATCATCCTCATTCTAATATTATTGGTCCAATTGAACAAGGTGTCCAAACAAGAAGAAAGTTAGAATTTGAACCCCAAGCAACTGCAAATTTTTGTTTCTTCTCAAGCTTTTTATCTACCATGGAACCAAAGAAATCTGATGAAGCTTTATTAGATGAAGACTGGGTAGAAGCTATGCAAGAGGAACTGACAGAGTTTGAAAGAAATAAAGTTTGGAACTTAGTACCACCTCCTGCTGGCAAAACTGTTATTGGTACTAAGTGGGTGTTCAGAAACAAGATGGACAAGGATGGTGTTGTCATCAGAAATAAAGCAAGACTGGTTGCTCAGGGTTACAGGCAAGAAGAAGGCATTGACTATGATGAAACTTTTGCACCAGTTGCAAGAATTGAAGCTATTAGGCTGTATCTTGCATATGCAGCTTTCAAGAATTTCAAAGTTTATCAGATGGATGTCAAGAGTGCTTTTCTTAATGGAAAACTACAGGAGGAAGTTTATGTCAAACAACCACCAGGTTTTGTTGATCCTAAATTTCCTAATTTCGTTTTTAAACTTGATAAAGCTCTTTATGGGCTCAAACAAGCTCCCAAAGCCTGGTATGATACCCTGTCTGAGTACTTAATTGAAAATAAGTTTATAAGAGGTAAAATTGACAAAACATTATTTTCAAAAAGGAAAGGTTCTGACATTCTACTCATTCAGATATATGTAGATGATATTATTTTTGGCTCCACTGACAAGTCAATGTGTGACTGGTTTTCTAAGATAATGTCATCTCAGTATCAGATGAGTATGATGGGAAAACTTACTTACTTTCTTGGTTTACAAGTTGAACAAAAGCCTGATGGCACTTTCATAAATCAAAGTAAGTATGTGCATGACATGCTTAAGAAATATAAATTTGAAAATTTATCTTCCATGCACACTGCAATGGTTACTTAGGATAAAATAAGTAAAGATGAAACTGGTAAACCAGTATGTCAATCCACATACCGAGGTATGATTGGTTCTTTACTTTACTTAACAGCTAGCAGGCCTGATATCATGTTTGCAACTTGTTTGTGTGCTCGGTATCAGGCTGATCCTAAAGAATCACATATGAAAGCTGTTAAGCGCATTTTAAGATATCTTTCAGGTACTCCTAACATGGGTCTTTGGTATCCCAAAGATTCAAACTTTGATCTTGAAGGGTATACAGATGCAGATTTTACAGGTTGTAGGTTAGACAGGAAGAGTACAAGTGGAGGTTGTCAATTCCTTGGTGGCAGATTAGTTGGTTGGTCATCCAAGAAACAAAATTCAGTAGCAACTTCTACTGCAGAAGCAGAATATGTTGCTGCCGGAAGTTGTTGTGCTCAACTCTTATGGATGCAGTATCAACTAATGGACTATGGGTTCAATTTTCAGAAAACACCAATCCATTGTGATAACAAGAGTGCTATTGCTATCACTGAAAACCCAGTCCATCACTCCAGAACAAAGCACATTGATATCAGACACCACTTTTTTCGAGATAATGTGGAAAAGGGAAAGGTTGAGGTAGATTTCGTTCCTACAGATGATCAATTGGCCGATGTATTTACTAAACCTCTCTCTGAGGAAAGGCTTATGTACTTACTAGGACAATTGGGTATGCTGAATCCTTAATTTTTTCATAAAATTTTCTGGTACTGATTGATCAGTATTCCTTTCAATACTGACCAACTCAGTATCACTCGTCTGATTTATCAAAATTTATAAATTTTAATTTTTTTATTAATTTATAGTTTAAATTAAATGTTTTTATATTTTTTATATTTTTATTAATTTTTTTTAAAACTCGGTATTGGAGTCCTGGAGTGATAAAACTGACTTTTAATCCTTCTACTCCCCAACGGTAACCTTTCCTAATAAGAAAGTTACCGTTGATTCAGGATAAGGCTGTCAGATCAGCCGGTTTTACTTCCCAATACCGTAATTATCACTAAATTCAGTATAAATAACCGTTTTCTTTTTCTTTAAATTTTTTTTAACAGTTATTTCTTACTTTCTATTTCGATTCTCTCTGCGATTAACGATTTCACTATCTCTTTGCAAGCAACTTTCTCAAAATCAAAATCGCAGATGGCTAATTATAGATTCTTCGCACCGGAGGCTGCACCGGCTACTCAATTTCGGAACGACGAAATGCCCAAATTTGCGAGGAACAACATTACCGCAAACTTTAACATTCCTCAAGCTTGGGCGTGCCCTGAATTCTCTCACATGATTACTTATCTGAAGCACTGTCCGATCACACAAGCATTGATTCGATCCCCACGAGCAATTATCCAGAAATGCTCTGTGAATTCTGGTACTCAGCCAAACTTGACTCTCCGGACATGATTACCGGTTGGGTTATAAGAGACCAAAGAAGGGCTTTTGTCTCCACTGCTATTATTCGGGAAACACTGAGGCTTCCCGCTCAAGCTCAGTATGAGCCCTTCGTTGATCGAACAGAAGCCCGATCAGTCTTACCACTTATTGGACGCCGAGGAACCACGGGAATTATTAAAAGAAATGAATTCGGTCCAATGTGGGGTATTTTGATTTCCACCCTCATTCGATGTATGACCCATAAGACTGGAGCCTTGGATCAAATAAATGAGTTTGGGATGCAGATCGTTCATGCCATGTATCATGGAAGGGATATTGATTATGCAAGACTGATCTTCAATGAACTAGCTTCTCTAGTTCGGGCTCAAATCAGAGAACTTAATGTTCCTTTATGTCGATTTCTTTCTCTTATTTTTCAAAATGGGATGTCTGCTCATATTTATGATGAGTTCAATAGTCCCAGAGTGGATCTTCCTCCACTTCATGAGAAGATTTATTTTTACAGGCCAAGAGAAGGAGAGCCTGTACTGAGTCACTCTATGTGGGCTATAGTTCAGGCACACATTAATGATGAACAAATTTCTGATACTGAATCAGAAAATGATGATACTGATGATGACAGTGGAAATGGTGGAAATGATGATCAAGATACTGAGATGGTGGAAGCTGAACCAGCAGTAGTACAAGAACCAACACACATTTCTCCACCTGCACAGGATCTTGATGCTCCTCATATTGAAACAGCTTCTGATACTGAGCCCTCAGAAGATACACCACTGGTCATTCAAAGAAGAAGAAGAAATCTTTCCCCTGTTATTATGGGAAATTTATCATCAGAAGAGATGCAACCTGGCAATGTTCCTTCATTAACTTCATCTCTTCAAGAACAAAGCTTCGTTGCAGCCAATGCTGACCTTCCAGGTCCTGAACCAGAACCAACTGCTCAACATATTGAGGAACCCCATGCCCCTCTGGATGTAGAAATTCAGTATGAGCAGCATACACTGGAAGGTGCAGCTGTCAGAAGAGAAGAAGCTCATGAAGGTGCTGGTGCTTCAAATCAGCATACGGAAGATCCAGCACCGACCTCACATGATGCAAGAAGAGAATCCGACAAAGTCTCAGGTATGAATTTCTAAAAAGCCCTAATCTTTTATATATATATAAACTTTTCCCAAATAGAGACTATGTATTGGCCAGTACCAACTCAATACTGACCACAGTCTCAAACGAACTTTCAAATATATCCACTTATGGCCAACATAGTTAGCCCACTGCTGCTATGCAACATTCATACACTGAGCACCTCAATGATCATTGTCAGTCTACAGTTGTCTCAACATTCAAAGAGACAATGGTGGTTGATGTCACACTGACACCCACTGGTGCTGCTTGAATTATGTCCAGCTTATTTTTGAGTTGGGTCACATGATTCAAGAAATGATCACAAACCTGTTAAGCCTCATTAGCTAAAATTTTCCATGGGTTTAGCCACATTTCTGTTATCACTCTGACACCGAGTGATATACATTGAAAATAATAAGAAGCACATCTCAGGCTTCGATTTCCCAAACCAAAACTTTTTAGTAAATGTGACCTAGCCTATACCGAGTTACTTAAAATTTCACACTCACCTTTACTAAAAATTTTCTTACACATGCTATGCACAATTTCACAATATTTCATCATGAACCAGATGAAATACATACTTCACAAATCTGTTTATATGATTATAGAGTTAAACAACACCACAATTCTATTTGATAAACCTTTCTTACTAACCAGTTTTCTATTTTTGTTTCTTTAGCACCATCTGTGCAGGGCCAAAGGGCACAAGCCACTCAGTCTCAGGAAGTACATGGGGCTTTACAGACTATTCTGAATCAAATCCTGGCCATGCAGACCACTCAGAATAATATTCTGGCCAGGATGGATGCAATGAGTACTGAGATTAACAACTTAAAGCAATCAGTGGCACTCCTACAGCAACAACAACAGCCTCCACCACTTCCACAAACTCCAAATGGAGGAAATAATGATGAAGAAGGTCCTGCCACTGAGCCTCAAAGATCACCCTCTCGTGTACATTCTGAGGGTGCAAGGGATGCTGCTACTGAACCTATGCTCTCCCTAACTCCTGAAGATCAACAGGGGGACATAGGTGGTGATACTGAACCTATTCCCTCCCCATCCAATGATAACAATAAGGGGGAGAAAAGACAAAGAGACCAAGAGGTTGATCAACCTGAGCCATCTGCTCAGGGGCAGAAAAGAAGAAGGTTAACTGAAGATTAATCTCCACAGCAACAACAACAACATCAGCAAACACCTCATACTGAACCACTTAGGTTTAGGTATGAAAGAAGTAGACAAAGAGGAAGGTTAGTCTTGGAACAACTTGAAGATGAACCATCTGAGCCATCTGCTCAGGGGGAGACTGAAACTGATCAACCACAGCAAGTTGTTACCGAGGAAAAAACTTGCAGATTATAGTGTACAGGCCTTTTGTTTGGCCTATTGCTGATGATGAAGATGAAGACCATCCAGTGCCATCTGAAAATTTTCTAAACTTTGCACTGGATGAAGCAAATAAAGAAAGCTCATCATCATCATTCTCAGATGATGAAGAGCCCCCAAGAAGACAAATCTCTCCTCCAACTGAAGGACCTTCTAGAATTCCTAGAAGACCAATAACCAGAAGAATGACAAATGTGGTTATGTCCTCAGAATCAAGTGAAGAACAAGATTCAGCTCCTCTGATCTCAAGACCTAGGAGATCCACTCAGTATACTGAGGAAAAGAGTGATGCTGAGGATGATATTGAGGCCCAGAAATTCTTCACTGTTAAGGAAGAAGAACCTGAATCTGAGTCTGAAGATGTTCCAAGAAGATCTCATACTGTAAGAAGAACTGGAGATAAATTGCTTGAACAGTATTGGAACATTGTGGCACAAAGAACAAGGTATAGGGAAACAAGGTTGGGTATGCTGAGGAATAAAGCATTTCTGAATGTAAAAGACATATACTGGCTAAATGAGTTTGTCAATAAAATAAAAGTCAAAACTGTTGATAGATCAATTGTTGCAACTTGCACTGGGCCAGTCAGTCCTCCAATGAAGATTTTTCTCCATGACATCCAAAATATGGGATTCCAAGACTGGATAAAAATTGCTAGACTGATAAAGGAGATGAGATGCCCTCAAGATCTTCTAAAGCCCAAGTGAAGATGGATGAAATTTGGGTTGTATCTGCTATATGCTATGAAAAAGGCATTCTTTATGCAGCAGATTAAAGGGCACTCAGTGTGATTACTAAAGCTGTCAAGAACAACAAACCTGAGTGCCTTAATACCTTTAGAATATTTCCCAGATATCTTGTTCCTTCTAACCTTACTTTTCAGGATCAAAAGAGTACGATATATCCTACATCTGGATATATGTATACTGACTCAGATGACAGGGAGTGCTTCATTACTGAAGCAGATTTGCCAACAGCTCCTATCAGCCATTTGGTGGGTTTGAAATGGATGATAACCAAGAAAGAAGATGCTTGGTTCAGAAAGAAGATAGTTGTTGTGCTAAACAACAGGCAAGATGAACTCTAAAGCAAAGAGAAGAGTTCATCTACGTGAAGAAGGAAGTCTTCTATGAGTTTGAATCAATCAACAGAAGATGAAGAAGAAGACTTTGCAGCATGTAGTTATGTATTGTTTGATTTCTCTTTGTAATTGTTTTGTTATCATTAGATAGGGGGAGATTGTTAAGGCAAAAAGCCTTACCCCTTTGTGAATCTTAGGATAACAAAACAACCTAGACTAGCTTAGATTAAATAGCAGATTAAATTAGCTAAGTTAGGAGTGATACTGAGTTCGGCCAGTATTGGCCACTCAGTATCAGCACTCAGTATTGGAAAACCAATACTGAGTAGAAGGACTGAGTTACAAGTCAGTATTGTAACGGACTAAGATCAAATCCCTTGATCTTAGTCATTTCCTTAGTTTAGTCCTTCGGTTACTCCTTTGCCATCATGTAAGATCTCTATAAATAGAGATCACATTGCAAAGGAGTACTTACCAATTTACTTTACACTTTCATATCCTATTGTAATTGATCAGTGGTATTGCTATTCCGCAGCATACCACACTTAGTGGAATTATACATTGACTAAAATCTTGTTCTAAACATTATTTGTCTTAAGTATAAATAATCCAATCAATTTACTAAGTAATCCAGGGTTGTTGTGACCTAACACTCAAGAAGAGATGTTTCAAAGAGCTGAAGCCGAAAGAGTTGAGAACATAAGAGTGTTCAACAAGGTTCTTGATAAATGTAGGCAAGAAGCAAGAATCACCAGCGTAAGGTGCCCCAAATCCTCTTCTAGCTCCCCTCAAGAAATTGTTATCAATAGAGCTGGAGGGCCCTTCGTTGCTGAAAAGGTGTCTCTGAACAAGGTCAGCTCTCATTTCAATTACGGTGAATGGAATGAGCTGTTAAAAGCTGTCAGATCTACAAAACCATCTCCTATCGCAGCAGATCTGGAAAATGAGGTAAAAGTCGCAATCTACTCCTTCAAGACTCTATGCGATAAGATCAATAGATATTCTCCTGATTTGGCAAATCGCATACCAACCGAACTACGTGAACCTCAAGCTGACACAATCAGAGAACCTGCTGCTGAAAGCTCCTCAGCAAGAGGGGAGAAACGTAAGTCTGTTCTCCCTGAGCCCTTTGCAGAACCCAGATCAGATGAAGTTGGTTCTTCGATACTAAATGCTAAACGACGAAGAATCAGCTTCACAAGAGCCGTTCCCATGGGAGTTTCTATTCTTCCTGGGAAAATTGTCAAAGAACCTATTCACGGTTTTTGCTATCTAGATGACAAGAAGAGGCCATGCTTTCAACAAGTTGATGAATTAGACCTGTGCGATATTGAACATTTTATGGTCTATCACAAACTGCTGGATCCTTCGATGCCTGATGGAAAAGAACTGTAGAAAAAAATCGATTCAGCCATCAGTTTGTTACTCCACAAAGTCTTAAACAAATAAATAGTAGGACTCGTAATTTTTAGGATTTTTCTATGTACCTCATTAGCTTCATTTCAATAGAAAACCATTGTTTTGTAATATGCTTGTAAAATATTGTGAAAAGATAACAATAGTCAAAAGAACCCAAAGGGTCAACGCACATAAGCATTCAGTTGATTCAACAGCTGAATCATTACAGGTTCATACTTATACAGCTATTGGATTGCATCAAATAGGGGAGATTGTTAGTCCCCAGACTAAGTAAATAAGATTTGATGATCAATAGCTAAGAAGAATAAATCAGCTGAAGTATGTATCTCAGCTGAAGTACAAGTATATGCATAAACCTTCAGCTGAGTACGTACTTAGCTCAAGGAATCAAGTCAAATCAGCAGCTACATACAGTGTGATCATTCGAGGTTTATGACCGAAGGATAGAAACTCGAAGAAGACCATTCAGCTGATAGTGGAATCAGCTGATGGTACATGCTGCAGTAAAAGACTTGGTGGAAAATGTTCTTGACACTTGAACATTTTCCTTTCCCGCTCAAAGAAGAAGAAAACGATGAAGATCTTCTATTTTGGAATAAAAGATAACTTGTCAGTACTGTAGGAAAACCTTGTAGTATTCACATGGCGGAACTTGAATACAACATTACTGGATCTCTACTAGTCAATGAGATCACGTGAAGAAGGAGATGATGAACATTACCTTTAGATTACTAAAGAAGTGATCCATCTCTACTGCACCACCTGGACACGCTGCAAGACCGCGTTGTACCAACAAAGTATCACACAAAGGCTTGTGTGTGTGTGTATGTTTCGACGAACACCAAACCGAAACCCTTTGGGGTTTTTGGTTCGTTCGACGGCAAGGGAGAGGGAGAGGGAGAGAGTGTTTAGGGTTTCTCTAAGCAAGTAAATAAACCCCTAAGCCTTAACCCTAAGTCCTTATTTATAAGGACTTAAGTTACAGTTAAGTCCTTGGAGTTTAATTATGATTAATCTCATGATTAAACTTCCTATTAACACTTTAAACCCTTGGACTTTTACTAGTTAATTAATTAACTATTAATTAACTGTCCGTTAAATACTTAACCTATATTTAACCATCCTCACAAATAATAATTAACTTATTATTATTTATTCTCTTCTTTATAATTAACTTAACTAGTTAATTATTCCACACAACTTACTTTATTCGGTTGTCCATTATTGGGTGTGTAGTGGTGTGACCCTTTAGTGTCTTATAACATTGGACACGGTGACACGTGTACTTATCTGTGCACATAAATCCTTCAAACTCCCACTTGTGCAAGTTAAGAAACACTTTCTGATCATCGTTGGCCTAAAGCGGTCCCTAGCCAGACATTTAGGATAACCAGGTCATAAGAACTCTTACATCCAGAGATAATATTCATAAAATGAATAACACTAACAGATTTTCCTTTCGCATCATGATATTTCTTAATTTGAGTAATAGACATGGAGCAGGGATTTTGTTCTATATACTCGAATTTTCTCGACTCTGATTTCGACTTTCTGTTGTAACGGATTACCAAATGATCTAATCATTCTCCGAGCGCGGCCACACATTTCAGTAGTCTTAATCGTCGAGTGGCCATGAAATATCTCTTCTAGTTAAAGAAGGTGCAAATTCCATCTTGACATTTGCGTTATCTTGCCCACGACTTCCGTTGTCTTAGTCAAGCTCCTTATGATCACCCTTTTACGGCGTGACGGTAGATAAATGCTAAAGATCAGAAGTCATCGTGTCTCAAACCAAAATGTCTCAGGTCAGAGGACATCTACTCGAAATTACTCATGCTTAGGCTCCATGACGTAATCTCGATCTTTTGGTCACGTCTAATGTTTAGCAAACTCTGTAAACATCTATGAATATTTATTTTAACAACCCTTGTTTCTCTATTCAATAACTATGAAATAGATCAATATTCATAATGGTATTAACTCTTGAATCTAGCTCCTACTAAATTCAAGCAACCATAGACAATTTAGATACTCAAAAACTTTGTGTATCAAGGATAGGTTTAAAGCATGTTAAGAATAGACAATGTGAAAATATTACGTAAAACTTTCTATTTCAATCGCACGAAATGTTATTACATAATGTATCGATTTCAAACATGTCTATGATTCAAATCAAAATTACTAGCTACCAATATTTAGGTACTGCATGCCTATAGCGTGCGCATGTTTCTCATGCTTTGGTCCAGCTTGTGGTTTTGTCAACGGGTGAGCGACGTTGTCATCCGTTGGTATTTTCTTAATTACAATATCACCTTCTCTTACATACTCATGTATGCGGTGATATTTTCTGCATACATGCCTAGTATTTTGATGCTCTCTTGGTTCAACAGCTTGCGCTATTGTTCCACTATTATCACAGAATATTTCTATGGGTCTAGAGATACTGACAATAACTCTAAGATCCTCGATAAAATTCTTAAGCCACATGGCTTCTTTCCCAGCATCATTTGCGGCAATGTACTCAGCCTCTGTAGTCGAATCTGCTATCGTATCTTGTTCCTGACTCTTCCAAGATATAGCTCCTCCGTTTAGTGTAAAGACAAATCCCGATTGAGATTTGTAATCGTCTTTGTCGGTTTGGAAGCTTACATCTGTGTAACCAGTTACACGCAATTCTTCCAACGAACCTCCAAAGACCAAGAACATTTCTTTCGTCCTTCTCAAATACTTGAGAATGTTCTTGACAGCCACCCAATGGGGTGTAACACCCAAAAATTCAAAAAAATTTTAAAAATTTTAAGTACAAGATTTTAAATAAAAAAAGGTCCCAATAACTTAAATAATTTAAATCCCAAATAATAAAGTTGTCATTTGAAAATGTATTTAATGCGGAAATAGTTTAATAAGGTAAAAATGTTTAAAATAGTAAATGATGTCCACATCAGCACTGGAAAATACAGCGGTCAACCGTCCACCTTCTCTTTTCCTTTGCTGGTACCTGAAACAGTGGGGGAAATATGGGTCAGCTGGGAAGCTGAGTGAATAATCTCAAAATGCATACAATCATAACATACAACACATGAGGCACATCGGTGTACTCCTACTCAGAATCTACTCAGTTATTTACCCAGATTTATTTCTCGTTTTATTACTCAGATTTTAATTTATATAGCGCGCTTGTGTGATTCGGGTCGATCGCCCCTCCTCACACCCCAGATAGGCGTAAGCCAAAAACCCAGACGGGAGTGATCCCAAAACTCATACGGGAGGTGATCCCAAGTAGGCATATAGCCTCAAACCCAGATGTGTATTTATTATGTTTTAATCTCTTTAACATAATTAACTCAGATAACCCAGATAGCCCAGAACACAGATAACTCAGATCACAGATAACTCAGATTGGTAATAATAAAACAAGTGCTCAGATACTCAGATAACAAATCAAACTCAAATAGCAAATTTGGTGCAAGTAATGTAACAAGTAAGTCATGCATGTATAACGTTAAAACTGAATACACTGTGAGAATACTCACCTCGAGAAAACGTAAGCTCCAAAGGGTTCCCAATAGTCAAAGGCACACCAAGTTATCTCTTAGACGATCCTAAAACATAAAATGAAACCCCGAATTAAAACCAACCCAAAGCTTAACTTAGAAAACTGGCAGCACCCGTCGGTCTCACGGAAACCGTCATAACTCCTAAACGGATCACTAGATGTTTCCCTTCTTTTTACTGTGTAAACTAGACAACCAGAACTACAAATCAATGTGAGACGGTCACTAGCCAAAACGGATCCTAAGAGTCTCAAAATGATGCCACAAGACAGGCATGCTGCACAGGTCAACTTTTAAACCGTAAGTCAGATTGACGAGAGGGTTGCGGCATTGGAAAGCTAACTCAGAAAACAAGGTCTTATCACGAGCCAAAAATCCAAAAGGTTAATTTAAGCAGGTCAAAAACACCCAAGAACAGAAGGCCAGAATCTGCCCGAAAAGTAGTTAACTTCAAAACCCATTTTAGCAAGCCCGGCCCGTTACCATAAAACCCGAACTTCCCAAAAATTAAAACCCGGTAGTTTAAAATCTTAGTTTCTTCAATTATAAATGATTTCTAAAACTTGCTTGTAAAATTTTCCGATTGACAACAATTAGACCAACCCGACTCATAAACAAGTAATAAAACTGCTAGAACTAAATCAAAACATTAGACCAATCCTACACGAAAACTTGTTGTATAAAAACGATACTTCAACAACACGAATTAACCCTTCGTCACAGCCCTGAAGAAATCGAACTCAGATTAACAAACAATCGAAACTATAACAAATTCAGAATCATAAAAGGATTTGAGGGACTACCGAGACTAGGATTCCACCCGACACCACACACTCAATCGGTAGCACTTCCGTTCCTTGATCCTTGGAAATTAATACGAATACTGGCACCGATTCTGCTATGTTGAAGAATCCCAAAACCCGACACCAATTCTGGTTCGATCGGGAGAAAAGAAGCAGCAAAGAGAGACGATCCTTGGCTTGGTCGCTAAGTTAATTGTTGATTTCTTGACCAAAACTCAGCCCAAAGTCCAATTACCCTATAATACATTTGTCACTCAACAGGTACTGTTCACAAATAAATTAAAAAGTTAAAATTTTAACAAAATGGTGATGGCCTTAGTGGCAAAAAGAACTGGGTTAAGTGCATTGGTTTGGGGCAGACCCATGTTTAAGTCCTCCTCCAGCCAACCCCTTTTTCCTCTTTTACATGGGCCACTAATATTTTAAAGTTAGCTGAATTAAGCGTGGTGTCCACATTGATTTAAGGATATATAAACTATTTTATGTTATGTCTCTCTCTACCAAGAATTATTAATTTATTAGCATTAAGTTTATATCAAAATCCTCGAAACTAATCAAAACTAAATAAGAAAACATAAATATGAGAAGTTATATCAAAATTGAAAAATAAGACTTCTCAAGTTTTGGTATATCCATATAATAATACATATGTAGGAGCATAAATTGTTGTTTTTTGTATAATATTTTGTGGATAATGTAAGTGTTTGAAAAAATAAAGACAAATTTGCTTTCTTCTATCTTTTTAGGTTGCAAATTTGTTTTTTTAAATAACCTCCAAGGAAATTACGTATCTTTATTCCGCTGCATCGCGCGAACCCCAAATATGCTCGTTAATTCCAATTGTCGGTGATCTCCAAAAAATTGCTTGCCTGATGTTTTCATCCAGATTTTAAATTAATGATATCACATGAGGGATTTGGTGCAATTACTTACAGCCACAATGAAAAAGAAAAACGTGGTTGACGTGCTAGATAACTCACTGCCACCGCCTAACTAAAAATCATACCAAGCCTTCTTCGTCAATCCTCCTTCCATCACCAAGCTTTCTTCGTCGATGGTTACTAGGGGAACACAGCTAGGGTACGGCTCGATTGGTATAAGAGATTAAGGGATCAAAATGGATTTAGGGTATAATACTAAAAATTAACTAGGCAAGCCCGCCATTTGAAGGCCCGGGGCCTTAGCCTTTGGCCGGCCCAACTGACTCAAACACCACTAAACTCTTGGTCATTAGACCGGGTTAGAACCCGTGATGAATTTACTAATAGATTAATTATAATGTCTATTAAAAACGAACCGTCTAATTACGGGTCGTCCAAATAATACCAACTGTTTAACTACATGTCGTCTAAATAATACGAACCGTCTAACTACATGTCGTCTCAATAATTAACACGCCTAATAAATTGTTGCCTAATTTAATTCACGTCAACTAAAAACGAACCGTTAACTTCATTATAATTAATTTATTAATTATTCATTTTAAACTTAAATATAACGATAAAAATACTATTATTTAATTACTACAAATTTTTGAGGCGTTACATGGGGTTCACCAGGATTCTTTTGATATTTGCTTGTGAGATATATGGAGTAAGCAATATCGGGCCTAGTACATAACATGGCATACATAATTGATCCAATTGCCGAAGCATATGGTACCAAACTCATTCTAGCAATTTCCTTGCTAGATGTGGGACTCTGAGCTTTGCTCAGTGTAATGCCATGTGTCATTGGAATGAGACCTCTCTTGGAATCACTCATACTGAATCTCTTCAGTACTTTGTCAATGTATGTACTTTGACTAAGTCCAATAAGCCGCCTAGATCTATCTCTATAGATCTTTATACCCAGTATAAATGCGGCTTCTCCCAAGTCCTTCATCTGGAAACATTTACCTAGCCAGAATTTTACTCCTTTTAATGTTGGTATATCGTTTCCTATAAGCAGTATGTCATCAACATACAAGACTAGGAAGATTACTATGCTCCCACTGAACTTTGTGTAGACACACGCCTCGAACTCGCTCTTGACAAAACCAAATTCTTTGATTCTTTTGTCAAAGTGTAAGTTCCAACTTCTAGATGCTTGCTTCAATCCATAAATGGATTTTAGCAATTTGCATACTTTATCAGGATTCTTTGGATCAGTAAAACCATCCGGTTGTATAATGAATACGTCCTCATTCAACTCCCCGTTAAGGAAGGCGGTTTTAACATCCATTTGCCATATCTCATAGTCGTAATATGCTGATATGGCCATAAGAATTCTAATAGACTTAAGCATGGCGACTGGCGAGTAGGTTTCAGAATAATCCACACCATGTGTTTGCGTGAAACCCTTCGCGACGAGTCGTATGCACTTTTCCATCCATGTCGGTTTCTTATTGAAAACCCACTTGCATCCAACAGCACGAGACTGTGGTGGCAAGTCTGATAACACCCAGACTTGGTTGTCATACATGGATTGCATCTCTGCTTGCATAGCCTCGAGCCATCTTTCAGACTCTATGTCGTTAGCATCTTAGATGTAGGTTAATGGTTCTAGTAGACTTCCATCATCTTCATCGATCATGAATCCAAGATACCTATCTGGTTCTTGGCGTGGTCTACTGGACCTACGCGGATTGCGTGTCTCTTCTTCCTCAACCGGTGGGTCTGGTTGGGAATCAACAACTCTTTGTTGAACTACTGGTTCGACTGAAGTCGTCGGTGAATCTTCGTTCTCTTCAATTTCTTGAAGCTCTATTTCTTTTCTTGGAGTTTCAGTTCCTAGAAACTTCTCCTCCAAGAAGACACCTTTCCGAGAAACAAAGACTTTGTTGTCTTCTTGATGATAGAAATAGTATCCTAAGGTTTCCCTTGGATATCCAACGAAGATACACTTGTCTGACTTGGGGTTTAGTTTGTCTGTGAAGTTATGTCTACTGTACGCTTCACAACCCTAAATCTTGAGAAAAGATAATTTAGGCTTTCTACCCGTCCAGTGCTCGAACGGAGTCTTTTCTACTGACTTGGTCGGAACCCTATTCAGTGTGAATGCTGCAGTCTCGAGTGCATGTCCCCAAAATGATAGTGGTAGTGGGGCGCAACACATCATTGAACATACCATGTCTAACAAGGTGCGATTCCTCCTTTCTGATATGCCATTCATCTGAGGCATATACGGAGGTGTGAGTTGTGAAACAATCCCACATTCCTTCAAATGATCGTCGAACTCTTGGCTCAAATATTCGCCTCCTCGGTCAGACCGAAGTGACTTTATTTTCTTGCCTCGTTGGTTTTCTACTTCCCTCTGATATTCTTTGAACTTGTCAAAGCTCTCAGGCTTTAGTCTCATAAGAAAGACATAACCATACCTACTGAAGTCGTCAGTATGTAGCGGTATCCTCCTCTGGCTTCTGGAGTAAAGGGTCCACACACATCTGTGTGTATAATCCCCAACAACTCGCCTGCCCTTTCATTGTAGTGGTTGAAAGGGTCTTTTGTCATCTTTCCAGATAAACAAGCTTCGCATATTGCATATGATTCCAAATCAAATGGCTCTAGAATTCCATCATCGTGGAGCTTCTTTATGCGAGTCTCGTTTATATGACCTAAACGACAATGCCAAAGATAAGTTTGATTCAAGTTACTCTTGGATCTTTTACTTATATGATAAACGTCTCGTTCTATGTTATTTAGATTTAACGTGTATAGACCATTATGAGAATTTGCATTAAAATATAAAATGTCATCTTTTAAACACGAAATTGTTTTTCCATAAAACTCATAATAAAAACCACTGTCTATAAGTAAATCAAATGAAATAACATTTTTAATAAGTCTAGGAACATAATAACAATCTTTAAGTTCCAAGACTCTTCCTGAAGGCAACTTGAGAAGATATGTTCCTACGGCTTCAGCTCCAACCTTGGAACCTTCGCCTACTCGTAGTTCAACATCCCCTCGTCCTAGCCTCCTGTTCTTCTTAAATCCCTGCAAATGATTGCAAATGTGATGACCACATCCGGTATCCAATACCCAGGATTCACTAGAAGTAACGAGACAATCAATCATAAAGATACCTGAATTGCTGACAAAGTCAACGTCCAACAGGCCCACGTCTGACGTGTGCTCGCAAATATCCTTGCTGCCACAAGTTGGGCAACACAAATCAGCAATGTCATTCAACCAATCATAGATATCATCTTGCTGAATCTCAGGGAGAGATTCTTCCTCCAGCCTTTGAACATCGCGTATACACAAGAGATTCTCGTGTAGACCTGCGACACTCAAATCAAAATTCCCGACTATACGTACTACCCTGTCCTGATAGTACTGAGTCAGAGATCCAAACAAGAACAGGACTTGTTCATGCTTGTTTGATGTGCCAGTAACTAGGGTGAGACAATCTAATAACCTCCTTATGTTGATAAGGTTGATCATCTTTCATTTTCGACGAAATGATTTCTTGTAAAATGAATTGCTTTCTATCTTCAGTACTGTCTTTAAACGTCTCCTCAAGATACTGGATAAACTCATAGCATGGTTTCTTACGTAGATTATCAGTAAGCTTTGATAATGAAGTAAGAATAAGAATCGACATAACTTGTGATTCATCTGCCAGATACTGATAATAAGCGTCAAGCTCATCATCCTGGGCATCTTGCCCTGCTTTTAGGTAACTCCTAAAATGCACCCTCCAAACTTTGTAGTTCGGACCAGTAAGCTTCCATTTTCCAGTGATGAACTTTCGCGATTCGTTTGGTGAGTAAAACGGAACTTCTGACGGTACAGACATCTATAAGAAAAACAACAAACGGTTAGTAAGATTAGATAAATAAATAACTTCTAACATTATTACCTTTTAATAATAATAGTTAGACTAGGACCCATATTTCACGCCCTCTAATGCAAGGTTTGGGCACTTCCCATTAGAGCCACGCTATTTCTGGTAGGTATGGTCATACCGATCGCCTCTAGACTAGAAACGATTCCTAGATCCTCGGGATATCAAGTTGAACAACAAACTTGTACGTGTTTTAATCCCTCTAGTGCATTTTGGGCCGGGACTCCCGATTATAACCAAAATAGATCGTACCACCTAAGACAGTACGATGCCTTGCACCGGGACTCCCGATTATCACAAGACCCTACTCACCATAACACTCGCAATAATTTGAATCCACATCTAAGGTTCTTTCTCCTTTACAATGTGAATATCGTTGAACAAGTGAGGTGTTCCATTAGGTGGGTTGCGCTCTGATCTAAAATTTTCTAAAAAGGATTTTCCTTTGTTCGAAAAAGTTAGCCAGTTTTTAGTTACTTGGTTTTTATAAACTAACTGTTTATAAATTCCACTTTTAATTTGTCTTTATAAAACTTGGTTTATAAACAAACTGTTTACTTTACCATTATTAATTTAAAACTTGGTTTTCTAAACAAACTGTTTATAATCACCATCTTATTAATTTATACCTTGGTTTTCTAAACAAACTGTTTATAATTACCATCTTATAATTAAATCTTGGTTTTCTAAACAAACTGTTTATAATCACCACCATATTATTTCATATTATAATAAATAAATGAAAAATAAATAATGCTTGCAATTTTCGAAAAAATTGCCATGCCATAACCCCAAAGACTTGGTTTTGTGTTTTATGTATTTAAAATAAAACTTTATAAAATTTCCGAAAAATAAAAAGGATTTCGAAAAATTTAAAATAAACACAATATCTCTTCTTTTGGGTTATGTCATTCTAATTAAATAAATAAACTGATAATTTAAATTACCAAACTGATAATTATTAAATTACCCATAAACCGGTTTCTTATTTCCTCCTTAATTTCATAATTATCTTGAATTTAATAACTATTAAAATCATTAGGTTTAATTTAAATGTTAATACTAATTATTATTATTTAGACGAAAAAATTAAATAATCTAGTCAACTAAAATACTTATAGGTTGACTTTTAAAAATAAAATCTTACAAACTTGTAGATTTTATTCCTTGAATTAGACCATATCTTGGACTAAAATCAAAAAGATATCTTGGTCTCCAAGAAACACCATCCAACCGAAACTCGGTGGATTCGGTTTTGGTCGACCACTCGGTCGTCGAACCGAGCTCCAACCGTGTCTCGGTTGGTTCGGTTTTGACTACCGTTTTATATATATATATATATATATATATATATATATATATATATATATATATATATATATATATAAATATATATATATATATATATATAATATTTTCGTTAATAATAATAATAAACAAATAAACCGTTAAACTTTTAAACGAAAAATTTAACATAACATTTTCTTAATTTTGTCTTAAAACCCATTTATTCCAATTATTCAAAAACTTTGAACAATTTGCTTGGATTAAACATACTAGGTTTTATTTACTAAACAAAAGAAAGAAACCTAGTTCTTTTTATTTTGAAACCTGTTCAACCCAATTATTCAAAACTTGAACAATTTTCTTGGATTAAATTTTCTGGGGTTCTTTCTAAGTTAAAAAAACTTAATATAAGTATATATATATGTATACGAAAATCGGAAACAACAAGGAAGGAAAAAGAAGCCTAATTTCTTTTTATCTAGAACCCTATTCAATCCAATGTTCTTTCAAAACTTGAAGAACACATACTTGCATTATTCGAATTTTCTAGGGTTCTTTTCTAGATGAAAAGAAACTCAACCGAATCTCATTGAGATTAGTAGAAAGCTCTGATACCACTGTAGGAAAACCTTGTAGTATTCACATGGCGGAACTTGAATACCACATTACTGGATCTCTACTAGTCAATGAGATCACGAGAAGAATGAGATGATGAACATTACCTTTAGATTGCTAAAGAAGTGATCCACCTCCACTGCACCACCTGGACACGCTGCAAGACCGCGTTGTACCAACAAAGTATCTGTGACAACTCGATATTTCTGGTATGTAACCTCATTTCATTTCTAGAACTTTCCACAATTAGAAAGTTTCTACTTATAGACATTTCTATATTTGGCATTCCTTATACACAACAAACATACATATTTTACACCATACATTAGTGTTTGATTATTTTAGTCAACACAACATTGTTATTTACTTATGGTGACACACCTTGAGCTAAATCATTTCTAAAACGATAAGTTTACCGGTTAAACAATAAACGTAACGATTCAATTTAAACGTGACTCGAATTGAACGAACCGTCTAAACCGACACCAAGGTTTGACCGACCGCCTAATGGCCGGCCTCCCCCTCCTTGCTTGACCCCAAACTCGGCCGAACACCCCTTAGGGTGTGGTGCAAGTTGTGTGGCTTTATCTCTTCAATTTAATCCTTATCCAATGCTTTTAAACAAGTCCTTGTGCTACTAGGACTCTACTTCTAAACCCTAGATCTTGAGCACTATAAATACTTAACCATTTTAAACCCTAAACCTTTTGTGCTCCCTCTCCTCTTCTCGGCCGCAAGCAACACCACCATCATCACCTTCGTCCGTTTCCGATCGCAAGCAACCCCAAACACTTTCCTTCGTTTCTTGATCGTTTAACCCAAGGTATGAACCCTAAAAAAACCCTTGTTTCTACTTGCTTAATCCTTGCTAATCTACTGTTTTGAACCCGAGACCATGGCCCTAAGCCATGTGGTCTTGGTTAGCCTCCAAAAACCGAACACATACATGTACTCAACCGAACGGGTGTGTGTGTGTGATTAGGGTTTGTTTTGATTGCTAGATCCGTACATAGGAGCCCTAGATCTCAACTTTGGCATGCTAAAACTATAGATTTAGTCACTAGTTCGAACCTATACCCGATCTAGGCACACAAACCCGAAACCTAGCCATTGAACCCGGACCTAGACCGATCTAGTTTGAAACCCGTAGGGTTTTGCCCTAGTCGAACTCTAACCCTAGCCGAACTCTAACCCTAGAAACCGAAACCCTCGTCTTGGTTGACTTTCTTTGACATTTGTTGACTGGATTTGACTTTCATTGACCCGAAATCCTTGAAAACCCTAACCCTAATACGGTACCATAAACCAACCCGAACCCTAATCCTAAAACCGTACACATCAAACCCAAAATAAACCTAAGTTGACTTTAGTGGACTTTTGTTGACCATATGTTGACCCACAAGCTAAAACGGGTCAAGGCCGGATCTTGACCCAAAACCGTGGACCAAACCCGAATACCCAATCGGGCCAAGGCCCGTACTTGGCCCAATTCGATCTACCTTAGTCCATCGGGCCCAAACCTTAGTTTGCCCATTAATATCCAAGCCCATTTGGACCAAAGCCCAAACCTTTGGCCCACTTATACCCAAACCGAACCCATTGGGCCCAAGCCCAATCCTTGGCCCAACTCTATTGGACCCAAGCCCAATATGAGGCCCAAGTAGCCCAACCTAGTGGCCAATTAGGCCCATCTAGGCCCAATCCATTTCATTTCATATCATTTCATTTCGAGAATCATTTCATTTCATGTCATTTCATTTTGGAGCCTATTTCATTTCATTTTATAAAACCCAATTGTTAGGTCACAACAACCCTGGTTTATAATGTTAATTGATAGAATATTATACTTAGAGAAATATTAGAGTGATAACACAAGAATATAGTCAATGTATAAATCCACTAAGTGTGGCTTGTTGTGGAATAACAAGACCACTGATCAATTACAAAAGATGTGAATGTGTGAAGTAAATTGGTAAGTACTCCTTTGCAAGATGATCTCTATTTATAATGTTATAGAGATCTTACATAATGAGCAAAGGAGTAACCGAAGGACTAAGCAAGGAAAATGACTAAGATCAAGGGATTTGATCTTAGTCCGTTACTATACTGAGTATCACTCAGTCCTTCTACTCAGTATCACTATCTGATACTGAGTACTGATACTGAGTTCCAATACTGATCACTCAGTATCAGACCTAAACTTAGCTATATTATTCTACATATTAATCAAAGCTAGTCTAGGTTGTTTTGTTATCTTAAGATCTAAAGGGGCAAGGCTTTTTGCCTTAACAATCTCCCCCTATCTAATGATAACAAAACAATTTACAAAGAGATAAACAAAAATTACAACAGCATAGGTAACAATATCTTCTTCTTCATTTGCTGTTGATGGCTTCATTCTCATAGAAGACTTCTTGTTTGATGTGGACAAACTCTTCTCTACTTTTGAGTTCATCCCTTCTGCTATTCAGTACTGCAACAATCTTCTTTCTGAACCAAGAGTCTTCTTTCTTGGTGATCATCCATTTCAGTCCAACAAGGTGACTGATTTGAGCTTTTGGTAGATCTTCTTCAGAAATGAAGCACTCTCTATCCTCTGAGTCAGTATACATATATCCAGAAGTTGGATATATGACACTCTTTTGATCCTGAAATACAAGGTTAGGAGGAAGAGGGTACTTTCTAAGATACTTGTATGTATGGAGGCATTCTGGTCTGTTGTTTGAGTAAGCCTCAGTCATCACACTGAGTGTCCTGTACTCTATTTCATGAAGTAAGTCCTTCTCATAACATACTGCAGCTACAGCACAGATCTCATCCAAGACTATTTGATCATATGTTGATTTCTTTGGAAGCTCTTTGATCAGTCTTGTGATCTTCACCCAGTCTTGAAGACCAATTCTTTGAATGTCATGAATAAATATCTTCATGGGGGGACTGGTTAAGCCAGTACAAGTGATAGTAATTCTTCCTTCTTTGAGCTTCACTTTTACTTTATTAACATCCAGATCTAACCAATGTATCCCCCTTACATTTTTAAATGTTTTGGTCCTCAAGAACTCCTTTCTTTGTTCCTTATACTGAGTCCTAGCAGCAACCATATTCCAATAATGTTGAATATGGTCTGGACCCTTTCTTGAGATTCTATGTGAAGGACCAGGAGTATCAGTATCTGGGTCAGATTCTGGTTCAGTTTTGACTCCCAACTCTTGCTCATATAAAAATCTTTCTTGTTCTGCCCAGAGTTGTTGAGGAGTCAGTCTTGGAGCCTGCTCGGTATCACTGTCCCTTGTAAGAACAGGTCTTCTTTGTCTTGTTACCAGAGGAGCAGATTCCTCACTTGATTCAGAAGAAGTGAGAACAGCATTGATAGGTCTTCTTGATAAGGAACTCCTTCTTCTAATCACCAGATTTTCTGGTTCTTCATCATCCGAGGATGATGATGAAGAACTTTCTTGTTCTACCAGATTTAGTGCATAGTTTACTAAATCTGGTTCTTCATCTTCATCATCAGCAATAGGCCAGATGAAAGGCCTATAGACCACTATTTGTAAATTATTCTCTTCAAAAGTTTGCTGTGGTTGGTCAGTATGAGTCTCCCCCTGAGCAGATGACTCAAGTGGGTCTTGAACTTGTAATTCTGACCTTGTTCTTTGTCTTCTTCTCTCATACTGAATGCGAAATGGCTCAGTATGAGGGCTTTGCTGATGTTGTTGTTGTGGAGGTTGATCTTCATTCAATCTTCTTCTTTTCTCCCCCTGAGCAGAAGGCTCAGTTTGATCAACCTCAGTATCTCTGATAAACTTTGAAATTCTTAAAGGCTGCATATGCAAGATACAACCTAATAGCTTCAATTCTTGCAACTGGTGCAAAAGTTTCATCATAGTCAATGCCTTCTTCTTGCCTGTAACCTTGAGCAACTAACCTTGCTTTGTTTCTGATGACAACACCATCCTTGTCCATCTTGTTTCTGAACACCCACTTAGTACCAATAATAGTTTTGCCAGAAGGAGGTGGTACTAAGTTCCAAACTTTGTTTCTTTCAAACTCTGTGAGCTCTTCTTGCATAGCCTCTACCCAATCTTCATCTAATAAAGCTTCATCAGCTTTCTTTGGTTCAATGGTAGATAGAAAACTTGAGAAAAAACAAAAGTTTGCAGTTGCTTGGGTTGGAAATTCTAATTTTCTTCTTGTTTGGACACCTTCTTCAATAGGACCAATAATGTTTGAGTGTGGATGGTCTCTGTGTTCCCTTAAATTATTTCCTAAGGGAGCATTTGAAATATGATCAACAATATCTTGTTGATTTGGTGTGTTGTCTGTCTGATACTGAGTGGAATTCTGATCAGTATTAGACAGTGCAGATTGCTGTTCATCTTTATTTTGCAGAGTTGATGTGGATTCTTGTGAAGTGTTGGATGTTTCATCTTCTTCATAAATAGAGTGGTTCAGATCATTAGTTGGAAACTCAGTATGAAGGTCCTCTGATATGGGAACCTCAGTATTAGACGCATTTGAGTGATACTGAGTTTGAACTTGATCAGTTTCATTAAACTTATTAGGAATAAAGTGTGGATGAAACTTAGGCTGTTCAGCAATGGAGTGTTCTGGATTGCATAGAATATCTATGCCACTTATGTCTTCACTTGCTGAGGTAGAATGCTCATTCTGATCTTCATCGAATGTGACATGAATGGATTCTACAATCATCTTGGTTGAGATGATATACACTCTGAAAGCTTTGGATTGTGGAGAGTAGCCCATGAACACACCTTCATTTGCTTTGGGAGCAAATTTATTGAGATTTTGTTTTGTACTGAGTACAAAACATTTACTCCCAAAGATGTGGAAATATTCCACATTAGGAATCTTGCCATTGTATAACTCATATGGAGTCTTCAGATGTCTTTGGACTATAGTGGCTCTATTTTGAGTGAAGTTTGCACAGTTTACAGCTTCAGCCCAGAAACTCAGTGCCAGTCCAGCATGGCATAATAAAGTTCTTGCAGCTTCAATCAGTGTTCTGTTCTTTCTTTCTACAACACCATTTTGTTGTGGTGTGTAGGCTGCAGAGAAGTTTTGAATGATTCCTTTTTCTTCACAGAAATCTGCTAATACTGAGTTCTTAAACTCAGTACCATGGTCACTTCTAAGTTGCTTGACCTTGTTGCCTTTTTGAAGTTCCTCTCTTTTTATAAAGGCAATGATTTCTGTTGTTGCATCTGACTTAGTCTTGAGGAAGATGACCCAAGTATATCTTGAAAATTCATCAACTAAGACTAGAGTATAGATCTTTTTGGCCAAAGATGGTGTGCTGATGGGGCCAAAAAGATCCATATGTATCATAGTAAGAGGTTCATTGATGGAATGATTGACTTTAGATTTGAATGAACTCTTCTTCTGCTTGCCCATTTCACATGCTGAGCATAACTTATCTTTTGAATAAGTAATTGTGGGCAATCCTCTCACCAGTTTCTTCATACTGAGCTCGTTGATATTTCTAAAATTGATGTGAGAGAGTTTCTTGTGCCATAGCCAATGTAATTCTGGCTTGACTTTAGAAAGCAGGCATACTCGAATAGTTGGGTCTATTTCAGATAGGTTGACCACATATACGTCTTTTTCTCTTCTAGCAATGAGTACAGGCTGCCCTTTATCATTGTAGATGATTCCTGCAACCTTTCTGAATCGAGCTTCTTTGTCATCATCACACATTTGGCTAATACTGAGCAGATTGTGTTGAAGACCCTCTACATAGGCAACTCTTTTAAAAGTTATGTTGCCTGCCTTGATCACACCATAACCTCTTGTCTTTCCCACCGAGTCATCTCCAAACTTGACAGAAGGACCCTTCTCTGGAGTATAATTAAGAAGGTATTCCATACTGCCTGTCATGTGTCTTGAGCAGCCACTATCTAAGTACCACTTTCTGTCACCCTGCACAAGACACAAAATAAGAGTTAGTTCCTTTTAGGAACCCATTTTTGAATGGGACCTTTGGTGGGATAAACACAACTTGACTTGATCTCTTTATGTGGAGAGGTCGGTATCACTTCAGGGGTAACTTTAGAAGTTTTCTTTGGTGATACTGACTTAGTTTCTCTCCTTTTCTTTGGTACTGAGTACCTAGGACTTGAGAGATCAGTCCAGCATTCATCTCCCTTATGACCAGTATGATGACATCTATAACATTTCCTAGGTCTATTTCTAAACATATTTTCATATGGTATTTTAGAGAAATGTTTCACTTTTGGTAGGTCAGTATGAACGAGTTTTGCAAATTGTTTACTTAAAGATTTGACCTGATCACCAAGTGTTTTTAAAACATTAATTTTGTTATTTCTAATAGATGTATTAACATTGTTTTTAACTGGTTTAGGAGATGGATGATCTGGTTGCTTATTTTTATTTGGCAGAGAAGTCTTTCTAATTTTATTAGTGGTAGACTTCTTGTCTTTGCCAACCAAAGACCTAGTTGAAGTTGTCTTTTGTTTATCATGTTTTGAAGGAACAACTTTAACAGGTTCTTTAGATGTCTCAGTATATAATGTTTCTGTTCCTGCAACTTCTGTATTTGATGAAACATGTGAGATAGAAGTTGTTTTATTATCATTATATAATTCAAAAGTTGTTGTATTAAATAATAATTCAAAAGGTGGAACAGCGGAAGTGTCATACTGAACTATTGGTAGCTCGGTATCAGAAATTTCTGTTATTTGAAATTCAATACTGAGTTCTTGTAGCTCAGTATAGCACTTTGAGCAGATGGAAGGACCAATAGGTTTTTCTAAAATTTCATTTTCTTCATCATCTGACTCAGTTTGACATCCAACTTCACATAAAGTTTTAGCTTTTACAAAATTAATAGAGTTCATAGTAGAAAATTCTTCAAATAAATCAGCAAAATTGTTCCTGTTTTTAAATTGAGGATCAACACCAAGTGCAGCCCTCACATTTTCTGGAAATTGTTCATTTAAACATTTATTTAATTTTATTGAAGCATTTCCCCAAGATTTACACTGTTTTTCAAATTTCTCTTTTTCAAGTTTGTGTAAATAAGCTTTATCAGCTAATCTTTGGTTAATGTCTTTTAAATCTGAAAAATTTAGTTCTAAATCTTTATATTTTGCTAATTTATCCAAGTTTTCATTATTTACCCTTTCAAGTTCTTTAATTGTTAATTTTAAAGCTTTTTCTTTTTGTACAGAAGTTTTAAGATCAACAAGCATATACTCAAAAATCTTGGTTTTTTCATTCACTGAATAAGTTTGAAAGGAACTTACCTTGTACAACTGAGTGGAATCCCAATCAGTATGAACACTCATCCTCTCAGCCTCTTTGATATCCTTTTCAAAGGAACTCTTCAAATCATCTTCAGTGAAAGCCATAAAGGCTTTATTCTCAATCTCTTCTTCATCATCACTTAACTCTTCATCCATCCAGGCTTCTGAGTAAAGTGCTTGATGAGGTGCTCCATTTCCTTCTGCCCTCTTTCCCTTGCTCCAATTCTTCAGCTTGACATATTTGTCTCTATATCTTTTTGCTCGGTATGCAATCTTGTCATTTTGGTCAGTCTCAGAAGACTTAGTATGACAATTTGCAGCAATATGTCCAGGCTTTCCACACCTATAGCACATACCTGATCTAGGATCAGTATTAGAAGAGCTAACACCAAGCCTCTTCTTCTTCAACTGATCCAGCTTCATAGACATGAGAGCCATTTGAGTTTCAAGCTCTTCTGCCTCAACATCAGCAAGATCAACTTCTGGTTCATCTGGCTCAGTCACAGTATAGGCCTGTTGCACAACTAGAGCCATACCAGTGGAAGACTTGTCAGTTTTCTTCCAGTTGATCAGTCTTGCAGCATTATTCTCCTCATGATTCAGCATTAAACCATACAAAGTTTGAAGAGTGTATGACTCAATGTTGTTAGCAGCATTGACAGAGTTTGTCATGTCAAGAAATTGTTGAGGAAGGCTATCTAGAAACTTTTGAACAAGCTCTCCTTCCTCTTTCACAATGCCTACACTGATTAAATCATGGATAACAATATTGAACCTGTTATAGAGAGTGGTGATGTCTTCATTTGGAGTTGAAAAGAAATTTTCATATTTCCTTTTCATGTTGCTTTTCCTTTGCAACTTCACCTTTGCTGTATCTTCATAGGTGACTGATAGGCTATCCCACATAGCCTTTGCTGTTGGCAATTTCATAATTGCATTAAGTATCTCTTTTGTAACAGCATTACCAATCACCCCTTTAGCTCTGGAGTCTAAAGCATACAACTGACGGTCAGTATCAGTCCAGTTGTGCTTTAGTTTAGGTACAGATCTTATGCCCTCAGGAGCATCATCAGTAGCAGCAACCGGTTCCACAGTTTGTGGAATGATGGGACCATCATTTAGCACAGTGAGCATCTCATGGTGAATAGATTCAAGATACCACTGAGCTTTGAGCTTCCATTGATGGAAGTCTTTTCCATCAAAGATGGGTACTCCCTTTCCAGACATAACTGGTGCAATAATTGTAGACATTTTGGATTTTTGAGTGTTGGAGGGATAGATGTAGGAAATGGCTGCCAGGGTTATAGATCGACTAAATAAGAGATTATTTAGCCTGCTCTGATACCAGTTGTTAGGTCACAACAACCCTGGTTTATAATGTTAATTGATAGAATATTATACTTAGAGAAATATTAGAGTGATAACACAAGAATATAGTCAATGTATAAATCCACTAAGTGTGGCTTGTTGCGGAATAACAAGACCACTGATCAATTACAAAAGATGTGAATGTGTGAAGTAAATTGGTAAGTACTCCTTTGCAAGATGATCTCTATTTATAATGTTATAGAGATCTTACATAATGAGCAAAGGAGTAACCGAAGGACTAAGCAAGGAAAATGACTAAGATCAAGGGATTTGATCTTAGTCCGTTACTATACTGAGTATCACTCAGTCCTTCTACTCAGTATCACTATCTGATACTGAGTACTGATACTGAGTTCCAATACTGATCACTCAGTATCAGACCTAAACTTAGCTATATTATTCTACATATTAATCAAAGCTAGTCTAGGTTGTTTTGTTATCTTAAGATCTAAAGGGGCAAGGCTTTTTGCCTTAACACCAATGCATTTCATTTCATTTCATTTTATTAATCCAAGTTCATTCGATGTCACAAAACATATAACATAACATCTAACGTATATCATATATCTTATATCGTATATAGTATCGCCTGTGTTAGCTTAGCCTAATCAGTAGTTAAATCATTTAGGAAGCTAGGAGTCTCCCGAGGATTCCTCTGTCTTAAGTCTCTTGTTGCTAAGCTTTGCCAGGTGAGTCCACAGACCCCTTTTACTCTTTTAACTGTTTTATAAACTTTGGGGTGGAAAACATAAACACAATTGCTACTATTTTACTATGACTGTACAACATCGTTACATTTTCATTATCGCGTTGGCATGACAAACAATTATTATACCGGACTAAGGTTACCAGCAATCATTAACTAGTGGATCTAGACCATGGATATGCAGATAGTACTATTGGCTGACACTCATCCTCCCAACGAACGTTTGATCATTACTTGGTTTATCCAAGACATCTCCGGGAGTGTATATCCATAAAATAACATAACATACTGGAGTTGAAGTGTTGATTGTGGACTTAGGGGTTGGTATATTAACTCAATAGACTAGCTACCTGTTGGGGATAACAGTTCATGCGATGTCAAACACAAACATTTTGTTCAACACTTTTTCATAAACATAACTAGTAGTTGTATACATTCTACAACTATACTAAACATTTTCATACTTACTACTCATATCATATGAGTGTTGAACCTTATACATTTTCAGTCATAAACCATTTTCATAACAAACAATTTGGGTAGCAAATCACTTTACTCTTATCATAAACATTAACCCTGTGGATTCACTCAACATTATTGTTGACCCTTTTACTATTTATGTTTTTCCAGGTAATTAGGTGCAGTGGAGTTTGGAGGATATGAGCATTGAGATTGTCGTGAGCCATGATTAAAACATTAAGTTTACGAACAATCATTTCATTTCAAACAATTTCTATTTTAGGAAACTTGCTATTTTTGGAAACTTTCTACTTTTGGAAAGTGAAACAAACGTTTATTTTTCGTTATTGCGT
The DNA here is from genome assembly GCA_963853835.1 of Calendula officinalis. Classification (NCBI taxonomy): domain Eukaryota; kingdom Viridiplantae; phylum Streptophyta; class Magnoliopsida; order Asterales; family Asteraceae; genus Calendula; species Calendula officinalis. The sequence continues at coordinate 81,917,893 of OY970820.1, read as the reverse complement.
GGTTGTTTGTTTACTTAATGTTTGCTATGTTGTCATGAACGTTACACCTTCGTTCTTCCGCAAAACATTTTAAATGAAGTAAAAACTCATTTTTGGCGGGGTGTGACAGTATCACACAAAGGCTTGTGTGTGTGTGTGTTTCGACGAACACCAAACCGAAACCCTTTGGGGTTTTTGGTTCGTTCGACGGCAAGGGTGATGGAGAGGGAGAGAGTGTTTAGGGTTTCTCTAAGCAAGTAAATCAACCCCTAAGCTTAACCCTCAGTCCTTATTTATAAGGACTTAAGTTACAGTTAAGTCCTTGGAGTTTAATTATGATTAATCTCATGATTAAACTTCCTATTACCACTTTAAACCCTTGGACTTTTACTAGTTAATTAATTAACTATTAATTAACTGTCCGTTAAATACTTAACCTAATATTTAACCATCCTCACAAATAATAATTAACTTATTATTATTTATTCTCTTATTTATAATTAACTTAACTAGTTAATTATTCCACACAACTTACTTTATTCGGTTGTCCATTATTGGGTGTGTAGTGGTGTGACCCTTTAGTGTCTTATAACATTGGACACGCTGACACGTGTACTTATCTGTGCACATAAATCCTTCAAGTACTTCATCGTTTGTCCCTCCAAACATAAAAAGGAAAAGTCAACTTCTTTTATACTATCATAGTACACATTTTCACTGTGCGTCAGAAAATGTGGAAAAAAAAGTTGACACAAAGTACAATTGGGACTATAACATATGCAAGTGCATTAAATGTTTCCGTGGACAAGTCTATATCAACGGATAATAAGCTTTCACGTGGATTATCTGATGGACAAGGAAATAGATCTTGAGCTATATATAGAGACGTAAATGCTTGCATTTATACACACCTTTTAGCATTCATAGCACAAGAACATTCTCTGAGAGTTTGTTATTGTCTGGTATTAACTTCTTTATAGTTAATACTCATGCATTAAATATCAGCTGTTAGTATCAATTGATATAACTCTCCTTGCATATGCACTTAGTTTGAGCGAGCAAATGTGTCACTTCAAGTATAAAGTTTTAGTTAGTGTGTACTATCTATTTTCACAAACTTTGTACCGCATTAGGTTGTTTTAATAAACTCTTATTCATTGAAATTGTGTGTTCTTTACTTTCTTGTCTTTACTTAGTCGTAACGCAACACGTTTGTGTTGTTGGGATCCAACAATCAATAAATTAATTAGGCTAATTCCTATTTAGCTCAAATCCATTTTTTTAACTAAATTGAAATTAATTCGAAATTCAATTCGATTTTTTTTTTTTTTGTAAATACGTACCCAAATCTATATCTACAACTCTAATTCGTTTCTTAAATATTCTTAGACCAAATAAAAAATATTGGTATTTTTTAGAAATTCAATTGCCAAATTAAACAAAATAGTCTTAACCCTTAATAAAATTCAGTAGCCACAACCTAATACATCCTGCCCTAATACATAATGTATTGCGATTTTTTCTTAAGTTGATGAATAAAAAACATAAACCGCCAACGAAGCTTTTCTAAAACCATGAACTCCTATTAAAAATTATTTTGAAGCCGCTTGAAATCTTTAACCGAACGTAACATAATTTTGTAGATACCAAATTGGCTGAGTTCGGATTTATTCTTATATAAGTTTTCTTCTTAATTTTGTTGAAGATATTCGATTGTGCAATTTTCTGTTTAAATGTGTCCAATATTTTATTTGAAGAAGATTTTATAAATTTATGGTAACTTATATTATTTTTTTAGATATTATTATTGATTTAATTATATGTTTTTTACTAAATAAACATTATATTATTAGAATTTGGTTTTTGTAGTTATTTTTCTCCGTTTCAAAATAAGTGATATATTTTCTTTCTTTTTTTGGTGTTTCAAAATAAGTGATACACTTTGAAAACTTATCTTATTTAGTAAAAATAAGTAGGACTCACATCCACTAACTTTCTCATTTATTAAAGTGAAGGGCAAAATGCATAGAATGGTAACTTACTTTCCATCAAAGTTTATTTAAGGGTATGTACTTTGGTTTTGATCACTAAAGCGTAACCTACTTTCCATTAAAGTTTACTTAAGGGTATGTACTTTTGTTTTGATCACTAAAGGGTAACCTACTTTCATAAAAGTATATAAAAAGGTAAAATGTGACTTGTGAAACTTGTTACCGGTAATCAATTCTTCCATTTGTTTCCCACGTGACTATTTAATGCTTATATGATTAGTTTTGTTTCACAGCCTTAAAACAAGGTCAAAATAGAGTCGATCAATTCTTCGTTCAAATTCTAAAATTCCATCTTTTCTTGAACTAATGGTTAAGGTATGGAAACAAAACTAATCTAGTGACCCAAGTTAATTAAGTTCAAGACTCATCTCAGAAGCTCAACTTTAAAAACCAATACATGACCCTTTTTTGAATTTATTGTTTGAGTAAAATGATTTAGAAACGAAGAAGCATGTACACTTTAAGCGACTTTTTTTTTTGTAACTGTTCATTTTGGTTGGAACAGGTGAATTAAACTTGTTGAGTGAGTCATTTCCCCTTTTTATATACCTTTATGAAAGTAGGTTACCATTTGATCAATATTTATGAAAGTAGGTTACCCTTTGATCAACCTTTATGAAAGTATGTTACCCTTTAGTGATCAAAACAAAAGTACATACCCTTAAATGAATTTTGATAGAAAGTAGGTTACCCTTCTATGCATTTTGCCCTAAAGTGAAAGGACTCATTTACCCTTACTTTTACTTTTAAACATTATTAAACTCACTTTAATTCAAATATGTGGGACAATCTTCCACTAATTATCCAATTTAATTTAATTAACCTTAATGATCATATTTTGCCTCAAAAAACATGTAACCTCAAGTGTATCACTTATTTTGAAACGAAGGAAGTGTTGGGTCACATTTTAATGTATTCAATAGTCTAGGGGTGTAATGTGACATTTATTGTAACAAATAGTATAGGGTGATTTTATGTAATTAGTCAATACTAGGCCTACATATAAATACCTAGTTGTAACCTAGTATTGACCAAGCTTGCCGAGTTATTGAAACAGAACGATCGTTTGTGTGTGTGCTAAGCTTCTTCTTGTTCTTCTAATTCATCATTATTATTGCTTAATATGTTGTTTAATCGATATATACGGATTCACAATTGGTATCAGAGCATAAATCTCCTTTGATTCGATCCATTTCAGTGAAGATTAAGCAAGTTTTTGAAGTTTTTGGTGAAGAACTCAAGAATCAAAATCGGAATTTGAGGTATTAAATCGTCTACATTGATTGTTCATTACATTCATCTTGTAATTCTAAGCATTTTAGAATCAAGTTTCGATTAAATCCATCAAGAATTGATCCTAATTCGTTGATTTTAAATAAAACCATTAAAACACATTTTTTCCTCTGTTAAATCAAAATTACCATCTGATTTGTTGTGTTTTGATCGATTTTATTATACCATTACGTGCGAAATCAATTTTCGAGCATTTTGGGATTTTAATCACTCGATTTGGTTAAGTATTGAGCAAGATAAGATCATTTTAGTGAAAAATATAGTTGTGTTCGTTCGTCACTGTCAAGAAAGTTTTCGGCCCGAAAACAGTAAACTGTTCGGCCCGAACACCACTTCGGCCCGAACACCCCTCTTCGGCCCGAACTTCGGCCCGATCAACCCTCTTCGGCCCGACTACCACTTCGGCCCGAACACCCCTCTTCGGCCCGAACACCACTTCGGCCCGAACACCGAACTTCGGCCCGATCTTCGGCCCGAACACCACTTCGGCCCGAACATCACTCTTCGGCTCGAACACCTCTTCGGCCCGAACACTCGTCTTCGGCCCGAACTCCTACATAGACTTCGGCCCGAACAACCCAATATCGTGTGACAAAAGGGGCTATACTAAAACGATCATAACTTTCAGCTCGGGTGTCCGTTTCACGCCCACGAGTAACCAAATCGAAGCTCTAGACGAAGGCTACGCCGTGATAACGCCGTAGGCGGTTCACCCAACCTCCCGGCCCAAAAAGACCTGTTTCAATCACTTTATTTGCGTTTTTGTGATTTTTCGGTCAATTTCCAAACTTCGTTTAGCTCCAGTTTCTAACCCGATTGTCGTTTTTGGCCAATTCGAAAATCTAGGACATTTTTAAAGTGTCCTTTGTCAAATGAGATATTTTTGAAAAATTTTCAAATTCAAATTTTTTTTCTCTCGGTCGTAACCCATACAAACGATGGCAAGAAAGAATGCTGAGGTTTCTGAGCGTTTCAATGAGGAAGCCAACAAAGAAATCGAGGTAATTAGTTCTCTCTTATCTAATTCTGATCATTCCACTAATTCTAATACTTGTCTTGATAACAATCTGATTTCTAAAATTGATTCTTTAAAACAAACAATTATACTTGAAAAAGAGATAAATACTCAACTTTTAGAACGTTTGAATGATTTAGAAAATGAACGTGAACAATTTGCTCATTTAGGTTAACAACTTGTTTATCGTATTACACAAAATCAAAATTTCGAAGCAGAAAATCTGGATTTACAAACACAAGTATCAAAATTAAAGGATCAATATGACTCTGAGATTCAAAATTTGTCTCATACAATCTCAGAAAAAGATCTTGAAATCACCAATCTTAGAAATGCTCAAAATACAATTTCAGATGATCAAAAAGATAAATATAATAAATTGTATATTGCCACATTTCATGAATATCAGATAAATAAAAACTGGTTGGAACGTAAACAACAAGAATTTAATGATAATGAAAAACAGTTTAAATCTTTCAACGCTCAAATTAAAGAACTATCTGAAACATTACATGAAAATCACATCAATTCATCAAACGAAATGAACAGCAAACAGAATATTATAAATACACTTAAAAATGAAAACAATCAATTGAATTCTCACATAAAAAATCTTGAAGAATTGATCGCCAAAAGAGGCCACACGGATCAAACCATTCATTTGAATAAGCCTAAAGAGTTCAAATACTTCAATTCAAAAGAAGGGTTAGGAGTTGATAATCCATAATATCTTCGCAAGGCGTGTGCTGTGCTTCCAACATTATATGATTACAAATACATGCATCTAGATATCTGGCAGAGCTTCATTCGAATGACTGAGGAGGACGAAGAGATTGAGATATTCAGCAGAGCAAAGAAGGAGAATGCACAAATTAGTTTCAACTATATTGAATTAAATAAAACATATGAAACTAAAAAGGCCAAATTCGAAAATGATGAATATTTTCCAATCGTGACTCCAGAAGAATTTGAAATTAAAGGCAATGCCGTTCTTCAACAAAAAGTAAAACCAAAGATTTATGTTCCCTCTCTAATTCTAGAAAGGAAAATTTGTCAATTGGAAACCGCAATAGATGAAACACATCAGGCTTTTGATAAAGAAAAATCTGTTTTGCAAACCAAAATTTCTGCATTAGAAAACAAAATTGATAAAACACATAAATCTTTTGATGAAGAGAAACTAAAGTTGCAAACAAAAATTAAAATTTTAGAATCTAAATCATCTCATCTTCAGAAGTTTAAGAAGCCCAGTGCATATTTGAACTTAGATTCTCCTTTAACTGCAAAGAATAAATGTAATAACTCCAGAATGTTTTCTCCTGTAATGGCATATCGTGATTTATATACAATCAAGCAATCTCAGGTTAATAAAGGAAATTCTAAACCGAAATCACAAGTAAGTTCCTTTACCAAACCTAAGCCTAGGAGATCAACGGTTCCACTAAACTCTGATAAGAAATTAAATGCTCGTAAACAAGTTATTAGAGGAAATTCCGCACCTAAAAGTCCAAACAAATTAGGTTCCTCTTCTAGACTTAAGCATTCTCAAATGGATAAGACTAAATCCACAACCGTTTTGAAACATTCTACTCCTTCAAAGAAAATCTTTTCAAAATCTAAATCTTTAAAATACTCGAGAGAAGATTTACTTTCCTTGGCACCTAAAACAACTTTTACACAAGTGCCAAAAACAACTCCTGATTTTGTTTACAAAACACCCCCGCTCTTAAAAGAAATATGGGTTCCTAAAACTCCAAAATCTCAAATAATTCCCCGGAAATTATTTGAAAGTGAAACATCAAGTTTCAGTTTTTCTTGGAATTCTAAATCTTTAAATCAAATCGATACATCTTATCGGTGGTTTCATTCCCACACTAACAATGTCGGACCCAAACAAAAATGGGTACCAAAAATTGTTTGATTTGTTTTGCAGGAACGACTTATACACAATTCAGTGTATAACTCGAGCTTCATCAGAATGACTTATATACACTTCAGTATAAACCGTTCCTAACCATTTAATGGCTTTCAAGTACATCAACTTGAAACCCGCTCTTAATCAGAAAACACAGAACTGCAAAAACTCTTCTCCACCCCTTTGCTGTTGTTACAAGGTACATTTCTGATCTACAAACTTTCATATATCTTTATTTTGTCGAGGGGGAGAAATAATAATTCTAGGGGGAGAATTCGTATTTCCAGGGGGAGAAACTTTGAAAATTATAAATTTTATACCCGATTGCATAAATAAACGAATTTTCTGTCAAAAGACAATACCTTCCCAAGGTTTGCCAGAACCAGTCTTACCTTCCAAGGAAAATACTTTTTAGCCGCTTGGTAAATGTGAGGGTATAAGTCTAGGGTATAAGTCTAGGGTATAGATCTAGGTGAGTGCAAGGTGATGTGAGAACATACTAATAACAAGAAAACACACCTTTGAGTGCATCCAAACTGTCACCAAACCGGGCAAACAAACATAAAGGGTGATCATTCATAAGTTGAATGTTTCACTAGACTTTACTAGCCCAGTAAAGCAAATGCACACCACCACCAACCACTCAAATTCCTCTCAACGGGAATTTGTTTCAAATCGTTAGGGGACGTTGCACAAAATCTACTGACTACTCATTCGGAGTTTATCGGTATTGAAACATAATAACCTCCTGCCCCGGGTTAAGTCTCTTTGTATGCACAGTATGTCTAGTTCTTACCCTCAAGATTCTTTCACTATAGGACACTTGCACTACAAAAATGGATCTCCCTGAATCCATCGGAACACTTGTAGTGGCATCACATTCTGATGTTTCACGAGGATCGAGTGGAAATCCTGTTAGAGCTAAAATCACACCAACTCTAAACGCAGGTCACACATTTGAATCAACGATTGTGCAAACGACTACAGATTCATACCGTGTGTTAACTGATACTCTATGTGAGTCCGGTATTTCCTTAATTGTTCAAGTTGTTGTGCCTAAATTTGATATCTTAAAGGCAACAACTTATGCCGGAAACACATACATTTCCGATGAAAAATCCATGTTATTCATAAAATGTAACATCATATATGCTGATTGTTTGCACATGAGCGTTATAGTTCACTCTCCAATAACTCCTATGATCTGCTATAACCGGCATGATCTTCCCCAGGAGCCACCGACAATATAGGACAATTTGTAAGGGTACATAGGTCTAGGTGAGCAGAATCAAGTATCACGAGATCTTGATTGGGGTGCGCTGAGGTACAAATTGAGAGGGGGATGAAGTATGGGGTGCAAATCAGCTTATCACATGGTAACACAAAAACGAGGGTGTGGTTGAAAATGAAAAAGTGAGTTGAGTGAGGAGTGTGTGAGAAAGGGTTAAAGAAAACAGAAAACCCTCCCTAAACCGATCAAAAGACCGGGTAACCACTTCTTTATCAGACTGCATAAGATGCTTTCTGATTCGGACATCATGGACCCAGTGATGCAATGCACAACCCCCACTGACCACTCAAGTACAAAAAGTACTTGTTTCAAAATCACGGAGTTTACCACATCCACTATCGACATCTCATTTGGAGATTGTTGATATTGAAAAAGAGGACCTACCTCCAGTCATCGCCTTCGTTTGTCCACGTATAGAGTCTAGAACCGAATTAAATTTCTCTAGGACACAGGCATTCTACCAAGCATATCCTAGTGATATTGCCGGAACACTCATATTGATACCAAACTTGTTGGTATTTCAACCTTTATGAAAGTATGTTACCCTTTAGTGATCAAAACAAAAGTACATACCCTTAAATGAATTTTGATAGAAAGTAGGTTACCCTTCTATGCATTTTGCCCTAAAGTGAAAGGACTCATTTACCCTTACTTTTACTTTTAAACATTATTAAACTCACTTTAATTCAAATATGTGGGACAATCTTCCACTAATTATCCAATTTAATTTAATTAACCTTAATGATCATATTTTGCCTCAAAAAACATGTAACCTCAAGTGTATCACTTATTTTGAAACGAAGGAAGTGTTGGGTCACATTTTAATGTATTCAATAGTCTAGGGGTGTAATGTGACATTTATTGTAACAAATAGTCTAGGGTGATTTTATGTAATTAGTCAATACTAGGCCTAGGTATAAATACCTAGTTGTAACCTAGTATTGACCAAGCTTGCCGACTTATTGAAACAGAACGATCGTTTGTGTGTGTGCTAAGCTTCTTCTTGTTCTTCTAATTCATCATTGTTATTGCTTAATCTGTTGTTTAATCGATATATACGAATTCACAGGAAGTATAAGTTTATGACTTATCATTATTCTTCCATAACAGTGTAATACCAAAGGGACAATAACCTAATAATAAAGGTGTTTGCCCCAATCTTGAGGTTTAGGGTTCATGTCACATAATTGACATATGTGGATTTAGGAGTAGATTAGGATTGCCGTTAAAATAACTAAATTCCATAATTTACGTGATTTAGTATTGATTGAATTCAAATATGTACATTATTGAAACATTAATTTCGTATCATATTATGTAACAATCATACAATTAGCAAAAAATAATTATATTTTATAAAACTTACGCTTAATAAAGTGACGACAACCTGTGATTTTTCACGGGTCATAACCTAGTTTTTTATAAATATACCTAGGTTATACTTCCTCCGATTTAAAATAAGTGATACATTGTTAGTTTCACGAGTTTTGAGGCAAAATATGATAATGATAATTAAATTAGATTAATTGGATAGTTAGTGGGGAATGAGTCCCACAAATTTTGAATAAAGTGAGGTTAATGATGTTTAAAATTAAAAGTAAGGGTAAAGATGTCATTTCACTTTATTAAGGTAGATAGTTAGTGGGTGTGGGTCCCACTACTTTTTACCAAATAAGGTAAGTTTTCAAAGTGTATCACTTATTTTGATACATCCAAATATGAAAAGTGTATCACTTATTTTAAATCGGAGGAAGTATACGAATTGTAAAAAAAAATTAATTGTTCGTTACAAAAAACTATTGGTGTTGGAGTGTTTACCGACCAAGCATCTGATATTGGGAAGGTTGATAATACTACTAAGAAAAAAACAGTAACCTGATAGGCCAATTTTAAATGCAGTAGACATCTACATATATAGGCTTTGTCTTTTTGCACCTTAATTATATGGGACCGTACACAAACTTTAACTTTTTCGACTTGTAAAAATTTCAGTTTTTACTGTTCAACATTAAGATATAATCAGTAGAATTTATTAAGGTGAAGTTAATTTCAAGTTGATCCATTATTTTTTAGTTTAATTATACTAAACGATAATAACTCGCGCTGTTTCTTTTTACGATTCTTTAAAATATAGCAAAAGCATATACAGTATCACATATGTTTGTAAAAAGTAAGTACTTTTTGCTATTATTTCGATAGTCAACAATAAAACACATATATGTACCGGTAAGAACCGGAAAGGTGATCATAAAGCACATAAGGAACGGGTAAAAACCAACCGTTTTTCTTAAGAACCAATATAAATCGGGAATTAACTATATGGTCCATTTTTAATAATTATCCATATAATTATTTTAATCTTGATATTAAAGGAGAAGCTAGCATATATGAAAGTATGATGATCGAAAATATAAATCAAATGAGTGATAACCCCCAACAGAGGCTAGCTAGTATGATTCAAATTAACATATTGTTCATTTCGGTTTCATTGTGCCAGTTGACCATTTGTCAGAGAGAAGACAACAAATGAATCTTGTAGGATTTCCAAGAAAGGTATTTTGGGCAACGGTTAATTCAACCTTTCTAACTTGATTCGACCTTCATGTCAATTACAAAAACGAGCAAGAATCTACCGAATAATAAGATAAGTGATATAATTTCAATTCTAAATGTCCACTTCAATGAAAAATACATGCACTTGCTGTAATTCATAGCTATTGTTTAGTTTTTTAAATACATTTTTAATGGCACATGATCTACTCCACATTGTCGCCAGAACACCATATACACCAATACTACTAGGCTACAAGCACTCGGTAGCTATTGTTCATAACTTTGATAGTTCTATATATACATACAACTAGAACAAATAGCATAGCAAATCCAATAAAAAAAGCAAGCCATTAACAAAAACAAAGACCAAATCACATTCATATAACACCTAAAGTCCTATTAGCAAATAGTGTGGGTTTTTTACAACGATGATCAACATTGTAAGATTTGTATTTAAATTTTTTATTAATTGTCTAGATGGGGAGAATACTTCTCTTCTCTTTTAAACTAGAGAAGACCTGAAGAACAATAGGATGGTCATGATCAATGCCACATATATATATGGATCTAACGAGGCGAGGTTAATGTAGCACTTACTAAACAATCAAATACCTTTCATCAAACTTTACAAACAAATCTCCGAATTATTATCTCTTGCGTAAATTTGGATGTCTATGCTTTCCTCACAAACTTGCACTTAGACCCACTAATGTTTAGACATTCCAACTTATTAAATCACTATTTCCCGCCATGTGACCTTCGACTAGACACAATTCCTTTCAGCACTATAACACCCGGCAACAATAAGTGCACTAATTATTAATCCATGATCATATAACTTTCTCGACACCAACTAGTGCACCCATTGTTGCCGTTTACCCCCCAACTTTCTCGACACAAATTTTTTTTATTTGGAAAATCTATCTCGACGAAACCTATAGAGACGACATGTCGTTACAATAGGTGTAGCTATGGCGACGACACCTTTGGTGATAAAAAATTTAAGCTATTGCGGATACCTTAGGGCGACGATATGTCGTCGCGGTAGGTTGAAGCCATAGGGTGATTTCGTTGTATGAATACACCACCTTGAATTACAATCTACTTTTTATTTTCTTACTTTTCTGTTTTAATTAACACATTTTCCAAAATTTTCAGTACCTACCTGCATATAGAAAAGTTGTAGAATACATTTTCCCCTTATTTTCTCCTTTAAACTTTACATGTATTAACATCTTATCATTTGTCCCTACCATTCCAACTGTCTCTAATTGTTGCATCAATAAAGAAATTATAAAATAATAAAAGGCACAAGTCACAAGTCACAACACTGGTATACGTACCAATGAGACTGAGCACATTATTAAACAATTAATATCTTAAAGTAAGACTACGGTTATAGCATGCTACTTTTGCCCTATTTTAGGAAACTCAATTCTCTCTCTCACTATTCTTTATTAAATAAAAACCCTAAATTGAAAGATACCCAAAAAAAGAATGACAAAAAGATACACATCATGTCTTAGATCTTCCCACAAGAACAAAATTTTACTCTAAATAACAAAAATTTCAGATCATATACCCTAACTTTCAAGATCAAGAAAACCCTAACTTTCCATGGACCCCTTCTCAGAAAGCTACAACAACATCCATGAAGCTATAAACAGCTTAACCACCGTTGCATCTGGCTCCTCCTCCACTCCTCCGGCGACGGCCACCACCCCTAGCCGCTATGAAAGCCAGAAACGCCGAGACTGGAACACTTTCTGTCAGTACCTCAGAAACCACCATCCACCACTCTTTATTTCAGAATGCAGTGGTGCAAATGTGCTTGAATTCCTTTGTTACCTTGACCAATTTGGAAAGACTAAGGTTCACAACATGATATGTCCATTTTATGGGCAGCCAAATCCACCTGCCCCATGTCCTTGTCCACTGCGACAAGCTTGGGGCAGTCTGGATGCCCTAATAGGCCGCCTCAGGGCGGCGTATGAGGAAAACGGTGGATCTCCTCAAACGAACCCTTTTGGGGTACGAGCTGTCAAGCTTTACCTTCGGGAGATTCGTGATTTGCAATCGAAAGCAAGAGGAATCAGCTACGAGAAGAAGAAACGAAAACGATTAGCACCACAACAAGCTGATAATTAATACTTGGATTAATTTCAAGATAAAATTAATGATCGATGTAAGTGATTATATATACGAAGTATCATGTTGGATCTTGGTCTGCATAAATCTTTCCTTCACTCTATAATTTTCTGCACTTATGTTTTTCCCATGTGGATTTATCAGGTACCGTTGCTAGGGTTGGTTTTAATTCATTTTAGTATCTACAAATTAATGTAAACCATGATAATCTCATCGTTATTGTTAAATATTAGCTTGGTTGCAAGTTTTTTTTATGAACCGTATTTGCATTAAACTAGCGAGGAGTTAGATAAAATGTACAAATTAAGGGATCATGAATAAGAAAAAAAAACGGATCAAGTTATTCACTGTGATCGACTCGACTATGAAAGTGCAAGTACCAATTTCTACCACTCCAACAATATTTTAATGCAAAATGATAAATTTTTTTGAAAGAGTAGCACTTTTCCGTGTTTTGTAACGAGTTTACAATGATAAATATTATATTTATAAACTAGCATATTAATACGCTATATTTTATATAATTATATTATATATGAATAGTTTGATAAATATTAACATTTCCAAAAACTAGTTGTTTTGAGTTTTCTTATTAAAGCAATAATTTGGCTGTAATGAAAATATAAGTATTGTGTTGGTTCATATGTAATTACTAAGTTTAGGTAGAAATTATTGACTTTCAGTGAAGCAACAGTTGGAGTGGTAGAAACTGGTACTTGCCCTTTCGTGGAGCAGCCTTAGTATTTATGGAACTTGGACTTTAGAGTACTTGAAATTATTCTTGAGATTTTGATTTTACTTTTTGCATACTCTTTGAAAAGCACAATAACACTGATTCAATCCAATTAATGGTGTTGGATGATGATTTTGGTGATAAAAGTGAAGAAGGAGATTAGGGCTTTTAGAGAGAGAAAGTAGAGAGATAGGAGAGAACAATTGCTGGAATGTTAACTTGATTAATTGTGCAAAAGTTGAAGAATTGAGCCTTACACTTTGGTATTTATACCATGGCTCAATTCTTGGTTAGTTAGGACCATTTTGGTAATAAAACCTAACATCTATACATTGTTACACTATTACCCCCTAGACTAACTATTACAACATATCTAGTACCTAACAATCTCCCCCTTTGTAATAGTAGACTAGGTTGCATATCTTTGAAGACTTCTGTGATTGTAAGGCTGGAGCTGAGAATTGAACCGTTGAGCAGTTTTGTTGATAAAACAGCATCAGCCTTTGATCATTGGTGACAGATATACTTTTAATCGGCTTTTCAACCAATATAAAGTATTCCAGAAGACTTCATGCAAATCGACTGAAAGTAGACCCATAGATAGAGCGGTTAGCAGCGGAAGTCCTTTCTTGAAGTTGTGGCGTTTGTCGATTTGCTGCAGATCCTTGGTTCCTGATGTTTGTTGAAGTTGAAGCAGTGCGGAATGTTGATATGTTGTGGATTTTCTGACCGTTGTTAATAATGTTGGAGTACGGTCATAGAATCCCTTATCTGATTTATTGACGGTTGTTGATAAGATTGAAGTACAGTCATCAGATTTTCTATCAGACATAGTGACCGTTGTTGATAAGAATGGAGTACGGTCGTCTGATCTTCGCACAAGAATGTATCAGAGTAACCCAGGATCACATAGATTGCCTGTTAGCACAACAGTTACAGAAACTGTGTGACCTACGTTCAGTGTTGGCATTGATGTTAGCACTGGTAGGATTTCCATTCAATCATCGTGGAATACCAATAATTTTGGTATCACTATGAATGTTCCGGCAATATCTCAAAGATATGCTTGGTAGAGTGCCTGTGTCCTAGAGAAATTTAATTCGGTATTAGACTCTATACGTGGACAAACGAAGGCGAGGACTGGAGGTGGGTCCTCTTTTTCAATATCAACAATCTCCAAATGAGATGTCGATAGTGGATGTGGTAATCTCCGTGATTTTGAAACAAGTACTTTTTGTACTTGAGTGGTCAGTGGGGGTTGTGCATTGCATCACTGGGTCCATGATGTCTTAATCAGAAAGCAACATATGCAATCTGATATAGATGAGGTTACCCGGTCATTTGTTCGGTTTAGGGAGGGTTTTCCGTTTTCTTTTAACCCTTTCACACACGCTCCTCACTCAACTCACTTTTTCATTTTTCAACCACACCCTCATTTTTGTTTTTACCATGTGATAAGCTGATTTGCACCCCATATTTCATACCCCCTCTCAATTTTTACCTCAGCGCACCCCAATCAAGATCCCATGATACTTGATTCTGCTCACCTAGACCTAGGGACCCTCACTTTTCAGTTCCTATATTGTCGGTGGCTCCGGGGAAGATCATGCTGGGTTTAGCAGATCATAGGAGTAATTTGAGAGTGGAATATTACGCTCATGTGCATTTTAATCAGCTTTCAAGATGTTGCATTTTAGTTCACATGGATTTTTCATCGGAATTTTATGTGTTTCCGGTATAAGTTGTTGCCTGAATGATTTTGAAGTTTAAGGCACAGCAACTTTGTTCTTTTAGGGTAACACCGGACTCACATAGAGTATCCGTTGGCACACGGTATGAATCTGTAGTCGTTTGCACAACCGTTGATTCAAATGTGTGACCTGCGTTTAGAGTTGGCGTGATTTTAGCTCTAGCAGGATTTCCACTCGATCCTCGTGAAACATCATATTGTGATGCCACTACGAGTGTTCCGATGGATTCACGGAGATCCATGTTTGTAGTGCAGGTGTCCTATATTGGAAATATTCTTGGGGGTGAGAACTAGACACACTGTGCATACAAAGAGACTTAACCCGGGGCAGGAGGTTATTATTATTCAATACCGACATACTCCGAATGAGTAGTCAGTAGCTTTTGTGCTACGTCCCCTGATGAAATGAAACAAATCCCTGTTGAGAGGAATTTGAGTAGTTGGTGGTGGCGTGCATTTGCTTTACTGGGCCAGTAAAGTCTAGTGAAACATTCAACGAATGAATGATCACCTATTTAATTGGTTGCCCAGTTTGTTTTCGGTTTGGATGCACTCATAAGGTGTGTTTTCTTTGATTTATCATGTTTTCACATCACCTTGCACTCACCTATTACTATACCCTAGACCTAAACCCTCACATTTACCAGTTGGCTGAAATTTTTCCCTGGGAAGGTGTGGCCGGATCTGGCAAACCATGGGAAGGTATGTCTTTTGAAGTAGTGAGTAACGAGAATTAAAAGAATTTGTAATAAACAGATGCAATCTTTACTAGAGAACTAGTAAAGAGATCGTTTACGGATATTACAAAAACTTATGATTAACGTTACAAACATAAAACTTTTTATTTAGGTATTTTGTTTTTGTTTTTCTGAATTTTCTCCCCCTAGAAATAATAATTCTCCCCCTAGAATTAATATTTCTCCCCCTCGACAAAACAAAAGTAATTGACAAGTTTTGAGATCGAAGGACGTACCTTATACCTCGTCGGAGGGTTGAAGGAGAGGTTTTGCGGTTAAGCTTGATTGAGATTTGTGGTTTCTTTTAAGAGCGGGTTCTGAATCTGTTTTGATCAGAAGCCATAGTGGAACAGGTGAAGTGCATCCCAGCATTTGAATGTTAATGCCGCCCACGTCTTTCATACGGTTTTTGGCGATTAACTGATTCGTCCTGCCATCTTAGCCCATGATATTGACCGAAAGGTAGTGGCATGTTAGGAACTTCAGTTGTGTAGGTAGGCGTGTTTCTTCTTTCTCGTACACCCAGGTGAACCTCAAAATGTCTAATCACTATTCGCCAGCTTAGTCTTTCCTTAATGGCAGTGATTAGTGTGTCAATATTGCTTCGAAGAGAGGTGTTTTCTGGGATGCTGGGATCTCTGTTCATGTGCCTCCCCTTTTTCTCCAATTTCCTCTTGAGGATGTTCAATGTGCCGTCACAGTACTTGGAAATGTCTGACACACGAAAGAAGACTCTTTCTTTGAAGTAGTTCGTGTAAGTCATTCCCAAGTTGGGTTCACCTAGAACAACTGTTCTCCGAGTTTGAATCTCGGAGGGAAGTGATCTGTAGGGAGCAGCTAAGTGAACCTTTGATGTACCACTCTCAATAGCCATCTGCACATCTTCCATTCGAGCAGCTAATGTTTTAACAAGCATGAAGCGCTTCAGAGCAGCCTGAGCGAAATTTCTCGCATGATTTTTAATTGGATGAGGCGTGTCTGGTAGTAAGCGTACTGTGTTGTAAAGAAATTCTATATCCCGAGGTTCAAGAATATAGAAGTCTCCTTCGGTAATTGTGTACAGTAGATCATCGGCTCTGCGAATATGGAAGATTGTGTACCAGTAGTAGCCTGAGAAGTGGTCGGTCGTTATCTCCAGGAGTTGTGTTATCGGGAATTTGCTGTATCGATCAGTTTTGCCCCTAAGGTAATGCATTGTAAGGTAATACATTTTCTTTTCTCGGAAAGGCAGTACCACTTCTTTGTATAAATCCTGATAGATTACAGGCAGCTCTGTCTCCTGGAAAATAGCAGAGAAGCGATCTTCAACAAATGGCATTTTAACTTGTTGAAAGAGGCACGCTTTGGAGATCTTCAGGCGGCGTTTGTTAGCTTTATCCGCCGCTCTCTTCTCGCTATATGATAATACCGGCACATCATGTGTAGGAGAGGCAGTTGGTGGTTCCGGTGCTGGAGTTCTGGCGGTGACCAGTTGATCGTAGTTCCGGAAGTAACGGTGATAATTTTCTCATGTGAAGGGATATCTTTTGACGTCAAATGGTTCATCCTCCCCTGCTTTGTCGCTGTCGGAGTCATCGTTTGAAGGGGAGGTGGCAGGTTGAGTTGATTCGTTAAAAGCATCCCTCACAATGTTGTCTTCTTCCGGGTCACTAGTTAAATCAATCACTGTGTCCGCCTCTTTTCTCAGAACCTGTTGAACATTGTCGTTTTTATTGTTCTCAACCTCAAAATTTATAGATTGGAGATGACACATAGATTCAAGTTTTTCGGCTTCAGTCATCTCACTGGATTTACGGTTATTTTGGGGCAAGATGTCTTCACTCTCATCTACTCGCCACTGGTTGAGTGGTTCAACGTTCAGCACCTGATCGTAATCAAACTCAACAACCGCCCAGTCATGAAAGTATTCATAGTCTTGTTGTCCTCCTCCCTGTGTTTGATGAGAGGAGCTGGGTTGTTGTTGAGAATGACTTGCACCTCCTTGAGTTTGAGAACTGGATCCCCCGTGTTCCAGTATTCTTCTCTGTCCTCCTCCCTGATGATCATCCTCAGGGTCACCAGGCCTTCTGAATAAAAGGGATCCTGGATTGCATGGCTCGACCAGTTCTTCTAAGCGATAGTTGAACATCGCTTTAATTTGTTCAATTGTAAATGAACGGGATGCTGCCAGGAGCATTTCTCGGTTAAGTGGATCAGAAGCCGGTGGAAGAGGAGCAACAGTTGCCAGCCTACCGTCAAGGTTTTCCAACCTCGTACTGAGTGATTGGATTGTGGAGGTGAGATGAGGGATGATCTGCATTTCTGGATTTGGCATTTCAGTTGTTGTGGTAGTGGTAGCCTCGGATGATGTAGACTGTTGAGGGAGAGTCATTACAACTGTTGCAGGAGGAGTTGTATCGACCCTCGAGGCAGTACCACTTGTGTAGAATGAGGGAAGTGATGTGTCGATTGGAGGTGTTGTTGTTATAAACGGTGAAGTTGTGGTGGTTACAGATGGAATTGTGGTTATGACTGGTGGTATGGTGGTTGTGACTGGTGAGAGTGTAGTAGTGACTGGTGGGATTGTTGTTGTAACTGGTGGAGAAGTGATTGTGGAGGCTGGAATTGTGGATGATAGTGGGGGGACTGTTGTTGTGGTAGTTGGGATGGTGGATGAGATAGGAGGTTCGGATGTTGTGGTTGTTGGAATTGTTGATGTGATTGGTTGTTGGGTGTGTGGTGGAGAGGGATCCGTGAAGATAGGATCATCAAAGGGGTTTGGGGATCCTTGTGGTGGTGGTGACGGTGGACCTTGTTGTGGTGGTGAAGGTGGACCGTGTGGTGATGGTGGTGAACCTGGTCGATCAGATATCGTTGCAGCGGAGTCTGTTGATGATGAAGAAGAGGACGGTTCAGCTGGTTGTTGTGGTTGTCGTATGATGGGTCGAGTTGGCGGAGGAAGAACTTGTTCAGATGAGGTAGTGGCAACCGACCCACTTCCTGAGGCACCGCTGGAAAAAGTTCGAGGTCGTTTAGCACGTTGGTGAGCCGGTGGTTGTTGCTGTTCAGCCTGTCTACGTCTAGGACGTGGTTGAGGTGGTGGTTGGTGTGGTTGAGCTTGTGGTTGTTGTACTGGGGCAGCTTGATGTGCAGGAGCAGCTGGTTGATCTGGAGCAGGAGGTGCTCCTTCGGGTGTCCAGTCAGGATAATGAAGAGCCCGGTAGTGGTTCACACTATCAAGATTGAAGTTTGCGATTTTAAGGAGTGGGAGTGGGATCGCGGCCTCATTGACTTCAGTTGTACCACTGTTGCCCCTTAGAAAATTAACGCTCGATGGTATGAATTTTCGTGCAACATCTCTGGTATGAATGTTTTGGTATCTCTCCATGAAATGTTCTATCATAATTGCCCGGAACCTCGGGTATGGCAGAAATGCCGGTTCCTTTGATTTGGAGAGCTTGAATTCTTCCCACAAGTAGGCAGCATAGTCAAAGTGGCGGTTGTAGCACATGGCATGATAGGCATGGTGAACTTCTTTTGAGGCCCTGTCGTGACCACCTTTCTTTGCTGTCATGCAACGGTTGAAGATTGTGAAAACATGTGACCAGCTTCTTGCCATATTTTTCTTTTTGAGTTCTCTTAAGTCAATAGTTTCCCGAGGAAGGAGAAGACCAAGATCGTGTATCCCGTAATACACTTGCTGGAATGGCAGCGGAGGTTCAAAAGTGGTGAGTGGTGGTCTTGAATCGGCACGAGGTAAACGGAAGATGTCATAAAGATCATCTTTTGTGAATTGAATTGGTTGTTCATCAATAATAGTTTCGAAGTGGTGTGGGGTTGTTGATGTCACCAGTGTTAGGTTAACGAAGAACTGTTGTACGTACACCGCTGGAACTGATGGTCGGGCATTTATCGAGTAATAAAGAGGATGGCGTTGGAGAACATGAGAATGGATCGGGTAGTTGATGGAGAACGAGACTTCTTCTTCCGGTGCCCAGTAGGGGTTGTTTTCCGCCATCGGTTTGAGCCTGTATGGAGGAACCAGGGTGTTCTCGTCAATGATATGTTGTGCCGCCATCTGAAGATTAGACAATAAGAAAATGCGGCACAAAACAATGATTAAAGTTAGTGCACAGTGTTAACAAAAGAAATGTAACGATGATGTTTCACACTTATCGAGACGAGAGGGTTCAAAGTAATTTTAATAGTATTTAAAATATAAGAATAATATAAAAATTTTAAATTTATTAAAAATATTTAATAAATAAAAATTAGTAAATTAGAATTATAAAGAAAATAAAAAAAAAACTTAAAAGAAAGGAAAATTTTCAAAAAGAAGTTCGGGCCGAACTACAGTAACAACTTCGGGCCGAAACAACGTTGATGCAGAACTTCGGGCCGAACATTTGAGAACTTCGGGCCGAACAACGTTGGTGAAGAACTTCGGGCCGAAGTTGTGGCACAAGTTCGGGCCGAACTTGTTATACAAGTTCGGGCCGAAGACTTTTACGATCGAGGGTTTGAACACTGTTTTTCAAATATGTCATTCGTAGATCGATATATACTGTAAAAACTGGCCAATAGGGATCGGTTATCCTAAGCGAGCATATCATATTACATAGTACATCCTAAGGAACACAAGATCGATGAAACTCAGTAAGATCGTAACCCTAGATGTGTTCGAACACCTTCAGTCGAAATTCTTAGGATTTATCATTAAAAAGATGAAATTGGTGAGGGAAAACTTACCGATTACAGATGTTTATGAGTAGAAAAGTGATTGTAAGTGATTTGGAACTAAGTCGATCGAGGATTGATGAAGAATCAGAGAAGCGGTGGTTACTGTGTGTTTTGCTCGGTGTTCGAGTGTGTGTAAACGAGAGAGAGTAGAAAGGAAGTATTTTGACGAAGTCGAGTATTTATATTTCCAGAAGTTCGAGCCGAACTTCTTTACCGACTTTAAACTTCGGGACGGGAACAGTGAGTAGTTCGGCCCGAAGAACACCCTTTTTTTTTTTTTTTTTTTTTAAGACAAAGGAAACATAAGTAAAACAAATCATTAAAAATTAAAAATTAAAAATTAAATGAAATTAAAAACTAGTTAAAAATAAAGAAGAACTAGTAATGACTGTCGAGAGACGAAATTAAGGAACGATGCATCAGCTCCCCCGATACTGATGTGATGAAGGGAATCTCTCCATTGACAGTTGACGATGATTTGACGATCGGGTTTCAAGACGAGTTTCTTGAAAGCCATTGTGATGATACGAAGAATGCAACGATTTAACAATTTGAAAAATATGAATTGTAGACAATTAAGTTTTGAGATTTAGCATACCAAGCTTTGAGACAAGATAATTAAAACGTTTTTCGTCCAAAGCCTTGGTAAACAAATCTGCTAATTGAAAATCGGTGGAGACGAAGTACAATTCAACATTGCCCAGTTCAACGTGATCTTTGATAAAGTGATATCGAAGATCGATATGTTTGGTTTTAGAATGTTGAACTGGATTACAAGATATTGCAATTGCACTTCTGGAATCACAATATAAAGGAATGCGGCTATAGGAAAAGCCGTAGTCCTTTAATTGTGATTGCATCCATATCACCTGGGACAGACAGCTAGCGGCGGCAATATATTCTGCTTCAGCTGTGGATAGTGAGACGCAGTTTTGCTTTCTTGATGACCAGCTGACTAGCTTATCTCCCAAAAATTGAACTCCCCCAGATGTACTCTTCCTGTCCAGCATGCACCCAGCATGATCAGCATCAGAGAAGGCAGAAAGATCAAACGAGGTCTCCTTGGGATACCAAAGACCAAGATCTCTGGTGCCTTTTAGGTAACGGAAGATTCGTTTGACTGCCAGAAAGTGAGATTCTTTGGGAGCAGCCTGATACCGAGCACAGATGCATGTTGAAAACATGATATCCGGACGACTGGCCGTTAAGTAAAGGAGTGATCCAATCATACCCCGATAGTTTGTGACATCTACCGGTTTACCATCCAGATCAGCATTTAGTTTGGCGGTCGTGGACATCGGTGTTGCGATAGGTTTACAGTCGTCCATGAGATACTTCTTCAGCAGATCAGAGATATACTTTGATTGATTGATGAAGATGCCAGTTGGAAGTTGGCGAACTTGAAGACCTAGGAAGAAGTTCATCTCACCCATCATGCTCATTTCAAAGCGTTTTACCATGAGATCGGAGAAACGTTTGCAATATTTCGGATTTGTAGACCCAAAAATAATGTCATCGACGTAGATCTGAATTAAGATGATGTCTTCCCCGTGTCGTTTGATAAACAAGGTGGTATCAACTTTTCCCTTTGAAAAACCAGTTTCAACTAAGAACTGGGAAAGAACATCATACCATGCCCTAGGGGCCTGTTTCAAGCCATAGAGAGCTTTGTCGAGAACATAGACATAATCTGGATGTTTGGGATTTACAAACCCTTCTGGTTGATGAACAAACACCTCCTCTTTTAGAATACCATTTAAGAATGCAGTCTTTACATCCATCTGATAGATAGTAAAGTTTTTGTGAGCTGCATATGCTAAGAAAATGCGAATGGCTTCTATGCGGGCAACAGGAGCAAATGTTTCTTCGTAATCAATGCCTTCCTGTTGAGCGTAACCCTTAGCTACCAACCTTGCTTTGTTACGAATGACGATTCCATTTTCATCTTTCTTGTTTTTAAAAATCCACTTAGTTCCGATGACTGATGATCCCGGTATTTTAGGAACTAAGCGCCAGACCTTTAATCTTTCGAATTGATTAATCTCTTCCTGCATCGCAATTATCCATTCTGGATCGGAAAGTGCTTCACAAACTTTCTTCGGTTCAGTGGAGCTTAAGAATGATGCATGATGACATTCATCCGCTGAAGCCCGTCTAGTTTGGACCGAGGAGGCTGGGTTTCCGATGATTTGGTCCAAAGGATGTTCCTTTGTCCACTTCGTAGAATGAGGAAGTGGGAGTTGACCAGGGTTAACGTTGGAATGATCAGTGAAAGCAGGATGTGGTATGATTGCAGTTTCAGTATTGTGAGGATTGATCGGAGGTGGTGGATCAACTCGAGGAAGATGAAATTTAGAGAAATCAATCACCAGCGGAGCGATAATATCTGCGGGAGGTGGGAGATCGACTGGTGAAGATTGAGTTCCTTGTGTCGATGTTGAAGGACCGGCACTTGATGTGGGTATTGGTGAGTTTGGAGCAGGTGAGGTAGGTGATGGGGTCTCATTTGGGGATGGAGTGTTGATTTCCGGAGCTGTGATTGATTGAGCATCTGCCGGAGGTGGGGGTGGAGGTGGGGGTGTAGGTGGGGGTGGGGTGGAGGTGGGGGTGGGGGTGGGGGTGGGGGTGGGGGTGGAGGTGGGTGTCTGACGTTGTGATATTCATCATGGAAGTGTTGGAATAGGATTTCAAGATCATTCAGAGAGTATGAATGGTTAGTGGAGGTTGTGGGTAGAGGTCTTTCAATGCCAGTTGAGCTTGAATCAAGCAAGAATGTTTCATCAAATGAGACATTGACACTTTCTCTGACCATTCTTGTAGAGCGGTTGTATACTCTGAATGAGGCTGAATCATTTGAATAGCCTATAAAGACTCCTTCCTTGGCTTTCTCTTCAAACTTGTTGAGTTTCTCGTTATCAGATAGGATGAAGCATCGACTACCAAAGATGTGGAAGAAGTTAACATTTGGTATTCGATTGTTGATGAGCTCATAAGGAGTTTTGTTGTAGGTTTTGTTTATGATGGAGCGGTTCTGTGTAAAACAGGCGGTGCTGATGGCTTATGCCCATAACGACAGAGGAAGTTTTGAAAATGAAAGCATCGTACGAGCAGCTTCCACTAAAGTGCGGTTTCGTCTTTCAACAACACCGTTCTGTTGAGGAGTTCGTGCAGCGGAAAATTGATGGGTGATGCCAGCAGATTCAAGATAAGAGTCAAGGACCCGATTCTTGAATTCAGTACCATTGTCGGTACGGATTGTTCGAACATTTAATTCCAGGTTTACTTGAGTTTTCTTGATAAATGAGATTATGATCTCTGCGGCTTCATCCTTTGAACGAAGGAAATAAACCCATGTGTATCTGGAATAGTCATCAACAATAACCAAAACATAACGTTTTCCTGCAAGACTGTGAACGCTCATTGGACCGCATAAGTCCATATGAAGAAGTTCAAGAGGTTTGGAAGTACTGGGAGCAGGTTTAGGTTTGTGAGACTTTTTGGTCATTTTCCCTTTTTCACACGAAGAACATTTGTGATCTTTGTCAAATGCAACATCAGGCAATCCCGACACATGACCTCCTTTTACGAGTTTGTTCATGGTTTTAAAGTTGAGATGAGACAAACGTCGATGCCATAACCATGACTCATTGGCAGTAGCTTTAGACACGAGACAGACTTCTTCGGTTGTACTCAGGTCATTAAGATCAATAGTGAAGAGGTTTGTGTCACGAGTTCCAGTTAGAAGTTCATCCCCGTCATATGTCCGAATGGCACACTTCTTTGTGCGAAAGTTTACTTCTAGAGTCTTGTCACAAAATTTTCCGATGCTGAAGAGATTATGTGAGAGGTCTTCGACAAAGGCAACATTTCTGATTATCAGGTTATGGCAGATAAGATCACCAAGACCTAAGATGGCTGCTAAGTGATCATTTCCAAATTTGACCGTTCCTAAGTATTTTTCACGAAAGTTGGTCAGGAGATTTTTGTTTCCTGTCATGTGCCTCGAACAGCTCGAGTCGAGGTACCACACATTCTACATAAAACAAATAAAACATTTTAGGTACCCAATCTTGTATGGGTCCAGAACGATTAGAGACATATGTTTTATGCAGATATTATGAGATGATCAATTTAGAGCTTTTGGGAACTGCTAGGAGGCAGTTCAGATTTGATGATCCATTTGAGAGATTTTTCAGAGGATTGGATAATCAAATGAGATTTTTCGTTTTTAATCCAAGTATATTTCACATGAGTGGACGTTTTAATGGATGGTTTGTCGAATTTGGGGAGAACTGACGGTTTTGGCTTTTGTGCAGCTTTACCCTGAGGAGATGTGCGACTAGAAGAGAAGTGAGAAACAGAAATTTGTGGTTGTTTAGACGGCATCTTTGATTGTTTTGAGGGTAGCTTTTGAGCTTTTGATCTTTTGTTAGAAACAGAAGTTTGTGGAGTTTGAGAAGATTTCTTCTGTTGTTTGAAAACCGGAGATGAAAAGATCTTTTGAGTTGATTTTGCTGGTTTAGTGACGTGGGATTTGCATAGATATGGATAGCACGTTCTGCATGTGTTTATAAGTTTACCAGATTTATGAGAGACGATGTTCTTATGAATACTGCAAGGTGCATCAAGTTTTACAAAAAAACGTTTATCAGTTTGAGTTATCTGTTTCTTTGTAATTTTGTCAAAAAATCTTTTTGTTCCATATTTGTCAGTTTTAACATACACAGCACCAAAATCAGGAGAGTAACGGACAGGACGATAAACTGTAGAATCATAGTCTGTTCTAAAAGCAGTTAAAATAGTTTTCACAAAATTAGAGTTTTTACACATGCCATGAGCTTCTTTTGGAGAAATAAACTGTCTAGAGTCATTACATTTATTTTGAACAGAAAAAGATGAAACTACGGACTTAGGTGGACTAGACTTCTTAAGTAGACTAGGCTTCTTAAGCATACTGGATCCAGTCTGAATAGACTTCTTTGACTGTGTGGCTCTGTTGACTTCTGGTTGCTTCATGGACTTCTTCCCTCTGGACTCTAATCTTCCATCTGCAAGATTCAAAATAGGTGGATTAGAGCTTCTCTTCAAGATCGTTGGAACTGGGTTTGTCGGTGCTGGCCCTAATAGAGAGGCTTTAGAATTTTTGGAAACAAAATTGCTCGTTTTAGTTTTTAATTCTAAAATGGTGTCCTCTAAATTATGTATTTTGATTTGAAGTTTTTCCTTTTCTTTATCAAAGGCCTTGTGAGTGTCGTCAATTTCAGATTCAAGTTGAACAATTTTCTTTTCTAAAATCAACGGTGGAACATAAAGCTTTGGTTCAATTGTTTGTTTTAAAACTTCATTATCAGAAATGGAAAATTCTTCTTGTAACGACCCGAATTTTGTAAATAAATAAATTGTACAAAAATATGTTAAATAAGGATAATTCGTTTAAAGAACGTAGGAATTGGTTTCGTGTCGTTTGGACACCGTATGAGAAAGTTATGGGCGAAACCGAGTCGAACCAAAGATGAAAAAGTGCAGCCCTGCTGCCTAAGGGACTTCGCGTCGCGAAGTGAAGATCGCGATCGGGAACTTGGACCAGGGAGTTTGGCCTTTCGTCGCGAATAGTTCCCGCCAGCATAACGATCGCGAAGTATTGGAGAGACGCAAAGTTCGCGTCGCGAACTTTGTTCGCGTCGTGATCTCCTATCTGGCAGCATTAAAGTCGGGTTGAAGCTCATTTAATGCATTTATAAACCCTAGTTTTTCTTCTCTCGAGTTCATAGGCGATTTTGGGTGCAAACCATCATTTGGAGCTGATTTCTTCATCAAATCTTGGAGATTCTTGTTCCTAGTTGAAGATCTAAGGTAAATCTTCATTTCTCTTGTGTTATAAGTCTTGGATTCAAGTAGGGAAGCTTGAATCATAAACCCTAGTTATGGATTTGTTCATGAATGGATAAATGGAAGTGAAATAACTTAGATCTATGGTATTTTGTCAAGGAAAACGTGGTCATGTTTTGGATACACGAAAATGTGGTGATTTATGAATTTAGGGTTTGGTGATTTTAGGGAAAATGGTGCTAGTAGTTAGCTAGCCATGGATTATGTAATTAGTATTGATAAATGATGCAAACCATTGTATTGGTTTTGATATAGATTGTCGGTTGGAGGATTTGAGGCATTCAAATCTTGGAAAGTGATATTGGTGTTCAAGGAAACACAACATTGGATAAGCTTGGCTAAGGTGAGTACATGTGAACTTACAAACTGGGTACATAGCTAGTAAATGTTTTCATGATTAAATGATTTTTATCGAGTCTTTAAGTAATTTAGTCATTTATGTGATATTTGATGAATTGCTTGTTTGATAACGAAATGATTGATTGATTGAGAAATGATGGAGCTATAAGCTCATAATGGTAAAAGATAAGTAATGATGATGATGATGATGATGACGATGATATCCCTAGGACCGTAGTAGATTGGAGGCATTCCGGTTATTACGGTACCTTAAGGTTAGTGGTAGATTGGAGGCATTCCGATTACCCAATACCGATGAGTCCCGGTAGATTGGAGGCATTCCGATTACCGTGGAGATGATGGTCTTGATAGATTGGAGGCATTCCGATTACCTTGACATTGGCCAATGATGAAAGTGATAAAGTGACCCAAAACAAACTTAGTAATATTATTTTAAGATTAAATGATATTATGTGACTATTTGTTTATCGGGTCTAAAACCCATGTATCTCACGAGGCAATTTTGTCTCACGTACTATGTTTGTGTTTTTGCTATGTACTCAGGATCGGGATCGAAGAATTAGGAGGCTCGTTTAGAAGAGGCCTTGTTGAGATTAGCTCGGTGTTGATGATTAGAGTCCTTATCCTATGGTTAAGATATAATTTGTAACACCGTTTTTGTAAACTCTGATAATCTCGAACAAGAAACCTTTTCGTTTTTGTAAAACCGGTATTTGAGGTTAATACAATATTATGTATTTTTGGATTAAATGATATTTAAATGTTGTTTTGAAAATTGAGGTGTTACAACTTGGTATCAGAGCTATAGTTTAAGTGAACTAGGTTGAGTTGACCATCCTAGACTTAAACTGAGCTAGTAGGACCGTAGGTTCCGTAGGATACTTATGAAATGACTATTGAGACCTTGAGTGTAGGTTCAATAGGGTTGACCTTAAGGGAATAGGTCATGTTGGTTGTGGAACGGTCAATGCTACCGTTACTTTGATAAATTAACTTCTAAATGATTGATGTCTTATTATAGCAAAATGGTGAGAACTAGAAGTACAAGAGGCCCACTTGATCAGGGGCAAGATTCGAATAACCTTGTTGAACCGGTATTTGGTCCTCCACCTCGTGACGAAGTGGAGAATTCGGGTGTCGATAGGAACACTCACACCCCGGTCACCGTAGAACATCTCCAAACTATGTTCAATCAAATGAGAGACATAGTGAACGAGGATGTGAACCGACTTCTCAATGAGCATAAGGCACGTGAAAGGCGGGAGGAATCTCCACCCCGCACAAAGAGCAAGTCGAGTAGTGTTGCTCAAACTGAGAAATCATCAACGGAAGAAGATGGGAGTGACCCCGAGCCGAGGGAAAGGAAGGGGTGCACGTATAAGAACTTTATGGCTTTTAAGCCCGATAACTACTATGGTAGCTCCGAACCAAAGGTCACGATCCGTTGGATCCGTGAAACCGAGCAAGTCCTTGAAGCTAGTAAATGCAAGGACGGCGATATGGTGATTTATGCTTCACGGTTGTTGAAGGATGAGGCCCTTGTGTGGTGGGATACCTTGTATGAAACGTTGGGAAAAAGGGCGATGTATAAGATGATGTGGGAGGAGTTTGTGAGTCGGTTGAAGGCAAAGTTTTGCCCCGAGAGAAACTTAGAAAAACTTCAAGAAGAGTTTGTTCATTTGAAGAAGGGTGGTTTTAGTGTCGATGAGTACACTAGGAAGTTCACGGGGTTAATCCCGTTTGTGATCAAGTTGTATCCGGACGAGAGATCCCGGATTGTTCGGTATGCCAATGGACTCCCGTGGGAGTATGAGTTGGAAGTAAAGAGGGCCGCTACACTAGATGAGGCTATTAGTGCGGCGAGGAATGTGGAGGAAGTGGGCCAAAGGAGAATCAACGAGAGGCCAAAGTTTGAAAAGTTTGAAAAGAGGAAGTTTGAGGGGAGCTCGGGTTCGGTGAAGAGAGGAAAGTTCACCCCGACCTTCTCTAAACAAACAAGTGTGGGTGCTTGTAAGAAGTGTGGCAAAGACCACAAAGGAGAATGTTTGGTGGATACAAAGTCGTGTTTCAAATGTGGAAGACCGGGGCATATAGCAAGGGATTGCCGAGCCAAACCGTTGGATGAAATCGAGTGCTATTCGTGCCATGAAAAAGGGCACTATAGCAATGCATGCCTGAAGAAGGGAAGTGAGACCATGGTGTCGACCGCTCAAAAGAAAGCGGAGCCGACAAAGGTCAAGGGACGGTCCTTCCAACTTACCCGAGAAGAAGCCAAGGAGGCCCACGATGTCGTTTCAGGTACCCTACTCGTAAATTCTATTCCCGCCCGGATCTTATTTGACTCGGGTGCTACTTATTCGTTTGTGTCACATGATTTTGTTGTGATGTTGAATGTGCCATTAGAACTTCTTGATGAAATTTATGATATAGAAATTGCGGATGGTAAAACCTCCATAGTTCAACATATGTGTCGGAATTGTGAATTGGAAATAGATGGGAGAAAGTTTAAGGTGAATTTATTACCCATGGAAATTGCGGGTTTTGATATAGTTATAGGTATGGATTGGTTGGGTGAGAATCAAGCAAAGATTTTATGTGGGAAGAAGATAGTCTCGATAAGGACTCCCGACAATGAAAAAGTTTATGTGTATGGTGAGAGACGACACCATTTGCCATGTCTTATGACCGCGGTTAAAGCTAGGAAATGTTTAGCCAAAGGATGTTCGTCCTTTCTAGCTTATGTATTAGATGGAAGGAAAGATAAGAAGTCGGTGGAAAATGTAAAGGTGATTCGGGATTTTCCCGAGGTATTTCCCGACGATTTACCGGGATTGCCACCGGAGAGGCAAGTAGAATTCCGTATTGATTTAGTTCCGGGAGCAACACCGATAGCTCGTGCTCCATACCGTTTGGCTCCCACCGAAATGCGGGAATTGATGTCCCAATTGCAAGAGTTACTCGACAAAGGATTTATTCGTCCAAGTTCATCTCCATGGGGTGCGCCCGTGTTGTTTGTTAAGAAGAAAGACGGTTCAATGAGAATGTGCATCGACTACCGAGAGTTGAACAAGATGACTATAAAGAACCGGTACCCATTGCCTAGAATCGACGACTTGTTCGATCAACTTCAAGGTGCCGACTATTTCTCGAAGATCGATTTGAGATCGGGTTACCATCAAGTTCGAGTGAAAGAAGGAGATACCGAGAAGACGGCGTTTCGTACACGCTATGGGCATTACGAGTTTTTGGTGATGCCGTTTGGGTTGACTAATGCGCCGGCCATTTTTATGGATCTTATGAATCGGGTTGCAAGCTTTCAAGTTAGAACTCCCACCCGAACTTCAAGGTGTTCACGATACGTTTCATGTAAGTTATTTGAAGAAGTTCGTGGGTGAAGTTGAAAATATAATTCCGTTGCAAGAATTGCGGGTTGATGCCCCGAACCGGTTGATAGAAGAACCCGAAGCCATATTAGAGACAAAGACCAAGAAACTTAGAAATAAAGAGATTGAGTTGGTGTTGGTCAAGTGGAAGCATTCCCTTGGACCGAACTTGACTTGGGAAGTCAAGGATGAGATTCGGAAAAGATACCCGAACTTTGTGAATTATGATGAGATTCCGAGGACGGAATCTCCTTAAGGGGTAGATAGTTGTAACGACCCGAATTTTGTAAATAAATAAATTGTACAAAAATATGTTAAATAAGGATAATTCGTTTAAAGAACGTAGGAATTGGTTTCGTGTCGTTTGGACACCGTATGAGAAAGTTATGGGCGAAACCGAGTCGAACCAAAGATGAAAAAGTGCAGCCCTGCTGCCTAAGGGACTTCGCGTCGCGAAGTGAAGATCGCGATCGGGAACTTGGACCAGGGAGTTTGGCCTTTCGTCGCGAATAGTTCCCGCCAGCATAACGATCGCGAAGTATTGGAGAGACGCAAAGTTCGCGTCGCGAACTTTGTTCGCGTCGTGATCTCCTATCTGGCAGCATTAAAGTCGGGTTGAAGCTCATTTAATGCATTTATAAACCCTAGTTTTTCTTCTCTCGAGTTCATAGGCGATTTTGGGTGCAAACCATCATTTGGAGCTGATTTCTTCATCAAATCTTGGAGATTCTTGTTCCTAGTTGAAGATCTAAGGTAAATCTTCATTTCTCTTGTGTTATAAGTCTTGGATTCAAGTAGGGAAGCTCGAATCATAAACCTTAGTTATGGATTTGTTCATGAATGGATAAATGGAAGTGAAATAACTTAGATCTATGGTATTTTGTCAAGGAAAACGTGGTCATGTTTTGGATACACGAAAATGTGGTGATTTATGAATTTAGGGTTTGGTGATTTTAGGGAAAATGGTGCTAGTAGTTAGCTAGCCATGGATTATGTAATTAGTATTGATAAATGATGCAAACCATTGTATTGGTTTTGATATAGATTGTCGGTTGGAGGATTTGAGGCATTCAAATCTTGGAAAGTGATATTGGTGTTCAAGGAAACACAACATTGGATAAGCTTGGCTAAGGTGAGTACATGTGAACTTACAAACTGGGTACATAGCTAGTAAATGTTTTCATGATTAAATGATTTTTATCGAGTCTTTAAGTAATTTAGTCATTTATGTGATATTTGATGAATTGCTTGTTTGATAACGAAATGATTGATTGATTGAGAAATGATGGAGCTATAAGCTCATAATGGTAAAAGATAAGTAATGATGATGATGATGATGATGACGATGATATCCCTAGGACCGTAGTAGATTGGAGGCATTCCGGTTATTACGGTACCTTAAGGTTAGTGGTAGATTGGAGGCATTCCGATTACCCAATACCGATGAGTCCCGGTAGATTGGAGGCATTCCGATTACCGTGGAGATGATGGTCTTGATAGATTGGAGGCATTCCGATTATCTTGACATTGGCCAATGATGAAAGTGATAAAGTGACCCAAAACAAACTTAGTAATATTATTTTAAGATTAAATGATATTATGTGACTATTTGTTTATCGGGTCTAAAACCCATGTATCTCACGAGGCAATTTTGTCTCACGTACTATGTTTGTGTTTTTGCTATGTACTCAGGATCGGGATCGAAGAATTAGGAGGCTCGTTTAGAAGAGGCCTTGTTGAGATTAGCTCGGTGTTGATGATTAGAGTCCTTATCCTATGGTTAAGATATAATTTGTAACACCGTTTTTGTAAACTCTGATAATCTCGAACAAGAAACCTTTTCGTTTTTGTAAAACCGGTATTTGAGGTTAATACAATATTATGTATTTTTGGATTAAATGATATTTAAATGTTGTTTTGAAAATTGAGGTGTTACACTTCTGGAGTGACAATCGGGAAGTACTCATCGTTTTGAAATTTTGCTTTATTCTTTTCATATGTATAGTTCAATTCAGAATAGTTAAAGCTGATTTGAGCGTGTTCCTTCTTTTCTCTGTTGAATTTCTCGATTTCTGCTTCCTCGTCCGGCATATGAAGAAAGCTTTGCCATATTCCCAAGTTCATGTAATCGTAATTGTATAGTGTGGGAACAACATCAGCAGCTTTTTCCAGAGGACGGGAGTTCTCAGCGCCGAGACCCACTTTTGATTTGAACGATCTGAACTCTTTTGGTTGATTTAATTTTATTGTTTGTTCAGTGTGACCAGCTTTCACAATCGTCTGCTCCAGTTTGGAGATGTGTTCTTCAGCATTTTCTTTCTTGACAGTAAGACTGTGTATGGTTGCTGATTGTTCATCAATTTCCTTGTTAAAATTGTTTGTGATGTTTGTGATTTGTTCATTTAGTTTTTGAATTTCGTTATCAGCTGCCTTCAACTTATCTTGGTAATCCTTCATTTTGATGTCAGCAGACTTCATCCATGTTTGCTCTCGACTGAGTTGGATAGCTAAGTCATTTATCAGCTGCTTGGAGTCGTCTTTGTCATTTGATACCGTCTTCATCGTTTTTAGGTTTGATATTTCAAGATTTTTTGTATTAATTATGTGATTTAGACGATTTACTTCACGGGTGTGAGCAGCATGAAATGTTGACAACTGTTGTTGTAACTCTTGTGTTTTTTGATTTGAATTATTAATTTGATTTACTTGAGGAACAAGAGTTTCAAGTTGGCGACGGAAGGTTAAGTTTTCATCTTTTAATTTTTGGATTTGTGTGTTTGATGTATTCGTTGTATTTATTTGTGTTTGTAGATCATTTTGTAACTCGGTAATTTGAAATTGAAAAGCTGATTTTGATGTAGACAACTGATTTTGTAAGTCCTTGTTTACTTGAGTTATTTGAAGAGAAACTTGACTTGATTCACTCAAATCATTTAAGAGTTGATCTTTTTCAGATTCCAAATCAGTTATTTGTTTTGTCAAGTGTGATTTCTCATCAATTTTAGTAAAGAGTTTTTCATTAAACAAGGAATCCTCAGATTCTTCAGTGTCTGAATCAGTTAATAAAGAGGGTACCTCATTTTCATCATTCTCAGGAATGCCCAGTGCAGCTCTGAGTTCGTTAGATCTCGCCATGAGAGCCAGGCTTGCTGTGCATTCCTCTTCCTCTTGATCATCAGAGTCCTCCAACCACTGTAGATCCTCAGCCAGTAGAACTTTCCCATTTTCAACTTGTTTGGCCATGAGCATTTTCCGTTTAAAGTATTCTGAGTCCTTCACCTTTGGCTTCTGGCATTCTTTGGCAAAATGGCCAGTCAGACCACAATTGTAACATTTCTTAGGTGGCTCGGTGGAAGAAGATGAGGATTTGTTGTTCGGGGTTTGAGAAGAGGAGTTGAATTTGAAATTTGAGGATGATCTAAGATTGTTGTTGGTTGGTTTCTTATAGTACTTTTTGTTATAGGAGGAAATGAGAGCCAAGGCTTGACGAACTGAGTCGATTTCATCTTGTGTCCCCGCTGGGATCAGAGTTTCTGGTTCTTCATGTACCACTTCTTTTGTTTGTGCTGCAACCATTGCTTCGTTGATACCTTTGTTAAGAGCCAGATTTTGTTTGGTCAACATTGCCAAGGTGTCTGTCATATCTTGCCTGTTTTTGACGATTCCTTTCACCATAGGCTCGTTTTGATGTAGGTACTCATATAGTTCATGAATATCTATGGAGCTCAAATCCTTGTGCTGCATTGCACTGTTTCCAAACATCTCCCACTCCGGTAGTAGGGATTGGATGAATTTGATGTTGATCTCAAGCTTCTCTTTGATGAGGTTGTTCTTTCGGAGATCGTTGAGCATGTTGCAGAATCTAAGATACGTTTCCCCTAGTTCTTCCATTGGGGTAGCTTTGAATTGACCATAGGCGTTTAAGGTCGAAACCATCTTTGCTTTATTACCCAGGTCGGTACCCTCCATTTGCTTTTGAATTTCATCCCAAAGCTCTTTCCCCGTGCTGAAACTATCAAGGCTGCTGTAGATTTCATTTGTTATGCCTTGTAGCATGTAGGAGTGTGCGAGCACATCCGCCCTAGCCCTATCCTTTTGCTCTTGAGTGTATTCCGTCGGGGGAATTTCGATTACACCTCCAGGTATTGCTGGTTCGGTGTTTAGGGCTGGAGCCACTGCACGATAGAACTTAGCGGGTCCGGTTGTAAGGGATTCAAGGATAGATGGACCAGCTTGTTGGCTCAGGATGAAATGGAGAAACCGTTTCTTCCATTGACCGTATTCTCCTCGGTAGAGAACAGGTGGTTTCGTGTCTGATCCAATAGACAAGGCGTCCTTGGAAGTCATATCTTGTTGGAAGAAAGAACGACCGAAAAAAAATATTTAAATTTGGAAAAGAAGTTCGGGCCGAAGTACAAAGAAGTTCGGGCCGAGGTACAGAAGAAGCTCGGGCCGAAGTACTAGTGAAGTTCGGGTCGAAGTGTAAAGGAAGTTCGGGCCGAAGTTCAAAAGAAGTTCGGGACGAGGTTGTGAAAGAAGTTCGAGCCGAAGTGGGGTTTGAAGTTCGGGCCGAAGTTGGGTAGTAGTTCGGGCCGAAGTTAGTGTTGAAGTTAGGGTCGAAGTTGTGGTGTGAAGTTCGGGCCGAAGTTGTGATGAAGTTCGGGCCGAAGTTGTTGATGAAGTTCGGGCCGAACTTGTTACTGTTCTCGGGCCGAACAATTTCTTGAACAGAACAGTTACGAGCAGACCCTGAAAAACCCACTAATTTGATCCTAAAATGCTCGTTTCTTGCCCAAATTCACTGATTCTTATAGCAAACTGACCCAAATACTATTTTCTTCAATCCATTGCAACTATATTACTCAAAAACAACCTAGATCTATTCGAAAATTTGAATTTAGAGGGTTTTTGAAGCTTTAATGGTTTTTCCTAAAACCCTTAATTCTTCATCAGTATGGATTAGATTCGATCCTAGCTTGATTCTAAGCTTAATATAACAATAAAAGGAAGCTATTCAATCCATAATAACAAGAAATAATACCTTAAATCTGATTTTTGATCTTAAACCCCTTTTTCTTCAAAAACCTTCAAAAAAAACCCACTGATTCTTCTGATTTTAACACCAATTGATGGATTTGGATCGTTTTCAAGATGAAATTATGCTCTGATACCAATTGAAAAGCACAATAACACTGATTCAATCCAATTGATGGTGTTGGATGATGATTTTGGTGATAAAAGTGAAGAAGGAGATTAGGGCTTTTAGAGAGAGAAAGTAGAGAGATGGGAGAGAACAATTGCTGGAATGTTAACTTGATTAATTGTGCAAAAGTTGAAGAATTGAGCCTTACACTTTGGTATTTATACCATGGCTCAATTCTTGGTTAGTTAGGACCATTTTGGTAATAAAACCTAACATCTATACATTGTTACACTATTACCCCCTAGACTAACTATTACAACATATCTAGTACCTAACACTCTTGTTGGTCTTGATAAGTGCTTTTTATCTTGCCTTTTCTTTTTGATTTATTGATAAGTGGTCATTAATTATCTTGTCTAACTATTGACATTTAATCAAAGGAAAATGATAATGATAGCCCTTAGGGCTGTCATTAAAAAGACGAAATAATAAAAGACAACCTCCTGAATTTTAGGAATATTACTTTTTTAATTAATGTACAAGCTTTTTATGCTTGTTAAGAACTGTCATTAATAAAACCCTTAAAAACTTTGAATTTGGTGTTCAATGATTTACTAAAAGAAAAGGTTGATATTGACATTATTTACTTTATTTTATCATTCTTTTAATTTCACAACAAATTAATGGTTATATGTAGCCAACTTTGTGGGCCCTGGGTGGCCGCCCTTGTCGCCCATGCCCAGGGACGGTGCTGAGTGAAAAGCACAATAACACTGATTCAATCCATTCAATGATGTTTGATGATGATTTTGGTGAAAAAGTGAAGAATATGGTTTAGGGCTTTTAGAGAGAGAAAGTAGAGAGATGGGAGAGAACAATTGCTGTAAATTGGAATTTGATTAATGGCAAAAGTTAGGGAATTAAGGTTTACACTTTGGTTTATATACCATGACCTTAATTCCCTTAATTAGCTTAAGACTAATCCTAAGACTAACTAAACAAATATACAATGTTACATAACTAGTCCCTAGACTATTGATTACAACTAAATATGACCCAACAATTTTATCTCCCCCTTTGTAACAATAGTCTGGGAAGCGTATCTTCGAAGTCTTCATCTTTAGCTAAAGCTGCACCTGGAAGATATTTCGTTGAATGATGATGTATCAGGATCAGCTTGAGCTTTGTTAACCTGTGAAAACGAATACTTCTTGTAGCTTTTCAACCACAAGAAGTATTTTGAAGACTTTACTTTGAAGATACATATAGATCGACTAAAAATAAGACCCGTATTAATAGAGAGATTAGCAGCGGCAGTCTTTTCTTGAAGTTTGTGGATTTATGTCGATCTATGATGTTTGATAATTGTTGTTGAGGTAACATGTTGATAACGGTTACGCTCCCCCTCAAACAAACAATTATTTTCTCACGGGAGTTGGATTAAACAATCATTAGCCTTAATCTCAAGTATTTATACCTCCTCTCACTAATCACCACTAACTAGTTTAACTAGTCCTAACAATCTCCCCCTTTTTGTGCTTGATGCACTCCATCCCAGTCTTCAGTTGCTTCTATTGGTCTGTTGCTCTCCTTCTCACGTATGAAGTAAGTTCAAGATCTCATTGCAAATCCTTGATCTGATCAAATGTTGATAGAGGATTGTGTAACCTTGTGAAAAGATGGGCAAGCTACAATGTTCATGTATTCTCAGATGTACTTCAAGATGGTGAATTACGTTTTTTCATTTCAATTCTTTCTCAAAGGCTGTAATTAACATCTCTAGGTTTCGCTTTTCAATGATAACATCTGAGTGGCAGTAGAAGCAATTATAATTTCCGTTACAGAACTTCGAAGTTTCAAACACTCAAAGGAACATTTTTCGTTGAATTAGTTGGTGTAAGAAAGTTCTAAAAAATGTCTCATTTAAGGTTAAAAGTTCTGGTAATGAAATGTCAGTAGGGAAGAATTTGTCTGGGATTTCAGTTATTGGAGATTTTGTTTTGGATTTTGTGATAGAGGTTTTGTGAGGACATGATAATAATGTTTTGTGTTTTGTAAATAATGATTTGAACGGTTAAGGTTTGGATTTTGATGATAGAGAATTTGAAAGTAATGATTTGTACGGTTAAGATTTAGATTTAAGTGGTTGAGATTTTGGAGAGAGATTTCTTTAGATGAATCGGTTTCTTCTTCTTCTTTGATGTGATGTTTATGGTTCTTTTTGATGTTGTTCAGTGATAAACCCAGTACTTGCACTGTTTCTTGCTCTTTTCTCCCCCTCATGAGGATCATGACCAGGGTCCGCATGCTAATGCTGAATGTTTGTCTTGTGTAGACGGAGAGAGGAAATTGTGTGTCGATGTAATATGTGAGCCAAGATTTTGATATTTGTGGGTTTCGGAATCTAGAACCAGTAACATGTAGTACTCATGAAATAACCAGATAAAAATTGATTTATCCAAGAATCTTGGAGAAAAATATTTGAAAAATGAAGAATAGCGATGTCAATAATCACGTGAAGTCATAAACAGATGCAATCTTTACTGAAGAACTTCAGTAAAGAGATCGTTTACGGATATGACGAACACGGTGATTAAAGACATTGTTAATCAAATATTTGAAATTTAAAAGAAATCAATTTGTGTGGTTATATCAAAGATCAGTGAAGTATACCGCTTACAAAGATGCAATTTTCTCTGAACGTGTGCAGAGAAAAGATCGACGGATATACAAAGATCAATGATCTAACAGTGCATTAAAAACGATTTTGTGTGTGAGATAAAATGAAGAAGTCAGAATTGAATCTGAACAGTATGGAGAAAATGAAAAATGATTTCTCCATTGATCGTTTAAGTGTGAAAATCGTTTGAAAAATGGTAAGAACACTCAATCCAAGAAGGTGTTAAAAACAGATGCAATCAGTACTGATTGTAAACAGTAAAGAGATCGACGAATTTAACAGCAAATTGTGTTGAATGTTGCAAACAAGTATTTTTGAAAAATCGAAAATTTATGTGCAAAATCAGAGTTTTGAAAAATAGAGCCACAACGCAAGAGACGGAAATTTGTCATAAACAGATGCTATCAGTACTAATCGAGATTAGTAAAGAGATCGTTTACGAATATGACAAAAATTTATATCCTACGTTGTGAACACATCATTGTGAGCACAAAGTGAGATAAAAATTTTGGAATGTTGATCATCACTGATTAATAAAGATTTGATATAAATGTGATGTCAGCAACTCAATTTGATTTAAAAATATTTTTAATTGAGTATTGATATGTGCCAGGTTGTGTGGCATCAGAGAAGTTCAAAGATTTGGAAAATCAAAATTGTATTAAAAATGAGAAAAATCGATTTACAATTGAAAAGGTTGGCAATGAAGAAACACAATTGTAGCAATGAGAAATAAGAGAATTTGCAATAAACAGATGCAATCAGTTCCAACCTAGACTGGTAAAGAGATCGTTTACGAATATTACAAAAGCTAATACTCAAATTGATAACCTTGTGTGATTGTAAATTTGCACGAGGTTGAAAAAACTGTTTGAGGAAAATAAAACATTTATTAGCAATATAGAGTAGGAAGATTTGTAATAAACAGATGCTATCAGTACCAATTGAAATTGGTAAAGAGGTCGTTTACGGATATTACAAAAATTGATACCACATATTGATAATTATAAAAATATTTGAAGGGAGCACTGGAAAATTGGTTAGCAGTTCTGAAAGGATGCTCCCCCTCAACAGTTGCGTTTCATAAATCATAAAATCAGTTATGCTCCCCCTCGATATATTAATAATGATTTTCTCCCCCTCGACAAGTGAATATAGTAATTCTCCCCCTCAACCAATGATATCGATGAAAAACGGGTTTCAAGCAGATGCACTTGAAAGCCATTCGTTGGAGAGCGGGTCATACACTGTAGTATGTATAAGCCATTTCTTTAAAGATCGAGTCATATACTGATGTGTATATAAGTCATCCTGAACTCCAAACACCTTGCTGGTTATTCTACATAAAACAATTAAAACATGTTTGGTACCCAATTATCTATGGGTCCTATACGATTAGTGACAGATGTTTTATGTAGAATTGTTTTATGATCAATTTAGAGCTTTGGAGAACTGCAAGGAGGCAGTTCAGATGTCGTGGATTTGACGACCTATTTTAAAGATTTTTCAGAGGATTGGATAATACAATGAGATTTTTCATTTTTAATCCAAGTGTATTTCACAAATGTTGAAGATTTGGTCGCTGTTTTGTTGTCGATGTTTGAGGAACCTGAAGACTTTGACTTAGGTGCGGAGTTTCCTCGAAAGACTTGGCGACGAGTAGACGAATGTTTATCAGAGTTTGGTGGGGTTTTGGAAGAACACTTCGTCTGTTTGGAGGCATGTGAGGATGAACCTTTTTGATTAGGTTCGGGTGGACGAGAGACAGATTTCCTGCATGCTTGTGGAAAACATGTTTTGCATGATTTTATAATTTTACCAGATTTATGGAAAACATTGATTTTCAAACCACATGGAGCATCTAATCTAACGAAAAATCGATCGTCAGTTTCAGTGATTTGTTTCTTTGTGATTTTATCAAACAATCTCTTTGTACCAAATTTATCATTTTTAACGAACACAGTGTGACAACCCTCAAAATCGGGTATTTGACCCGACAATTATTATAACACATTTTCTATTAGTACAATCTTCCCATTAATATAAGTTTCCATATATAATTTCGTTTAAGTCTAACATAGACCATTTCATTTTGTGTTGTGAATAAATGTATACATGAAGTAATATGCTTTTATTAGAAAAGAACTTATATCAAAAACTGAGTAAATTTCCGGTTAAAATATTCTTTTAAGACAATTGTGTTAGTACTTGCGTATACCGAATAACATTAAGATAAACCTTAAATTTAAATTAGTAACGAACTCGTACGGTATTCCCTATCTCGTTTGAAGTTACACCCGGTTAAACCCCCATGTACTGTAACTCTCATTTTATTTAATATTATATTCAATGTCTATAATGAACTGAACAATTATATCAACCTACAAAAGTGGAAAGATCCTACCACCCGACTACCCCTTATCTCGGCTACTACCCACCCCTCTACCCACTGAATCCGCGTAATCGTTCGGCAACTCAAACCCATTTTATTTTAGTATTATTTTAATACCATTAAATCATCCATCTTAACTTCCTTATTAAACAAACCATAAACCCTATTTGTCTTTTTAAAAAAAAACAAACCTGCTACATGTCTCTCTCTCTCGTTTGGATTAGGCAAGCAAAACACACAATCTCTAAATCTCTCTCTCACTACCCTCTCTCTCTCCACGATTACACCATAAGCCACCATCACCCTCGCTTTGTCTTCTACATTTGACACGACCAGAAACTTTTGGCAATACCATCGCCGGCAACACAATCGACGTCAACAACACCTCCGGCAAAATCTCCGACTCTCTCTCATTCACGGTCTCTCTCTCTCTCACCCGATAGGTATACATCTCAATCCCTTTTTATATTTTTAGCATGCATATGTGTGAGTGTGTTCCGGAAATTCTCTGTCACCGATCGTCCCGATTCCGTCACCTGAGTTTTCCGGTCACTGGCTTCGGCCGACATGAACTTACGCGTATTGATCTGGCCCAACATGGATTAAGCTCAGCAGCCAAGTATATTTTAACCCAACTCAGGAGCCCAGCAAGTTATTGTTTTATTTAGGCCTATATTTATTTAACCCAACAATCAGTTGCCCAATTTTCGGTAGTCCAAACTGTTTAACTCATCTTCTCAGCCCAAAACGGTTACTGGCCACCATTGTTTCTGAGCTGGGCCTTGGCCTTGTGCCGGCCCAGCGACATCCGAAGCCCAAGTCAATTTACAGCCCAAATGATTTTTATCAGATATAAAGGGATTTAGTTACTGAAGATTTAAATAAAGTATTTTAATTATTTATTTAATCAATATTTAATTATTTACTCATTAAATAAATACTTTTTCATAATTATTTAAATTTATTTCAATAATTATACCATATCGCAATTCATGAACTTATGGTCAGAACGTACCTATTTTGAAAACTTATTAAACCCAATCAAAAGTATCTAAAATAAGAGACCAACCAATCCAAGTCACCAATGTACCGCTCAATTCTAAGTTCATGTCGAGAGAATCAGTTTTGCATCATGTAGTTTAGGCGTGTCATTTAGACCGTCACTTATTTGGTTATTAATATGCGTTTAGGACGCCAGGATTGTTTGGTTGGAATCCCCAACTTTGTGGAAATACAAATT
This sequence comes from Calendula officinalis, assembly GCA_963853835.1. Taxonomy (NCBI): domain Eukaryota; kingdom Viridiplantae; phylum Streptophyta; class Magnoliopsida; order Asterales; family Asteraceae; genus Calendula; species Calendula officinalis. The sequence goes on along the minus strand of OY970820.1, from coordinate 81,876,622 downwards.
TGCTAGCAGCGCTAAGGTGAGTTTCACGGCCCCACTTTTACTATTCTATAACTACTTATTGGGGGAGAAAACATATATTACTCAACTATTTTGCAATAACTAATCTGTGTATAATCATTGTTGTGTACACGTACCAACGGGAAGGACCACTATACATGTCCACGTTTAACAGTAATCATTAGCTATTTGTGGTAGCCAAGGAATATAGAGATAGTACTATCGGGATTGATCCCCCGCTCATGGCTAGTTATGCGCTAGCCCAACTGATTTTGAGCTTTATATTCTAACAATATTGGATTTCGGGTTGATTATAGGCTCTTTGATTATACATTAACTTGAATGTATTGCAAGCATGTCAAGGGATTATGAATTGCACCTAAATAAACAAATTGTTCAATATTTAAGAACAACGATACAAATCGTACAAGTTTGTACGTAACGACTTTTAAACGATATGACTTTTGAGTCACAAAACCTGTGAACTCACCAACCTTTGTGTTGACACTTTTTCTATATGTTTTCTCAGGTAACGGAAACTAAACAAACCTATAAGCATCGCATGTGTCTTGGATTTTGTAAACAATATTGGTAATCTACTTTATTTGCGTTGCTTTACTATTTATCGATGTGTAATGTTACTAATGTTAGTCACATGCCCGTTCTTCCGCAAAACCATTTTTGGCGGGGTGTGACACACAGTATCATAATCAGGTGAGTAATTTACAGGACGATAAACAGAAGCATCATACACAGTACCAAACGCAATTGTCGGAGATGTAAAATTTTTGGAGTTGTTACAATTCATTTTAACAGTAGACGAAGAAACTGAAGAGGTATATGGTCTGGACTTCTTAAGCGTACTAGACTTAGACGAACTCGGCTTCTTAGACTGCACATCTGTGACAACCCTCGCGATCGGGTGTTCAATCTGACACTTATCATAAACGAATTACTTAAAAATTTTACTATCATTAATAAAGTACTCTTTTATAAGTCTAGCAAATCATACAATTATTGGTGCACAACATTTAAGATGTAAGTAGTTAGTTATTTAGCTAGTTGGTGACTAAACCAAATTAAATTTATAAACTTTATATTTTAAAATAAAGTTTTATACAAACTAAAGTGGTTAGTATAAATGTTTGTACAAACTATAGTATTAAAATAAAAATACAAATTTAATATTTAGCAATTAAGTAATTATTGTTAAAATGCTAAAAGATGGTACAGAGCTAGTGCATGTCTCGGATCCAAAAAGTCCCTATGCATGCATATATGTGCCATACGTTCTTTGAAGCTTAAAAATTGAGAATTCGTCAAACCATCATCACACGTTCTAAAAGCTAGTACCGAACTCACCCGATTAAAAGGACACGTTTGAATTAAATTGAATATTATATTCCATTGTGATACATATCTTCAATCCTAACTCTGCAACTTTCTAGCCAAAGTCTACTCTATAAGCTTACCCTATATAATAACTACTCCTTCTCTCTTTTTTTTTCTTTTACGTAAACCACAAGAATCAGAAATTTCTCCGGCGATCTTATAAGCTTTTTGGCGATCCCTTCTGCTCTTGTTCCCGGTTCCTTTCTCTACTCGATAGGTATAGCATCCCGAACCCTTCATAATCTCGTTTGTATCATTCGTATAAGGGTGTTTAGTTTCTGTTTTCTTCATGTATTCTGGCGAACAGGAACGTTTTTCCGGCGACACACGTAACCGAGCAACCCCAACGATCTCAGCAGCTTCCGACGGCCAGACGTAGCTCCGGCGATCGTTCTCTCCATCTCGATTCTCTCTTACTCGATAGGTATAACAATCTTGTTCTCTTTTAAATAATTTTGCATCATTCATATTGGGTGTGTTTTGCTTGTTTCAGTATCCGGGTTTCCCTTTTTCCGTCATCAAATCCGGCGACACACACACCGTGTGTGTATGTCGGTATTTGGTGATATAGTTTCTGAGTTTTGGATCGATTCCCCGTCGACTCCCGAACTCCTCGCGAACACAGGCACACACACGCATGTGTATGTGTTGTACCGATCTCTATTTGCATCGGTGTAGCCGGAGACATCGCCGGTAGATGTCCCGGCGAAACAATTGATCGTTTCTGTTTTCCGGTCATCGTTGGCCTTGAACGGTGACTGTATTGTTTCCTTCTTTTGTTTGAAGTAGTAAACCCAGCTAGTGTTACCGATTCCAACATCATTTTTATTTAGCCTAGCCCTTTTGTCGTAATCTGTTTAAACCTTTTAGCCCAAAAGAACTGATTTAGCCCAAAACAATATAACATAGTCAATCTTAAACCATTTTTACTACAAATCAGTGGTTAAAATAAATAAACTTCAAACTAATTATATTAATATATAGTGTTAAGAATAGATATTGATTCAGCATATTTATTTACTTATTTAAACTATTTATTCATTTAATTATTTAATTAATATTTACTTAACAATTATTTATTTGTTAATAATACGATTATTAAAGTAACTATTGTCTACATATATAAGTAATTTACCAAAATCTCATTTTTTTTGTTTAAATACATTCTATTTAATTATCTAAATATGGTAATTCGTTATTTCCGATTCAAGTTTAATTATCCTCAAGAATTACAACAATAAATGAATACATTCAAAATACATTTTGAATCCAATCCTCGGGTCACCAACGTATCGCTCATGTCTAGCTTTGGGTCGAGAAAAATCATTTATGCATCATATAGATTAGGCATGTCATTTTAGACCGTGATCACTTATTAACTATTAATATGCATTTAGGGCGCTAAGACTGTTTGGTTGGAAACCTCAACACTTGTGATTTCAATTTTGGTTGCTGCGCTAAGGTGAGTTTCACGGCCCCACTTTTACATGCTTTACAACTATTTTTACCGGGGGAGAAAACATACTTACTTAACTATTTTGTGATAAATAATCTTTGTATAATCATTGTTGTGTACACGTACCTAACAATGAAGGACAAAGGACCATGCTACGAGTCCACGTTTAACCGTAATCATTAACAGTTAGCCTGGGAATATATGGATAGTACTATTCGGGTTGATCACCCGCTCATGGCTAGTTATGCGCTAGCCCAACTGGGTTTGAGATATATATTCTTTAGTTTGAGATCTTGGATTGATTATAGGCTCAGTGATTATATCTTTACTTATTATGCTTAGGCCGAGCATATAAGGGATTATGAATTGCACCTTAAAACTAAATTGTTCCATATTTCAGAACAACGATACAAATCGTACAAGTTTGTACGTAACGATTTTTAAACGATATGACTTTTGAGTCACAAAACCTGTGAACTCACCAACCATTGTGTTGACACTTTTTCTAATATGTTTTCTCAGGTAACGGAAATTAAACTTTTAAGCATTGCATAAGTGGTGGGTCGTCAAGCTTTTCTCAAGAAATAAGTCTATTAGTTAAGACATTAAACGTTTTGAAACTTATTCATTTAGATTATTTCAACTTTGTCATTCGGTTTTTGTAAACAATTGTTTTGGATATTTACTATGATTGCGTTGTGTTTGCTATATTGATGTGTTGTGATTACTAATATTGTCGCACGCCGTTCTTCCGCAAAATCATTTTTGGCGGGGTGTGACAGATTGGTATCAGAGACATTGGTTATAGTGAATTAGCGTAAGACTAGTCTATAACCGTAAAAAGATTTTGGGTCAAACGTAATCACTACACAGAGTTGCATTTCATGTCCCTCCTTAAACATAATAGGAGTGTTACTTGCCTTATAATTAGTTTAGATATAAGTTATTATTTACTAAAAAGATACTTATGGGCCTACACTATCACCTACACTATCACCCACACTATCACCACTATCGCCACTGCATCATCACTTACTCCATCACCTTATGATATTATTTCATGTTTACTAGTACTCAAACATGTCTGCTCGAAGAAATGCCCGACAGAATAACAACAACGAAAATCAAGCCCCTATGACTGCAGCTCAAATCGCCACTCTCGTTGCTGAACAAGTAGCTGCCGCACTACAAAACCACGAGACAAACCGTATGAACCAAGCTAGTGGAAGTGGTGGAAACAATAACCCAAATGGTGGTGGCGGAGCAGGGAACGAACAAAGAGGATGTTCGTATAAGACCTTTCTAGGTTGTGATCCGATGAAATTTAATGGTACTGAAGGTGCCGTTGGAATCATTCGCTGGATCGAACGAATGGAAGTGGTACTCGACATCAGTGCATGTCAAGAAAATTGCAAGGTGAAGTATGCCACATGTACCTTGACTCACGAAGCTTTGACCTGGTGGAACTCGCAACTTCAAGCGCGTGGTAGAGATGCTGCCTATCAAATGTCTTGGGATGAACTGAAGACTCTCCTGTTAGAAGAGTACTGCCCTAGAAATGAACTTCAAAGGCTAGAAAACGAATTTTGGGACTTATCCATGGTAGGATCTGATCTGACTAGCTATACCACTAGATTCAGCGAATTAGCCCGACTCGTTCCTCACCTCGTGACTCCCGAGATTAAGAAAATCGAGAAGTATACTTAGGGGTTGGCATCCCAAATCAGGGGAATGGTCACGGCATCCAAACCCACCACTATGAAAGACGCCATTCACTTAGCAAACAGTCTGACCGATAATGCGGTTCGAATGGGTCAATTGACAAGGGATAGTACTGGAAAGGGAAAAGCACCAGTTGTTGATGGAAATGGGGATAACATAAAAAGGAAAGGGAGTGGTCAAGATTATGAAGGCTATGAAGACAAAAAGTCTAAGGGACAAGAGAATGCTCAAGTTTATAATGCGACTACAGGGGGAAGAGGCTACAACGGTACAAAACCAAAATGCTTCAAGTGTGAAAGGCACCATGATGGTAAGTGCCGTAAATGTCAAAATTGTCAGCGTTTGGGACATCAATCCGAAGCTTGTAGAAACCCGAGCAACAATAATGGCGGGAAAAACAACAACGTAACTTGTTTCAGATGTGGCAACACCGGTCACTACCGAAATCAATGTCCCGAACCAGGCAACAACAATCAAAACTACAACCAAGATAACGAGAACCAGACCAACAATAACCCGGCACGTGGTCGTGCTTACGCGCTTGGGACCGGCGACGCACATCTGGATCTTGACACCGATAACGGTACGTTTCTCACCAAGCGTCATCATGCTTCTATTTTTTTTTTTGATACTATTGCCAATATGAATTTTGTGTCTACGAAGTTTAAACTACAAATAGATGTAGAAACTAGTAAACTACTTTTGAATTACTCGAAACTACCGTATGTTTTTCTAAATTTCGGGACGAAATTTTCTTAACGAGGGGAGAATGTGACAACCCTCGCGATCGGGTGTTCAATCTGACACTTATCATAAACGAATTACTTAAAAATTTTACTATCATTAATAAAGTACTCTTTTATAAGTCTAGCAAATCATACAATTATTGGTGCACAACATTTAAGATGTAAGTAGTTAGTTATTTAGCTAGTTGGTGACTAAACCAAATTAAATTTATAAACTTTATATTTTAAAATAAAGTTTTATACAAACTAAAGTGGTTAGTATAAATGTTTGTACAAACTATAGTATTAAAATAAAAATACAAATTTAATATTTAGCAATTAAGTAATTATTGTTAAAATGCTAAAAGATGGTACAGAGCTAGTGCATGTCTCGGATCCAAAAAGTCCCTATGCATGCATATATGTGCCATACGTTCTTTGAAGCTTAAAAATTGAGAATTCGTCAAACCATCATCACACGTTCTAAAAGCTAGTACCGAACTCACCCGATTAAAAGGACACGTTTGAATTAAATTGAATATTATATTCCATTGTGATACATATCTTCAATCCTAACTCTGCAACTTTCTAGCCAAAGTCTACTCTATAAGCTTACCCTATATAATAACTACTCCTTCTCTCTTTTTTTTTCTTTTACGTAAACCACAAGAATCAGAAATTTCTCCGGCGATCTTATAAGCTTTTTGGCGATCCCTTCTGCTCTTGTTCCCGGTTCCTTTCTCTACTCGATAGGTATAGCATCCCGAACCCTTCATAATCTCGTTTGTATCATTCGTATAAGGGTGTTTAGTTTCCGTTTTCTTCATGTATTCTGGCGAACAGGAACGTTTTTCCGGCGACACACGTAACCGAGCAACCCCAACGATCTCAGCAGCTTCCGACGGCCAGACGTAGCTCCGGCGATCGTTCTCTCCATCTCGATTCTCTCTTACTCGATAGGTATAACAATCTTGTTCTCTTTTAAATAATTTTGCATCATTCATATTGGGTGTGTTTTGCTTGTTTCAGTATCCGGGTTTCCCTTTTTCCGTCATCAAATCCGGCGACACACACACCGTGTGTGTATGTCGGTATTTGGTGATATAGTTTCTGAGTTTTGGATCGATTCCCCGTCGACTCCCGAACTCCTCGCGAACACAGGCACACACACGCATGTGTATGTGTTGTACCGATCTCTGTTTGCATCGGTGTAGCCGGAGACATCGCCGGTAGATGTCCCGGCGAAACAATTGATCGTTTCTGTTTTCCGGTCATCGTTGGCCTTGAACGGTGACTGTATTGTTTCCTTCTTTTGTTTGAAGTAGTAAACCCAGCTAGTGTTACCGATTCCAACATCATTTTTATTTAGCCTAGCCCTTTTGTCGTAATCTGTTTAAACCTTTTAGCCCAAAAGAACTGATTTAGCCCAAAACAATATAACATAGTCAATCTTAAACCATTTTTACTACAAATCAGTGGTTAAAATAAATAAACTTCAAACTAATTATATTAATATATAGTGTTAAGAATAGATATTGATTCAACATATTTATTTACTTATTTAAACTATTTATTCATTTAATTATTTAATTAATATTTACTTAACAATTATTTATTTGTTAATAATACGATTATTAAAGTAACTATTGTCTACATATATAAGTAATTTACCAAAATCTCATTTTTTTTGTTTAAATACATTCTATTTAATTATCTAAATATGGTAATTCGTTATTTCCGATTCAAGTTTAATTATCCTCAAGAATTACAACAATAAATGAATACATTCAAAATACATTTTGAATCCAATCCTCGGGTCACCAACGTATCGCTCATGTCTAGCTTTGGGTCGAGAAAAATCATTTATGCATCATATAGATTAGGCATGTCATTTTAGACCGTGATCACTTATTAACTATTAATATGCATTTAGGGCGCTAAGACTGTTTGGTTGGAAACCTCAACACTTGTGATTTCAATTTTGGTTGCTGCGCTAAGGTGAGTTTCACGGCCCCACTTTTACATGCTTTACAACTATTTTTACCGGGGGAGAAAACATACTTACTTAACTATTTTGAGATAAATAATCTTTGTATAATCATTGTTGTGTACACGTACCTAACAATGAAGGACAAAGGACCATGCTACGAGTCCACGTTTAACCGTAATCATTAACAGTTAGCCTGGGAATATATGGATAGTACTATTCGGGTTGATCACCCGCTCATGGCTAGTTATGCGCTAGCCCAACTGGGTTTGAGATATATATTCTTTAGTTTGAGATCTTGGATTGATTATAGGCTCAGTGATTATACCTTTACTTGTTATGCTTAGGCCGAGCATATAAGGGATTATGAATTGCACCTTAAAACTAAATTGTTCCATATTTCAGAACAACGATACAAATCGTACAAGTTTGTACGTAACGATTTTTAAACGATATGACTTTTGAGTCACAAAACTTGTGAACTCACCAACCATTGTGTTGACACTTTTTCTAATATGTTTTCTCAGGTAACGGAAATTAAACTTTTAAGCATTGCATAAGTGGTGGGTCGTCAAGCTTTTCTCAAGAAATAAGTCTATTAGTTAAGACATTAAACGTTTTGAAACTTATTCATTTAGATTATTTCAACTTTGTCATTCGGTTTTTGTAAACAATTGTTTTGGATATTTACTATGATTGTGTTGTGTTTGCTATATTGATGTGTTGTGATTACTAATATTGTCGCACGCCGTTCTTCCGCAAAATCATTTTTGGCGGGGTGTGACAACATCTCCTTTGACTCCATTGGGCTTGGGCTCCTTGCTCTGAGGCTCTAAGTTTCTAAATGAGACGTTTAAGGCTGGTGAATTAGAGGTTCTTCTCAAAGTAATTGGTACTGGATTAACAGGTGCCAGTCCTATTAATGAAGATTTAGAATTTTGAAAAACATTTTCGTTAGTTTTATGTTTTAATTCTGAAATCGTATCCTCTAATTTATGTATCTTTGTTTGAAGTTTTTCTTTTTCTTTATCAAAGGCTTTATGAGTTTCATCAATTTCAGATTCAAGTTGGACTATTTTCTTTTCTAAAATTAACGTTGGAACATAAAGCTTGGGTTCGATGGTTTGTTTTAAAACTTCATTATCTGAGATGGAAAATTCTTCTGGAGTGACAATTGGGAAGTACTCATTGTTTTCAAATTTTGCTTTCTTCTTTTCGTACGTTGAGTTTAAGGCATCATAATTGAAGCTAATTTGAGCATATTCTTCCTTTTCCCGGTTGAACTTTTCAACTTCTGCTTCTTCATCTGGCATATGAAGGAAGCTTTGCCAGATTCCCAAGTTCATGTAATCGTAGTTATATAACGTTGGAAGAACATCGGCAGCTTTTTCCAGAGGACGGATGTTTTCTGCTCCAAGACCCACTTTTGACTTGAAAGATCTGAACTCTTTAGGCTGGTTTAATTTTATCGTTTGTTCAGTATGACCAGCTTTCACAATCGTCTGCTCCAGTTTTGAGATGTGTTCTTCAGCATTTTCTTTTCTGACAGTAAGACTGTGTATAGTTGCTGATTGTTCATCAATTTCCTTTTTAAAATCGTTTGTTATGTTTTTGATTTGTTGATTCAATTTTTGAATTTCGATGTCAGCCGTCTTCAACTGTTCTTGGTAGTCTTCTATCTTGATGTCTGCGGACTTCATCCATGTTTGCTGTCGGCTTAGTTGATTCGCCAAGTCATTTATCAGCTGCTTGGAGTCGTCTTTATCACTCAACACCGTTTTCATGGTTTTTAGGTTAGAAATTTCAAGATTTTTTGTATTAATAATGTGATTTAGACGATTTACCTCACTGGTGTGAGCAGCATGAAATGTTGACAATTGTTGTTGTAACTCTTGTGTTTTTTGATTTGAACGATTATTTTGATTTACTTGAGGAACAAGAGTTTCAAGTTGGCGACGAAAGGTTAAATTTTCTTCCTTTAATTTTAAGATTTGTGTATTGGATTCATTGGTTGTATTTACTTGTTTTTGTAGATTATTTTGTAATTCAGAAATTTGAAATTTATGAGCTGATTTTGATGTAGACAACTGATTTTGTAATTCCTTGTTTACTTGAGTTATTTGAAGAGAAACTTGACTTAATTCACTCAAATCATTTAAGAGTTGACCTTTTTCAGATTCCAAATCAGTTATTTGTTTTGTCAAATGTGATTTCTCATCAATTTTAGTAAAAAGCTTTTCATTAAACAAGGAATTCTCTGATTCATCAGTGTCTGAATCAGATAATAAAGAGTCAAAGGAGAAAGAGAGTACCTCATTTTCATCATCTTTTGGAATGTCTAACACAGCTGTAGCCTCAGTTGGTATTGTCATGAATGCCAGGTTGGCAATGCACTGTTTATCCTCCTGGGCATTCGACCCGGCAGACAATGTTTCTTTGGTAGTCATGTTAAGAACAATTCACGGGAATTTTTGATTGAAACGGGGTAAAGAAAATTTTAAGAATGAGAAGGTTCTGGAATAGAATATGTGATGTAGACCGTGGATTGGTCTTCAAAAATTCAAAATTACCGAAATCTTAAACTGGTTATTCCAGATGATAAAGTACACTTTAAATGTGCCTAAGATTTTCGAATTAGGGAAAAACGACGATCGGGTTAGAAACTGGGCTAAACGAAGTTTGGAAATTGACCGAAAAATCACAAAAACGCAAATTAAGCGATCGAAACTGGTTTATCACGTCGTAGCCTTCGTCTTTAGCTTCGATTTGGTTACTCGTGGGCTCGAAACGGACACCCGAGCTGAAAGTTATAACCGTTATAGTACAACCCCTTTTGTCACGCGAGTGTAGAAAGAGTTCGGGCCGAAGTTGTGTAGAAGTTCGGGGTGAAGATCGAACGAAGTTCGGGCAGATTTTGAAAGAAGTTCGGGCCGAAGTTGTGTAGAAGTTCGGGGTGAAGATCGAATGAAGTTCGGGCCGAAGTTTTGAAAGAAGTTCGGGCCGAAGTTTTGAAAGAAGTTCGGGCCGAAGTTTTGAAAGAAGTTCGGGCCGAAGTTCGGGTTGAAGTTCGGGCCGAAGTTCGGGTTGAAGTTCGGGCCGAAGTTCGGGTTGAAGTTCGGGCCGAACTTTGGGTTGAAGTTCGAGCCGAAGTTTTGAAAGAAGTTCGGGCCGAAGTTCGGGTTGAAGTTCGGGCCGAAGTTCGGGTTGAAGTTCGGGCCGAAGTTCGGGTTGAAGTTCGGGCCGAACTTTGGGTTGAAGTTCGAGCCGAAGTAGGTGATGATGTTCGGGCCGAACTTGTTACTGTTCTCGGGCCGAACAGTTTCTTGCGCAGAACAGTTACGAAACAGCCTTCAAAAACCCACTAATTTGATCCTAAAATGCTCATTTTTTACCCAAATTCTTTGATTTTAATCACAAACTGACCCAAATACTATTTCCTTCAATCCATTTCAACTATATTACTCAAAAACAACTTAGATCTATTCGAAAATTTGAATTTAAAGGGTTTTTGAAGCTTTAATGGTTTTTCCTAAAACCCTTAATTCTTCATCAGTATGGATTAGATTCAATCCTAGCTTGATTCTAAGCTTAATATAACAATAAAAGGAAGCTATTCAATCCATAATAACAAGAAATAGTACCTTAAATCTGATTTTTGATCTTAAACCCCTTTTTCTTCAAAAACTTTCAAAAACCCACTGATTCTTCTGATTTTAACACCAATTGATGGATTTGGATCGTTTTCAAGATGAAATTATGCTCTGATACCAATTGAAAAGCACAATAACACTGATTCAATCCATTCAATGATGTTTGATGATGATTTTGGTGAAAAAGTGAAGAATATGGTTTAGGGCTTTTAGAGAGAGAAAGTAGAGAGATGGGAGAGAACAATTGCTGTAAATTGGAATTTGATTAATGGCAAAAGTTAGGGAATTAAGGTTTACACTTTGGTTTATATACCATGACCTTAATTCCCTTAATTAGCTTAAGACTAATCCTAAGACTAACTAAACAAATATACAATGTTACATAACTAGTCCCTAGACTATTGATTACAACTAAATATGACCCAACAATTTTATTCATCTCATTCTCTCTCTTTTACACACACTAAATACACCAAGAACACACACACTAGTTCTTCAATTTCTCATCATTTCTTCATGGATTAGCTTGATTATAGTATCATTAGGTCTTACACTGAGCAAAATGAGTCGATCTTGTACAAGTTAATTAGGTACCATGTTAGTGTTAAAACACACATTTTTTTTATACAGGGAAAACAAGGTCAGGTTATATTAACTGAATAAATCGGTAAACATTTTCTTGACTTCAAATTTAGTGTAATATCTTTCTTTTTTTTAACAGCAATTAAATTAACTAGTGAGGGGCTAGAACCAAATGGTCAATGGTCTAACGGTAAGGTGTTTGCCCTCCAACCTAGTGGTTGTGGGTTTGAGTCACATAGTAGACATCAGTGGTTATTTAGGAATTAATTAGATTTGCCGTTAAAAAAAATTGTAAGGGGCTAGAAAAAAAAGTTACAAAGGAAAGATAACAAGAATTACATGAGATAAAGGTTAATGTACTATCTATTTCCTTTGGACGATATTTGATACGTTTTATTCTTTTCCATTTTTGTTAGATAAATTATTTTTTTAGCTGTTGAATTTTGACCTACTAAAGATAAAATAGGACATAAATGGACCCAAATTACCTACAACTTTTCGGAATTACTCAATTACAAATACAGATGAAAACCCCTTCAAAGCTTGTTTAACAAATTAGCTTATTAGTCTTGTTATAACGAACACACACAAACACGTACAAGGATGTGAATCCTTATCTAACGATTTAATAACAGATTAAGCAATAACAATGATTAATTGGAAGAACAAGAACAAGAAACTTTGCACCAAAATGTTACGTTCGATTTTGACAACGGCAAAGATTAGGTCAATACTAGGTTACCACTAGGTATTTATACCTAGGCCTAGTATTGACTAATTACATAAAGTACCATAGACTATTGATTACAATAAACTGTCACATTACACCCCTAGACTATTACAATACTCTAGAATGTGATCCAACAATCTCCCCATTTGTAACAATAGTCTTGGAAGCATGTCTTCGAAGTCTTCATCTTTAGCAAAAGCCTAGTCTTGTAGATATTTCGTTGTATAATGATCAGGATCAGGCTTGAGCTTTGTTAATCTGTGAAAACGAATACTTCTTGTAGCTTTTTAACCACAAAAGGTATTTTGAAGACAATACTTTGAAGATAAATATTGATCGACCAAAATTGAGACCCATAATGATAGAGAGATTAACAGCGGAAGTCTTTTCTTGAAGTTTGTGGCTTTATGTCGATCAATTATCTTTAATAATTGTTCGGGAAATTTGTTGATAAGGTTTATGCTCCCCCTCACACAGACAATTATTTCTTCGTGGAGTCTTCGGTTCCTTGTTTACTCCCCCTTCACTGGTGCATATGTGTCCTTTTTATGTGGAGTAAGTTAGGCTAGTATATTCTCCCCCTCATGATGAGCAGGATTTATCTGAAGCATCATGTGACAGGAAGAATCACTGAAGCTTGTTGATGAAAATGTGTTGAATAATGATACATTCATTTTTTGAATGAATCAATATATAACACATTGTACAGCAAAGTAAAACAGGGTAAACCGGGATCTCATAGATTTCCCGTTAACATGACAGTTGGAAAACTGTGTGACCTACGTTCAGTGTTGGTTTTGATGTTAGCACTGGTAGGATTTCCATTCAATCATTGTGGAATACCAATAAGTTTGGTATCACTATGAATGTTCCGGCAATATCACTAGGATATGCTTGATGGAATGCCTGTGTCCTAGAGAAATTTAATTCGGTTCTAGACTCTATTTGTGGACAAACGAAGGCGAGGACTGGAGGTGGGTCCTCTTTTTCAATATCAACAATCTCCAAATGAGATGTCGATAGTGGATGTGGTTATCTCCGTGATTTTGAAACAAGTACTTTTTGTACTTGAGTGGTCAGTGGGGGTTGTGCATTGCATCACTGGGTCCATGATGTCTTAATCAGAAAGCAACTTATGCAGTCTGATATAGATGTGGCTACCCGGTCATTTGTTCGGTTTA